>CM067221.1:64190586-64835313 GCA_034190945.1 Octodonta nipae
AAGCAAAGTTGAGGGACATCGTTAGAAACTACCAGGATTCTTCGATGTAGGAAACGGAAAAAGAGGCGGACTGACCTGGTGAAACATAAAATTATACCTGGAATGCTCAACCTATTCGACAGTCGGCGAGAAGACTACCTCTCGCTAAAAGAGAAGAAGCCGACAGAATAGTCCGCGAGATGGAGAAAGAAGGTGTTATTGAACCATCCAATAGCCCTTGGGCTTCTGCAGTTGTCCTGGTTAAAAAGAAAGATGGTTCGACCCGATTTTGCGTGGACTATTGGCAATTAAACCACGCTACAACGAAAGACAGCTATCCTCTCCCAAGAATAGACGATACCCTAGATACGCTGACTGGATCGAAGATGTTTTCCACCCTTAAAGAGCGGTTATTGGCAGATGGAACTTGCTCAAGAGGACCGAGAAAAGACTGCTTTTACCATCGGCTCAGGACTTTACACGGTGATGCCGTTTGGGTTGTGTAATGCTCCAGTGACGTTTGAAAGACTGATGCAATAACCTTGGACATGTGGTTTCCGCAGAAGGAGTAGCTGTTGATAAACAGAAAGTCAAAGCCGTCCAAGAGTCGTAATATCGTCGGTATGTAGCGGGATTTGCCAATATCGCCAAGCCACTCACTAGACTCAGGTGCAGTACCAGTGGAACGAGGAATGCCAGCGACACTGAAAAGAGCATTGACCAGTGCCCCCATTTTAAGTTATTCTTTGACAGATGGGAACTTCGTTTTGGATACTGACGCAGTGCAATGTCGGAATAGGTGCGGTGCTTTCGCAGATCCAAGACGGTCAGGAGAAAGTCATCGGCTATTTCAGCAAGACCTTGAGCAAGCCTGAACGGAATTACTGCGTTACTCGCAGGGAACTCTTGGCTGTGGTAAAGGGGGTAGAAGATTTCTACAAATACCTCTATGGTAAAACATTCCTCCTGAGGACTGATCATGCAGCACTGAAGTGGCTCTTGCAGTTTAAAAACCCCAAAGAACAAGTGGCCAGGTGGATTGAGCGGTTGAAAGAATTCGACTTCGAGACTGAGCATCGCGCAGGAACAAGTCATAAGAAAGCTGAGGTCTTATCGAGGAGACCATGCCCTGATGATTGCAAACATTGTCAGCGAGCTGAAGAAAAAGGGGCTGTTCTCTCTAGAACTACCGCTGTCGATGACCATTGGCAAACTGAGGAAATCCAGAAAGACCAAAAATTAGATCCGGAGTTAAAAGAAGTTATCCGGTGGAAGGAAGAAGACCGCAAACCTAGGTGGCAGGAGATTTCCCGACACTCACCAACCATAATGTCGTACTGGGCTCAGTGGATTCCCTCATCCTGGAAAATGGACTTCTCAAGCGCGTCCTGGAAACTCCAGAGGAGGGAAACGACAGAAAACAGATTGTAGTTCCCAGAAATAGGAGATCAGAGGTTTTACGAGAACTAAATGATGGTACAACTGGAGGACATCTGGGAGTAACGAAAACCCTGGGGAAGTTGAGAGAACGCTTCTATTGGGTAAACTGCCAAGTGGATGTTAAGCATTGGTGCCAGAAATGTACGGTTTGTGCAGCAAGTAATGGGCCTCAGAATCGAGCAAAGCCCTCATAAAGCAATATAACGTGGGCAGTCCATTCGAGAGAGTAGCCATTGATGTTGCCGGTCCATTTCCTGAATCCGACTCTGGAAATAAGTACATTGTGGTGGTGATGGACTATTTTAGTAAATGGGCCGTAGCGTATGCCTTTCCGAATCAAGAAGCCTTGACCGTTGCTGATGTCCTTGTCAAGGAATGGATCAGTCGTTTTGGTGTTCCCTTGGAGTTGCACTCAGACCAAGGTAGAAATTTCGAGTCTACCCTTTTCCAAGACGTCTGCAAGCTATTGAAGATCAATAAAACACGAATGACAGCATTACACCCGCAATCCGAGTGAATGGTAGAACGGATGAATAGAACCATTAATCGCTATTTGTCAAAGGTAGTCTCTGACCACCAAAAAGACTGGGACCAATATCTTCACTTATTTTCTAATGGCATATCGTTCATCTGTGCACGAGTCCACGGCTCAGACCCCGACAAGCGTTATTATGGGACGATAGTTACGACTACCATGCGATCTTGAAGTTTGGAGATAGAGACTGTAGGTGAAGACTATGTCGCCAGTTACGGCAAAAGATGGACGACATCCACAACGAGACCGGTTAAATATCGAGAATCCAGTGCCCGAATGAAGGAAGCCTATGATGACCTTGTTTGGTTGTCTTCTACTAGTTTCGTATTAATTTCAATCATGGAAAGGGCATCTGCGTTGGTATTTATTTTTCCTTTCTTATATACAAACTCATAATCGAATTCTTCGAGTTTTAATCGCCATCTTACTAACTTAGAATTTGGATTTTTTATTGATAATAGCCATTGTAAAGGGCGGTGATCACTCAGGACTTTGAAGCGTCTGCCCAGCAAATAAGGACGAAAAACCTTAGTTGCTCACACTATAGCAAGCATTTGTTTCTCTATAGTGGAGTAGTTGGATTCACTATCATTTAAAGTTCGTGAAGCGATTGGTTTGTCTTTGCCTATAGGTCCTTGAGATAGTATTGCGCCTAGGGCTACATTACTATCGTCTGTTGTAAGGTAAGGAGAAGTCTGGGTATTGAAGTGAGGGTTCATTGGGTGCATTCAGAGAATTGTAGTGATGCAGCGCTTTGTTAAAGCGGTGTACTAAAGAGTGTTTGCTTTACCCACAGGGCTGCAGCGCTTTAATAAAGCAGTAAAGCATATACATTCTCCGCTTTACCGCTTTATAACTAAATCAGCTGTCAAATTCTGTGTTGATATTACGTAAAAGTGTCGCCAACTAGTAAACATAACTAGTGAAAATAACTAGAAACAAAAGTTTGCATTCAGCGGAAGCAACGCGCTGTGGCGCTTCAGCACTTTAATTCCTAAATTCCCTGAGGGCACCCATTGACAAGGAATTGTTTGCAAGTTTCAAAACATTCAACAAATTTTTTTGCGTTCTTTTTTAAACAAGTCAAAGGTTTTGTGTTTTTTTGCAAAATCCCTTATAAATTTTCGATAATAACCTAATAAACCGAGAAAGCTTTTAATTTCTCTCTTTGTTTTAGGGATTGGATATTTCAATATGCCGTTAATTTTGTCCGGATTAGGTTTTATTCCGTCGGGTGTAATGACGTGAAAAATGGGTCGTGAACTCTAAACTCCTTTTTTAAACAAAATACTTTTATTTGAAATCCATATATTTGAATTTTCAACCCGACAATCTAAAAGCGTTACAACTAACTAACTATATGATGCAAAAAAAAATGAAATGCGATGAAATATGACCTATAACTGCATGTGTGATCCGTCTGGTCAATGATCTTCATGTGGCGACGTAATTCTGTATGCTAGCATAGGCGACGGTTGATATAATTCCTCCCCCCGAAAATTCGAGTCCCGAGTTAGTGAGGGAGGCGAACTTCGGATAGCTCGATACCTTGCTGGGTATAACGGTTACTTTTCTGACATCTTTGGAGAATTTTTGTATAAATGAAATATATTGATATTATCACCAGTAACCCATAGACTATGATCGTCCACATGCTGGGAGTGTGTGATATCCAGTTATGCGACAAATGGGGTTGATTATTCAACACTTGTGTTCGTATGTCTTGGAGTTCATCCAAATCGATTTCTTTTAAGTGAATGGTTGGGTTTGTGAAGGAGACTGTTTCACTTGTAGCTTCTAATTCAGGAAACAATATTGGCTGATTAAAGTTTATCGGTTTGTTATTGCTGAAAACTTCTTTATCGGTGAACACTTGACAGCCGGTTGGGATGTTGATTAAATATCCAATAATATTTTGGACTTCTTCTTGTTGCTGACAATGGAGCTTAATTTTTTCTATCGCTGGTATTAGGCCAATCCATTGGTTTGATTGGTCTAGACGTTTGAACATTGGTTTGTGATACTGATTGATATTGGTTGGCAATTAGAGGTATTTTTCATTTCTAGTAGCTGGATTTCGCAGGGGTTTTCTTTCTTCATTTCTTGAAGGTCCAGTTGGCCGCACAAATAGAATTGTGAAGAAACAAACTTACAAGGCTCGTTCATATATGCATAGTACAACTGTGTTTTTGTCAAATATTTCTTTGTTGGTATAACGGCTCTAAACTGGTTCTCCTTTCTAATTGGGATTGAAAATAAATGATAATATTTAAATTCAAAAGTGTGCGTTATTGGGACATGCAAAATATAGGTCACTTTGTTTTTATTTATATAACCGTGAACCATTGTGATTTCTTCGTATAACAAAATATTGTCTAAACTGATCTCAATAGGAAATTGTTCCTTTTTCAAATATTTTTCCAAAAATTTTAATTCGTGAAAAAGATGTGTAGTTGCATAATACTAGGGTGCATGACTCCAAGTTTTGCAAAAGTTATTGAATTTTCAACATCTTGTAGAATAGAGTTAATGACCTCGTATAGATTAATAATTTGGTTCATAACGTCTTTAATGAACACAGAATTTTCTCTATAAGTTGAGCCTGTCACAATTTTTGAAAGCTTTTCATTATGCAATATTTGTCGAACAGTGTTATTAAATTTGTCAATAAGTGAAATCGAAAGTGAACTTTGTTTTTGGATAGTTTGTGCAAGGTTGTCTTGATTGTTTTGAAGTTCTTCAATTAATTTGTCATATCTTTCGCCATCGGTGGAATCCAAGTTGCCACTAATTGCTTTGAAAATGGAACCTAAACCATTTATAAGTCCTCTTTTGATACGATTGGGGTGTGGTAAAATTTCTGATATTTTATTCTCTACTTTTTCTTCTGTTAAAATGAGGATTTTCAAATAATTTGATGAGTCATTAAAGTAGTCAGAATTTTTGTTGATGTAAAGTTTAAGATTTTCGGATTGTCGTTTTAATTTGTTTACTTCAGTAATAAGTGGATTTAGGTCATAATAATGGATAAAGGAATGCATGTATTTTGAACTTTTGCTGTTCCTAATTTTAAAGGAATAATGCCGGGATTATTTTCTAAATTCCTAATTGTAATCTTGTCTTGTGTTCCCAATATTGCGGGGAATCTGAAATAAAAATAAAACCTATATCAGAAAGAGTATGTCCTTTTTAAAGGACGTTTTATATTGTTCATATGGACTTTATTTAAAATTTCTGTGGAAATTGTTTTATGTTTAGGGTGAACTGTCTGGAGGGTTGTAGATTTATTAAATTTGCTTGCGTTCTTCTGTTTAATATGTTTTTTGATAAATACCTTTTTTGTTGTGGTTTAAACAGTTCGGGGTCATCGCGGGTTCGATTAAGTTTTTGAATTGTTCGTTCTTTGTTAGTAATCAAGTCAGAATTTATTTTTGAGTAAAGTAGCTTCGATCGCTCTTTGTGATCGTTAACGTAGTCGTTCACTAAAATTTTTTCGATGTCTATATCAAAAAGGTCATTATCAGTAATGTGTCCACTAATCACGTCAATAGGTTTTAGTTTTGTTATTGAATGAATTGAGTGATTATATGCAAGAATTGCATACATCATTTTCAGCTTCATGGGAGTTTTTGTAAAGCCTTTTGTATTGAGAAGTTGAAGGTGTTCGATTAGGGTGGAATGTAGGCGTTCGATCATTCCGTTTGATTGGGGTGGTTTGGTGAGCAAAAGTGAACTTGTATTTTGTGAAGTGAAAGAAGTTCTGAAACAACCGAATTCTTAAATTCTGTGTCGTTGTCCACCACAATTTGTTTGGGTATTCCATGGTGAGAAAAGAAATATATGAGATTATTTGCAATTTCTGTCCCTGTGAGGCAATTTACAGGATATGCTTGCGCATATTTAGAGAAGCTATCTATAATGGTAAGAAATTTTGTATTTTCGAAAGTGAATGTATCTAGATGTATTATTTCGAATGGTTTTATTGCTGTAGGAGTGACATTCATTTTCATGTTTACAGGGTGTCTTTCGTATTTCGACTGTTGACAAATCTCACAGTCATTTATATAAGTTTGAATAGAATTTTTGAGATTTGGCCAATAATATTTTTCTTTAATTCTTTGTAAAGTTTCATCGATACAACGATGGTTTGATTTACCTTCGTGATAAGTTTCAATAATATTTTTAATGTCATGTTTGTTCGTGATATCAAGAAGTTTTTTGTTACAGTTTTTCAATTTCAATTTGGACATTGGGAAGTTTCTTTGGAGAACTAATGTAAAAGGTTCATAATCATTGGGATTTTCGAAAAAGAGATGGTACTGAATGTTTGGTGAAACAAAATTTGTAACGAAATTAATTATGTCCTTTTCAAAATTATTTCTGGAAATCTGAACATTAATTCGCCGCTTTCGTTCGAAAAGTATAGTTGTTTTTGGATGTACTGGAGGGTGTAAGACAGAATGAATAACTATTTGATTTTGTCCATAATTTACAGCGTAATTAACAATGGGGATACCAACAGTGGGGTTTGCATTTGTAATAGAGTGAGCAGTAGTTTTTTCAGAATTGTCTTCGTTATTTCTAGAATTTTGCCGAGTATGTTCAGAGTTGTTGTTACCAGTTTGTATAAGCATAAAAATGTTATTGTCTTCTGTTGATTTGTTATCAGAAAATTTGACAAGTTTTTGATGTTTTCTACTTTTTCGGTTTCTACTTTTTTTTCTGGGTTTTAAGATTCCTTGTGTACTTCTTGCGTTTACTTTTATTTTGGTTGCCGAATTTGAATTAGCCTGATTTTCAAATTCGTTTATAAAATTTTTGTGATCAAACTTTTGAGTGTTTCTCGATTTTAAATTATTTATATTTTGTTTAGGTATTTTGTTAGAGCTAGAATTTAGTTTATGAAATTTTTTCTGAACAAAAATTTCGGTATTGCTAAAATGTTTAGAATTTGGGCAAACAGTAAACGTGTTCATATTATTTTCTACTTTATGAAAAAGAAGTTTGATTTTTGCGTATGGGGTTATCAGACATCCTTTGTTGAAGTCAAGTATAGCCTGAAGTCGTATTAAATCTTCTAAGCCTATAAGACCATCAAATACTTCATGAAACTTAAAGAGATAGAATTTTAAGGACTTAGGTGTTGGTTGAGTTTTGAAAAATCTTTGAAGCGGAATCAGTGCACTATACTGATGTGTTGATTTATGAGAAACTGTAGACACTGTAAATGGATCAGTAACAACAAGATTTGGGAAAAATTTATAGGCAATTTCAGGATCGAGAAAAGATCTTGATGATCCAGAATCAATTAGAAGTTTTAAATTTTGTTCGGGAAAAATAATATATGGTAATTGATTCGAACTAATTTGATTGAGAGAAATTTCTTGTGAAATTTCCTGAGACTTATCGTCTTCAACTTCAGAGATTTCGATACTAGAGTTTTCTTTTGGTTGTACAGTATTTTCATCGTAATAGTATTGATAGTCATTTTCAGTTGTGAATTTGTCGTCAGTTTCAGTATTATTAATTTCTTCAAAAACCAAATGATTTCGGCTGTTGTGATAGTTTGTTACATTACCTTGTGGAAATCTTTGGGTATTTTGATTTTGGTAGAAAGTTGTTGGCAAAGATGTTTTTTGATTTGATGAGTTCTGAACAGAAATTCCGCTCATTGGAGTAGGTCTTGGAAAGTTTCTATTTTGAAAGTTTGGTTTGAAAACATTTTGGTTGCTTTGTTGCTGAAAGTTTTGTCTTGGTTGTATTTGAACAGGCTGTGAAGGAAATGAATTTTGTGTGCGGTAGTTTTGATTGAAATTATAGTTTCTTGGTAAAGAAGGGTTATTCAAAAAATTATGTTGGTTATGAAATGGTGCTTGAATCATCTGTGGCGGTTTTGGTTTAGACATAATTGTTTGAAAATAGTGGGCATGATCTTCTGCGATTACAAATTGTAAGGCTTGACTCAAAGAATCAGGTTTCATGCAACGTATTGTTGTACCAAGGGTTCACGCAATCCTGACAAAAATGTTTTAATGCTAAATTTTGATAGAGATCACGTTTTAACTGTTTGGCTTGATCTGTGACTTCATGACAATTTACATAGCTACACAACAAATTTAAAATATTAAGACATCTATCATAAAATTGCTGAGGTTTTGCGTTAGGAAGTTGTTTCATTAAAACAAGATCTCTATTTAAGCAACTTTCATCCCTTTGATCCGCAAAATTTCGTGTCAATACTAATTTTAAATCATTCCAACTGTTCACATCTTGAATATTAATCACTAGTCTAGCATTACCTCTCAATTTTGAAATTAATGAATTCAACAAATATACATTATGAAAGCTTTCTGGGTTTGCACGATCATAAAAAGTTGTTAAAATGGATTCACAAATACTTAAATATCTTCCAAGTTCGTTTGGGTTTCCGTCGAATTCGGGTACGCAATTTAAATACTCCGATTTAAATGGTTCAGGATTAGCAACAGGTCTAGCCATTTCTATTTTATTACTAAGATTAATTTCTACAATTATTTTTTCAACTAAATTCCTATCTAAATCTATTTCTTCGTCACTATTTAAATTATTTTGAGAAGTTTCAGGAAAATTATAGCTTAAATTAGAATTTGAGTCAGTTGTAGGGCTGTCTTTAATAGATAAACAATTAAAAATATCTGACAAATTTTCACTTGGCATTTAATGTTGTACATAAAAATAAAAACGAGTTTGAGCATTCTTCACAAACTATAAGGGCGACGTCCAGGGAAGCTATTTTCGTCTACGCCACTGGAGTCTTCCTTGCAAATTCGGACGATTTTTGTTCCAAATTTCTACGTTGGACTGGTAAAAGGCTGAAGCAGGTTCTCGATGAACTGGGTTTCCTGAAGTTCGAGGAGCCGCTCTGTCAACAATCGCTATCACCAGTTCGATCAACAAAGTTCGATAGTTCGTTAGTTCCGTTAATCGTAAAAACGAAAAATTCCCGATCGATTCGCGAATTTCGGAACTATCCTACTGACTGCGCCAAAAATGGGTCGTGAACTCTAAACTCCGTTTTTAAACAAAATACTTTTATTTGAAATACATATATTTGAATTTTCAACCTGACAATCTAAAAGCGTTAAAACTAACTAACTATTATGATGCAAAAAAAAAAAGAAAATGCCATGAAATATGACCTATAACTGCATGTGTGATCCGTCTGGTCAATGATCTTCATGTGGCGACGTAATTCTGTATGCTAGCATAGGCGACGGTTGATATAATTCGTGGCAAGGTCATTCTTAGTTCAAAGGGCATCCTTACATACTCATAATGCCCATGCTCAACATTGAAAGCGGTTTCTGGGACATCTTCCGCCATTTCTATTAGGTGAAAACCACTAGCAAGGTCTAAGGGGGTGAAGTATTGACAATGGCCTAATTTATCGATGACATCAGTTATATTTAGTAAGGGATATTTGTCGTTGATTGTTTTTTCATTTACCTTTCGGTAATCGACTACAATTCTCCATTTGATTTTTCCAGAGGCCTCCGACTTCTTAGAGACAACCCATTGGAACGACCATGGTGATTCACTTGGTCTGATAATCCCTTCGTTGATGATATTTGCTTCTGTACTTCTTCCTTATGAAGATAAGGATATCGATGTGTTTGTAAATACAGGAATTTCGTCTTTTGTCCTTATTCTGTGTTTTAACTGATTGGTATAGTTAGGTGTGTGTTAGGATGGTGAAAGACATCTAAAAATTTCGTGCATAATTTAGACATGTGGAATTTTTCTTCGCTGTTAAGGTCCTAATAATATGTTCAATGTCCACTTTTGTTCTTCTTCTAAGCCAATTTTCTTCGCAACAATAGGTTTTGTAAGGGCTATTTTGATTACATGGGCAAGTTGGTTGTTGGCTTCGCTAAGTGTTTCATGAAGTGTTGCACCTTGGATTATTTGTTTTGGAAGAAGGACTGGTCCTTGATGTTCTAAAACAGGTAGTCTAACGCGTGTTATAGAGTGTGGATCTAATTGTATAGAGTAAAATTGTGCTTTGTTTGTTTCGTAATAGTGTATAAGTAGAGTCGAGTTTTCAGTCAGAATTTTGATTTTGGAAAGTCTAAATGTGCTTGTAATAATTTTAAATTGTCTAAACGAATTAAACCATTGAATGTTTTATGAAATTTAAATAAATAAAATTTTAATTTGCTATGAGAATTAAATTCTGAAAAAGAAGGTATTTCAGCGCAAAATTCTTGACAATAATTTTGAAAAATTTAAGTAACAACAAAAGGTCCAGGTTTGATAAAATTTTTATAGAATTTTTCGGCGATGTCAGGATTTAAATTGATTTTGTAGCACCAGTGTCGATAAGGGGGTTTAATGGTGGGTCTGATATTGTGATGTAAGGGAGTTTTTTTTGTCGGCAAAAGTGTGAAGTTCTACTATGTTTTTCCCGTTGAACTGGCTTCTAGGGGGAAATTTACGCTCGATTCTGATGTAGTTGGTTCTTCGACATAATAGTCGTATTCGGGGCAATCATACTGTTGGTCTTCTTCGTTCTCTAGCTAATATGGTTCTTCAGGATATCTTCGTGCTCTATGTTGAATAATTGTTCGAAAGTAAACGTTGGTCTTGAATTCGGGTGTAGCCTAAAATAATTTCTGAATTGGTTTTCGAATGGCTGTTTGATGGTGTTGTTCTAAGAAATGCGTCGGGGTAGGTAATTTTGAAGTACCAGGTTTGGGTTTCCATACCTTTTGCGGTTTTCCGAAAATTTGTTGGTTAGTGGGCAGACGTCGGGGTGGAAGTTGTTTTGGTGTGAGCATCAAAGGTCCACTCGGAAATGAGCGTGGTTGTTGCTGCTGTTGTTGCCACTGAGGTCTGTACTGTACTGATAGGGCATTGTTGGGCAAAATTGTGGTTGTTGCCAATTGGGTTTATTTTGAGATGGAATTTGGTGTTGTTTTGTTGGTGGATGCATTGGCTCTTGGTTTTTCTGGAGGTAGTTTATATATATTATTTTCTTTTTGGATATATTTCATGGCTACCGCAAAGTTTGCTGGCCTCATTAATCGGATGGTTGAGCCTAAGGGTTCTCTCAACCCAGCCAAAAATGTGGTTAATGCTTGCTTCCTAAATAAGTCTTTCTTGCTACCCTTGATGATTACATTATCATTATGTAGGTCAATATAATTACACAAAGCGTTTAAAATCCCCATGCATTTTTCATAAAATTCTAGTGGTTGTTCGTGTGGTAACTGGCTTAGATTAACCAAATCTCTTCCAGTTAATTTGCTAAGAATTCCTCAGAATAGTAGGATGTTCTGGAGACTTCCCTGGTTTATGCTGTCGTAATAATGTGTAAAAAGAGTTGTAGAGATATCAAGAAATCGTGGAGTTCGTTGGGATTACCTTCGAAGTTAGGCAATATTACTAAATGGTTTAAATCCAAGCCAGGTGATGGTACCATGCTTACAATATATATATATATGTCTTTATTTATTTACAAAAGACAACTATAACTAAATTCGTGAGAAATCGTTTCAAAATATTAAAAGCAATATTTTCAAAAATCCGAAAATCTTATTCAAAGATTTTCGTTTAGATTTAATGTTTTCACAATCAATGTCAAATTTGAAAATTTTATTCGCAGATTTTCGCTCAAAAATTCAAAAATGTTTCCTTAAATTTATCTCTGCACTGGGATCAAATGGATTGGGTACAGAGGAGTTGACAAGAATTATGTACTTACAGTAAGTAGCTGATGATGACTTGATGCATCTGTAGCAAATGCTGTTTTGTCCATGTCGTCCAAATTCCCGGTTGGTAGTTGGTTCTTTCATAATTGTGGATAAACGTTTGAAAACCAAGTTTTCCTTTTCCTGGATACTTCCACAATCGGAATGACTGCGTCAGTAATATACTTGATTCTTGAAACTTAGTTTTTAAAAAACAATTTATTTCAATCAAGCACTACAAATTATTATATTGGACTAAATACAAAGTATTTAAACTATTTGGAGATTCTAGTCAAACTGAAATCAAATTGAATTAACATAATGCAACAAAATGCTAAATGAAATATAATATCAAGGCGACACGATGGCGCTGCTGACTATGTGCTCGTGCCGTCTTTGCTTCGCCAGCGTATCCTTTGTGGATTGTTCATGTAACTATGTTGAAAATATTTATTCTGGTTTAGAGTCAGCTATTCTCTACCCTGACTTTTTCCACAATTCGATTGTTGTTGATTGTGTCTGTTGGCATACGTTCACATAAGTACTTCGTTAATTGATCTTGTAGACTTCAACCCGTATATTGTAGTGCATTCTGATGGTGTTTTTTTGTTGCAAATTGATGTTGTCATTTGCAATTTCATTATTAGTAATTTATGATCACTCACCATTGCTGCAGAGGTTAATAGTATTACGTATATAATGTTGGAAGGGTGTATTTATTGCTTAGTATATTATCATGGATCTCTGCCCTCTTGTATTCCCAAAGGTGTACTGATATTGTTCTCTATGTGGGAAAAAAGTGTTACTTATGCGTAGTTCGTTTTTTGCTGCATAGGTCTATCAAACGATCCCTATTTTCGTTCCCGGTATTGTCGTTGAATTGTTGTTTGATCCCTGGAATACTGTCTCCCGGAATAATCATTGTTGTAATATTTTCTAGAACGTATATGCCTATGATATTCACTTGTTTCCTCACAGTTTCATTTTGATCCCCACAATTCTCTACAATACGTATTTGCATTCTTCAACCTGATTAGTTATCTTCTCTGGACTACTATAGCAACGCTTTTCTTGGCTGTTGTCTCTTTTGGTACTCCATTGTATATCATGAGGTAGTATTAGTCTGACATAGTTTGGTGTTTCCCATTTTTCTCGTTTCTTGAACAACACTTTTAACTATCTTTACATCGTTGAGTACTTTAGTGTGTTCCTGTTTTCTAGTGTTTATGGACATTTTTCAGGTAGTTATTCTTAATGCATTCTTAGATTTCCATTCTTGGCGTTGTCCGGTTACTTGCGTTGGTCGTCATTGGTGAATCCGTCCTATTCCGAGGCACAACCTTGGATCTATAAGAGGTGTTTCGTGCACGTTGCTTAGGTAAGCTGCCAACAAGAATGCGAAGTACCACAGATAAGTAAGCTTGACCTAAGGTGAATTGAACTCTATTGCTCTAATTATAATCATACATAAAGCTTAATAATCCTATTTACCTTTGTTACAAAAAACGGGAAGAAATTTGTTGCCGTTTTGGTTTTTGATGAAGAATTGTCATCGAGCAAACTTTTCAAACTACTACGTTTCAACCGTGACAATATGAATATTTACAAAATATTTTTAGCCGGCACCCTTGAAGATTTAAGTCTTGTCTAATTTGCTGTGCTCTTTGAAATGGTGACTGATGACTGATTCATCTTGGATCGAAGATGATGATGGCTAAAAAGGGGTGAGGATATTCTTGCGTTTAAGAAATAATGTTATTACTTGAAGTAAGTAAAAACTGTTGTGCTAGGAGAAAACCGCTGAAGAGTTTGTATTAAGCGACAAAGAGTCCTCTAACAAGTAAAGGACAGCGTAAATACAGAAGTTTTCTCACATCGAACAAATGATACAACAGGCTCTTGTCCAAACACACATAGTTTGTCTCCTTAAAGTGCCCTCTCCACGAAGATCGGCAATATTCAGGCATCTTCTTTTGTATTTTGTATTTTTCTCAATAAAATGCCTAAGTCTGACCCAGTCCAGTCTTTGATGTACCAAGAGCAAGAGCATTGCCGGCGTCTTGGAGTGTGTTTTCCATCGATCTTATTATACGATGAAGGGGTCATATTTTGTTGTGCATCATAAGTTGGCCTAGACAGGCTGTATATATTTTTTATTATGTTGACAAGTTCTCGTTCTATGTACATTCGATGTAGAACTTGCAAATTCCAGACATGATCAGTTCATGGTATTCCAAAAATTCTGCGGTAGCCCAGATCTCAAATGCTTCCAACGTATTAGTATAAAGGGAGGAAAGCACATATAACAGTCTTATAAGAATGTTAAAGTTAGCCGCATACTTTCGTGTTTTTAGGAAATTAGCTTTAGCCATTTCGATTCAAGCTATAGGGATTTTTATGTTTTCACTGATTCGTTTGCCCAAATATCTGAATTTTGAAATCTTTGTCATCAATCATAACGGTATGACCTCAAGTTGTTTACCAATCTGCTACTGATTTTTATGCCGTTTTCTGCTCCTCGAGGGCACTATCAATTCAGAGTACATATTGAAGAGCATAGGTGCAGTACGGATCCACGTTTAGTAGGTATGGTTATTATTTCAGTGTTTTCAAGGATGCTCAATAATAACTGACTGACTGATTGACAGTCAAATGCTTTTGGGTAGTCTATAAAGCACAGGTACACTTCCTTCTGTTAATGTCTATATTTCTGCAAGAACACTAACAGCGCAAACAAGGTTTCTTTCGTCCCCTCATTCACGACATCCCATCTGTTGTTAGTTTATGCCTTGTATTTTCGTCGGAATCGGTTATGTGTCGCAATATTTGACTTTAAACTAATTACACGAAACTCGTTGCATATTTTTGCGGCAGGTTCTTTGAATATGTATAAACGCCAATTTTAACCAGCCTTGTGATGATTTCCGTCTTAAGGTTAGAATTAAAATGAACTAATATCTTTATACCTGGCTGCAATTTCACTTTTTGTATTGTTTACAGTTTTTTCGATTTCTGATATCATGGAAACAATGATTCAAACTTTAAATAACCCAGTTTGTATTTGGGTGTGAACAGAGAGACACTGTCGTGGAACAATTCACTTATGTAATTGCATTATTTATGGCTGTGAAAAAAGAATGAATAACGATGACAATCTTTGTGAAGATGAAATCTCCCTGAGAAACATTCACAGGACTAAACTACAACAGCGAGATCTTTTCCAAAAAGTTTCTATGGTAGTAGAAAATGATTCGCATGGACAAGGTGACCAATTATTATTAGAGTAAATAAACAGAGACCACACATTAAGAATCATGCTCTTATTAAGAGTAATATTATAACAGTAACAAATCTAAGGAATAGGTATCAATCAAATAACTCACAAACAAGACATACGAATATATATTTTTATATGGATACAAATAGTATACACCAGAACATTCAATCTACTCTACAACGTATCAATTCACCTTTATCGTTTAAATTAAATTTGTACTTCATAAAACAATAGCTCTGCACAAGATCTGAACAATATATACATTTCAAAAATATGTTGCAGATGTTCCATCCAAAGTATCTTCTTTACATAATAAGCTTACCTCTATATTCAGACTTTTTGTAAGTTACTTAATATCTCTATTTATACTCTAGCTCATCACTTTCGGAACTCAAGATAAAGGCAAAATGTCATGATAATTTTATAAGGGATCGGTAATACAAGTTACAAGTTTTTTTAATTTCAATATTTTAAAAAGTCCACTGAATTTTTTATTATAACATTTAATTGCAATCTATGTGTATGAATTAAAAACAAGTATTTGCTTGTCTTAGTGTGTATTAAAATTCAATTCAATCGGATTTCGTGCATAAACTATGATAGTGAACCAAAAACTATTTGCACTATATTGTATGGTTCGCAAATCTAGACTACATGGTTTTGACCAACCATTGCCATTATATTTTGTTGAAACTATATGATCACATTTTTGCCTTACTGTGCGATACTGTAATAGAAAATAATTCTTAGTTTATCATCATTAACTATTACAAAGTACGAGTAATAACGACTTCCACTAATTTTATCAAAATTGAATACTTGTATTTACTTATTCCACAATATTTTAATGGAAATATATAAATGCACAAGGGAAATATCTATATTTAAATTATATGATAGGAGTATATGAAAAATTGAAAAAAAGTGGCAAAGAAACAATAAAATGATATGAATTTGGAAACTATTACTAAATATGAATGTATGGAAACAGCTCCGTGAAAACCATATTAACGAAGAAACAGCATTTATTAGTTATAAGAACCTGAATTTAGCTTAGTTAGGCTCAAGTTTGTGAATAATATTTCAAAAAAGATATACAATCTAGTTAGCTAAATTGATCTTATTGAATGAGTAATATAACTCAACTGGAGAAGGAAAATAATTAAGTAAAAATAATTACAAAGAAGATTTAAATATTTTAAACTTTTCTTGAAAATTATACATTTTTAATATTTTTGAGCTATTCGTAATTTAAGTTTAATAAAGAAAATAATTTTAGAATAACAATTCGGCACAACCACCAAAAATTACAGTGATTAAATGCACGTTTTATAATTAAGTTTTAACATTCTTTTTGAATTATTAAATTTAAGGCCATTTTTGGAAGTAGGGCTCTTTATTTTTCTGGCCTATAATAATATATAATTGATACAGTACTGAATAAAGAATAGAAAATAATAACTTAAAAAATAGCCTCGTAGAAAAAATATTACAAACCAAAAGTTATAGGATTTCCCCTATGGCTATCAAATGATCAGTATCGTTCTGACCTCGATATCGTGGATCATTTCAAGGTCAAGGTAATTTAAAAAAATGGAAACCTCTATTTTTGACAGAAACACCCTACACATTCATTTTGGAAAATCGGTTGAATTTGTCTTTATTTGTGTAACAGCCTTGTATGTTAGTTTACAATTTCGACAAAAATACTTTTATTATATTGTGTTGTGTGATAATAAATATGATCTGCAGTTGCTGCAAACTGACTTTTGACTTAAACAGTTAGGTACAATTATTGACTAAATGAAAATAATATTTCCGGATTTATTGAAATTGATATACCTGCACAAACAAATTTATAAATAAGGAAACATGTTTAAATTTTTTCCACAATCTGGTTGTATTGACAAAGTGGAATTAAGGTCTCAGAATTTAAAATATTCTATTTTTATTCCATCATATCTCAATGGTATTATTAATTCTGAATTAAACAATTTTGCATAGTAATTTCTCAGTTTCAAAAGTTGTAATTAATACTTTTTCATATAAACTTGTAACAAGTATTGAAAGTGGAATAGGTTGGTAAATTCAGAAAACAACAAAAAAAGAAAAACCATACAATTATGTAACAAAAATATAATGTATTTCTATCATTTTCATCATGTATGTAGAACTATTATAATTGATGATATCATCACATCGAGCTTGAAACAAAAAAAGACCTACATATGGGAAGCATTTATATATGGCTGCCAAGAACGAACTGCAGGGTGAATTGAAAACATATTGTAATTTGAAGTCGTTCTTATGCAGATACATCATAGTACGCATTACCATTTCAATCACCCTGCAGCAAAGCAATAACAAAAATCCAAAAAGGACACTAATTAAAAAACGAAATTATTCCGCGTGAACATGGGTTGAATACATCATAAGTTCTACAAGCTATGGTGTAAAAGCTAGGCACAGGTTATTAGGCAGGGATAAAATGAACACCCTTATATTACCTCTCAAGGTGAGTTAACATATGAATTGTACCAACAATCGAAAACTCTATATACATTGATTGGGTAAAAAAATAACTGTATGTACAAGTATATACTAGGTAATATTAAATATGATGTTTTTTAAATACACTTGTATACTTGTTAAATGCATGCTTGGTGGCGATTAAAATTTTAGCCCTGTGTTTTGAATGAGATAAGTGATATATAAGGATCACAGAGAAAATGTTGACTGAATACATTAATTAATCATTCTTAATGTACAGTTTTTAATAATACTAATAGAATTTTTTTTTTGTTTGAGAGAGTTTGTTATTAACAAATTAAAGAAAAAACAAAAATCAGTTCATAACCAATTAGTTAGTCAACTAGTACGATATATTGATTAATATTTGCTGAAATTTAACTTTACTCTCTACCAGTGTTCAATCACAAAAGCCTATATTTATTCAGCAGTAGAAGTCTCGGGTAGGTTGTTAAAAAAATAATAAATATTTAAATTAAAATTTCGTAAAATTATTTATTAGAACTCAAAAATATGATAATAAAACATTCTATTTATCAGGAAAAACTGCAATTGGAATAATGGAATAATGTATTCATACTTATAAAATATTTTCAATGCTATTTCTAAAAAAAGTTGAAATACTTTTACAAAAATTTAATCTAAATAAATTTTATAATAATTTATACTAACAAGTCATCATCAAGTTTACTGCTGAATATAGGCGCCTCTTTCATGGCTTTCCACCTCTCTCTGCTTGAAATCAGTTTTTGGTTGTCCGAAAAGGAAAAAAAATAGAGAAAAACAAGAAAATCACGGTCTGGTGTTGCAGCGGAACATAATAAGAGGAAATAGAAACAGCAACAATGAAGAATTAAGGGCTATAAATAACGAAATATCAAAAACAATTAAAGAAATTACTACAAATTACGCAGTTAATAGAAACAAGAATCAATAGAAATAAAATAAGGGCTTGCGAAATCAAGTATCTGTAAGCGAAACCGAAATAATCCAATTAAAAATAAGGCAGGTAAGGTTACGCCAAATGGGGAAGAAATGCTCAATATTGTAGGGGAGTTCTATTACGCCTATACACAAGCCGACAGAAGGAAGAGCGATACTTCAACACTCTTAACACATCGGCAAAGTATCAACAATCAAAGATCTGATGAAATACTAGAAATTACAAACAAAGAGATCAACAAGGCCTTGACACAAGTTTAAAATAATCAATCACCTGGAGAAGATGAGGTCGGGTGGCATATATAAAATAGCAACACTGTCCAATCTATGTTTGCATGAGGCATCAACCAAACTAATCCAGAAAATGTGAAACAAAACGGATCTAGAAAAGTATCGTCCTATAACTCTAAACAACTATTCATAAGTTATTCCATCAAGACTAGAGAGAAAGATTCCAACCAAACAAACAAGCCTGATTTCGATCTAATTTCGGTACCAATGATCACTTGAAAATTATCAAAACTCTTATTGAAAAGACAGTCAAATTTCATCAGATCACTAGAGCTCTTTTTCATACACTTCCATAAAGTCTTCGATACAATTGGCTTGAAAGTTATGATATAAGGATTAAAGATACTCAAAACTGATAAAAAATGCAACATTCAGTTAAATTGTAGGGAAACAGCAACTCCATCAAAGAGCGGCGATGTCTCCCAAATTCTTCATAACCATATTGGAACATATATTCAAAAAATTTCGATTGAGACTCAGGAGGTATCTCAGCAAATGACATTATCCTTGCAGCCAATGCTGCACAAACTTAACAGCGCATGTTCTGAAAAAATTCCTTACGAGTGATCATTATAGACACTCAAACCGGATCGGTTTGCTGTGGAAAGCTGACATATATCTTTCGCTGCGATCTCGATCTGTTTGGAGTATGCCTGTCAGATCACATTAGAAACGAAGCAGTGTGGCAAATAACAAGAGTCACACAGTATCGACCGAATAATTGCATTGGAGTGGAGTTGAATGGACGAGAAATTGATGCTGGAGACAACGCACAGATTACGAAATCAAGGAAGACCACCAAATGATAGAAGTCATAAAAAATATTAACAAGTAGTGTGAGATAAAAAAAGTGGGTTAGGTCGTGCTATAATACCAGAATTTTTTAAATTCGTAGCCCTTCGGTCAGAGTAAACTTGCCGAATTGGCCCTTTCGCCGAGAGTGGGTAGTTTGATCCATAATTCATGGCTCTAAGGAAATTTCCTATTTGTTGTAAACGGTAAGTTTATATTTTATTTCATAAATTAAATGAGATTTCATTCCCATTCCTGTCACTTGATTTTTAGTTTCCATTTTCGCTTACTGCAGGCATGGGCTGGAGTTACATCTGTAAATTAAGCGGTCTGTCGGACAGTATCTACACACAAAACTATTTCTATGGTTCTTTGGGACTAACACAAGAGAAGGAAAACAAAAACTATATTTGAAAATCCAAAATTTTCAAGGTCTGAATTAGACCTTGAAACGATTAGATTTTATATTATACAATTCTTTACTTCCTTTTGTGTTCTATTCCTCAAAGAACCATAAAAACAAACTGAAAGTTGCCACAAATAATCTTCTTAAAACAATTACGCACAAGACTAATATTAGGCCCCAAACATATTCGTCAGTTACTCAGCTTTTTGAAGTAATGTTGTGTGGCACAATTTCTTCGACATATTGAAATTATATATATAATACAGAAACACGCTAGCCCTAAAACGAAAAAGTATCATAACAAACAATCCTGGGGCCCAGACGATTTTGTGATCGGAAGCTGAAGCACGTTGGAGGATAGGACTGGATGTCTATGTTATCAAACAATTCTTTGAAGACGCGAGATGTAAGACCGACATCTAGGATTTTCGACTGAATTAGCACACAGAGGTTCGGAATCTGGAACCGTTCCGTGTAATTACTGTTCTCCCTTAACTCCTAGGACAGAATGTCACGATAAAATTTTCAGGTTACTTCACCTGTCAGAGATATTGAATACTATCTTCGAGGTGTCATTCCTTTGTACGCAAGACAATATACATTATATATAACATATATTGTTTCTGGTCAGGGAACCTTCATCAGTTGCGCTTCCCACAATTGAATGTCCTCTCGAACACTTCTTTATGTATTTGATACATTTCGTTAAATTTGAAGACGCGAGATGTAAGAAACAATATATGTTATATATAATGTATATTGTCTTGCGTACAAAGGAATGACACCTGGAAGAGAGTAAACAATTATTTGATCATATTAAAAACTATTTTATAGTCAGAGTGGTGGCACACAGTTTTGCCAAAATGCGGGTTGAAAACAAAAAAATGTCCCCTCGCTTTGAAACGATTAATAGTACAGTTGAAAGTTTGGTTACACAGCTCGCTCTTTTAAATAAAAAAATCTTCTTTCTTGGTTTTTGTAGTTTTAGTCCAGCTTGAATTTCGTTTTATTTTGTTTTAAATTTTGTGACATAATTTCAACAATGGCCAGTAGTTATTGTATTGCAAACTTTTGTCGAACATTTTTAGTAGTTGTAAACAAAAAATAAAAATTAATGAATCTATAATACATTATTTGTAATTTATTATTAAGACATTATTTTTAATTTAGCAATCATTGTATGTTAAATAAATAAGAGCAAAGATTATTTATCCTTAACAATTCACTGAAATGTTGTGAAAGGTATCAAACTAGGGCAAATAAAAATGTAAAATATATTATAAGGTAAATGTGAGTTGTTTGCAAATATATTTTCCTTATATTACTTTACCATTCCTAGAAATCGATTTATAAAATTTCAAAATTTCGGCATGCTAACCATTTATTTTAGTTGGAAACAGGGGTCAATTTTATAAGCCAACATGTTACAACACACAAAAATCATTTTGAATTTTTTTAAATATTAACTTAAATTGAATTGGGATTTTTGAAATCCAGAGTAGATAATATAAGATTTAAAAAACTAAGGAACAACTTTGAAATTAATTGCTTGTTTGAAACAATTATTGTCTATCTATGTAAATAACAACAAATTCCCTGCGATCCGAATTGGGTTCTTTACATAAGAATTGGAACACCTTCCATAATTACAATAAAATTTGAAACAGCAGATTTTAATTTTAAAATTCATTTTCTTTAAACAAGATTATAAATTTTAAGTTTGTAATATGTATGTACTATAAGCATTGCTACAACAATATAGAATGTGTCAGATCAGCTGGTTGAATGAACATAAATCTCACCAATTTTTTAAAATTTTTGACAAAAACCTTGGTATGGATACTGTGAGACTAGGAAATAACTGAAAAATATGTGATACATTATTATGCAAAATAGACCTACAGAAGTCATAGACTTGATTAACTCAAAGCAATTTAAGCAATGGAAAATATAATTATGAAAATAATAACATTCAAACAAAAAAAATGTCTATAGAAGTTTTGCAACTGGCTTTACAAAACTAGTTTACACCTCACGTCATCACTGAAAAAGATAAATGCTTGTTAACTGGAATAAATACAACTAAACTAACCCTGACATTGAACACTATCTCGTCTTTAATATGGACAGGGGAAATGTTCTACTGCAATTGCATTTTCTTACATACCTCAATCAACTGGTACAACATGAAAAAATGATTAATAGAAATCTGTTGGTTTTGTATTATGAGTAAAATCATAAGAACAAATTCAGAAAACAGCAGAGACAGGTGTGGCAAATATTAATAACACAATAATTAAGTTCAAATCAAAAATTTTAAATATTTTTCCAAAGTATAGTAAATTTCAATGTGATCCATCTTGATTGTTTATTTTAGTTTATTTAAAACACATTTTGAAATCCTGTTTTCATTATTGTTATAAATTCTTAGAGACTTACACTATAAGGTAAGAAAAAACTAATGGAAAAGTTTAAAATACTGATTAAATAAAACATTTATATAAAAATTATTGTATTTAAACACAATTATCAAATCCACATGTTTTTATGTACGGTTTTAATAAATTTTAACTTCAGTTTATGCCATTACACAAAATTTAGAGCATTATATCACTTGTACATTAAGTAGACATATCATAAACAAAGTTATAGCATCTTACAATTGCTCAGAAACTGTTCGATGTACCGGACATAAATTTTATATGATCACAGTGGATACCAGATCAACTAATTTTATTATTATAAGTTACAAATCTTGATTTATTGTTGTAGAAAGAGTTTTATTTATTATCTCCACATAAACTTAATATAATGGAAAACTTATAAAAATTGTAACTGTTAAGTTATGTATAAGATCAGTGAATTTTCCAATTCTAGACAATAATAGATTGATAAAAAAATATAAATAGTTTTATTTTATGGATTTACCATTAGCTGTTTTCCAAAAACAACAGGTTTCTATTTATCTCTTAAAAGGACGGTTCAATGTTCTTGGATATTTTACTTATCATTATCAAATCAGTTTAGCATATTATGACTTGCAAATGAGGAGTGAAAAAATTGAGCAATATAAACAAAAATAAATATGGACTTTTAAGATCAAAAGAAAAGTATCCAGTTGGGTATGTTATGAAACTTTTGGTTTTAAATACTCGATAAATGGTTCACAAAACATGCATTCCCTGGAACAAACCAAAACCAGTTTGACTTAATTTACATCACTAAAAGGTACATGAATGATGTTACCTCCAATAAATCAAAACCAATTGCAAATAAAAATGTAAGCTTAATTAGCAATAACATAAGGTTACATGAACATACACATACTTAAGTATGTGTATGTTCATGTAACCTTGATTTATTGGAGGTAATGGCAACATAATTGTTAGGGCCTAACATATTATTGAAATGTTTTGGGGGTTAGGCACGTTAAGTCGTAACATAATATAGGAATTTAAAAAATACCGTAAAGGCAAATCGCATTAATACGTAATTTCAAAATTAGATCTGAAATCAGCGTCAATGTTATCCAAGTACAGGATCTGTTTCTTCCAGCAATAAAAATCAATAAGACTGTAAAAGTATGCAATTACTAACTGAAGTTTAATTTAACAAGCTTAAATTAATTATTATCTTTTACAATATTCCAATGAGAATGATATTTAAAACGTATTGGTTGAAATTACTGACACACTCTATATATCTTAATATGACCGAAAATGTCACACACCGACAGCTACAGATGAAAAACTTACAGAATTCAACTGGGCCCTTCTTACATTGCAACTAGTGTTCTTAGTCAAACAAATTACAGTAATCCATTCCGTCTACAAGTCTATGTTTTAAATTACAGCTTAAATAACTTCATGTCACAATTAAATTACGTTTATCAAATTCCAAAATGTTTGTGTATAAAATGAAGTGCAAGTGATTATGGTTCCTAACCAGAAACAATATTTACTATCTTGCTTACAAAGGAATGTAAAATATTCTTTACAACCAGTAAGTTGATGTCATTATTAATCTGAGTAATGCTACTTTCAGGGAACACTGAGGGAGTTGTTTGGACCAGTGAATAAAAGAAAATTAAAAAAAAAACGATAGAAGACCAGGAGCGAAATTAAAATTACAAATGATAAAGATAATAATTAAAACGTTGGCTTCCTTGTAATTTAAAAATTTCAGAAAAAAAATTAACTGACTCGTCGAAAACATGCCCTATTATAAAAGCAGTATTTCAAAACATGAACAAGAGTTCAAAGTAATTTGAAACATAAATTGAACTAATCATGACAAATTAATATGATTAAAAAACAAATAGATGTTATAGATTTTGTATCCATTTATTACCAAATTAATAAAATATTAATGTTTTGAACAAATTAGGTTTACTTATTTATTTTTTGTTAATGCAATTCTCCTTGATGCATGAAACCATTTATTATACATATCAATGGGTGAGCTCAAGTTTTACAATTCAAATAAAAAACATATAAACCATTGGAGAGAATGCAATTCACGTTTTTGGGGCTGACATTTAAAGAAGATATAAAAATGATAATTACTAAGAAGTTAGGTCCAGACAAAACTGATCAGAATATCGGGACGTCAAGTATTCTCATTGTTGGAATTCAACTGTTTTTCTATAATATAAAACAGGTTGTTCGGTGATAATGAGGACCCTAGAGCACTTTATCATTAGAAGAAGTTTAAGTGGTACACAGAAATTGCCTTTGATTCTTTGATATATTTTATAATAAATTCAGAAATACAAATCTCTAAACTGCGCAACTTTCATTTGCATAATACCGGAGAAGCTCTATTTTTTTTATTCTTCCTGTTGAAAATTGGTTGCATAATTCACATAAAAATACCTGGAGGTTCGGAGGTTGTATGCGACTATTAGATATTTTTTATGAACAACATCTGTAAGTTTTTCGTCCCCAGCTAGCTCAAACAACTTTAATAAAAATCATATCAGGCGGTTCAAATCCTAACAAGGCAATTGTACGCATAAGTTATGTTAAAAAACAGCATTCTAAGCGTAATGCAAAATTCACATTTGTCTTTAACATATTACAGAAATGTCTACACATAAGCTCTTTAATATCTGTCCTTCAAAAATAATTTGTTCTCAAAGGATGTTATTTTGAAATCAAATAATTTTTATTAGAGACATTGTTTACTCAGTACCATATTTGAGAAAATTCTTACATAAAAAAATAATTGAAAATTTAATTTGGAAAACATATCAATGATTTTAATATTCCAAATATAATTTTATCACAGATAATCTTATAAAATTTGAAAGATTTGATAAAACCTATTGTATAAAGATTGTATAAAGCAAAATAAACAAAAATCAATTAAATATTTTACACATTTTTTTTGTACCATATTTCCACAATATTTTTAGAAAACACCTACATTAATATAAACTGAATCATGTTTCTAATAATTGACGTTATTCTGATTTTAAAGATATGCCGGGATAGTTCTTTTCTATGTCTGGTAGTGTGATCACAGTTTAATTACAAAAAGGAATAGAATATTACTGAAGTAAAGAAAAAAAAACTTAGTTTTCGTCATTAATTGTAATATTGATTTAAAATCCTTTTGTAGTATATTGTCACTGTAATTTACATTTAGTTTAAAATATAAGCCTTAACACTAAGATTGTAGTTCAAATGGAAATGATTCTATGGAGATCCACATTTGATACAGTAGTGCACTAAAATAATGTCTCATATTAAAACTTTTTTTCTATCGCCTCAAATTTTGCCATTCGTCGCATTAACAGACCCTTGGGTGCACTCGAATCATTTCGGCAGTGATCGCCTTTGTATATCGGATTTTGACATTTTTTTTACATTTTGTTTGATCTTGTGTTGGTTAAATAGGTTTTGACTGGGTATGTAAGTTGTCAGCAAATAATGTATTTTTGAATTAAACTGTGTTGTACTTATTAAAAATAAATGTAAATTTTAGGAATGGGACTGTATGATATAATATCCGACGATGAATTAAGGAAAAAGTCTCTTGGCCAGTTAATTTTATTTTTATAGTAACTTTATTAAGATAAGAACTTTCAGCTGGTGCATATTGTTGTTTATGCATTAATTTTAATTTTGAGTTCTTGAATTTATTTGAACTCATCTCATAAGAATATTTGATGAAGTATCTGATAATATGAGTAAGATTTGTATATTTATTTAATTTTTCATGGTGAAGAATTGAAAGATTGCAGAAGAACTTGAAGAGCTGTGGAAAGAGAACTCAAGGTCTTGAGAAGTGAGGAAGATCTTTGACAAGGACTGTATTGAAAAGAATTGAAGATAAGTGAACAAACAAATGGTCTTTTAGCCTAACCGAAATGAAGAAGAAGTGCAGGAATGTAGAACTGGCTCGAAGGTCTAAGAAGAAGAACATATTTTTGGCAGTTTTTATCGCGAACTCAAGGTTGAGGAATTGCCCTTTGAATAGCTTTGAATGAAGAGAAAAGATGGAGGGCTGATTGGAGACCCTTGAGGGAACAGACGAAGAACTTAAGGTCTTTTTGTGGGAAAAATTGTCTCGAATGATTGAGAAGATGTAGAATATGTTTAGAATTTTTACAGGGTATATGAGGCATGCCTTACCACGTTGCCTATGGGCGGTTTAGTAAGGGGTAAATGTCGATTTCCCTGATTTTTGCCATGTACATCAGAGACGACTGTTTTTATTAATTGAAAATACCTTGACTTGGCTGGGATTCGATCCCGGGCCAAGACCTGTTATCAAGCTCCAATTTTTATACAATGGTCCGAGCTGAAGAACTTTCTCACTAAGACATCGGGGGATAATTGCATATATATGTAATTGAGTTCTTGAAAATGGCTGTAACGTTTTTATTGAAATTTGTCCATTTCGGGGTTTTGATGCTTAGAAATCGTTTGGTTAGGGTCCCATCGTTAAGAAAAATCGTTTTACTGAGAAAATTAATCATTAAAAAATATTGACATTTTTTGGCAATTATGACAGCTATTTCAAGGCGTTCAATACAGGGTGATTTGGTAACCTATTTAAGAGTGAGACTGCTCTTGTAAACATTCTGTCAATATAAATCTGGATTGGAATTAAAGTGTACAGGATGATTAGAAAAAATAATTATATATGGTAGCCCATAAGCAATTGGAAATGAATGATAGCTGTCATACAGGGCGGAGTAAAATTATTGTTATGCAGGGTGGTTGAATTTTTAGTTAAATGCCTTCAATCCAAAAATATTTCAGTTGCATCGGGATTTCATAAAACCACAAAATGATTTTCTTATATAAATACAGTTACTGGATTTTTTTGGGAATTATTTACCTAAATTCCGTTTCCAGCTTTTGCTTAACTTGGCAGTTGATATTTATTACGCGTTTTGATCCTCGAGCTTACAAGTACTAGAAAAGTTTACAGTCAGTTCAAAATTGAGTTAACAAAAAGTGCTTTTGTGTTGCACATGAAAAATACATTAGTCAAAAAGCAGAAACCGGACAGATTGTAGGATGTTGTCTTCCATCATCCATAGTTAAAACTGTATTTATTAGACAAACTTTATGTCCCATAATTACATGTTTGTGCTACACGATACAATTACTGCAGCTATTTAATTTTAAGAATATATACCTTATGCCTCATAGTAGAATTAATAATTCGTAAATAGTTCTCAGGAAATCCACTGCTTTGATAATGGTGATGTTATGTTGGAACAAGAATAAACTTAAATGCTCATTAGAAATAAATAGAAAATATATTTTATCCAAAAATATGAATTATATTTTATACCAAGAATATTCATTTTTTGCTGTCTGATATTTTCTATCGGATTTGAAATTTTTATATTTACATACATCCACTACTTGGGAGTATTCTCAACACCAAATAATCCTAACCTTATTATTATTTTTATTAAAGATAGCAAACTGTATGCCAATTCGCCAATAACTCTCTTTATTAAAAGTCCTTAAGAAATTTATCTCATTTACATAATGAAAAATGAATATAACCAAAGTAATAAAGTTCCATACTTAATCTATTTCTGCAAATGTCACAGTGACAATATATAAATAATTTTTTTGTAAGTAAGATTACAATCGAAAAAATAATTTGTATTTTTTATTATAAACCTTTACTAACATAACATGTACATTTTATTTTGATGTACTATTTTTCCTGAACTTCAGTAATTTATGAAACATTTTTAAATTGAATACAAATCAAATTTTAATATAAGTATAAAATAGAATTTCTAAATTTTCAGGTACTAATAGTAATAAACGAAACTAAATTATTCATATAATTCATATATACCCTACCACAATAATGACTTTTAATTAATATTTTAATTCAATCATAATTGAAACACATTAGAGCAAATTTAAGCAATAAATATTAAACTATTAAACATGAGAAAAAGTGGATTTGTTAAAGATAGATAAAATGTGTCACAAAGTCTGTTTTTGTTCCACTACAATTTAGTTCATAACAAAACGTTATACATTAAGTAACAAAGAATTATAAACCTCACATAAATAAAAAACAAAACGATTTTTATAGGATTAAGGGCGCAACTGTCTAAACAGAAAACAATTACTGAGCCAAATTTGAAAAGATAATAAACGTTATCACTTATTAGTAACGATAGGTATTTCATAAAAATTTTTACTAACAGAATATTAAGCATATCACCAATATTTATGAATGTGGTATATACAAAAGTGAAACATGAGTCATGTAATTACTTCAGTAAACACCAAAATCATTTTCGAATTACGACATCAAAATTTTCAAAAATAATTAAAACTTAATGCTTTACACCAAAAAAAGTTACCCTGTATGTTTAATCTATCTTTTTTTCATCTCGTATGGGTCCCTACTATCTTGAGCGGACACGATTACGCCTATTCACAGCAATTTTAATTAAGCAACATTTAAAATTTCGCCAGTAGAAATATGGTACTTTGACAAACATTTCCTCATAAATTCATTGATATCATCTAATCGATATTACCACCGTAGTTTTGCTCCATCAAGACACATCCGTCCATTAAGGTATTGTTACCATCTATAATAGAGCATTCTTGTCTTTCTTGTGGCAGAGGTTCGACTGTTTCACCATTTATTACCAATCTAGGTAGGAAATCAATATTATCTGACAAGGTGTCAGTTCTAATTGGCTGTCCGTTCAAAAGATAATCCCCATTGGTGTTATAAGTAAAATGATCATCGGTAGTAAGCGGGGTAGATGGATACGATCTACTCGAATTCCCATACGAAATTTTCGCAGGCAATTTTACATTCTGTGCAAAAGGTATAGGCGTGCACGGAACAGACCTCGATGGATTACAGTTTCGCTCGAAAGCTGTACCGATATCCATACTCTGAGAGCGTACCGTTCTAGCAGGTATAAATTGATCACTGTTTTGTGGAAATGTTGGAGGCATATCGATCAACTGTAGGCCGAACTCATTCAGATTCTGATTGCTCGTTATATCAATACTGAATAAATCGATGTTATTGTTATCACATGACTGCTCGTCCAAGGAATTCAACAGCAGATTGACGTTATCGGTTTCAGCATCAGGTATAGGATCGATTTCTGCAAAATCATTTATGGGCGATGACTCTTCGGAAATAAAAATGTTATTATCCAAAACCGCAATTACGGTCGTACTGGAGCAGATTGTGATCTGTTAGTATCTAAATTGGGTTCAATGCTGCTGGAAGAGAAGAACTGAGTAACTTCCTGGGATACGTCTGGAGTTGAAGGTATATTCTGTACATTATAACCTGGGTTATATGCTACTTTACTGTTTGAATTTAACAGTTTTTTCAACATGGGACTTGCTGGTGAGGACATCACATTATAATTTGTACCTTGAAATTGGCTTTCTTGTGGTATTTCTATGCTCAAATCAATTTCTCGCCTTGCCTTTGAAATCCTTCGGTTTTCGCATTTCAAAAGTCCTGCATTCTGGTGGACAGACGGCTTTGCTCTAAGAACAGGGGTATTACGAGGACTGACAAAAGGACTAGTAGTTGTACTAGAACACTTCGATTGCATGCCGTTACTAGGTGATTGAGGTCCAGATGATATTGGTGTGAAACTAAAATTTTTTCTCCTGGTATTTGGACTCGGGGGTACGGCGTCTTCACCTAAAGATGTTTCGAAGCTCACTCTTCTCTTGATGTTAGCTTGTAAACTCGAAACGTTGATTGGTTCAATAGATGGACCCACATAGGTGACTTTATTTTGTACTGGAGTGCAATTCAGACTTGGTGGATTTGTAAATGATGAGGCTCTATCTGTCACTAATTTATTGTCTAAGAGGTTTTGTACTGATGGTTTAGTGTCTATAATTCCGTTTTGCAACAGTTGCCGTAATGTGGATATTTTTGAGTTGTTTTCAGTCTCGACAGTCGCATCATTCGTCTCATTGTTGTTGAAGTATTTAGAGAGTTCTTCATCATGTTGGCTGTTGTTTGTGCCTGTTACAAAAAAGACCATGTAATTTATAAAGAAAATATAATAAATTAAAAGTGAGCTAGCTAATATGTATTCAAAAATATTGTTAAATGATATATTCATATCAAATTAGGCAAATATTTTTAACAGTAACTTATAAATTGCTTAGTTGATTTTGTAACCAAAAAGAATTTTTTATCAAATTATAAAAAAAGTGTTTAAGGTCAGAATTCTGTCGGATTCTTTTGTTAGTAGTAAAGGATCCATGAAAAATATATCTGCATTTAGAAAAACAGTATATTTTCCTTAGTCATCATCAGTATTTACATATGGCGGAGAAAAAGAAACATCCACAACTCTCCTGAAGAATTTTGTGAGAAAAATTGTGAAAGAGACTATTAAACCGTGTTGTTCCCTCCTAGGTTAATCACTATTTTTATATTGTCGCTTTTTATGCAGTAGAGAATTCATTCTGTTAGTCGCATTGATAGAGTTTACATCTATTTGTAATAAAAGTTTTTATTTTGAAAATAAAATTGTTTTGTAAAAACGTTTATTTGTGAAAATTGAACTCGTGTCATCAAACCTATTTACATCTTCATCATCCTGCTTAAAATTACAGATCAGGGCTTGATGGTAAACCTCCAGTAATATGTCCGACCAAAACCAGTTTTTTCAACAGAAACCGAATTTCGGTGGCTGTTGTAGTTTCGGCCGAAATCGAAATATTCGTTTAACGCAATCCTTCAGTATATTTTTAAGTTTCTGTACATTTTAGATAATTTCAGATATGAGTTTGTCTTCATAGTTTAATTCTTAACATTGGTTTTTGTTCAAATTAACAATTAAATAACAGTTACAACTCAGTCCATAGAGAAATATACTTTTTTTTGTCCAAATAAACTACAAACTGCTTTTATCATGATTTAAAAGGTAGTCGGTAGATGATCAAATGTTAAAAAAAATCTATGTAGGTATCTTGGAAAGTGCTAAATGGCGCCATTTATAGAAAAATAAAAAACTTACAAACCAGTTTTTTAATAAGAGCGATTTTTCACTGAGTAAAGTAAAAATAAAATAAAAATATTTCTGGCAATTTTTAAACTTTAGGTAAATTTTTTAGGGAAACAAACATATTGTTATGTTTATATTTTCACACTCTGGTTCTTAGATTTATTTAAAAACACTTACTATAATTTATTTTCATTAAATTTATATTCACACAACTAGATACAATTTATCTTGATCACCTGATGCTTACTATACGGCAATGGAATACTGAATAAATCATTTCGTCGGCTTCCCGTATTTATATATTTATTCTCAGAAGTCTCCGATGGACAAACAACCTTTTTGAATTCCACGATATATCGAAGGAATATGGGCACCTCAAACAAGTCTCGGGGTTCCTCTCTGGTTACGTCGTGCTGCACTTTCCGCCCATCCGCGTATAGTGCCATAAACTGTTCGAAGGTGATCTCTTCATCAGGTGGTTCGATGCTGCGGACTTGGTATTAATCAACTTCGCCGTCATGACTTCCGACCTGTTGAACTGTACCAACTTTGGTTTTCCTCGAGGTAGCTTCCTTATTCTGTAGACAACATCGTTGATCCCTCTTTACAATTTAAGGGCCTTACTAACATCTTTGTAGCTTGGGCCAATATCCAGGACGACGTTGCGGGTTATACAGCCAAATAATATCGGCTTTGATGTAATGTGCTTCCTTCATTCGGGCACTGGCATTCTTCATATTTAACTGGAGTCGTTGGTGAATGTCGTTCATCCTTTGACGTAACTGGCTGGCATAGTCTGCAGCCTCTTCTCCTGGGGGACATTCAAACTTCAAATCGCATAACACTGTTCAGGGTCCGACCCGTGGACTCGTGCACAGACGAACGATATGTCATTCGAAACAAGTGAAGATACTGGTCCTCGCCTCTTTGGTGGTCAGAGACTAGCTTTGACAAATGGTGTTAATAGTCCTATTCATCTGGTCTACCCTTATATCGGATTGCGGGTGTAATGTTGTCCGTGTTTTATTGATTTTCAGAAGTTTGGAGATGTTTTGGAAAAGAGTACACTCGAAATTTCTACCTTTGTCGGAGTGAAACTAAAAGGGCACACCGAAACGGCTGATTCATACCTTGAGAAGGACATCAGCAACGTTCAAGGCTTCTTAATTCGGCATAGCATAAGCTTCTGCTCATTACTAAAAGAGTCCATCACCACCACAGTGTACTTATTTCCAGAGTCAGATTCAGGGAATGGACTGGTAACATCAATGGCTACTCTTTCAAATGGACTGCCCACGTTATATTGCTTCATGGGACCTTTTGCTCGCTTTAGAGGCAAATTAGTTGCTGCACAAATCGTACATTTCCGGCACCAATTCTTGACATCTGCTTGGCAGTTTATCCAACAGGAGCGCTCTCTTAACTTCTCCACGGTTTTCGTCACTCCTAGATGTCTTCCGGTTGTACCATCATGTAGTTCTCGCAAAACCTTCGGTCTCCTATTTCTGGGGATTACAATTTATTTTCTATTCTAGCCCTCCTCTGGAGTTTCCAGCACGCCGTTCTCCAGGATGAGGGAGTTCCACTGAGCCCAGTTTGACTTTATGATAGGAAAATCTCCTGCCACATAGGTTTTGCGGTCTTCTTCCACCGGATAACCTCTTTTAATTATGGATCTAATTTCTGGTCTTGCTGGATCTCCTTAGATTGCCAATGGTCATCGACGGCGGTAGTTCTGCACAGAAGAGCCCCTCTTTCTTCTTTCAGTTGCTTCGATAAGGCATCAGCCTTGTTATGGCTTGTTCCAGCGGGATGTTAAGACGAGAAAGTCGGTACAACGTTGCTCTCCTTGCAACGACTCCTTATATCTCCTACCTTACCACACTTCCGCTATCTCAGCTGATTTTTTTCGGAAAGGACTTCTTCTACTATCTTCCTTAGAATTTCTGCCAACCAAACGTTTTCCTAATAAAAACAACAAATTAACGATTTCCAGAATAGCCCCTCCAGAAATTTATGCTAACCGAGACTTTATCATTTCCGCTATCTTCTGATTCTTTCCCAATGATTCGGACTCTGCCCTGACTTCTAAGTAATTTTTATAGCCTCGAATTCCAGAGCTCGAGCCAGTGCATTCACTAATTGAGTCGGTCGAGCTAGTTTCAATGTTGTCTGGCTTCGTGGTCTATCCAAAAACGCTTGTACTGTAACTTTTCTATCACATTCAGATCTAGCTGGATATGCAAAGCGAATCAGACGGGCAATATCAGCTTCAAACTCTTGTAGGGATTCATTCGATTTCTAATGGCGATTTTTCAGTTGGGCGTAGTAAACGTGCTCCAAATGGGTCTGTCCGTACCTCAATTCTAGATGTTTGACCAGTTATTCATAGTCTTCTTGCTCCGATGTATTCAACGTTTGCAAACTATCTGTAACATCCCCTCTTAAGGCGAGGGTTAATGCTATTGCCTTCTTCTCTGCCGACCATCCGTTTAGTCTTGCTGGAACCTCGAATTGGCGCCAGTAATTAGTCCATGACGTTTTTCCATCAAATTGTGGAGGTTTCATTTTGTGTCTTGTTCCCTCGAGGCCAATTTTTGAATCCACTACTTCCGGACTGTTTCTGATTTCGGTCTCTGATTGTGTTTCTCCCCTTTGTATTGTGACTACTTGTTCTTTTATTTTGCTGATCTCACCCTGCATTATTTGTTTTAGTTCTTCTATCCAAGTTTAATTTTTGACTGTCGTCTGCTTCAGCTCTTCGACCATTGTCTACTTCAGCTCTGCGATTCGAGCTTCATTCTCGAATATTTTCTCTTCGAAGAATTTAAAATTTTCCAGCAATTTAGTTTCTAAGGATTCTAGGGTTTTAGCATTTTCTAGTAATTTGTTTTCTAGGATTTTAGAATTTTCTTGTAATATCTCTAGGATTTTAGAATTTGTCTACTAATTTGCCTTCTAGGGCTTTAGAATTTTCTCCTCACGACTCTTTCCAGTTTTTAGAATTTTCTAGCAATTTGTCTTCTAGGTTCTTAGAATTTTCTTTAATTTTTAATGGCATACTCATGTCCCCATTACCAGAAACTTTAAACTTATTAGGGCATCTCGTAGCCGTTATATTAATTCACTTTTCTTCCCACTACTTACTAAATCCCTTTCCTCCAGTTCTTTGTTTAAATCCGCCACTTTCAATTGGTCCAAATTCACCGCTTCTAACATTATTAGTATATTATTTTTCCATTACCAGAGTTCCAGAAATACACCGAACACCTGACACCACTGTAATGTTTTTATTTTCACATTCTGGGTCTTTGGATTTATTTAAACACTCAGACAAAATTAGTATAATTTGTGCCCACTACTATAATTTATCTTCACACAACTATCCAATTTATCTTAGACACTTGCTGTTTACTAGACGGTAACCGAATATGGAATGAATCCTTTCGTCGGCTTCCCGTATTTACATATTTCTTCTCAGATGGATTCTCGAATACTCTAGGAATTTCGATGGCGTTAGCCGCCGGCATGGGGGTGCCAGACAAACAACCTTTTGGATTCCACGAAATATCGGATGACTGCCCATTCCGGGAAATATGGGATGAAATCTCGTCATAAAAGGGTAACATGGTGTAAATAATAATAGTAAAAAAATATATTTTAGATATCCAAAAACTAAGAATACATAATCCGTTATGACTTGCCTGAAAATTTTCAAACAGTCTAACCTGTCTCAGTGATTTAAAAATCCGGTTTCTTATTTCATGCAAACTGTCAATTGAAAGTAACGCATCTATTCAATACTGTCCATAATATAAATAAAACAATAAAATGTAGTTTTTAATATTTACATCGTCCAAAAAATTCCATCTTCAGATGGAGTAAATTTGTTTGAATCATTTGTGAAACTAATAGTGGTCGAAACTCGTTCTGGGGCTCCAAGATGAAATATTTATCCTATAATGGTGATTTAAAAAGTAGCTTTAATCTCAATTTTCAGATATTTTCCTGTATAGAATTGGTTCAAGCTTTATAACCCATTTTAATAATTTCTGTAGCATTATTTATTTTCGAAATGACTGATATATAAAATCAATCAGCCTCAGTAAAAGTGTGCCGTAATGAAAGTTTTGAAATACATAAATCCTTTTAGCTTACTCCCAGAAGATGACAACTGTGTATAAGAATAAAAAATAAAGGTATTATGGTACAAAATACTGTGTATTACTTATGTGTGATATACTAATTTATGAATGAATTATAAACCTGATATAGGGACGTTGCGATAAGTACTAGTTGACTAAAGTATTGATACCGGTATCGCAAGTGGTATCGAAATAAAAGTATCGATATTGGTATCGATACATAAATACCCATATGGGTATCCAAGAATCGCAAGAAAAGTATCGATACCAAAAATACCCGGAATCGAAATTCCGTATCGATACTGGTATCATATCAGTAGTATCCCAACGTCCCTAGATATAGTAACAGTAAACTCACCCAAATACTCATCCATTGCGTCCTTTTCCACATTACTAACACTATTGATCCTTTCCCTCGTTAACGGAAAATCGCTCACTTCATCATCATCATCACATAAATCACGATCACATTTGTTTCCATCATCAGTTTTATCACCATCAATGCGGTCATTACTTCTTAGTTTTTCCTTAATCCTATTATAATCATGAGATCTGTTAGATTCCTCTGCTGCCTGGCTACTACTTGGCGTTAGAGGATTATACGGTGCAATATCACAATTTCTTCGCAGTCCTGGCTGTTGTTGTGATTTGTACTTTATCGATTGTGTTTTGCCACCAACAACAACTGTGGCAACAGTGGGCTTTTAGTGGGCATTATTTGTGGGCTAACAGCCTGTGCAGGGGCATTAGTCGACGACGGCGGCAGTCTCGGGATTGGTACTTTATTGGATGGAACTGCTGTCGCGACCCCCATGGTTGTTTCCTGAAATATAATGTATTTATTAACTGTGTAATTAAATTTCACAGCTGAAAAATATCACACAAGCATGGCACAATCTGATTTAAATAATTAATTTTAAGAAAAATGAGTGTCTGTTGATTTTTACATAACCCCAAAAAATTAAAAGGATATGCATCCGTTGATGGCGTTGTCGGTTACTTTTCAAGTAGTAACAAACATTTCTTGCTTTATGCCCTTGCACAGGATCTTGTTGCAATGAACAATTCTAAGTGACTAACATTAGTAATGCATCCTCGAAATTATGCAAAACTGTCTGCAGCATGTCTTGTTCATAATTAAAATGTCATGACACAGGGTCTGATGTCGGATTTTCTCCGTAGTTTATTAGGTTTATTTAACCTATCTATTATCTGTGCGTATTAGTTTACTGTTCCATTGGTTTACTGGGTTAGACCAAAGCTTTTATTAAAACAAAGTTATGAATTTTGAAAAATCAAAGTTATGAATTTTGAAAATGCTCCGATCAAGATTTATGAAGATACCCTATGACTTTTGGATTAAGGGCTTCATCACTTTTCACATTTTTTTTAATATTAATAATGTGCTGACCTGCCGCTTTTGCTAGCAGTAGCCCTTCTGCCGGCCTCTGGAAACTGTTAAAGTCAGGTAACGCTGGTAGCTGAGTGGATTCTATCATCGACTTATTATCACAGATAGTTCTACTGCCTGAGTGATGACTGTAGGGCTGGTACTGTTGCTGTTGTTACTGCTACTATTGGTACTGCTACAATCTCCATTCCCATTGGCCATTGTTGTCGCCCCACTGATCAAACTTGCAATCGGAGAACACGTTGTAGAAACAACTGCTGAAGATGGGGATGGTGCAGTAAACTTTGTGAACGGATTTTTTACCGCCCGGTTTCTGGTCTGATTTGTTTGACTGAAAAATTAATACATATTAGGGTGGATCAATTGCATTTTCATAATTTTACAGTATAAACTTCAGAATTGTATGAAGAGCATGAGCTTATAAAATTTTTGGGACGATCAACGAAATTATATTAAAATTAAATATCAGGGAAAATCACCAAACATATTTGGGGCGAGAGACGTAGAAAAGTACATACAATGAATGTATTTCACTTTTATACAACTTCTACCAGAAAACACATTAGAATTACTAAATGAAATGAGAAGTATCATAACGGGACCGGGTAAATTTCCTGAATTATTGTCTGATCTTTTTCCGGATAGTGATATTGATATCGAATGGAACAAAACATTTATCATCAGATGTCAACCTGATGTGCAACCGTCTAGATTACGAATCATTCACCCAATCTTCAGAGTTCATCCACATTAAGACACACATGTGTTGACATGTGTCTCTGAACTTGTTTTGGGCTGGCGTTAAGAAAGAGCACCCTGAGTATCACTGTGAACTTGGTTTTACGGCTAACACGTATACAGGTTGAGATGGCATGCGACCTTAGCCATGCGCATTCAACTGTTGGACATAATACGTAATTACAAAGCAATAAAAAACGAAATAAAGAATCGAGTCTTTTTTTCACATTAAAAATTATTGAAGTAAAGAATGAAAGTATTTCAGTATTAAATATTTTTAATAGACTTTATTCTAATTTAAATTTTAGGGCCTTTGATTGGTCATCATTTGATCTGGGGTTTCATAAAATAAAATGGATTTGGTGAGTGTTCCATTAGCTTTAATTTTAAGAACTCGTGCTGTAATGTACTATTCCAAAGTACTAAACACTGTGTAAATATCGATAGTGTGATGTTTGATGTCTTTAGGGGTCGTCCATTAATAATGTCAGGTGTTGTTCTTCTCAAAATATGGCCCCCTCTATTGGTGAAATTCGGTAAGATGTGGTGAGACATCCTCGAGTGAGATTTTTCAATTAATAATAATTAATATTCCAGATGTTCATATATTTTGCTTCATGCACTAAATAATGCGTTAATACCGATGTCCGTTAAGTATCACAACCGGCATGGCAGGGAACTCCATAGTCCAGATAAATTTCGAAAATACCTACACAACAACAAGAAAAAAATATACTTACCAACACCAACGTGTTCTAAAGATAAAACATGACTAATGGCCACATTTTAATTTTGATCTTTTGCACAAAATACCGTTTTTGCTACTCCCAAAAGTTGTATAGAAAAGAAAAACCTACAAAATGGACTGCTATACGCCCAACTTCGTTTATTTGTTCTTTAGAGAATGGAACCCAAACTCGAAATTAGAAAAAAATTAATTGATTATAATTTTATTTTATACTTAAAACATTGTTATTAACTGAAAGAGTAGATCTCATACCCACTCTACATTCCACTCTATGTTCTAAAAATAAATACTGCAGCCGGGTTATTTTTGTAAAATTTCAATTAAAGTTATGGAAGACTTTTTTTATATCACCGGATGATCGTATCAGTATTAATAAATCAACGTTGGAAGGTAGAAGAGTTGATCTAGACACCCGTCTAGTCTGTTTTCAAAAATTTTAAGCCTAAATACATATGGCTACTGAAAATATTTTGCCATTGTAGAGCAAAAAGGGGTAGTACTGGTGAGAAATATTTTACCTGTTTATAATATTGGTTTTAATCATATTTGTTTATAATTTAATGAATTTATTTAAGTAAAATATTATTTTAAATTAAAAAAAAAAACAAAAATAAGCCTTATGAATTGAGTGATCTTTTAATACCAAAATAAATAACTTTTAATTTTAAAGAAATTAAATGTAATGTTTATATTTTTACTGCAGGCGTAGATCTTTTCATACCTAACCTATGTTCCAAAAATGGGCACTGCACTTTTCAATTAAGCTATAAGAAAACTATTTCTTTAAAACAGTCCTATCACAGCAGATGGATCTAATATCATTCAGAAACCGTAGGAACGTGGAGCTTTAATCAGACCTAATTTTCAGAATTTTAAGTTTAAAGAAATTGATGTTTTTATTTAGGCGAAATTCAATTGCCATACTCGTATTCATGTTAGATTTTCCGTAAAATTAATAGGTTGTTTTAATTTCCAGTACAAAAAGCTTAATTGCATCTTTTATTACATTTAGTTCTTAAAGTTTCTTTTCAACAGCCTATGCTTTTGCATATTAAAATTGATTGACTATTACTGCTCTTTAAATCATCATCATTATCATCAGTGCATTAGTATTCGATATAGCAAAAATTATTACATCAATTCTTTATTATCATAGAAATATAAATTTTTATATATCTGCATAAAATTTAAATTTTACCCCTTAGCAATTTCTAGAATGGGTTAGCCCACTTAGACCGCCTCAAACATTTTTCAGTCCCTATGTGTATTTATTTAAAATTTTGGGAAATAGATGAGGGGTTTCTAGATAAACACTTCTGCTTTTCAACGCTGGTTTATTGATAAGGATAGAGTCATTAAGTGAGGTAATCTGGCAGTCTAAAAGAAAAGAGTCATTAAGTGAGATAATCTGGCAGTCTAAAAGAAAAATTTTCCATCGGTTAACTGAAATTTTGCAAAAACTACCGGCGCTAACATATTTAGTTTAAGAACATAGTTTGGTTATGAGAAGATCTACTTTTTCAGTTAATATGTTTTAACTATAAAATAATATTAATCAACGTGTCTATCTGACATGTACCACAGCACAAATTCAACAAAACAATGGCCCCGCTAAGGATCACTAATAAATTATACCTACAATCCGAGAATTTTAGATAAATATAAACAGTATAAGCCGTAATAAAAGAGAAAATATTTGGAATACTTGAGCAAAATGTTGACTTTATTACAGTCCAAGAAACTGACGCAGACGACGTTTGCCAAATTTATCCAGTGGCAAAATTCCTAGACATACATTTATAGATGCAATTAACGAGCCACGGTTGGGATAGCAAGTTATGCCAGAAGCAACATAGGAAACATTTCTATTGTCTACTCTATCACAACATTCGGCACAACTATTCCTATAATTAACTCATTACCCCTACTTACCTAAATAGTTCTATTTAGTCAACGACGAGACTACGATATAAGACACAGTCAACCAAAGTCGAAAATTACTAGAAGTTCGTAGTTTTGATGAGTCGTACAGCCAAAAAGAACATTCCCCGTAATGAACAGGTTTTAAGCGAACAACTTTTAGAATCGCTAAATAATAACAGAACGACTAGATGGAAGAAAAGTGTTACATATAGGGATAGGGCCCTAGTAGCGTATATTGAGGATCATTTTATCTTGGGTATTGACCTAATTAGCTAACACGGCTTCATGTTCGACCTAAGATACAATGTTCTTGGATTCCTAAATGAGGAATTGTATTGAAACGGCCCATCAACAATTTCGAGACTCCCATATTAATTGTAGAGGCATCCTCAACCCGAACGAACGGAACATATTATTCATGGGCAGCTACAAAAAATCCTGGGACCTGCGTAGGAATGGTGGACATTTAGCTCTTGACTACTTAGTTAAACAGGCCATATTTAAAACCGGGCGAGCCATCGGTTTCCGAATTGCCAACGGCGAAGAAATAGCTTATTATGAGCCAGTAGACATCATAATCGAGATGGTACAACAGGTGGTACAACCATCATCCAGCAGAGAGTAGATACTGGAAAGGCTGAACCCATAAGAATACCTAGGTGACTACTATTGGGGCAATAACACGCAGTTGAGGAAAATATGGAGTCCATGTTACACACGTAGTTATTGAGTCATCCATCAGCGCATGGTCTGCTTGTTTTAGTGAAAAAGAAAAAGAGCGGCTTGAAATGGAGGACATGCTTAGTAAACCTCGACGAAATTCTGGCCATCGGTCACACATTTGAAGAACCTCCATGTTCCAAAAAGAGGTAGAGTTTTTGGGCGACGTCGTTTCTGAGTTTGGGATCCGGACTAACGAGGACAAGATAGAATCCATTCATGATTAAACAGTTCCGAGAGACAAACATGAACTTTTTGGGGCTTTATTCGTACTGCAAGCGACTTGTTGAGATATTTGCTAGCATTGCCACACCTCAACATCGGCAGACTACTGAAAGTGGCACTATGTTCCATTTCAATCCTAGCGATTCCTACAAAATACAGCAGCTACCCAGACATTTGAACCAATCTTATCATTCAAGAAAAGGCCCACAGGCCCCGATGGGACGCGGTAGCTAGATACTCGGACGACCTGAAGTGATTGGGTGCCCAATGAGAGTGCTTAAAAGTAGAGGATAGAATGTTAAATATAATTTGGGAAAGCAATGATGGCAGAGAAACCAAGTTTCAACTGATAGTCCTAAAGATAACGGTACACGCGGTCGTAGTGGAAGTACACAATGGGATTACCGGAGGTCATTTGGGTATGAACAAAACTCTGGATAAAATTCGACAACGATATTAGTAGGTAAATTACATCGAAGGCGCCAGAAGCTGGTGCAGGAAATGTGAAACCTGTGCGGCCAGTAAGGGCCCGAAGACCCAAACCAAGGGCACACTGCAGCAATACAATGAGGGCATCCCAATTGAGAGAATTCCCATTGATGTCGCCGGTCCATTTCTCGAGTACGCGAGGGGGAACAAATACATTCTGGTCTAATAGATTACTTCAGCAAATGGCGTCAGCCATATGCTATAACCACTCATGAGGCAATCATGTTCGCGACGGTGCCGGTGGGACAGCTCCCGTTGGAGTTACATTCGGGGCAAGGGCGATACTTTGAATCCAACGAGAACTACTCCCTTGCATCCACAATCGGACGGAATGGTATAAAGATTCAACAGGACCTTGGTACAACATCCAATCAAGCATATTCCTTTATTCCTGTTAGCCTATCGCTCAGCCGTACACAACAGCACAGGAAAGGGGCTGAGGCTACTCTCCTATTACCGTCCCGAGAAGTTAACGGTTATGATGACCAACTCCGACAAAGCATGCTGGCCATATACGAACTAGCCCGGACGCACATGTTGGTAACCAGCGATCGAATGAATATACGTTATGATCTCAAGGCAAATTCAGTCGGGTTCCAAATAAGAGACAAAATATGACTATACATCGCCCAGAGTAGTAAGGGCAAGTCTCCAAAGCTCACAAGAGCTTGTGATGGGCCATATGAAGTAATTCAAAAGATCAAGGACACCACAACGCATTCACCGAAATCCGAGGGCCAAGATGAAGTTTATCCATTTGGATCGACTGGCTCCATATCATGGAGAAAACGATTCTAATCGGGACGATCAAACTTAAATGAGGGGCAATGTTATATCTTAAATTGACGATACTAACAGGGGAATTCGCTCGGCATTATTCACCGTAGTTAAACCTAATTCACGGATGAACAAAACGTTTAGTAAAAACACATTTCTAGTATTTTACCGAAAATACCATTCTTTTCGAAAGCCAGTCGTTATGCACGTTAGATAGACAAGGATGCTACAAGAATAATCGAGAGTAACGGGAAAGGATGTTAATGCGGCCGCACGACAGGAAAAGTTCAGTAGTGGCACAGCTGATGTACGTTTGACTCATCGTTGTAATATTTAGTGGAAGTATTATTCTAGTAGTGTTTGTATATTTTCGGTGTAAATTAATTGTCTTAAAACCCACGGAGTTCGTAACAATACGTACAATAAATATTTTTACAGTTAAATTATAATTATTATACAATGATTTCATAAGATTCTTTTATAAGCAATAAGGACATTTTTTAGCATAGAGGTGGTTTTGAAGGATTAAAAAGTGGGATATGTGAAATATTACAATATTAGATTAAAACAAAAAACAATGTTAACTTTCAGAAATTTATTAAATATTATTTATTAAATTGTGAAAGTTAACAGTGTTTCTTGTTTTAATCTTTTGAAGTTTACTTGTACTAAATTTACTAAAGTAATGCGGATGTTACAGCCGATTTTCAGCTTCAATGACTGTACTAAGAGTTCATGTCTCTCAACTGCAGAAAAGATGTTAGTTGATGACCTTCGAGTAATGAACAAATATTTAAAAAAATGGGGTCTTTGACCAAATCCGAGTAAAACTGAAGTTTCAACGTTTCAATTTAACAACAGGCAGGCACATTTAGAACTTAATGTAGAACTTGAAGGCGTTAGACTCAAACACAATACACACCCAATGATTCTTGAAGTCACACTAGATCGGACCTTAACATTCACACAAAATCTGAAGAATGTTGCCGCCAAAACCAGAACCAGTTCAAACGTTATTCAAAAACTTGCTAATACCATGTGGGGAGCCAAGGCTGAAATCTTAAGAAGGAGCTCCCATGTTTTAATCTAATCCGCTCCAAAATACTCGTATGGATTAATAGCCATCACACTAATTGAGTTGATACTCATCTCAATCAATAATCAGAGTAATTACTGGGACTACAAGACCTAACCCCGACAGCCTGGCTTCCAACCCGCTCATCTAAGACGTCTCGTCGCTCTTAAGTCCCAAGCTAAAAAAATAGCCAATAATCCTATGCTACCCATTCAGTATGACTCTACAATTCTCACAGTATCACAACTGAGCCTGAAATCAAGACTACCAGGAATATGAAGAGTCAACTCACAGATCTTTCAATAGAGGAAGAGAAGAAGCAAGAGTTCAGAAATTCCAACCTTGTGGAAGACTCTACATCAAAAGAGGCAGGTTTGATTATTGAACCAACGGCTTGGTGCAACCTCAATCGAATACGAACTGGACATGGAATTTGCAACAAGTCTCTCAAGCTGTGAGGGAAATCCGAAGACCCATCATGTAACAGGTGTAAGACTGCCGAACAGAGTCATCTATATGGTGCTGGAGTGTACTGAAATAGGATTTGAGGTCAATTTAGAAGACATCTACAACCTCACTTCTAACGCACTCGCCAGGTTAGGTTCCATTATCTAAGGAACAAATTAACGAAGTTGAGCGTACAGTAGCTCATTTTATAGTTTTTTCAGTTCTCTATACATTGTCCATAGTAGCAAGAGCGTTTCAAAGGCGGATTTCGTGTTACAGGCAAAAAAAGTAAATATCAACGATTTTTGAGATTAGTTTGTAAAAAAACAAAAAGCATTAATAAAAAATGTTTTTTCTGTAAATGTCCTGAGCTATCGAATGTATTTGATGCTTAGGTTGCACTTATTTCACACTGGAGAATCCCAGCCACACACAATATTTAAACTTGTCTATGGCCGGGATTGACTAGCAATATAAAAAAAAACAAAATCAACCGAATTGATACCTTCCTCCTTTTTGGATTAATTTAAAATAATAGTAATAAATCTGCCGACGACAGAGTGATGTCGAATCTAGCAACACTTGATATGTCAAAATCCGCCAAGTAGTTTACGCTACAGAACATGCCAAAGAACTAGACACATACATACATATACATACATCCAGCTGGGTAAAAAAAAGATCCAAACAAAATCGGTCACTTGGTTTAAAAACGAGATAAAAGCACCAATTAAAAAGATCCCAAAGTTATCACATGATACATTTTAAAATGTGAAAAAGCATTTTATTAAATTTTTATATGTTCCTTTAATTAAATTCGTCTATATTCTGGCAAATAGGTTCTTTTTTGATACATACCTGGATTTTCCTTTTCCTCTCTTTTCCTTCATTTTTCTGTTGGATTTTCTTCTGCAGTTGCAGCTGCATTTCTCTGTGTTTGTTTTCTCCCTTATTTTCTTCTAGAAAGACACGTAAGAAAAAAAAACTTTAAACAATTTCTTAATCCTGCTACACTTATCTATTTTATCTACATAAATACTATGCAAAAGCAGCAAAAATGTACAATGTACATAACTCAACTACTCTGAATGGCTGTGTAAAAGCAGAAACTAATAGCAAAGTACAAATGGTGTTTCAGAGAACCTCTCCACCTGAAAAAGTTTTACCAAGCATTACCAAAATTTTTAACACATTATCCTATGAAGACTAAAAAACAAACCAAACAACCAACATATTAAATTAACTTTGTCCCATTCGAAGGTTTTATACTTAATATATTTGATATGAGATAAGGTAGCTTACAAATTAACGATGATTGTTATGTATTGAAATCTATGGAGAGAAAATAATTGCATTCTACATTAACTAATTTTTTCAAGGTATACAGAGATATAGTTTGGGGTTAGTGTTCGTACATAAAATGATGCTCAAAGTTTCCGCTACAAACTACACTGAAGATTTCTAAATAAAAAAGATATAATGTTAAGTAATAGTTACAGCAGAAACATCGAACAAATGTCAAAAATGGTCTTTATGTTAGTTAATAGTTATTGCAGCAACATTTTGGTTATTTCTGCTAATTTATAGGGAAACTGCTGGAATTCAGATAATTTATTCCTCAGATATTTTAATTGGTTTATAAAAACATGATTGAGTTGAATTTTTGCCATTTGTGTAAAAAATTTCCAGTCGCATTAAAGCGCCTTTTAACCGTCAGCAAATTTAACCCTTAGTCATCAATGATCTCTAATCGCTTTTTAGTGATCAGGTATAAGATAACTTATTTTGTACTTTTTAGAAACTACATATGTGGTACTGTTACCAAGGTTAATTTTTTACGCTACTGAAGCGAAATACTGTCGAAGATGCAAAAAACGGCATTTCAATAAAGCTGAGGTCGCAAAAAGTAGACATACACACGTTTTGGCATAAAATTGACGTGTACCACATTACTCAGTTCTAAATGGGCACTATCAGGTTTTTTAAATGGAAAGGGTGGTCTCCTTTGCATGATTTTTTATTCTCTATTCAACTCATTTTCATAGTGTCGTAATTATGAGCGATTTATTTGATGTGTAAAGAATAAAAATTGACACAACTAGAGGATATCAGTTTATGTTTTGAATGGTTGGTTGTGCGTTGGTTCGCAATCGTCCACTGGAAGAAAATACTGAACCAATGTTTATTTATGCAGAAGTCGGTCGTAATCTTTGCGAAACAGAGCGAGTGTTTCATAATTATCCCATATACAGAAACTATCTAAGAGAGTTGGTGCAAACATTTCAAAGAATTGGAAGCGTATTGCAGAGTAAGAAAACAGGCAGACCATCAATCTCAGTAGAATAATAGGTGTACATTATAGGGTCTGTTTTTAATAATCTTAATCAACTAACACAGTTGCCTTCAACTATAAAGTGTCAAAAACTAAGCTGAAAAATATTTAGAGAAACATAAGTTTCATCCCCTCAAACTAAAAACACTACATGAACTAAAGATGAACCGGACCGAAGGATAATATTGTGACTGCCCGTCTAATGTAGGATATGTAATACTTAGGGTCTATTTGTTTTAGTGACAGGTAATGGAACTGTAGATAGGCATAATGTGCGGCACTGATGTGGTGTAAACCCACATTTTTTTCACACTCTGACTCCTCAAAAAGTTAAAAGATGTGAATTTAATAACTAATATCTTTCTGACCACCATGAACGAGATCTTCTCCAAAAAGTAAACCAGCTATCAAGTAAATTCAAATCTAGAACGCTAGCAATAGGAAATAGATGAAAAATCACCATGGACAGTCAAGATGGGGATTCATCGATGGACACAGAGAACTGTGAAGCTATACACCACCTAAAAACAAACAAGATCTCTGGAGCAAATCAAGTGCAGGCAGAAATACCCAAAGTGCTAGACGATGCAGTTGTAAAACTGCTATTAGATCTATGCAAAAAAGTATGGAGAACAGGAAAATGGTCAAAATATTGGACATCAAGAAAGGATCCACAATGAAATGTGAAAATTACAAAACTATTTATTAATATCATACTAGTAAAATTTTGCTAAGAATAATACCATCGATTAAACCACTATCTACAATCAGAAATACTAAGGGAACAAGCAGGATTTATCAAGGGAAGAGGTATACGAGATCAGATGTTTAGCATCACACAATTAATAGAGATATCTCGAGAATACCATACGCCCATGCGGTTATGCTTCAGCGACTAAAAGAAGGCGTTTGACTATGTCAAATGGGAACAGTTATGCCAAAATGGGAGTACCAAATCACCTTGTATCGTTAATAAGAAACCTTTACGAAACAGGCGAAACAAAAATACAACTGAATGCTTTTGTCTCAAGTGCATTTAATTGGGAAAAAGGTGTCAGGTAACAGTGCATTTTGTCACCGAGACTGTTTAACGTAAATGGGGAATATGTAATCAGACTAGCATTGGAAAACTTTGAAGGGGGCGGGGGTTTAATTGGTGGAAAGACCCTTATCATGTCCCGATATTCCGAAGATACGACTCTGCTAGTGAAAGACAAAGAATAGCTTGTAGCTAATCTTCGCCTCTCCAGGGCAAATTATAATTGTAATTTGTTGAATAAAGACGATTTATTATTATTATCTTTCCGACTTGACCATACAATGTATGGCTCCCTCTAAGGCACGCTAAGAGTGCCTTTAGGGGAAAATTCACTAAACCCCAGATATCCTAGATATCAAAAGGGTTTAGCTCTGTGGGAGCCCTTGCCAGGTTTTCAGGCCCGTGGTTGGAGTCATGGCGGCAGTTTCCCATGAATTTCCTGACCGTCCGGGCTGTCCCTAAAAGGACTGCTTTTGCTGTCCCTAAAAGGACGGCTTTTTGCATTTGTTTGTAAAGATATTCGTCCAGACCTAGGTATTTTAAATTGTTTAATATATGTTTTGGGATTAGTCCTGTCGTTGACATAACAATTGGTACAGTTCGTGTGTTATTCATGTCCTGCTGAGTCTTTATTTGAAATTCCAAATCGCTATATTTGGTTATTTTCTCAGCCTGCTTGACTTATATTATTGTTGTTAGGAATTGCTATGTCAATTAAAGTTGTTTTCCGAGCGACTTTATCTACCAAAACTATATCTGGTCTATTGTGAGCAACAGTCCGATCAGTCAGTATCGTGCGGTCCCAGTACAGCTTGTAGTTGTTATTTTCTAAAACAGATTCTTGTTTGTATTTATAATATGGTAATCTTACCGACTGTGATAGTTCAAATTTCAGTGCTAGTTCTTGGTGCAGTATTTTAGCCACAGCATCGTGTCGTTCTTTGTATCCAGTTGCAGCGAGCGCTTGACAACCTCCCGTGATATGCTGGATAGACTCAGATGTTTGGCAACCGTACCTGCATCTGTCGTTGTTTATAGAAGGGTCTTTAACGATGTACTTTAGATAGTTCTTAGTTGGATTGCTAATATAAAGCCTTCCCTTTTAGGAAACATATGACCAGAGATCGACGCTGCACTGTCGACATAATTTTGGTTGACGTCATTTATATGTCTTCCATGAAGGGGCTTCTCTTTCCTTCTCAGCAGTTTCTGATCAGTGGTGGTGTAATTGGACGTATTGTTGAGTCATCAACCTGGCACATGACTCTGTGTAGATCAGAAAATTCTGCGAGTTTCTGGAAATGACTACGCAAAATAGAAATTTGTTGATCTAACAGTTTGCTTAGATCTGCCAATCCTCTTCCTCCTTCATACCGTGGCAAAGTTGTACGTTCAACAGAGCTCTTTGGATGGCGATCTTGAGCTTTTGTTAGTAAAACTCGAAAATTATTCAATGTCAGTCTTGCACCAATTAACTATACCGAAAGAGTAACTGAGCACTGAACATGCATAGGTGTTAATAGCCTGAAACAGATTTTTACTGTTTAGTTTGGTTTTCAACAGTCGTCGTACCCTTCTATAAAATTGCGCTGTTAGGTCCTTTTTCATAGTCAAGTGATCAATACGTTGAGCTTGCTTTATTCCAAGGTATTTATAAGTATGACCTTTCCCCATAGATTCAACTGAGGTGCCATCTCCCATTTGGAAGTGCCCCTGCTGTATTTTGCCTTTAACTATATATCATGCAGCTGTTGTTTCGTAGCTGCCATCAACTTTAAGTCGTCCATGTATAACAAATGGTTTAGCTTTAATGCTTGTATGTTGTTGTGTTTGAGACTGAACCCAAAATTTGTCGAGTTCAGTTTGTTTGAGGGAGGGTTCATAGCCAGGCAGAACCACAGCGGGCTAAGAGAGTCTCCCTGGAATATACCCCTTCTGATTGGAATGGGGTCAGTTTGTGTCGAACAGTTGGCTTCATTCAGTGAGATTTTGGTTTGCCAGGTGGACATGGCATATTCTAAAAAGTTAATACAATTATTCACTTTATAGAGTTTCAGTGCCTTAATGACCCAATCATGTGGAACTGAATCAAATGCCCTTTTGTAGTCCACATATGCCATGTAGAGATTTCATCGTTTGGCATGGGCTTAATTGCAGACAACGGAAACAATTAACAGTTGTTCTTTGCAGCCCATCGAATTTTTCGCGCATCCCTTTTGTTGTTCAGTAATTATGTTGTTCTGCTCACAATGTTTGAAAATGCGATGATTAATGCAAGATGTTATGAGTTTGTATAAGGTTGGAAGGCAAGTGATTGGTCGGTACTTTGCTGGGTCCTGTGTACATAGGTTGTCCTTTGGTAAAAGATATGTAGCACCGTGTGTAAGGAAACTAGGCATCTTGTGTGGGTGGGTAATTACGTCATTTATAAGGGCTGTTAGTGTTTCGTGGATTGCGTAGAGTTTCTTGATCCAGTAATTTTGCACACCATCTGGTCCTGGTGCTTTCCAGTTATGGAGGTGCTTCATTATGTTGGATGTGTCTTCCGTTGTAAATGGTAGGTGTTGCATTCCATCACAGTTCTGAAATGCAGCCTCCTCCTCATTAATCCAGCTGGCTTTGGAGTTATAGGAGATTGTTGTGGAAAGCTGTGTTTTCCAGAATTACTCGATGACTGTTTTACTGAGATAACTAGGAGTTTCATTATTATTGATGTTGTTGAGTTTTCTATAAAACCCTTTTTCTGATGTTCGGAATAGGGCGTTGTCTAATTTCCGTTGGTTACTGTTTTTGTACCTTCTCAATCGACTTGTGTAGACGGAAAGTTTTTGTCGTAGACTGTCCAGACACTGCTGAGATGTGATGTTTTCTCCATCCCACTGGGAGTGTATTCGGTTATTGTCCATGATAGTCTTGACAAGTCTTTCTATTCTGTTCCGGACCCCTCGTTGGTACTCGGTCAGTCTGCCAATGTCTTTCCGAAGAGAATTAATTTTCCCTTCTAGTCTTCTTTGCCAAGGTGGTATTCGAGGTGTTTGTCTAAATTGATGAGGCTCTTGCTTTGATCTTATTGCCATCCCAATCGTTCTGCAGATGGAAATTGCAGCACAGTAGATGATTGTGTGTAGCGACTCCAACGTATTAGCACATAAAACATAGTTTGGCAAGATAAATTTGTTCATGGCCTGCAAGATGATACCCAGTTTCTTAGAAGATCTTAGTTTGGGAATAGTTGGTCTATTCAATGGATCTGTTCCACTATACTCTATAAGAGCTCTTTCCATTTCTGCTTGGATTTTCTCAAGCAGGTCATCGTTGGCTGGCTGTTCTTGATGAAGTTTTCGAGTATCGTCCGCTCTTTGCGCCAAAGGTGTTTCAGGCTCTGGATCTGTTGTATTTCGACCAAATAATTCGCGCTCAACTTCGCTCTTTATTGTATCCAGTTGATCAGGCGAAATAAGGCCATTTCTCAAAATGACACGATATTGATCTGCGACTCTCTGTTCGGTAACTTGAAGCTCTGGGTACTCACGATAGAATTCTTGATGGAGTATTTGGCGATATCCAGTCTTATCCTGACCAAGGTTTGTAATTCTGTAAAACGTGCGCATTATAAATTCATTCATGGCGCTAGTCCATTTCATGCGCTGTCTTTTCAGTCCCGCTTGAGTGAGCGCTGGCTGTTGATCCTGCGGAACACTTTCAGCGGGTGGAGTTCTAGTCCTCGTTTGACTCCGTTGGTGATGGTCACGTTGATTCTGTGACCGTATTGGTGAGTGTTGTTGTGGTTCTTGGGTTGTAGCTCTTTGGACGACAGGGCCCCGCCTCCTCAGCACCCTGCCACCGACGTCCCGCATGCTGTCATGTCCAGCGCAGGCTCCAGACATGCCCTGGCGATCCCCAGGCAGCGGCTCTTTTCCGAGGCATCTACTCCTTAGCTCCATTTTCATGGGTGGTGTCACCAATTGACCCTGATGACCCGGGTAACTCGGAACCGTGGGGTTGTCACTTCCCAGATGAAATGATTTGACCAGATCATCCCGTGCGGGTTTTGGGGAAGGGAGGAAGGCTAGGTAGTAGGTCAGCGGACAGCCGCCCCTTTAGTCGCCTCTTACGACAGGCGGTAGATACTATGGTGCTATTCTAACCCGGACACCACACGGGGGTTATTATTATTATTATAAGAACTCCATAAAAGGCTAGATTTGGTAAGAGAAGAAAGTCGAAACTTGGGATTAGAAATAAATCTCAGTAAATGATGATAACAGACAGAAGCAATACTATAACACAACAAAATATTGCAGGTGAATTAGTAGTGACAGAATGCAAATACCTAAAATAGATCCTTGTAAGTTGCATTGTCTCGAATTATTTCTAAATTACTATATATTATAAAGCTCTAAACCTACTGAACCCATTTTCATGCGATTTTCACCAATTGAGAAAGTAATTCATAGGAAGGTATTTAATTTAAATTTGTTGAAATATAACGATAATTGTTTGAAGTGTCGTAAAAAAGTCTGGGAGCTTTCATTAAAAGCGCTGCCTAATCTCTTTGAGATATAACAGAACAATGCATGGTGGGATATTCCTCTTTTATAGCTCTACAAAAATGTCCGGGATGGCATATATCTATTTTTTAAGGATAGCTTACTATACCCATTTAATTTAAAAAAAAATGGTCACGTCCACTGCGGTAATTGGAAAACTATTTATACGGATACAGTATTAATACTTATCAACTTAAATACGTTAGTTACTTTAAGCATTTTATGCACATTCTTATAATTTTTTACATCACCTTTACATAGTAAAAAACATAGTCGCTTCTCGCCGTTTGTCCCTCTGTACGCTTAGATCTTTTAAACTACGTATAGGATTTTAATGCGGTGTTTATCAATAGATAGAGTGAAAGTTTATACATTTAGTTTAATATTGTGTTGTGTTAATTTGCTTAAATATGACGATAATTGTTCCATTAACTTGTCGCTGCTATACTCGCTCGGCGACCGTTACATGAGAGGTCAGTTGTCTATAGTATTAATAATGTGAAGGTCTCGAGTTCGAACCCCATAATTCATTGACATTTTTTTGTGGGTATTTGAGTGGGCTCCTGGAAGGTCTAAATCTACACGTGGACCCGGTAAGTGGATCTGCGATTAGGTTGTAAGAAACATTTCTTTGAACTCCTTAAAGATTGGGTGGATTTTGAAGAAATTTTTGTTACTGTGATAGATTTATATTTTCGATAGAAGGCGCTACGATCGAGTTGTAGGAAAATTAGTTTTGAATTCCTCCTAAACGGTTATTATGATGAAATTTTTTGTATATGTTTGAGTGGGTTTGATTTACGTTTAACTCGGTAAGTGGCGATGCAATCGGGTTGTAGATTTTTGTTTGTATTCCTCATTAACAGTTGTCCCGATTTTAACGAAACTTTTGTGTTTGAGTGGGTTTGATTTACAATTTAACCCGGTAGGTGACGCTGCAATGGGGTTGTAGAAAATTGTTTCAACTCCTCCTAAATGGTTGGGCCGATTTAAATTTAACACCAATTTTTCTATTCCGTGCCAGCTCGTAATATGTAAATAGCTTTTTATCCTTCTGCGCTGTAACATAATTTGGCGAATTTTTCTTCTAAAAATTACTATCTAAGAACAAACTCTATTTCAGAAGTATGTCACAAATGCTTTATTTATCGAAACAAATCTATTCTCGACAAAACAATTAAAATTACTCAATAACTGAACAAAAATTACAAGTATTTGTGTACGTCGGTACGACGCGACGTTGCAGCAGTGATAATATTTTACTTGAGAGGTATTTTGGATTTTCTTGGTTATTAAGGGCTAAAGACCATAGTCTATAGTGTATAGTATAAGAGTTATTTGATTGATTTAGTGTATACTATTTCAATCACTCAATCTATTTACACCCTGTATATCTGTGTGTGTGTTTTACCTTCGAATGGGAAATCGTTTAGAGCAAAACTTGGCTTACCTTTAACAGATAATGCAGCAGCATGCGCAAACTTGGTCGCAGCTTCCGTCCCTCTACCTATATTATGATTTAATATCAAATAATATGCAAGTGACTGAATCGAAGGAAATTCATGACCCAGTTGCTTTTCAGACCATTCTTTCACGATTAACCATGCTGCCGAATTTAAGCTTGACTGTGTGAATTGTACATCGGTGGACTAAAACAAACGTAAATATTCAATTTTAGTACAGATTATAAGAAGACATCAAAATAATGTAACAGTGGAAGATATCTATATATAAACAGGCATAGTTGATAACAGATCCTTGAGTTGCATCTGTCCCATTCAGGGCTCTTCACATTGTCCTTATACCCGTCTGCTTTAGTTTCTGGTGACACGAAGTGTTTAATTCGTCTCCTAAAAGCCTGTGTGTTATCGTCCCTTATGGTTTTCCTACCCATGTTTTGTGGTAGCCTGCCTTACTATTCCTCAACCCTACGTAAATTTCCACATCACCAATCTCAACTATAAGTCGCCAGTGTCGTAATTACAGGGGGATCGGACCCAAACTGCCAAATTTCTGCCAGCGTAAGGTAAAGCAACATTTCTATTTAACTTTTAACTTATTATATTTGATACAATATTTGCACTACTTTCAAGGCGCACAGAAAATTCGTTTTACTTTCTTAGGGATATCGCAGTAAATTTGTCAGAAGTCAAATTCATTCATTCATAGTAAGTATTCATTATCCTGTAACAGAAGCACAAACGATAGATGCGAGGGCAATGAACAGAGATCTTAAAAGGCCAAGTATGATTCAGCCAAACCGGTTTCATACCCGGAAACTGAAATATATGTTTAGTGCATGCGAAAATTATTTCGTGTTTTGATACCAAAGCTATTCAATTTGTTGTATTATGATATACCTCCTTTTACAGGTGGACATTTACCTGTACAGACATTCAAACTTTAAAAAACCTTTCCAAACATATTCGGGCATGTCAGAAGTATGTTAATCTGCCGGTCTGCATGATGGGAGTGACTATACGGAAGTGTTAAAAAAGTATGGTAGAGCACGTCAAATATTCTGACAGTGAACCGAAATAAAGCTTCATGTCTAAAAAACTGACGGTCCGGATATAGCGGCTTTTTAAGAATGGGGAAAAATCAACTTGATATCCTGACCATTCATCTTTTTTTTTTAATTTCCATAATAAAGTATCCCTAAATAAAGGTGTTTTTAGGAACCGTTTACACAAGGCGAGGTAGCATTCGCGCTGACGTCGATTATTATAGTGAAGCTACACGCACGGTTATTGTTTGTCATGCGGGAATTGAGCATCCGAGTTAGCACATAATTTATTTTACTCCCACTCGCCTTCCTTCACCGTGCTTTAAGTAGCAGCTCGCACTTCAACTTGCTCGTTGCCCGGTATTGCGCAATGCCTGTAAGCACGGAACCACCAACGTTGGCTGCATCCTTCGTTGCTGCGTGTGTTTTATTGTTTCCGAACAAAATTGAATGTAGGCTTATATAAATACTGAACTAAGTTATGGTGCTATTTATAAAAACAGTTTTAGAGAATTGGTTTAACCGTTTTTATTATGGTTTGAACTGTTCGAAAAGATCGGAGTACATACGTGTAGTAGCTGTCTACTTTCACACCAACAGCTCACACTGGGGCTCGTCGGTCCTGGCGAAGCAGGCGACTACTGTCAAACAAGTAAACAGATGCAGTATATGTTCCCCCTCAGGTAAGCAAGTCAAATTGTGTAACTAAACCTTTATGTAAAACCTACTCCAAAGTATTAAGCCCATGTGCTACTTTTACGGCCCTGGAAACCAGTACTCCAAAACTAATATTTTATCCTCCCCCAGTTGAATATTTTGGATTTAGTCATAGGCTATATAGAAACTGTCTGAGCATTATCAGCATATCTAAACGCATTCAAAAGTATACATACATATATTAGTAACTTTTGAATTTGTTGTTGGGATGTGGCCGACTAATTTATTATTTTTAGGCGTAACATAAAGGCAACGGTTTCCAATATTAGATGAAAACTGTCTGGAGGAGAAAGAAAGAATTGTTTTAGGGAACCAATTTCCTAAATAAAAGCCGTAAGTAAAATTTTATTAAAAAGTGCCTTTAAAGATCAAAATATGCCGTATACTTCGTTTTATTTAGAATTGTATAATTTTTACTAAGTATTTCTGTTATTTTTGTATAGAAATAGTATTCAAAATGATAAAACTGAGGTCTGAATTAGGTACAAATAACTAATTGTATTTTTTTGTGGATAGTGGTGTTAATGTTGTTACAATATTAGACTAATCTAATGAAATAGGAAATACAATCGTCCGTCTGGCATTTTGTTACGTGGGAGCGTGGAAATCGTCAGAATATATATTTGTCGCCATTTTTTAATTATTTCCGACTATCAGTTCTTTATTATTCTGAACGACTGAACAGTGCGGGCGACTCTTTAAAGAGGGTTGGGATATGACGGAGAGTATTAAACAGAGTTCAAGGTATATGTGTCAAAATGACGAGGTCTAGTGTGCCTAAAAAATTCCCCCTTGGTCAATCCTACTTAAAATCGAAATATATGTCAATTTTATGAGAGAGTAACATAAATCTCAGAGAATAAGTATTATACAATTCGATTGTAGTTACTATTAGAGCTTTTAAAGATTTTTATTAATCCTTACCACTGATTTTTCTGCTAAATCCGGCAAACTGGGCGGCTTCAATTTTACACATCTTCTTAAACCTGAGTAGCAATATCTAGAATTTCCTCTTGTACCCAACCGCCTAGCTCTCACTCTTGGATATACTTGTTTCATCACCTTACCAAAGTCTGCCTGTGACAATGGCTTTACCTGATTGGCTTCACAATAATTGCTATAACAAAGGTGTACAAAAATAATAGAATAACAGTTGTTAGTGTTTGTTATATCACAACTTTTTCAATAAACAAATTCATAATAGTAGGGAGGAAAATAAGGAAATAATTTTAATACAAATATATTAGGTTCATTCTGTGTTAAACTCTGACTTTTGAGTTCCTTTTTAGTTTGAGGGCTAGAAGACTTTTGACCAGCACGGAATGAGGAAAGTCACTTCTTGACATTATAAATCATTCATCACTTTAGTTGCACTTAAATTTATTTTTATTGATTAATAGCTATATTTTTAAAAATAGATTTAAATCTTTCAAAAATACTCAACACTTAATGCTCATCTGATTCGTTTCACATATCTAGTACTAGTTTTCTCAAACCAAACACAATGTCCTAACACCCCTTTCCAAATTCTTACTGAAATGGGTGTTATAACTTCTTAGAGCACTAACAAAGCAGACAAGATGAGTGTCATAAAGCAAATAAATGCTTCTTAATGTCAAGACAACAAACTTAACACCATGAAGTAATATCTTGGAACAGAAATTTGAAGATCTCGCTTAGGGAAAAAGCCCAAAACAGAAAATCCCTGGCCTTCCTAATCAAATGGTCGAGCAGATGACTAATAACTGGCTCTCACAAAACATTCAATCACTTACAGTAGCCCAAAAGAAAAGGTACCTTAATAAGCAGTATGCCTAATACCTGAAGCTGAATAAGCAAATTAATTTGTTGTTATTGAACTTTTATTTTTATTGATTAATGAAAATTAAAAATTAATTTAGGGCATTACTTTTGCAGAATTCATATAATAGTTCCTGCCTTACTTAAATCTAAGAATTCCCTAATCATTTCATTAATTAGTTCCATAAAGAACTATTTCAAAAATTACACCCAACAATCTCTCTATACTTGTACAATCTAGCACAACCTAGAAATCTCATTTTTTTATAAATATTGTTACATTTTTCTAGCGAATTGAATCTTCTATCAACTTAGAGCTGGTGCATATTTTGTCTCAAAGATTGCAATTTTCAATAAATATCCCACTTTTTTTTCTGTAGAAAATGGCATTTCCTATCAACCGATATTTTTATACATACACTGGTTCCAACAAACAAACAACGTGTAAGTTTGTAATCAGTTGTATTACTCAAGTCATCATGAATTTCGGTTGATGACAGTAAAATAGTGTAAATATTATAAGTTAATTTTATTTACCCAATACTCAATAAAATGATTGACCTAAAAAATATTTTCTATTGATTTATGCCATTACTTTTTTACGATAACTAGCGGCAGCCCACTGGTCGAAATTCGACCCTAATTCATTAAAATTATGAGTTGAACATTATTGACGTTATATTGTCTGTATAAGATATAGAGTTGAGGCGAAATTAGAAAAGTATGCCAGGCCTTTGCTATCCCTATTATTTTATTATAAATATTTTTTTATTTATCTATATAATTGTAGGATTATTTTTACATAAATATGTCTATGCAACATGTTCGATCTAATATTTCAAAGGTAAAATATGTCAAAAAAATATATTTTACCCTAGAATAAATGTACCTAACTTAACCTAATAAATGGGTAGGTACATTTATTATATTCAAACAAATCTTTAAAATGTTTTTAGCAGTCAGAACTTTGCAGCAATGGGACCATGTAATGTAAAATTAATTAACTATAAGATACCCACATTGTCAGAAAACATTAATTTCCAGTATGGTTTTCAATATAAAAAATTTACTTACCAACGCAGTAACCCATGACGATTTCTGTTTTATGTGGATAATATGAAGAAATACGAATCACATAGTAGTTAAATACACCTATTTTTTTCTGTGAATTGAAATTGAAACCTTGAAAATACTTTGAAATATTTTCTTACTGAATTGAAAACTTTCAACCTAATCGCTACAAAAGTAATGAAATGTCAAAATTTAAATCAAATTTCCGGCAGATGGCCAAGCATTCAGGGTTGTCAGATCTACCTATTTATCGTGAATTTGTGCATAATTTCACAATTTATTGTAATCTTAGTTAAATTATATGAAAGTTATCCGACAAAAATAAAAGCACTCTAAATTAAAAGTATAAGGGTAAAATAAAGAAAATATTATCAGAAGTAAATTGATGAGGTGCAAGATAATTCTGATTTTAGTTGACAAACCATATTTACAATGCAATGAATGTTGCAAACTGCAAACTTGCGGGCGCCCAATAAACGGGGATTATAATGTATTATAATTTTGCGTTGGTGCTATTTCAATAGCATGACTATGTAGAATAACTTTAGCGAAGTGCCAATACTTTTTGTTTTACATTTAATTTAGTTTGTCTTTCACATTGGAGTCAACCTATCTCCTGATTTTTTGGCATTGGCAGTATGGATGTAAATAATGATTTTTTTTATTATTTAATTATTGAACCAATATTATAAATTAATTTTAGCATTCTGCACTGAAGGTCATCTGTAGCCACTAAACAAAACAAAAATAAAGAAAACCGGTTGACAGACAGAGGAGAAAATGGTACCTAACCGTTTTGTCTTTGCCTATTTATATATAGATGATTACAACAACAAACATTAGAGTGGCCAGATTTTAGGGAAGATTTTCGCATCTACAAAAGAATCCTGTTGGAAACTTTTGCAGGTAAGGTACTCAAACATTAATTATTTAGAGATTCTAAAGCTAATTGACAAATTTTATTTTAGGTCCTCATAAGTTGAATATGAAGATTCTACGTTTAGCTTAAGTGTGTTATACCTAGAACTTTATAGTTAAACACTGCTCTATACAATTTTGTTCATGCACATAGTTGCAAATATTTTTGTATGAAATTAAGAATTGTTGTCATCTAAAACTACAAAATCATTAGAAAATTATTCTAAATATAATCTGTTAATGAGATGTGACATACCACAAATATTTTTTTAATTAATTACATTTATTAGAAGTACAAATGGAGTTGAATAAGTATCAGTAACAAAATAAAACAATATTTTGAAGTTTCATGCTCGACGAATGTATTAAATATATTCGAATTTCGGTTTAAGCTCATATAAATTAATGACAGATTTTATCGTTTTTAATGTTTAACTTAATGACCTTGAGTCTCTCTTAGAGAGCGATCACCCTCACTCCCCCTTTTTGGAGCCCCCTGACTACTAATATAAATGGACCTGCCTGTTTACATTAAAAACGGGTTGAAAGATGTTTGCCGGAAAATAGTAAACAATGTCAAACTTCTTTTCATTGTAACCCCTAAGACGTAAATCTAGGTATATGTACGCATTGAGTGAACGCCTGAACGGCGATACCTTACGCCGTTTATGTCCAGCAGGCAATAGCCCAAGTTTGCTTATTTACATTTTGATTTGAGGTTAACTTCGAAATTGATCGTTTTTAAAGTGTTTTAGGGTTGAAACTTTTTTGAAATCAGTGATTATTTTGTATAATTGTAAAAAAAACAATAATAAAGTGTTATTTCAGTGTTTTACATGCACGAAAACGGCATATTCGTTTGCCGAATTATCTTCTCACCGGTAAGTGTCAGATCATAAACGTGTTAACTGAGTTTTACAAAAGGTCATTTAAGCAGTAAATTAAACTACATTTTACGTGAAGAAATAAATGTTTTGATAATTACTATTACATATTAGTAATTGTTTGTGTTATTGTGCAGATCTTTTAATGGATTTTAATATATTTATATTTGTTGATTAGGTACATAGTTCTTATTATTTTGAATCTGAATAACATGACCTTTGATTTAATGTAGTTTGGACGCTACTGTTGGAGCCGGAATATTTGTAAACAAATATATCTGTTGCGATATGTGGATGATACATTTGTGATTTGGCCTCATGGGAGGGAACACCTCAACACATTTTTAGACCACCTTAATGGCATCCATCACAAAATTAAATTTACCATGGAGGTTGAAGCCAACAATCAACTGCCATTCCTTGATGTTCTCATAAATAGGAAGGAGGATGGAACCCTTGGCCATACAGTATATAGGAAAGCAACTCACACCAACAGATACCTTCATGCTAATTCTCATCACCACCCAGCCCAACTATAAGCCGTCGTCAAGACTTTAGTAACCAGATCCCAAAGACTAGCTGATCAGGACAACATCAAACAGAAAATGGGCAGTTTAAAAACAGCCCTGAGACAAAACGGATTTACAGACCGAAATATTCAAAGAGCCCTAAAGTCAAAACCGAGACAAACAGACGAGGAGCATGAGACACCAATAACCAAGGCTTATTTACCGTATGTCAAGGGTACCACGGACAGTATTGCAAGAATTCTACGAAGACACAATATCGATACTATTTTTAATACAGACAGAAAAATAAGCACGGGGTTGAGGACTCCGAAGACGAGGATCCTCTTAGAACAACAGGGAGTGTACGAGATTCCATGTGCAGACTGTCATAAAACCTATGTGGGGCAAACTAACAGAAGAATTCAAGCTAGACGTGATGAACACCAGAACGCCATAAGAAAGCAGGAAAAAACAACATCCATTGCGGAACACGCCACCCCTACGTCACACCGAACAGACTTTGAAAACACCAGAGTACTGGCAAATATAGAACACCCGAAATCAAGACTCGTAAGAGAGGCAATTGAAATAGCGAAGAAGCCTCACAGTCTAAACGCACGCAATGAAATCCAGAACTTATCGAATTGTTGGAAAATTCTATTAAACACCGTACCGTCCTATAACAACTCAACCGGATATAAGCAATCAGCAAGGGGGAGGCGTGGCCACTGAGCGCCAAGGGCCAATCACACGCAACCGTTCACGGTGCCAACTAGAAGCGAAAGCAGAAGGCCGTCGGGTTATCAAAAGGAATAAATGTGGGCTGGACATTTATTTGACAAATAATAATCACACTAAATTGACCAAAGGCACCATAATGATTTACCACTGGAGTTTCAAACACCTATACAAACAATAGATAAAGTTGATGATCAATTTATCTCGGGTGCCACCTAAAATAAGTTCGATCGGCGTAGCGATATGATATTATTAATCTAGATTGGTACACAAGGTAGTCTACTCGGATACGTTGTTCTTAATATTCGACCAGAATTTTAAATAATATTCTATATAACTCAAAACACATTTAAGCATTTTGTACTGTTTCTATAAAATTTCGTATTATGTCGTTTGTCTTTATCTGTGAAACTCATTGTGTTTGAAAATATGTGTACTCTAATCTCGTTTGACAAGTACCCAAGACACAAACAAGTTCGGTGGAGTCAGGGCCAACTAGGTGATATTTCTTTATATTTAAATATTTTGCTTTCAAGAAAGCAAATTATAACAAACTGTATATAAATGAAAGCTGAAGGAAATGCACCATTTCTCTGTGGAAAATCTAATGTGGTGTCCATAAGAAACAAAAAGTTGAAGATGGCAGCAGAAAAACGAAACGTCGGATGGAAAATCTGAATAGGTCAGGTATAGTTGAAATAAGTGGCATGAAAAATGTGTTTTTAGGTTCGCCTTTCCCCGTCAAACAACGCTTCAAAAAAATAAAAACAAAATCTCCAATTTCCTATTTAAACTCCTACAGTTTGCGAGATCCCAATGGGGATATCGAATTTGAATTGTCCTGGTGCGATTAGATTAATTAAAGTTATGTATACTTTATAGTTACCAGTAATATTAAATACTCACAAATATTCATTGTAAACTTCCTGCTTGGGCAACGAAATATCAGGATCCTCTTCTAAATGCGTCCTTATCCATGATATGGTCCTATTAATTTCCGACCTGTTGCCCAATGGATTCAGAGGTTGTCGAAAAGGGTCGATTGGATTCGATACTTCCGAAGGCAATTTCAAATATAAAAGAAATTTTTCCAATTGTGATAAGTTTTTGATTTCTTCCAAAATACTTCTCACCGCGGCTTTAGATTTCTCACTGAAATTATGAAAAATACATGTAACTAAGGGCAATTGATAACCGGTTAGCTAACATTAACAACCGTATCATTCTGAGATATATTTAAAAAATATCCAAAATAAAAACGAAGTTTACTCCTTTCAAATTTGTTATGCAGAAAATGTTGACAATGTATAACAATTACTACTAAATAGTTCTGAAACATATTAAACTGATCAAGAGCAGAATATGCAATAAATATCTTTATAAGAAAAAAACCTGAGATATATAACTTTGAAATACTATTCAAACTTCAAATGTACAAAGATAGTACAAAAATACAGAAAAGACTAATCTATACTTATAATAAAACCGTAACAAGACCGAATCTTTACATGAAATATTTTATGGAAATTTTGATGGTGGTGTAGATAGTCCTCGATTTAGAATACAAAACACACAATTTTTGGAATATCACACAAATACTACTGGATTGATATTAATAAAATTTGGTGTGGTGTTAGTACTCCAGTTAATTTATAGGAAAAGGGAAAGTACACAATTTAATCTAATTAAATTTATATAAAATTTGGAGTGCGGGTGCTTTAGTACATGTGCTAAAGTACAGGATACTTTTTACCACGAGAAAGTAACTCATTTGGTTGGGAAAATAGAGAGAATAGAGCCAAAAAAACAGTTTAATTATATATGAGGATGAAAAGGGGGAAAACGGATATCAAAGTTTTTACCGAAAATCTCAAGCAGCTGATACGATGTTAATATAATTTGGCTGGCAGATAGTTTTAGTATTTGAAATAAATATAGTAGCAATTTTGTCGACTAAAGAAATGTAAATGTGATGTGAAAGTTGTTAAGAATAATTTTTATGTAGGTATAGGTAAATGCTATAAACCCTTCAGTAAAAAGAGGGAGGTGCGAATATCCTGAGAACTGTTGTAGATAGCGGGAACTCAAAAACTCCACAACCGATATTTATCACTTGAAATTAGAGGTTAACATGCTGCTAAAAACAGGTGATCTATCTTCCGCGCACATCAAGCCAGTCGCTCACTCAAAAAATATATTAGAGCCACCAAAACTATGAATATGAATAGGGGATTCCATAGATTGGGTAATGGTATGTCAAATTTTCATCATACTACGATATACTAACAATAATCAATTGAGAAAAAACAAAAATAATCAATCAATAAAATGTTACGCAATTGTATACATTAAATTTAAGTTGGAATTTTTTCAGAGTCAAATATTTATGAAATAATTTGGGGCAGTTGATTGGACGTGGTTTCACAGTGTCATATCAGTAGTAATAAAACGAAGAGAGAATAAATGGGGCTCTAAAGGAACCTGGTGCAGTTTAGTCTGTTGAGATCAGCGAGTAAATAAAAATTTAGTCAATATGATATATATATCATAATGCCTTTGTAGTATTGACTATATATAATCATATAGAACTAGCAACCCGCTCCCTATCTGCATATATATATATCGGTTCTTTATATAGTAAAATATATAGAACTAGCTAGCAACCTGAAGAGAGCCAGTCTTCGCACGGGTGAGGCGAGACGGTAATTTATAAAATATTGTACTAGCATAAATACTCTCATGCAATTTTACAGCTTCGCATTCGAATGATAGACTCCGAAGAGATGAGACGGTAATTTATAATTATTGTCTAGCAAAAACTCAGCAATTTTACATATTTACGAATGATGATGAAAATCAGTTATTATCGGATTTGGAATTGCTTGACTTATTTACAGTTTCTACACAGGCTCTAGAAAGGAAGCAAATAAAGAGTATTGGTAAAAGACTAAACAGTCGAGATGACTTGGAGGAGGAATAAGGGTCAGAATCATGATACAACTAAGTCTGAATCACAAACCGATAATGAGCCAAGCGAACAAACCTCCCAACTCCAATTGACCTTACAACCGGAAATCCCCAGATCCCACAAAATAAATGAAGGTTGGTAAATAGTATCAGAGATGACATATGCCTGTTTGAAAATGGAGGAGTTAGTGGATATCACCTAGAATTAGCTTATAAATATCTATCAAGATGGCGAATGAAAATTAAAAAAATTAGCCGTTTTGCACCAAACTTCTTATAAGGGTTTTTTTGGGTTCGCTGATCACGAATCTGATAGACAAAATTGAAGATGGGGGATATAATATGGAAGATGAAAATAAAAATCAGGCTAAACCAATTTTGGTGTAATTAACAATTATTTTCAAAAATTAAATTTTTTAGAGTGACCTAGAAACCGTAAAAAATAAAATTTTTGAAAATAATTGCTAATTACACAAAACATTGGTTTAGGCTGATTTAACAAAACATAAATATTTGAGAAATATTGAATATAATTGAGCGTATTTTTTTTCAATTGATTATTTTGTATTCGTGTTTATAATAATACCCAATCATTCCCCAATTGTTCATATTTAGTGGCTTAAATATTTTTTTGAGTGAGCGACTGGCTTGATGTGCGCGGAAGATAGATCACCTGTTTTTAGCAGCATGTTAACCTCTAATTTGAAGTGATAAATATCGGTTGTGGAGTTTTTGAATTCCCGCTATCTACAACAGTTCTCAGGATATTCGCACCTCCCTCTTTTTACTGAAGGGTTTATAGCATTTGCGGTTTTTTGCTAAGTTGGATTTTTCAAAACTTGGAATTCGATAAAATGGGACATGATGTAGAATCTTTGGTATGCCGCAGATGTATATACATAAGGTATTTTGATCGTAAGATCCAATATTTATTTTTCACACTTTCCTCAGTTAAATAGTCAGAACCCCAAATGATAAAATTAATTTCGATATCCTGCCTATCTTAGTGTGGACGTGACTCAAATACCATAAAAAAGTCCGGGGCGGTCTACTTGCATGATCTTGGCCTCTAATATAGGTAAAATTGTATGGTCTCTCTGGGAGTGCAAGCTGACAACACTATCTCGGAAGAAAAAAATTCTCCACGTAAACGTTTTCCAGTTGGTGCTCAACATTATGTTGCGTTATCTACTTCCGATAACGCAACATCATCAATCGTGACTGACTGAAAAAATACTGTAATGTTTATATTTACTCTTCGGGTTATTGGATTTATTTAAAAACACAGTTGAACTGACTCTATTATATTTTCACTACTTTAATTTAAATTCACACAACTATATACAATTTATCTCGAACACCTGTTGCTTCTTTACTAAACTGCGACCAAAGACAGAATTAATTCTTCCGTCAGCTCTCTGTATTCATATATGTCTTCTCAGAAATCTCCAGAAGGTTAAAGAACCTCCGAGAAATTTCCTTCAAAGAGTGTATAATTAACTGTAAAAGTATGCCAAACCTATTACCTAAAATAATATTTATTTATTTATTAAACAATAGGCCATCACACAGAAAGCGCAGCTTTCGAATTAAGCAAGAGCACAATATTACAGTGATAAATATGAAAATAAAGTAAAAGCTTGTTAACCTAAAAACTAATTATATATATAAAGCAAATATTGAAAAATATTCTTAGCAATACAAAATTCTGGTTGGATTGTTTAACAGTATATTTACAGTATTCAAGCTCTGTGGAGAGACTACAAATAAATATCGCATACCTACTACAACTCAAAATAGTTCAAAGCTCTTAATTAATAAATATTGAAATGATGCATTAATAATCTATATTTAATAATTTGATCAAGTGCGAGTTGGACTGGCATACTTAGGGTTCCGTACCACCTTCAAGATTCTAGGTTCGTTCCTTCAGCCTAGATAACCGATACACAACGGTCGCGTACCTGGGCACAAGAAAAACAGCGTTCCTTCAAAACAATAACCGTTTAGTGAACGGTTCAGTTTCGTGTTCCAAGTGATACGGTGATTGATACGCAACCAGTTAATGTACGGTAATTTCGATCACCGGCTTCAGGGTAGAATCGGTGGTGCAGCCACCGACTGGTACATGCATCGAGTTGCGCAAAAAACGGTTGATGTACCGATGCATTAACCAATTGCCGATCGGTCGACAATCGGTTGAAGGAACGAACCTTCTAATATTCCAGTTTCACACAAGCAGGGAATGAGTGCATTTTCTTATATTTACCCTTATATCTTTTAAAGGAAGCGTTTTAAATTTATAAAAAATATAGACTTTGATTTTCCACACATAGACTTTTTATTATATCTGCTTCAGGTTCGCTTGATTTTTATCATAATACATATGTATTTAATTTTCTAATTTGGCCCCCAAAAATTGACATTAAAGTTTTATTTTACTAATAAACCTTCAGAGAAGTCCTTTATAATCTACTGTCTGAGTTTTGAGGCTCCGTAGATTGGAAGATAAAGGGCAAAATAGGTCAAGTTTTAAATTATAAATTATTAAATCTGTTTTTCAAATTATTAAAAAATACAAATAAAATATATTTTTCAAAATATAAATAGTGTAGTTTCTAAAGTGGGAATTAAGTCGATGTTTAATATTTTTGTTAATATCTTTTAAACAAATGATTTAAAAATATGATATATTTGTAATTCACATAATGAGCCTTTTATCTGATATATTACATGATGCGTTTGAAATTTGAATCTTTATTTTCCATTTAATTGTATAATTTGTCCCTAAAATTACTATGGGGGTTTTCTAATAATTTATTTTACGTTTAATTCTATTATTTAGGGGCCAAATTATAGAATTAGAGATGTTTTCATATTTTTCCTATAAACAAAAAAATGTAGGTCTTAGCGTTTGGGGAATAACGGGGGGAATGGGTAATTTTTTTAATATATTTTAAAATATTCATGTTAAAAAAATTAAAAAAATATATTTTTATTCGTCATAATGAGCCCTATGATTTGATATATTACATGACCCGTTAGAAACAATTATAATTCTTTATTTTCCATTTAATTCTATAATTTGCCCCCTAAAATGAATATTAGGCGTTTCTCCTTATTTTTCCAGTAAAGTTCAGGTGAGGGGCAATACTTCCATTTTTTTCAAAATTTTTCAGCTTATGGTTTCGGAGATAAGGGGGGAAATGGGTAAATTTTTTTATATTTTTGTTAATATCTTTTAATTAATTTATTTTAAAAATATGAAAAAAATATATTTGTTTTCTTCATCATGAGCCCTTTCATTTGATGTATAACATGATGGGTTAAAAACAATTTTAATTTTATATTTTCCATTTAATTCTATAATTTGTCCCCCAAAAAGTAAAGTTCATGTGAGGGGCTATACCTTCATTTTTTTCAAAATTTTCCAGCTTATTGTTTCGGAGATAGGGCAGGGGGATGGGTAAATTTTTTTATATTTTTGTTAATACCTATCTTTTAATTTATTTATTTTAAAAATATGAAAAAAATATATTTGTTTGCGTCATAATGAGCCCTTTCATTTGATATATAACATGATGGGTTAGAAACAATTTTAATTTTATAGTTTCCATGTAATTCTATAATTTGCCCCCCAAAATAAATATTAGGGGTTTCTCCTTATTTTTCCAGTAAAGTTCATGTGAGGTGCTATGCCTCCATTTTTTTTCAAAATTTTCCAGCTTATGGTTTCGGAGATAAGGGGGGAGGGAATGGGTTTTTGTATATATTTTTGTTAATATCTTTTAATTAATTTCCTTGAAAAATATGAAAAAAATATATTTGTTTTCGTCGTAATGAGCCCTTTCATTTGATATATAACATGATGGGTTAGAATAAATTTTAATTTTATATTTTCCATTTAATTCTGTAATGTGCCCCCCAAAATTAAAAGTAGAGGTTTCTCCTTATTTTTCTAGTAAACTTCAGGTCAGAACCTATACCTCTAATTTTTTTTATAGTTTCGGGGATAAGGGGGGGGGAAGGGTAAATTTTGGTATTATATTTTCGTTAATATTTTTTTAAATATTTTTTTAGATATGAAAAAAACATATTTATGTTCCTCAAAATGAGAATTTTCATTTGGTATATTACATGATGCGTTTGAAATTTTTTTCATATTTAAATTTTTATTTAATTCTATAATTTGCCCCCCAAAATTAATATTAATGGTTTGTCCTTATTTTTCCTGTAAAGTTCGGGCAACGTTCTATATTTCTTAGTTTTTCAAAATTTTAGGCTCAGTAGTTTCGGAGATCAGGAGGGGAATGGTCAATTTTTTTAGTTTTTGTCCCCATAAGTACCCCTAAAATCAAAATTTCTTCTTTTGCGATATGTACTCCTGATCGGGTCACCAAACCATTGATACCAAATTTCAACTGTCCAGTAGTTTAGGAGAAAATTGCTGTGATGTGACAGAGTCAGAAATCCGGAGTGATATTATAAGGGTATCCGTATATTGTATATACAGAACCCTAAAAAAGAACCGACTTCAGCTGACTTAAAATAAAAACAGTTTAGAAACTGTGTGCAATCAATCACTATTTTCAGACATATCTTGTTTTTTATCTGATTCAATTAGGGTACAACTCAATTGAAAATTTTAGCTAAATCTTATCTCCCTCTCTCTTTATCCCTCTCTAATTTTTATTCTTTGTCTAATATTAAGATTTTCAGGAAATTATTCGAGTAACTAGAAGCGAAAGCAGAAGGCTACGAGAATTATGCGAACCGACCTGAAGAGGGCAGATGTGACTCTGCCGAAACGTCGTCGGTTTACCATCGATCACGGCAGGGATCAGTTATCAACTACGCGGATGAATTCCTAGAAACCACCTAACACATTTAATGCCCGCGAAAACTTAAAAACAAATAATGTTCACTTATCTTCTTGAATCGAATTAATATATCACTCAACTGACCTAGACACTGAAATCAATTGAACAGAAACAAAAAAGAGCAAAAAGTTATGTAGATCTTAAGGAAATACTAGAGACAAAATCACATCTTGTCAGGCATCCCTCATTTCTTGCCATTTGTCTGTATTGTGCCTCTCAGATCCACATTAGCGTTTTTTATATTTTCCGTCGACTGCATCAGGAGCCGTAACTCAACATATTTTTATTTTTCAAAAGCCTGGGTCAACTTCCCAACAGCCTACTTCTCCTTTGTGTGCCTATTAATATGTTTGATCTCAATAGCCTATGAACAGAATGAATATATGGTTGTTAAATCTTATATTATTTCTTCTTCATGATGCAATCTCATTTTTACCGTTAGCTCTGAACAGATCAATGTCAATTTTCAATGTTGTATTGGAAAAGAATGACTTACTTTATTTCTTTCCTAATAACTGAAGTTCCCCTCAAATACAGTTTCTTCTTGTTCTTCCTCTTTTTATGAATTTAAGTCTCCCATTACTAAAGTGTGTTTAGTAGTGTATGTGGTTTGTTGTCTCATATTTCAGTTTCCAAATCTACATGTGATGTTGCATATCACTGTATTATTTTTTAGCTTTTTCTAATATATTGTGTTATTTTTTTATTAATTGTAACCTCAAAGCCATGTTGGCTTTTGTTAGTATGTGCCCGAGTTTGAATGTTTACTTCTCCCTTGCCACTTATTTTTCTTATTTTTTTGACCCTGATTGTTTTTATATTTTTTATTAATAGACAGAAAAACCATTAATCTTTAATAACAAAATAATAAAATTTTATTTCAACAGCTATAGAATGATTATGGCCTGAATATAATTATTTCCAATAATATTGCACCTAAGTTAATAACACTATTAAATTCTAAGGTTATTAAAATTTGATTAGAATAGTACCAAAATATGAATGAAAAACTACCCTAATATGTAATTTTATTAATATAGGAAAGAAGTATGTATCTCTTATACAGAAATATATTTCTAAATTATATGTCCTATATGAATAAGATCTGACCTGACAAACAAAAACATGTACTTTTATCTATAGTTACTTATTACTCATGTAATTTAATCTGACAACTTAAAAAAATGAAAAATATTTTATTGTTTAGAAGTCTTTAATATTTCCAGCACATGTATGATAAATAATAACCTGAATTTACAGGTCTCTAAGTCAAAATTCTGATACCATACTATACCATTTTTTTTCAAAATAGTGTAAGAAAAGTCATGAAATAAGTTAAAGGCAATCAGCAAAGGGGCCAGACATGCAGTCCACAGTGTACTGTTCAGATCAGTCAAGTGACTCTTTGAGAGATAAAAGAGAAAAAAATCAAATTGGGTTTGAGAGTTGCTTTGGTGACCAATAAAGGAAAAATAATATATTCTTTCAAAACGATGTTTACATGTAATTATAAAATATATAATTCTTATAAACATTCTTGCTGCCAAGATGTTTTCAGCCATGTGTCACCATGGGCTGATGGTACTATAAAAAAATACAACGCATTGGTGTAAACTTATGACAGTATTTAAGTTTATGTGAAACATTTGTTTATGGAATAATATTTAATATAAAAATGTAAAATATTTGTTTATGGGATACTTTTAAATGTAAATATTTATTGTATCAATAATTGAATGAATAATCACAAAGCATTTTCTATACTATAATCTATACTGAAAGTACTGAAACTGAAAATTATCGGCCAAAGTTATATATGCTGAAATGTAAGTATATGCCAAATTTAATAACATATATACACAAATTAACCTATTTAGAGTGTTCCTGAGATATACCCCTTAGTTGAACAAACTTATGTATGTTTGTGTAACTGCAGCAATATACCAGGCCCAAATAAACCACAAGTGGTGTATCTCTAGCTATACATGTACTGAAAAAACTTAAATTTAAAAATTGGGAATTATTTTTTTCTTTCATGTTTTGAATAAGAGAATTTATAAGAAAAGTCTTTTGGAACACCAAGAAAATTTTGAAGCAAGCCAGCATCAAGTGTAGGCATATTTTATTTTACAAATCTTATAATTGACCTCCATTTTTAAGGTCTACACACCATTTTGATGTGATGATACCATATTTCCTTTACTGGTCCCTATATCACCTTTCAAACCCAGTTTTATTTTTATTTTTATCATATCTCTATCAAAAGTTCTATAATATTGTCACTCAACTGGTCTGACTAGCTCACTGTGCAGCTGCCCCTCTGGAGTTTTTGCAATTGATGTACTTCTGCTCTCAGCTGATGATAGCAGTGTAGACAGAAATAAATGAGTAGTGTTAAGGTGCATAAAACTAGACATATAGGAATCCATAATCTGAGATTATTAAAAATATATGTAATAGGAATATTTCATAGGAGATTCTCTCTCTGATAGTAAATATAAAGACTTATGTTCAAAACATATTGTGATATGAATACATGAAATAACTTCTCTAAAATTATTATATATTACATAAAACCAAAAATAAAGTAATTTAGTTGTAAATATTAGTATAATATTGGAGGACAATATGTAGAAGTTCACAAATTGATAATTTAAACGTTTACCTATAATTTATTCATATTTAAATATTTACGAATGGTGGGCGAGATAACACATGCGACATTCCCATTATTTACGATTATTATTGTTTTTGTTTGGATTTATAGGATGCATTTACACTTAAATATGAAAAGAGTACAATAGAAAAGTTGGATTTACCGGAAAATTCGCTAATTAAACTCTATCTAAATAAACCATAACTACTAAAAGTTATGAAAATATACATCAATCGACTATAAATATGAAACGTTTGTTTATATTAGCAGCTGGTACATCTCAACAGGAACAGATTGATCTATAAATAATTTAATTAAATTATCACTAACCTAATAGGTACATTAATCGGGTTGGTTTCCTGACATGGTTCCAATTTGATGAAAATTTTATTATCTTCTTCAGCGGATTGTTTGGCACAATCCCCCTCGTCTCCTTCATTTTTTACGCTGCCATTATTCAAATTATCTTCTGTCCTTTCTAAAACCGTCGACACAGATTGTTGATATTTGGCCGGCCATACTTGATTTTCCATTGTAGTCAGCTGATATTTGGACAAAAGTTAGTTGATTTCAAGAAAAACCCCACAGTTTTTTTGAACTTTTTCAGCCACCAAAGCTAGTCGACACCGGTACATTTTATTGTCAACTCAAATCAGCTGGTCCCCAATGGACGACCAATCTTCTTGACTTGACAGCAGTGAAAAAATCGTCAAATGACGTAACGCTAGAGAATTAGCGTCACAGACTAGAGTGCGAACATTTGAAAATTATTTCCAAATTTGGAAAATTGACTGGTTTTCTAATATAATATGCATAGTAATTTTTTAGTTATCACTTTCGGAAGAAATATTATTTCTTCCTAACCAAATGGTAACATTTTTAAATGAAATTACATATTTCTAATTTTTAAAAACTGGCGTAAAAAATGACACAAAATTGACACTTCTAGGATAAAAGAACTACCGTGATGGAACTACTAAAGCAACTACTCTTTGCCCTCAAATTCTTCTACTGCCTTAGAGCTTGTACATATGGAGGTAACCAGCAATGCATAAATATCTTGGTACGTCTAAAAATCTTAGAGCATTTACTTTCTAGAGATAGCCTGCAGTGCACAAATGTCGTGGTAAGACTAAGGAGAGAGAGGGCAATAGAGAGGGCAAGAGGCTATTTCACTCGGTTGGGAGCTGCTTCCAATAAAGCATGTTGTTCATTGGCTGCTTCCACCGACCATCCACCCACTAAGTGAAATAGCCTCTTACTGTCTCTATTGCCCTCTCTTTCTAGCGTTGCCACGATTTTATGCTTGACAGGCTATATCTAGATGGTAAATGATCTAAGCTAAAAATAGAGAGTGCATGAGGCTATTTCGCTCGGTTGGGAGCTGCTTCTAAAGGCGCCTACAGACACACAAACATTCCTCCAGATATGTACGCGCGTACAAGTACGAACGTTTGTTCGAATTGCCTACACACGGAAGACAATTTTTATATTAAGTTTGTTAAATGAACATGTTGACAGTCAGTAACAGTGATTTAAATTTATTAGCAGTGGCGTATGTATGCGTAATAAAGTAGAAACAAAACCGATTATTGAATAAACGAAAGGCAGGAAGTAATTGGGCGTGATCGATTTTCACCTGTAAATCTACTGGAAGAACTCCGTATGAATGAAGATTGCTTTCTATTTCTTTAAAATTCAGTAATCCCATTAATCCAGAGACAAGACACTTGCATGAGGTTTGTCATATCACAACACAAAAGATTAAAAGATTATCAGTCACCCTTCGATACCTCGCCACTGACAGGAATTATGAAGATTGGGAATTTTCTAGTATCATTTTACCCCAGTCGCTACGTAAAATAATTCCGGAGACCTGCAATGCTATTTATCAAGTATTAGAGGATGAAGGTATTACTAAGGAAAATATATATATATATATATATATATATATATATATATATATATATATATATATATATATATATGAACTAAGCTAGGTTCCGGGTGAGAACCGCGTCTGAATTTATTGAATACTCGACGTTTCGACTCCTGCTTCGGAGCCATTATCAAGAGACAAAAGTGAAAAAGAGTTTCAGAGTCTAGATCGAACTCGGGGCCTCAATCTGCCTACTCCCCAAGAGTCACTAGGTAACTGAACTGAATTTGTGTCTGCTCTGCTTCTTTTATTTATAGTTACCGCTGGGTTAGAAGGGGATGTCACGTGATGAGGCTGTGTTGTGATTGTTGGGTGTTGGTGGGCGTGTCTGCTTTGTTTAATCTGGCAATTACGGAGGTCCAAGCTGTGGGAAGGCGAGTGCTGTCATCGCGTCTATTTAGACAGAGAGGTCTTTTTTCTATTTCGATGGCTTCGCGAATAGTGGATGCCCTAAGAGAATTGAGAGATATAATAGTCCTACTGTCCTCGAAGTGATAGAGTGCCCTGTTTGGATATGGTGATGCGCGAGAGCTGAAGTCGGATCTTTTTTACGAACTGACAGAGAGTGTTCATATACTCTATGGTTAACGCGCCTGTTGGTACGACCGATGTAGCTTGTGGGCAATCGCGACATGAGATTTCGTAAACTCCTCGATCCTCGTTAGGTACTTTGTCTTGGGGTTACCGGTTAAGTTGCCTATAGTTTGAGTGGTGTTGAAGACAGTCTTTATTTGATGTCGTTGTAAAATCCGTGCTATTTTGTCAGTGACTCCTCGAATGTATGGAAGTACGGCTTTTTGATGTTGTTGTTCTGTTTCTGAAGGGTTTGTGTGATTGGGGTTGTTGAGATTGATGAGTTATACGCGCAATGTGGTCCGGATGATAACCGTTTTGTCGAAGGATTTGTTGAAGATTATTAAGTTCGTTTTGTCTATTGTCAATATCTGTTAAACGAAAGAATCTAAGAGTCAAAGATTTCATTACAGAACTCAATTGGGCAGGGTGGTGGTGTGATTGGGCATTTAAGTATCTGTTGGTATGGGTTGGTTTCCTATAGACGGTATGTGAGAATCTGTCATTGTTGGTTTTTGTTATGAGGACATCAAGAAACGGGAGAGAAGAATCGGACTCGATTTCCATTGTAAATTGTATATTAGAATGTATACCATTGAGGTGTTGTAGAAAGAAGTTTAATGAATCTCTGCCATGAGGCCAAATGACAAAAGTATCATCTACATATCTAAGCCAACAGGAAGGTTTTAAATTAGACGAGTTTAGGGCCTGGGTTTCGATTTGTTCCATGAAAATGTTAGCAAGCACTGGAGAAAGAGGTGAACCCATGGGGGCCCCACGGACTTGTTTGAACAGAGTGTCTTGAAATGAAAAATAAGTGTTGGAAGAACAGTGTTGTACAAGTTTGATGATGTCAGAAGAGATATTGTGTTTTGTTTTTAGAATGTCTAACGTTTCTGAAATGGGGACATTGGTGAAAAGAGATACAACATCGAAGCTAACCAGGATATCATTTCTGAAATTCTGTAAGCACTTAGGATATCTAGGAAGGAAGAAGAATTCTTTACGTACGAGGATGCTTGCTCGGCTAGAGGTTGAAGGGTTTTGGCTAAGTAACGGGCTAATTCTTGGGTCGGCGATTGTACCGAACTGACAATGGGCCTAAGAGGAATGTCCGGCTTATGAATTTTGGGTAGTCCGTAAATTTTCGGAATTTTGGAAGACTTTTCACGAGGAATGATGATCTTTTTGACGTCAAGAGGAAGTTGTGTCCTGTTGATGATTTCCTTAGTCTTTTTCTCTAAGTAAGTGGTAGGGTTATTGTTAATTATTTCGTAGTCTGCAGTGTGGAGTAGGGAATTCATCTCGTCTGACGACCGTCCATAACTTTTCTGACTTTCCCTTAGACTCTACCAGTTTACACGTCCTATCCAAAGGTTTCAATTTCGCAGTGACGCCGAAAACTATCCTAACTGAAAGAATCATTTCTCAAGTTGAGGTAGCTTTGGATGAACTAACAGATATTGAAGCTGAAGATACTCGTCAAGACATTGCTAGAGTACTCCGCACATCAAAGCCACCAAAATCAAACCTAACTTCTAACGAAAGACATGCACTAAAACAACTACGTAACAACGATGACATAACTATTCTTCCTGCCGACAAAGGTAATGCGACTGTTCTTCTCAATACTAAGGACTATGTTCACAAGATGAATTCCCTACTCCACACTGCAGACTACGAAATAATTAACAATAACCCTACCACTTACTTAGAGAAAAAGACTAAGGAAATCATCAACAGGACACAACTTCCTCTTGACGTCAAAAAGATCATCATTCCTCGTGAAAAGTCTTCCAAAATTCCGAAAATTTACGGACTACCAAAATTCATAAGCCGGACATTCCTCTTAGGCCCATTGTCAGTTCGGTACAATCGCCGACCCAAGAATTAGCCCGTTACTTAGCCAAAACCCTTCAACCTCTAGCCGAGCAAGCATCCTCGTACGTAAAGAATTCTTCTTCCTTCCTAGATATCCTAAGTGCTTACAGAATTTCAGAAAATGATATCCTGGTTAGCTTCGATGTTGTATCTCTTTTCACCAATGTCCCCATTTCAGAAACGTTAGACATTCTAAAAACAAAACATAATATCTCTTCTGACATCATCAAACTTGTACAACACTGTTCTTCCAACACTTATTTTTCATTTCAAGACACTCTGTTCAAACAAGTCCGTGGGGCCCCCATGGGTTCACCTCTTTCTCCAGTGCTTGCTAACATTTTCATGGAACAAATCGAAACCCAGGCCCTAAACTCGTCTAATTTAAAACCTTCCTGTTGGCTTAGATATGTAGATGATACTTTGTCATTTGGCCTCATGGCAGAGATTCATTAAACTTCTTCTACAACACCTCAATGGTATACATTCTAATATACAATTTACAATGGAAATCGAGTCCGATTCTTCTCTCCCGTTTCTTGATGTCCTCATAACAAAAACCAACAATGACAGATTCTCACATACCGTCTATAGGAAACCAACCCATACCAACAGATACTTAAATGCCCAATCACACACCACCCTGCCCAATTGAGTTCTGTAATGAAATCTTTGACTCTTAGATCTATTCGTTTAACAGATATTGACAATAGACAAAACGAACTTAATAATCTTCAACAAATCTTCGACAAAACGGTTATCATCCGGACCACATTGCGCGTATAACTCATCAATCTCAACAACCCCCAATCACACAAACCCCTTCAGAAACAGAACAACAACATCAAAAAGCCGTACTTCCATACATTCGAGGAGTCACTGACAAAATAGCACGGATTTTACAACGACATCAAAAAAGACTGTCTTCAACACCACTCAAACTATAGGCAACTTAACCGGTAACCCCAAAGACAAAGTACCTAACGAGGATCGAGGAGGAGTTTACGAAATCTCATGTCGCGATTGCCCACAAAGCTACATCGGTCGTACCAACAGGCGCGTTAACCATAGAGTATATGAACACTCTCTGTCAGTTCGTAAAAAAGATCCGACTTCAGCTCTCGCGCATCACCATATCCAAACAGGGCACTCTATCAACTTCGAGGACAGTAGGACTATTATATCTCTCAATTCTCTTAGGGCATCCACTATTCGCGAAGCCATCGAAATAGAAAAAAGACCTCTCTGTCTAAATAGACGCGATGACAGCACTCGCCTTCCCACAGCTTGGACCTCCGTAATTGCCAGATTAAACAAAGCAGACACGCCCACCAACACCCAACCAATCACAACACAGCCTCATCACGTGACATCCCCTTCTAACCCAGCGGTAACTATAAATAAAAGAAGCAGAGCAGACACAAATTCAGTTCAGTTACCTAGTGACTCTTGGGAGTAGGCAGATTGAGGCCCGAGTTCGATCTAGACTCTGAAACTCTTTTTCACTTTTGTCTCTTGATAATGGCTCCGAAGCAGGAGTCGAAACGTCGAGTATTCAATAAATTCAGACGCGGTCTCACCCGGAACCTAGCTTAGTTCATAATAATGACCGCGGAAGCCTCTCAGAAAATATATAATATATATACAAATATGTACGCGCGTACTTGTACGCGCTTACATATCTCAAGGAATGTTTGTGTGTCTGTAGGAGCCTTAATAAAATACGTTCAGCATGTTGTTCATTGGCTGCTTCCTCCCACCAAATGACATAGCCAGTTACTGTCTCTATTGCTCTCTCTTTCTAGTCTTGCTACGATATTTGTGCATATGCCATTTTTTAACCGACTTCCAAAAAGGAGGAGATTATCAATTCGTCGCGTATTTTTTTTTGTATGTATGTTACCTGAATTCTTCTCCTGTGGTGAACCGTTTTGTATGAATATGGTCTTGTTTTATAGAGTATATATCCGGATTAGTGAAACTTCAAATTTGGGAAAAGAATTTTATTGGCAAAGTGAAAAAATTTGTGAATGAACACATGCGTGCATGGAAATTGACCAATATCCCTAACATATTGGTCGATTTTTCGAAAACTCCTTATAGATGTGTATAGTTTTTTAACGTTTAATATATTAAGGAAGATCCCTAGGTGATCTCATATACTTTTCTGCGACGTGCAATTTGTAGTTTTGCAATCTCCGAAAATTCCAACATTCTTATCAAAAATTTCATCGAAATGACATAACGGACATTTCCTCATAAATATTTTAATTCCAACGTAATAGTGCGGGAATTGTAGGCACTGGAAGTTTTACTTGCGAATTTGAAAATTTTCTATGTACATCTCAAGCATATAGGGAGTAAAGCATAGTATTTTCGACTCCTTAAATCAATGAGTACCAAGCTGGTTTTGTTTGTATACCCGGCAAATACCTATTTAAATGAAAATTGTTCCATTTTGCGAAGACGGTGCTTTTGGTTGTCACATTCTCCCGGCCTATTAGAAAATTCAGTGACAACACATGTCAATCTAACTGCTTTTTGGTGGGTTTATACACAGGATGTTTAGTTATGGCAAACAAAATCACAAAGTAAAGTGATAGAAGGAGTTGCATTTATATGATGATTGAATTATAAGTTAGGCCGTTTAGCTGTATATACAGGATGTATGGCATATAGGGTGGAGTGGACGATTGGTGGTATAAAAATGTGAAATTAAAATTATATCGGGTGATCAAAAAACTGTTATATGATATGGACGTAAACAAATCATATGCAGTATGGTTGAAATATATGCTGAAGTTAAATTATATTTATACAGTGTGATTAAAAAATTATTTATTTTATAGCACATAAGAAGTTGCACAAAGTGTGGAGAAGAATTAATGTTACACAGGGCGATAATATAAAATGTGAAAAATGAAATAATTTATCGGGTAGACCACAAGGAGTTATATACTATGGTTGAAATACAGGACGGATTTGACTCTGTAAATATGGGATGGATTCTACTCCGTCCTATAGTTTACAGAAGGCAGCTAACAAATTTATGCTTGTCCATGGGCAGTCGTATGTACAGGATGGTTGGTACATAGGGTGGAGTGGAATTATCTATAGTTATACAGAGTTGTCAAAAAAAGTTGAAAAAAGGTTACATGGCGTGGTCCATAAGGCATAAATATATTTTGGGCTTATTAAGTCAAAGCGTACTAGTACATTTTGTTCGTAAACATTTACCTGGCAATTTAAATGAAAATGTATCATTGTGTAATGTTGAGGCTTTCGATGTTACCACGAAGTATAGAAGTATCTAGAGTTCGTGGATGTTACCTATTTATTAAGGTTATACATACAAATTAAAAAATAAAGAATGAAAACTACACGAGTTCAAAAAAACTAAAAAGTAGAAAATAAAACATTAAAAAAAAATATATATATATAACCGACTTCCACCTATAACTAAAACGCTAAAAATAATCATAACAAAATACAACTCTAGCAAATATATACACATTCAATGTTGTTAGGTACCTACTAGGGATATAACGAATGTCCGATTTTCCACATTCGCGAATGCGAATGCGAATTTTCAGTACCAATATTCGCGAATACGAATGCGAATATCGGATTTTTAAATATGGCGCCAAAATTATGCAATCACAAACACATTTAAATCGTATATTTAAGACTGATTATGTTAAACCCAATATAATGAAATTAAGTTATCTTGGCTCCATGAAAAAATATATCATAAATTGTGAATCGGAATTATATAAATCAGTTTTTATATTCTTAGTACAAATACGTAAACTAGAAGAGCAGTGGTATTTTTGGGGTGTAACAGATATGTAAACACAAAGATTTAGACCCTAACTGCAAACCTTTATTTTTTACACTCAACGTTGTTTTAACAGCTCCCACATTCATAAAGTAAACTGAAAACAATACTAAAATTTAGTTACTAAGTCCAGTAAATAAATTGTATCTTTTATGTTTCAAAGAAGAAATGTTAAATTTTTATGTTGAAATTTTTATATATTGTTTATGTAACAAAGTGTAAGAAGTTTGTTGTTGTTTTAATTAAATGTATTTTTCCAAGTTTTGAACATAAAAAAGTTTTGCCTACTAACATCAAACCTTTATTTAAAACACTCAACGCCGTTTTAACAATTCTATGTTGTCATCTTTATGGAGTAAACCAAACCTTTGGTTTACTTCATTAAGTAATATTATAAACAAGTTTGTTGTTTTTATTAAACAGAATAAATATCTTGTTCATGAGTCAAATTGAAACTACATATTATACATAATGAAACTGACATAACTTACTTTTTAGTTTATTTAGGTGTATATTCATCCCCAGTAAGGGTAATCTTAATGTTTGTGGCACCTACTGACAGGATAATTTACTTGGCAGATTCAAGTAAATATTTACTGGAAACATAATATGTCAGCAATTACGTAGAATTTTATAAGTTTTTAATAAACATTTTAATTATAAATTCTGAATAAAATATTATTGACTTACTAAAGAAGAGATTATGATTGTTGAAGATATATACCTAATATGTGCGGCGTCAATATATTACACGCAATAGATTTCAACAATGTGAAAATTTTGAATCAATTTGTAATCTATAGCTATTTTCATTTATCGTCTGTAAAATTAAGAGCCCCTTCTGAAAAATGTACATAACACAAACAAAACTTAAATGATGTCCTCTTTTTCTAACATATGCATTTCATATTACCGGACAGAGAGAAACATTAGATTCTTTCAACTACTTACCTGACAGAATATTTTGCATGAATATACACAATATAAATTAATCCTGCCAATAAATTTAACTGACAAGTAGTTACTTGACACTTTACTGTTAGGTGAATATACCGGCCCTTAGTATTTAAAATGTAATTCAAGTGCATCTAAATACCAGAATTTTATTTTTTATTAAAATTATGATGAAGTTTATGAGGTACTTGCTTGGGCAAGTAAGAATCAATGATCATTAAACAGTGGGCAATTTACCTAATGAGTAACATCAAGACTGTATCACAATTAGAAGATTTTTCTTAAAGTACAAATAACAAACCTGAAAATTTTAAATCTCAGTAATTGCATAGATATATTATTCGCAAAAAATTCGCATATATAACCGCGAAGGCGAATATTAAAAAACATGCGAATATTCACTAATGCGAATGCGAATATTCGTTACATCCCTAGTACCTACCCAGGAAGTAAAAAATGTAAACATTAAAACGTGCTCATTCTTGAGCAGATTTCACACCATTGGCACAGAATAATCAACTATTCTGTGCTATTGACAGAAGTTGACGCATGCCCACTAAAAATTTTCGAACAGGCTAACCCTTGAAGTCTATTTCCTATAAACTTAGAGCACAACTTAGAGTATACACCTAGGTAGATGCTCGAAGCTTATAAATTATCTTCGACCTTCAACGATGACGCTGAACATAACCACAATCTATTTAAACTTGAATATTTGAATAGAAATTGTTTGAAATAATGCATTAAGCATTGTTACCTTTCGAAGAGTGAGACAACGTTAATTTGGTGCGGTAATTATAATTTAACAAATGGAAGAAAAATGGTCAAAGTATGCCAAAGTCTATGATCCAATAAAAATTGGATCTATAGATGGTACAGATGTAGAACCGCATGACAAAGCAATCGAGAGAGCTATTTATTCCAAGTATGTTCCTAATAGACATGTTAAAGGCAAACCAGAGTGTACAATTTTTGTTAGTCGTTTAAGTTATAAGACCACAAAAGACACAATAAGAGATACTTTTTCTCAATATGGTAAGCTAAGAAGATTCAGATTGGTGAAGGACATTGTCACAGGCATGCCTAAAGGATATGCATTTATAGAATATGAACAAGAGAGTTCTGCTGAAGAAGCATATAGAGAAGCTAACAAAATGAATTTGGATGGAAATATAATTTTTGTTGATTTTGAATGTGAAAGATTGTTGAAAGGTTGGAAACCTAGAAGACTTGGAGGTGGATTTGGTGGGAAAAAAGAATCTGGCCAGTTAAGATTTGGTGGTAGAGATAGACCCTTTAGAAAGCCTATTAGTTTGGAACTCAAAGAAAAAGAAGAAAGGAAGGAAAGGTTGAGAAGAAGAACAGTAGACAATATCAGCTACAAAGGAGATAGAAGAAAAGATAGTAATTGAGATAATGCCAGAAACTTACATAGAGAAAAAAGGATTTTATCCCCAGAATAAATTAAACTTTGTGATAGAAACTGTTAATAATAACTTATGTGCATAAAATTATAATATTTTCAGATTTTATTTGTCAATATAAATATTTATAAACATTTTTTTTAGATTATATATATATATATATATATATATATATATATATATAGTATGTAGTTTTGTGCCCTCCCGTCGTCGTCGTCTCGTTCCTTGTTTCTTGTGATGTATGTGTGTGTGTCTCAAATCTCTTCATCGTTCGATCGGTTTTCTTGACATCCTGACATACAATTATCAGCCCAACAATAAGCTGATTTAACACGTCTATCCTGCTCATGGAGCGTCCTCGCGCCATTTCTGAAATATTAGAAAGCAGCAGCAGAATTTGTAATTAGCTCAAATATTTTAAACCTCATCTTTTGAACAACTCATAAGATTGCCAGTATTAAACTGGGTTAACAATTAATGGGATTGCCATTAATAATTTTACTAATAATGGGATTGCCATTATTACCTTTAAGCGAATATTGGGATCACCAATATCACTTCATTTCAACAATTAATGGGATTGCCATTAATACTATCACCAATAATAGGATTGCCATTATTTCCTTTAAGTGAATAATGGGATCGCCATTATCACTTCATTTCAACAATTAACGGGATTGCCATTAATACTATTACTAATAATGGGATTGCCATTATTACCTTTACTTTTTTTTCAAACAATTTAATGTTTTCAGTCAAGTCAGTTGTTGCAAAGCTCAGAGGCAAAGGCACTTAACACTTAACCCAACGCGGTGTCGGTGCTTCAAGTCACTAGGCTTGTCTTTTGCAACAAAGTTTATATCAAGTCAGTTGTTGCAAAGCTCAGAGGCAAAAGCACTTAACACTTAACCCAACACGGTATCAGTGCTTCAAGTCACTAGGCTTGTCTTTTGCAACAAAGTTTATATCAAGTCAGTTGTCAGTAGTTGCAGTTTTTAGTCAAGTCAGTTGTCAGTAGTTGCAGTTTTCAGTCAAGTCAATTTTTGCAAAGCTCAGAGGCAAACGCACTTAACACGGTATCGGTGCTTCAAGTCACTTGGCTTGTCTTTTGCAACAAAGTTTATATTAAGTCAGTTGGCAATAGTTGCAGTTTTCAGTCAAGTCAGTTGTTGCAAAGCTCAGAGGCAAAGGCACTTAACCCAACATGGGATCGGTGCTTCAAGTCACTAGGCATTATCAAAAAGGAAATATGTTTTAAAATCTACAACACAAGTTGTTTCCAGAAATCAATCAAAATTTCCAATTTCAATTACTCATACTGGGCTATCAAAAATCGTTCTAAAAGTTTAAGGTGCTAAATACTTTTGGTCAAAACCAAGCCAATATGGCTACTAAACATAGGCAATACTTACAATACTGTAATGTTTTTATTTTCACACTCGGGTTCTGTTCAGTTCTTGGATTTATTTAAAAACACAGTCTAACTCACTCTAATTTATTTCCACTACTTTTGCACAAATTTATATTCACAGAAACTACTATTTACATTTTATCTTAACTGTACAAACGACCGACGAAAACTGAACGCCTCCTATCGCCAGCTGTTTCTTATTTATACATTTATTTTGGAATTGTCTGGTACGTCCACGAACCATCGGGAAATTCCATTATGTTCTGGAAGCTTTAAGGGAATTCCCAGTAACGGCAGCGGTCCGCCGGTTGAGAGACAAACATTTCGGATTCCCAGAATTTATCGGAATAATGTCCCTTCCATGAACTGGTTGATGGCCGATTGCACCAGCTGTCGGATGAATTCTCGTAACATTGCCCCCTCCTTAAGATCATTTCTTCCCGGAATGTCCTAGAATCCTCCCTGGTGTGACGATATTTGCAGGACTCTCCATTTCGACAACGGGAAGTTTGGTGGAAGTCTTTGGTCTTCGAACCTGGGCTGCGAATATTGAGACAGCATACCAGTATGTTGAGGCCACTGAATCGAAAGATTGTTTCCATCATACTTCTCACCACCCTCAAATTCAGTCCATCCAACCCGCAGGCTATCTTTGGGACCGCCAATTTCATCAGATTCTTCTCCATCATCACATTCCTCAATTCTACCAGAGTCTTCCAAAGATCGCTATATGTTGGCTTGTCTTGCGAGAATGTTTTCGTTAACAAATAAAAGATGTCTCTGGTACCCACTGGTTGTTTATCTTCGAGATGAAGGACCTTCCCTACCGCTGGATCTTGCTTCCGTAGCTTCTGGAACTGGCCGTACTTTTTGGCAAACACCTTGGCTATTCCTCTGGACATCCGGAGATTTCGAGCCAGGGCATATTCTATGGGTACCTCAAACAGGTCACGGGGTTCCTCTGTGGTCACGTCGTGCTGCACTTTCTGCCCATTAGAGTACAGTGCCTTAAACTGTTCGAAGGTCATCTCGTCATCGGGTGGTTGGATGCTGCGGACTTGGGCTTGGTCATCTTCGCTGTCATGACTTCCGCCATAAGGGGCTAACCAAATTCTTGCCATCGCTCAATCCACCTGGCCACTTGTCCTTCGGGGTTTTTAAACTGCAACTTCAGTGCTGCATGATCAGTCCTCAGGAGAAATCTTTTATCATAGAGGTACTTGTAGAAATGTTCTACCCCCTTTACCACAGCCAAGAGTTCCCTGCGAGTAACGCAGTAATTCCGTTCAGGCTTGCTCAAGGTCTTGCTGAAATAGTCGATGACTTTCTCCTGACCGTCTTGGATCTGCGAAAGCACTGCACCAATTCCGACATTACTTGCGTCGGTATCCAAAACGAAGTTCCCATCATAGATAAGAGATTTATATACGTATAGTTTCCATCTGGTAAAGGATAACTTAAGACGGGGGCACTCGTCAATGCTCTTTTCAATGTCTCGAATGATCGCTGGCACTCCTCGTCCCACTGGTATTGTACCTTCCCCTCTGTGAGTCTAGTAAGTGGCTTGGCGATGTTGGCAAATCCGGCTACGTGCCGACGATAGTACGTGCATAACCTCAGGAAACTTCTTAACTCATGGATATCTTTAGGTACCGGCCATTCCTGGACAGCTTTGACTTTCTGTTTATCAACAGCTACTCCCTCTGCGGAAACCACATGTCCAAGATATTGCACCTCTTCTTGGAACAGCTGACACTTCTTCGGGCTTAACTTTAGTCCGGAACTTCGAAGTCGCCGAAACACCTCCTCCAGATTCTTGACGTGGTCTTCAAATGATCTTCCAACCACGATAATGTCGTCAAGATACACCAAGCATGTTTTCCATGAAAGCCCTTTTAACACTGTTTCCATTAATCTTTCAAACGTCGCTGGAGCATTACACAACCCAAACGGCATCACCGTGAATTGGTAAAGGCCTGAGCCGATGGTAAAAGCAGTCTTTTCCCGGTCTTCTTTAGCAAGTTCCACCTGCCAATAACCGCTCTTCAAGTCCAGGGTGGAAAACATCTTTGATCCAGCCAACGTATATCTAGGGTATCGTCTATTCTTGGAAGAGGATAGCTGTCTGCATGTCAATATTACTCTCCTGCTCATCAGAACAAATTCATCGTTTGCAGCTACTACAGAATAAAGCAATGCGGATTGTACTCCGGTGTAGCAGGTCAACTGCAATAAACTATATGCTACTAAAACTTAAATTTTTAAATGTTAATCAGTTGATTCTGGAATCCGCTTTATTGCTCATTTTTAAAATTATAAATAAAAATGCTCCTTCTTACCTGCAAAATTATCTTATTAAAAGGTCAGATATGCTTGACTACAATTTAAGATTTAATGATCAATTCTATATACAAGTCTTCAATACAAGTTGTATGGAAAAAACACTGTTCATTCGAGGGCTTAAAATATATAACGAGCTTCCACTTGCAGTTAAGACATCACATAATATAAAAAGTTTTAAATCTAATCTAAGAAAAATGTATTTTAATTTATAGGTTATTATTGTTTATTCTGTTGATTGTCATATTTACTGAAGTATGTATGTACAGATTGTTATGTAGTAGTTTTTGAAGCTAAATAAAGTTCTATTCTATTCTTTCTTTGTAGCGTGATTTAATTGCCGATAGTCCACGCAAAATCGGGTCGAACCATCTTTCTTTTTAACCAAGACAACTGGAGAAGCCCAAGGGCTATTGGATGGTTCAATAACACCTTCTTCCTCTATCTCGCGGACTATCCTGTCGGCTTCTTCTCTTTTAGCTAGGGGTAGTCTTCTCGCCGACTGTCGAATAGGTTGAGCGTCCCCAGTATTAATTTTATGTTTCACCAGATCAGTTCTTCCTCTTTTTCAATTCCCTACATCGAAGATATCCTGGTAGTTTCTAACGATGTCCCTCAATTTTGCCTTATGGTTTGGTTTCAAATTCTTAGATGAATCGGTGATGAGTCTTTCCAGTTTCTCAGATAGTTTACCTGGTGGTATTTCTGCATGCTGTGTTCTTCTGACTACAGAGGAAAGTTGTTCCTTTCTTTAGCACAACCGAGTAACGATTCAGGTTCATTACTCTTACTGGCACAATCTCCCTGGCACGAAACAGAGTCTTCCCCAGTGCGACTCCTCTGCCTACATTTCCGTCATTAAGTTCGGGATCAATCATCATTACTGTTCCAGCTTTAGCTTTTCCATCTAAGCAAGCATCTATAATGATTTCAGCTCTTTCCGGAACATTGACATCCTCTGCTAAGATGGCTCGAAGCATTATGTCATCTTTTCCATGAAGCACCACTTCTTCGTCATTCACTCGCAGAATTCCATCTTTGATGTTTAACTGGAATCCCTTGGAGCTCATGACATCCATTCCAATGATTACTTCGTCTTCGATGTCTGCCACAAATGCCCGATGTAGGAAGGTTGTGTTTCCCAAGGTCATTTCAACCTCTATTTCACCATGGACTTTCGCTGCTTCTCCTGTCGCTGTTCGCAGTTGCCATTTCGTTGGTTTTATCATCGTCTCTAAAACGATGTTGGGCCTTATAACTGTTTTTGTCGCACCTGGATCCAGCAGCATTGCACATTGCTTCTGATTGATAAAGCCATCTACAAAGACACTGTTAACTTGGTTGCGTAGCGAAGCGAGATATGCGTAAATAGTTGGGGCTTGTTGGCTACAGGTCGACGATGGGCCCTTCACATCGACCCTCTTTAGTTTTCCGACGAGGAAGTCGGGCTTCCGTTGCTCTCCTTGCAACGACTCCTTATGTGTCCTACCTTACCACATTTCCAACATCTTAGTTGTCTTTTCTCGGTAAGGACTTTCTCTATTATCTTTCTTACAGAGGCTTCATCGTTTCCGCTATCTTCGAATTCTCCGTCAACGATTCGGACTCGGGCTTGACCTCTGCAGGTATTTTTCGCAGCCTCGAATTCTAGAGCTCGAGCCAGTGCATCCACTAATTGAGTCGGTCGAGCTAGGATCAATGCTTGTCTGGCTTCGTGGTCCCGAAGTCCATCCAAAAATGCTTGCACTGCTAACCTTTCTATTACATTTTCCGGTGTGGCTGGATAGGCAAGGCGAACCAGACGAGCAATATCAGCTTCAAACTCTTGTAGGGATTCATTTGATCTCTGGTGGCGATTTTTCAATTGGGAGTGGTAGATGTGCTCCAGATGTGTCTGGCCATACCTCAACTCTAAATGTTTGACTAGTTGTTCGTAGTCTTCTTGCTCAGAGGCATTCAAGGTTTGCAAAATATCTGTAGCATCCCCTCTTAAGGCGAGAGTTAGTGCTATTGCCTTTTCTTCTGCCGACCATCCGTTTAACTTTGCTGCTGCCTCGAATTGGCGCCTATAGTTAGTCCACGACGATTTACCATCAAATTGTGGAGGTTTCATTTTGTGTCTTGCTCCATCGAGGCCAGTTTTCGAATCCACTACTTCTGGACTATTTCTGCTTTCTATCTTTGGTGGAGTTTCCCCCCTTTGTATTGTGACTACCTGTTCTCTTATTTTGCTGATCTCACTTTCCATTATATGCTTTAGCTCCTCTATACGCGTTTCCTTTTTGACTAACTCTTCGACCATTGTTTGTTTTAACTCCTCCATCTGAGCCTCGTTCTCTAATATTTTCTCTTCCAGCATTTCTGAGTTTTTCTGTACCATGCTTTTCAAATTTTCTTCTAGGGATTTAGAATTTTCCAGTAATTTGTCTTCCAGGGTTTTAGAATTTTCTGCTAATTTATCTTCTAACGCCTCTTTCAAGTTTACAGTTTTTCCAGCAATTTATCTTTTAGGGTTTTAGAATTTTCTAGCAATTTCTCTTCTAGAGTTTTAGAATTTACCAGCAATTTATCTTCTATGGTTTTAGAGTTTCTTGGAACATTTGTAGCTTATCTTCTAAGGATTTATAATTTTCTAGTAGGTTGTCTTCTAGAGTTTTAGAATTATCTTGTAATGTTTGTAGTTTATCTTCTAAGGCCTCTTTCAAGTTTTTAGAATTCTCTTCCATTTGTTTTAATAGCATGCTCATGTCTCCAGTACCAGAAATCTCAAACAAATAAGTACCGTTGTACTAACTCTTTTCTTTCCACTAATTTCTAAATCCCTTTCCTCAAGTTCTTTTTTTAAGTCCGTCACTTTCAGTTGGTCCAAACTCACTGTTTTATACATTGTTAGTTTATTTATTTTCCACTTCTAAAAGTTCCACAAATTCACATCCCACTTCTGACACCACTGTAATGTTTTTATTTTCACACTCGGGTTCTGTTCAGTTCTTGGATTTATTTAAAAACACAGTCTAACTCACTCTAATTTATTTCCACTACTTTTACACAAATTTATATTCACAGAAACTACTATTTACACTTTATCTTAACTGTACAAACGACCGACGAAAACTGAATGCCTCCTATCGCCAGCTGTTTCTTATTTATACATTTATCTTGGAATTGTCTGGTACGTCCACGAACCATCTGGAAATTCCATCATGTTCTGGAAGCGTTAAGGGAATTCCCAGTAACGGCAGCGGTCCGCCTGTTGAGAGACAAACATTTCGGGTTCTCTGAATTTACCGGAATAATGTCCCTTCCATGAACTGGTTGATGGCCGATTGCACCAGCTGTCGGATGAATTCTCGTAACAATACCAAAGTATGAAACAACCCAATCAGACTTTTTTTTCTTACGTAGCTGTCACTGGGCAGTACTGCTTGAACAGTGTATGGTCCCCTATATTTCGGTTTCAATTTGCCTCTACCAGCCAGCTGAAATTCTTCCACAGTCACAAGGTCTCCGACACCAAATAAATTTGCTTGTGAACGCAAGACATTAAAGTGTTGTGCTTGCTTTCCCATTTTCTGCTAAAATAAAACTTCGTTCAATTTGCAAATACACTTGTTCGATCTTATGTGCGATTAACCGTCATGGTATAGGCGCATTGTTAGCCGCCGAGTAGCAACTGGAACAAAGCACTTCGGGGTCAATAGTCTACGTGAGCCATTTTATTTCCGGGTCAATATTCAATCGAAAAGTCATAATCCTGTTACTTAACCCATTAACTACCTTTTTGTTAATATCACGGAAATCCACACACATTGGAATATCCCCGTTTTTCTTTAACACTAACACTATAGGGCTTGGATATTCCGATTTCCGATCTACTTTGGCGGTTGGCGAATTATACCTGCGCTTAAAAGATCATTAATTATTTTATTTATATGCATTCGTTCTTAATATGATCGGGGCTTTTATTTTTATAAAACAAGAACAGACTCTCTATTCGTATTTTCAAGTTTTCGTCTAATTTGTGGTCTAATTCAGGTTGATTTATCACAACCGTGTCTGCACTGTTTTTAAAGTCAATACTTTCGAAATTCTGTTCATTTTTTTTAGGATGTAACTCGATACAGAATTCATTTTTTTGTATTCGTAAACAAAATCGACTGGTGACGTCCCATCCAATAATAAGGTCAATGTTCTCGGGAATAAGATGGGGTACTACGGCATAGCTAATGTACAAAGTCACCGTCGGTATAACCGTTATCAAGTTACAAACACCGACAACATAAACAATTTGAACCCCAAATCCATAGAAGGCACGCACTTCATCGTCTGTTTTGATTATGGCGTTTAATGTCTTTATTACGAATTTTTTTATGGCTGATTCGTCTGCACCACTATCAATTAGATTTGAGTAAGGGGTGTTATTATTTTTACCTAATAATGTTGCCTACATGGTATTCTTCAAATGGTATCACTTTTTTAAAGCACAAACGCCTTCCGTAATTAACCATTTTTATACCAACAATTACTTTCTTTATGGCCGATTTTCTTACAGTGAGTATACGTTGGTATTTTAGAGGTATCTGAAACATCCTCTGGCACATTAATGTTCGATGTATCTTGCTTTTTCGAACACATCTTGCGTTGATGTCCTCGAAGGCCACATCTGAAACAAGCCCCTTTAAATATCTTTGGATTTTCATGACCTATATCACGATTTTCTCCAAACCGGCGATTTTTTTGGGCATATCGCCAGCTTCTAAGGGATATTTCCTCACTGATCTTGCATCATACTCGCTCAGTATTGTCATAACTTCACGATCAGATTGAGGTTGCTGTAAGCGCAATGATGCAAATGCTTCCGCGTGGTTTTTGCCATATTCAATCATACTCAGAATCTTGTTCCAAGGCAATTTTTCATAAAACCTGTATATAATAATATATGTCTTTATTGTAACATAGAAGGGTTACGAAAGGCGAAGTTAAAGCATAAGCTTTCTATCTTAACCCATATAAAAATTTGAGTAATCACTAGACTAAATAATAACAACACATAACATAGAGTAGATAGTAACAAATTATTGTACATATACTACGATCACGTTTAAGGATCATTTCAATTATCTTATTTAGTTTAGATTCCTTGGAAGTAAAATATTAATGGTTATATACATTAAAGAAAAAATCTAAAAATTAGCAAATTGCAAAAATACAAGCGGTACATATATTACATGCTCAAAAAATAGATGATATTAGTGGACGAATAGAGCACCTGAACTGTTTTGGATGGAGATGCTTTAAGCGTTCCGGAACTTTGTTGTAGAGTAGAGAAATTTGGTAAGTAAAAGATCGCTCATAGAGGGTAGTTTGGTGGACAGGTGGCGTTATTGTATACTTATGCCGTAAGTCTAATGCATGAGCATCATGTCTGAATCGAATTTTTTGATAGAGATAGCTAGGGTTTTTATTTTATTAAATAATACGAGAGAATGAAATATTCTCCTTTCTTTCATACTCTGCCACCCAGCTTCTCACTCACACCTCTTTCATACTTTCGTATTCGTCCAATTAGACGCACACAACAATTTTGAATTAATTGAATACGCCTTATATCAGTATTAAGAAGACACGGATTATATAAAGTATCACAAAAATTAAAGTGTGAAAGCACTAAAGAGTCACACAAAGACTTTCTAATACTTTCACTTAAAATTCATCTATGGCTATAGATTAGCAAAAGCTCTGCTTATGCACATATTTATATGAGCCGAAAACCGCAGATTAACATCTAGAAGCAGTCCCAAATTTCTCGCACTATTGACGCATTGAAGTCTCTCATTGTTTAAAATTAGATTTAGAGAGCCTTCCAGCTGACCTCTACATTGGCTACGTCCAAATAATAGAGCCTGACATTTTCTTGGATTCAGCTCGAGGCAGTGATTCATAGAAGCTCTAAAAAGAGTGTTTATATCATTATTTAACTTTTCGTTTGCTTCATCTATAGCTTCTGATAAAAACGACATATAAATTTGCGTGTCATCTGCATACATATGAACAGAGGAGTTTTTTGGCACAGTTGCCAACTGGGAAGTATATATGGTAAAAAAAAGGGGACCAAGAATAGACCCCTGAGGTACACCACACAGAACGTTTAAAGCCTGTGACTGGTCACGATTCACCTTTACAGACTGAACTCTGCCGGTGAGGTACCGAGTTACAAGCTTGCATGAGTTTTTACTAAAACCAGTATACTCTAAAATGGCAAGAAGCAGTTGGTGATTCAGTCTGTCAAAAGCCCTAGAATAATCCAGGAGAATCAAGGCCGTAACTTCCCCACGGTCTGCTGCTTCTAGTATATCATCAGTTACTTTTAACAAAGCTGTAGCACAGTTGTGATTTTTGCGAAAACCATACTGCCAAGTAGGCAGAATATTAAATGTGTCAACATGTTTACGTATTTGACTCTCCATAACTTTTTCTATGACCTTTGACATGGTTGGCAGAATGCTAATAGGACGTAAATCTTTAAGCTCCTCTGGACATGGTACTTTTGGAATTGGAATCATAAAGCTACATTTCCATATCTCAGGAAATGTTGATGTTTGAATACAATAGTTAACAAGATGAGTAACATATGGGATTATATGCGGACAACAATTTAAGAGCATGGTAATGCCTATGCCGTCGACGCCAATTGCTTCAGACTTAATACTAAATATGGTAGCTTGAACCTCCTCAACTGTGGCAAGCCTAAATTCAAATGTGTCTACACCTGGCAATTTATTATCCAAGTAGAAATTGAGGGTATCAGTGTTAGGGCTTAAAGCGTTTGTTGCATCAGTAAAATACGTGTTAATTTTATCCGCGTTACCGAGGGTTTCCGGGACTAAACTGGAAGTTTTCTCATAAATGTTTAAATCTTTTAGAAGCTTCCAATTTTTCCTCTGATTATTCTGTCGAATATTTTCTTCCAGGAACGTTTTTTTACTGTTTGCAATTGTTATTGCTACTGAGTTTCTGAGGTGCCTATAGTATTCCCAGTTATCTGTGGTATTTGTATTTTTATATTTGCTTAAAGCTCTATCTCTAATACGCATTAAATCTTTTATGTATGGAGTTATCCATGGTGCTTTTTTCTTAGTGATACGGGCATTTTTTATCGGAGCATGCTTATCAAATACGCTCAGAATATAACTGTTAAATATGTTAAGTTTGTCATTTACATCGTCCACATAATACACATCCTCAAGTGATATTTGTTGAAGATCGGCGCTTATACTCCCGGTATGTGGTTTCACTATTTCCAACTTTAACGTACATTTAATTAATAAGTGATCTGATAAATTTACAGAAGAATCGACACCACTAGTTATTAAATATTTGCTGTTTGAGCATATAATAAAATCTATAAGAGAGGCAGTATAGGTTCCACGCCTGGTAGGTTCGTTAATAATTTGATTAAGGTTGTATGCATCCAAAAGTGCAAGAAATTTTTGACTATACGAGCAATCAAGTTTATGAATATTAATATTAAAATCCCCTAAACATACCAGATTTTCACAGGCTAGTAGTAGTTTACAGATGTTTTGTTCAAATTCATCCAGAAATTGACGCATATGGAGGTATCCAGGTGGCCTATAGGTTACCCCTATGACATTTTTAATCCCATTTAAAGTAAATTCTATCCAGAGGTGTTCAGAGTAATCAGTATTCAAATTGTTTAACACTCGAAATTTTATAGAATTACGCACGTATAAAAGAACACCACCACCACGCGTCTGATTGCGATCTTTTCTTACCACTCCATAACCAGCAATGCGTATCACATCATCATTCGTAGTATTCGATAGCCATGTTTCAGACACAGCCAGTATATCGAATTTATTCATTAAAATAATCTCTTTAATATCACCTATTTTTGGTACAATAGAACGTATATTAATATGTCCTATATCTAAATATTTGTTGTTTATGTTTACATTTCTGGCCATTAACCTTTTAAAGCAATGTTATGAGTGGCGATTTTAAATACGCGTTTAACAAATGTGATATAACTTTACTGTACGAAGAACAAATGTGTTAAAGAGCTTTACTCGGCGAGGGACTAAAATGTAATAGAGCAGCGAGAAAGCATATTTGAATGAATTTATAAGTTTAAGAATGCTTAGGCATCATTTCCGTTCTGGACACCTGCAAGGCAAAAATAGCAAACCTGCAAAATAGCGGAGTAAACAACTAACAATGAGCTATTGTTTGATACAACGTAGTTACTTTATTGAAGGTTATTCCAATGTTAAGTTTTACATATAACAACTCCCCTTATATATAAAAAGTTGGGGCAATGCTGCAACTTTTGAAAGTATAAGAATTCAAATTTTACATTATTTGGATTTTTCAATTACTTGGTTAATAAAATTATAACGTTTAAAATATAAGCTTGAATATCATAATGCGATTATATAATGTTAAAATGTAAATGGTTAAAATATCATTAATATAAGAGTACATAAATATGATTGAAATTAAAAGTTCACAAAAATTAAATGTTTTTGTTTTCACTCACATTTTTTGTTTAACCAAGTTCAATATCGTTTTCGTCTTCTTCTGGATGTACACTCGGTCTTCTTCTTGGTAAGAATCTGGCGAATGTGAAATGTCTTCTTTTATGTGGACTCGGTGGAGGAGGCGGATTTGGACCCATGATACTTATTCTTGTCGGTCGTTTTCTTCTACACTTGCAAAATGTGTAAAGGGCTATTAGGGCTACGATTAGTCCAATGGTGAAATAAGTAAACCATGATATATTTTTATTTACGAAGGGCTCATTAATTATTTGATCCAATTGTTCAGAGTATTGATCCAATTTATGCTGTGCGATATTCAAATCGTCTACATTAATTTTGTTTAGTTTTAAGGGTTTGAGCTCTGGTAATTGTTTCTTCTCTGGAATGTTACTGCAACATTCAAATGGTATTTGTACTGGGACAGTATTGTATAATATTTTCGTGTTTCTGTCATTGCTGTTTCTGGCTCTTATTCTTGTTGTTCCAATGAAGGCGTTGCACTCTGGAGTCAGTGTTATAATTGAATTGTTTTTTATTATAACTGTTTTTGTGTCTTGATTTACACATTTACTTGTTATTGGTAGTGGATCAGATACAGTGATCAACCATGTATTGATCTGGATTTCTTTCACATTGTAGCCATTTGCATAAATTAATGACGTTTGACAAGTTTTTGGCAATTTAAATTGTTGTTTAAGTAGTTGGGCTTCACATATTGAGTTTGTATCGATTGGTAATGGGAGTACATCGGAACATATCTTTGAATTTGCATCTAGGTTTTTGCAATTATCGAAATTTTGAAATGTAACATAGAGTAAAGATTCATCATCTTTTGCGATGTATTTTTCTGATAATATTATTGAATGATGTAATCCTGTTCTACTATCTTCAATTGGTAGAGGATATAGTTGAAAAAGGGTATAATACTCGGATTCTACTAAGGGAATCTTTAAAACAAATATTATTTTTGACTCTGTTTGAAAAGCACGCAACTCGATTATTTCAAAATATTTAGCAATGTTTGTTAGTTGAGGGGATATTGGTAAATTGTCTTTTGTTAGAGCTTGAGATATTTCTTGCAATGAATTGACTAAATCTTTTGGTGTTATTATTGAAGTGTGTATTATTTTTAATCGTGAAAATGTTATTGAGTTTAATATATCATTAACTGAACTTTCGAGAAATGTGTAACTTTCCAATAATGTTTCGCAAATGTCTAATATTTTTAATTTACTTTCGTAAAATGCTAAATCATCATTTAGAGTATAAATTGTTTTATCAATTTTCTTTAAATCTTCATTAAAAGTTTCCTCATCTATTTTGAGCTTTTGAATTGTATTACCTATTAAAATTTTTAATTACCGAAGTGGTAACTGATATCTGGTTTTTCATTAAATTCTCTTTCTGTCCCTGGCTAATTTATAAAAATAATTAATTCTGTTATTTAAATCGCGGATGTATTTGGAAATTATTTCTTTTTCGTTATATAAATTTTCCGGTGGTCTCGAAGATGTATGACCAAAAATTAACTCGCAGGGGGTAAATCCGTGTGTCTTATTTTGAGTATTATTGTAACAAATTACTGCATATGGAATATGCATGTTAGTGGATTGTCATTTGGGTTTTCTGAAAGATGGGCTCTGATCATGTCTAATAAAGTAGCATGTAGTCTTTCAATTGATCCATTAGATTGAGGGTGAGATATGCTTGATAATGTAAGTTTGATGTTGTAGAGTTGACATAAGTCTTTCACTAAAGTATTATTAAATTCTTTGCCTTAATCGCAGTGGATTCTAAGGGGTGTACCATAGTGTTGAAAAAATAGAATTAGTGTATTTACGATACTTTTTGAAGTTTTGTCATTAAGAGGGTATGCTTGGATAAATTTTGTTAGTTCATTGTTAATTGTTAGGATATAATTCTTTGAGGGAATTTCAAGAATATCTATATTTATTCTTTCAAAAGGTGTACGAGGGGTTTCTGTAATTACGAGGGGTTGATTTAGGTTTTTCCTACAAATTTTGGTTTTTTGACATGTTTCACATTTTTTATAAAATTCTCAACGTCTTTATTTAATCCTTTCCATTGGTATTTTTCTTTAATCCTGCGTATAGTTTGGTTTATTCCTCGGTGTAAGTTTCTTTTTCCATTGTGGTATTCTTCTAAAATAATTTGTCGTTCATCAAGATCTGGTGTCTTTGTTACATTCTGGCATATTTTAAATTTTATTTCCGTGTCAGCGTAAATGTAGCAAAACATTTCGAAGATTGGTAAATCTACATTGTTTTCAACAAAATATGTTTTTGAAGGATCTCGTTCATTTTTTAATTTGTAAAGAGTATAAAATAATCTTTCGTTTGTTGAATCGGGATCATAGGGTAAAAATATTAAGTAGTAAGTTCTGTTCTTTACTGTCGCACTGTGTAGGATATTTAATTTGTTAAAGGTAATATCTAAATTTTCTTCGAAAATATCTTCTTATATTTTTTCATGTAGTTCTTCTCTTGTTTGATTTTGCCAAAATATGCTTATTATATCTTTGTGCTGTTTATTTAATAATTGATCATTTAAATATTCCACTTTTGAATAATCGATTAATGAGGTTGTTTGATATAATTTAACGAAGTTCTGAAATTCTGCGTCGATTTCTTCAATATCGATTTCTTGTTCATCAGCTGTGTCTGTTTTTTCGCTGTCGGTTTCTGAGTTGTCTGAGGCTAATATTTTTGTTGCTAATTTCGAAGTTTCTTTAAAGTGAAAGTGCGTCTGCATTTTTATTAATTCGTCCTGGTTTATACATTATCTTGTAATCGTACTCTTCTAATTTTAGACGCCACCTGGCAAGACGACTGCCTGGGTCTTTTATGGAAAAAAGCCATGTTAAAGGGCGATGATCGGTGATTAGTAGGAAGGTTCTCGAATATAAGTAACATCTGTATGTCTTGACTGCCCAAACTATTGCTAATAGTTCGCGTTCAATTGTTGAATATCTTGTTTCTGCTGGACAAAGTGTTCTTGAGGCGTATGCTATTGGTAAGTCTTTTCCTATAGGGCCTTGACTTAAAACTGCTCCTATACTATATGCACTTGCATCACATGTGAGAACAAAAGGTTCTTCAAAGTTGGGATATTTTAAAATTGGTTCTGAAATGAGAGCATTTTTTTAATTCTTCAAATAATTTTTCGCATTCTGAATTGAAGTTGAAAGGAACGTCTTTTTGTAGTAATCTCGTTAATGGTTTTGCTATCTTTGCAAAATTTGAAATAAATCGTCTGTAATATCCTGCTAGACCTAAGAATGATTTTATTTCTTTGGTGTTTTTCGGTTTTGGAAAATTTTTAACTGCTTCAATTTTTGAAGGGTCTGGCTTGACTCCATCTTTTGTAACAATGTGGCCTAGATAAGCTACTTCTTTTCTCAGAAATTCACACTTATCTGGTTGAATCTTCAGACTTGAATTTCGTAATCTTGTGAAAACTTCTTTTAGTCTTTTATTATGCTCTTGTATTGTTGGTGCGTATATGAGTATATCGTCCATGTAAATTGCGGCTCTTTCATTTTCAATTCCTAGTAAAATTGAATCCATAACTCTTTGAAACGTTGCTTGTGCGTTTTTCTATCCAAACGGCATCCTAACAAATTCATAGTGACCGTCAGGGGTAACTGAAATACACAACATACCACAGTTCGACGAATCTACTGCTGACGTTGCTCGTATTACATGCAATGGCGAAATAGTTATTATCTACAGTCTCGTTGGGATCGTTTGTCGACGTTGTCGTACTAATTAAAACATTAAAACATATCGTGCATCAAACAAAATACATAATATGGAGCATTTCTTTTTTCGATTTCTGAAGCCGGAAGCTAAATCAGCATATTACAAGTAACTATCCCCAAAAGGGCTTCAGCGAATCAACAATAAAAAAACTGTATGCCCGGCATTCGTAATTTGTGAAGCTGGAGGGTGCCTGGAGAGGATAGCATACTACTGAGAAGTGCATTGAAAATAAATTTCTCGGTATGTTTTTCTCATATATTCTTGATTCGAGAGAGACTGTGGGAATACTTTTACATGGTTTTCACCAGAAAGGGTCCTGTTACCATTTGCAGCCCCCAAATGACTGGGGGTATCAGATCCCATGTCTCTACTGAATGCCAAATTACTTCCAAGTAACCATTTAATATTGAGTTTCCTGGTGTACTTTCAGTAGACAAGAGTGAGGAGTGAACTATCAACAGTACGATTATTAATTTCTTTCTCCAACAGTTTTTGTTTTGAATGACCTAACGCATCTATTTTCTTAGGTAAATAGCATTCTTTATTGTTACAATGAGCATATTTTTCAAAATTCAAAAAAATTCTTGAATTGATGTAGTATTATATATTTTGATAACAATTATTGTATGACATTGTATAGGGCCCTACACTTAGTATTTTGAGTATTTTGTGGGAGTTAATTATTTACTAATATTTAAGTATTATTTATATGTATTGTATAGTGTCATACTCTAAATGCAAAAGGCTGATTTACATAAAGAAACAGTCAGCTTTCAATATATATATATATATTATATAAATATATGTTTGACATCTGTGTTTTTTAGGTTTAAGTTGTGGACGCAACAGTTAACCTTGTGATAGCATTTTTTAATTTCAAAATCTTACCTTTGAATATGTTAAATGCGAATTTGGTTCTTTACTTCTTCTTTGTGTGCAATGTTTAATTGAATATTAATTTTGGGGGTTATTATTTCGCTGATATCGATATGCTAGATGGTGTACAGATTTGTCATAATCAAATGGTTTTGCGTCACAATTTTCAACACAGAGTGTATGATCTGTGGTGATTTTATGTTTTTTTTTTCTACGTCTTTGGGATTTCATTCGTAAATCAAGAACTGACATTTTCCTAACTGATAGGTTATCTCGTCTACTGTTATCTAGTTTCCTGTAATAAATCCTCCATATATCTGAAAATTGAATTCCATGGGCTGATTGAAGGTTTGATTATTCCTGTGCATTTTTGAATTTGGATGATGATCTTCCTGTTTCATTCGTCATTATAGATGATCTATTTATCTTAGTTGTTGTAACATTTCTTCTTCTCGGTCAATGTAAGAGTTGGTTTCAAGATTTGAGTTTGAGAAATAATTTATTGAATAACTTTCGAGAGGTTCGATTTGTAAATTCTCAAAATTTCTGGTTTGATTAATTGCATAAGGATTTATTACAGTGGTATAAAATTCACCTTTATCATTTGTTTGTATTAAAGCATTTGGTAACCTGACTTTATTTATTTCTGTGGCTACTAATACAGCTTGTTTGTTTTTTAAATTGCATTTTAGTTTTACGATTTTTTCACAGCGGGGTTCTATTTGAATTTCATTTGAAATATCACTGGGATTTGAATTTTTATTTGTCATTGTTGAAACATTTTCTGTGGGTTGATCGTTAAAATGATCTTTGGTAAATTTAAAAAGAGGTATTGATCTAAAATTTGTGATTAATTGTTCATTTTTCAAATCGATATCTAAGTCATAAATGTACACTTTGTGAAGACTATCGTTTCCGAAGGGAATTAATACTGATTCCGTTATTAAAATTTTTTGATTCGTTATGCCTTGTATAGTGATGTTTTCTTTGTTTCTCTTTTTATAGTTTTTGCAAGTTTGGGTTTGAAAATCGATAAACCCGCGCCTGTATCAATTAAAATTTTAAATTGGTTTGTCATATCTTTTATGTAATAGAGATTTTCTCCATTTACTGTTAATAGGGGAAATTTATTTTTTAAATAAATCTGTTCTCTGTAAAGTTGAGAGTTTGTATTTGGCTGTTAAATTTTCTGTGTGAGGTGGAGCTTCTGGAATGAAGTACACTTGAAAATTTTCATTTTCTAAAAATGTTTCATGATTTTCGTAATCAATTTGTTGGGATGAGTCAAAAGATTGTTCAAAGTTGTCTTGATTATAATGGTTTGTTCTTGAATTTGTATTCGTATTTTGTTGTCTTTGATTGAAATTCATTGACTGGGGTCTAGGAATTGTTCCTGTGTTTGAAGAATTTCCCTGACTTGTTGAAGGTTGTGAATTGTTTCGAAAATTTGGATTTCTTTGGAAATTGCTTTGATTATTTTGATTTTGATTTCTCTGGAAATTGTTAGAGAAATTCGGGGGTCTTTGGAAATTGTTTTGATTTCTCTGGAAATTGTTTTGAAAATTATTTGAGTAATTGTTTGGATAATTATTTGATTGTGGTGTTGGTCTTTTCCTACATTCATTGTATAAATGTCCTATTTTTCTGCAATAAGTACATTGTTTTTGTGGATTTTGATTTGAAAAGGTGCGTTTTTGCGAACGCGGCAAAAGATCGTGTTTTTGTTTCTCGAATTGTTGCAACTGAAGTTCTCTCTTTATCAAAGTCGTTGCACTTACAATATCTGCGGGATTTGCAGCTCTGATTACGTAACCTAATTGACCGTTTAGACCTGTTAATAAAGCATTTAAACACATATTGTCTATCAAGCGAGTTTGAGAGGATTTCTCGATTGCGGACAAAAGTTGTTTGTTAATAGAAGCATATAACTTTGAGTTCAAGCTTTGTAGTCTCGATACTAGGGATGTAACGAATATTCGCATCCGCATTAGCGAATATTCGCATGTTTTTTAATATTCGCATTCGCATTCGCGGTAATATATGCGAATTTTTTGCGAATAATATTTCTATGCATTTACTGAGATTTAAAATTTTCAGGTTTGTTATTTGTATTTGAAGACGTCTTCAAATTTAACGAAATGCATCAAATGCATAAAGAAGTGTTCGAGAGGACATTCAATTGTGGGAAGCGCAACTGATGAAGGTTCCCTAACCAGAAACAATATGTATTATATTGATATATAATATATATTGTCTTGCGTACAAAGGAATGACACCTCGAAGAGAGTATTCAATATCTCTGACAGGTGAAGTAACCTGAAAAAATTTTATCGTGACATTCTGTCCTAGGCGTTGAGAGAGAACAGCAATTACACGGAACGGCTCCAGTTTCGGAACCTCTCTGTACTGATTCTCTCGAAAATCCTAGATGTCGGTCTTACATCTCGCGTATTCAAATTTAAGGAAATGCATCAAATGCATAAAGAAGTGTTCTAGAGGACATTCAATTGTGGGAAGCGCAACTGATGAAGGTTCCCTAACCAGAAACCATATGTATTATATTGATATATAATATATATTGTCTTGCGTACAAAGGAATGACACTTCGAAGAGAGTATTGTTATTTGTACTTTAAAGAAAAATCTTCTAATTGTGATACAGTCTTGATGTTACTCATTAGGTAAATTTCACACTGTTTAATGATCATTGATTCTTACTTGCCCAAGCAAGTACCTCACAAACTTCATTATAACTTTAATAAAAAATAGAATTCTGGTATTTAGATGCACTTAAATTACATTTTAATACTAAGGGCTGGTATATTCACCTACCAGTAAAGTGTCAAGTAACTACTTGTCAGTTAAATTTATTGGCAGGATTAATTTATATTGAGTATATTCATGGAAAATATTCTGTCAGGTAAGTAGTTCAAAGAATCTAATGTTTCTCTCTGTCCGGTAATATGAAATGCATATGTTAGAAAAAGAGGACATCATTTAAGTTTTTTTTGTGTTATGTACATTTTTCAGAAAGGGCTCTTAATTTTACAGAGGATAAATGAAAATAGCTATAGATTACAAACTGATTCAAAATGTTCACATTGTTAAAACCTATTGCGTGTAATATATTGACGCCGCACATATTAGGTATATATCTTCAACAATCATAATCTCTTCTTTAATAAGTCAATAATATTTTATTCATAATTTATAATTAAAATGTTTATATAATTCTACGTAATTGCTGACATTATGTTTCCAGTAAATATTTACTTGAATCTGTCAAGTAAATTATCCTGTCAGTAGGTGCCACTAACATTAAGATTACCCTTTGCTGGGGATGAATATACATCTAAATAAATTAAAAGTAAGTTATGTCAGTTTCAATTTGACTCGTGAACAAGATATTTATTCTGTTTAATAAAAACAACACACTTGGTTATAATATTACTTAATGAAGTAAACCAAAGGTTTGGTTTACTCCATACAGATGACAACATAGAATTGTTAAAACGGCGTTGAGTGTTTTAAATAGAGATTTGATGTTATGATGCAAAACTGTTTTTTATATTCAATAACGTAAAAAAAATACACTTTAATTTAATCTGTAATTTTGAACTGACATAACTTACTCAAATTGAAACTACATTTACTTTAATTTATTTAGATGTATATTCATCCCCAGCAAAGGGTAATCTTAATGTTAGTGGCAACTACTGACAGGATAATTTACTTGACAGATTCAAGTAAATATTTACTGGAAACATAATGTCAGCAATTACGTAGAATTATATAAACATTTTAATTATAAATTATGAATAAAATATTATTGACTTATTAAAGAAGAGATTATGATTGTTGAAGATATATACCTAATATGTGCGGCGTCAATATATTACACGCAATAGGTTTTAACAATGTGAACATTTTGAATCAGTTTGTAATCTATAGCTATTTTCATTTATCCTCTGTAAAATTAAGAGCCCTTTCTGAAAATGTACATAACACAAAAAAAACTTAAATGATGTCCTCTTTTTCTAACATATGCATTTCATATTACCAGACAAAGAGAAACATTAGATTCTTTGAACTACTTACCTGACAGAATATTTTCCATGAATATACTCAATATAAATTAATCCTGCCAATAAATTTAACTGACAAGTAGTTACTTGACACTTTACTGGTAGGTGAATATACCAGCCCTTAGTATTAAAATGTAATTTAAGTGCATCTAAATACCAGAATTCTATTTTTTATTAAAGTTATAATGAAGTTTGTGAGGTACTTGCTTGGGCAAGTAAGAATCAATGATCATTAAACAGTGTGAAATTTACCTAATGAGTAACATCAAGACTGTATCACAATTAGAAGATTTTTCTTTAAAGTACAAATAACAATACTCTCTTCGAAGTGTCATTCCTTTGTACGCAAGACAATATATATTATATATCAATATAATACATATGGTTTCTGGTTAGGGAACCTTCATCAGTTGCGCTTCCCACAATTGAATGTCCTCTAGAACACTTCTTTATGCATTTGATGCATTTCCTTAAATTTGAATACGCGAGATGTAAGACCGACATCTAGGATTTTCGAGAGAATCAGTACAGAGAGGTTCCGAAACTGGAGCCGTTCCGTGTAATTGCTGTTCTCTCTCAACGCCTAGGACAGAATGTCACGATAAAATTTTTTCAGGTTACTTCACCTGTCAGAGATATTGAATACTCTCTTCGAGGTGTCATTCCTTTGTACGCAAGACAATATATATTATATATCAATATAATACATATTGTTTCTGTTTAGGGAACCTTCATCAGTTGCGCTTCCCACAATTGAATGTCCTCTCGAACACTTCTTTATGCATTTGATGCATTTCGTTAAATTTGAAGACGTCTTCAAATACAAATAACAAACCTGAAAATTTTAAATCTCAGTAAATGCATAGAAATATTATTCGCAAAAAATTCGCATATATAACCGCGAATGCGAATGCGAATATTAAAAAACATGCGAATATTCGCTAATGCGGATGCGAATATTCGTTACATCCCTAGTATCGAGACTACAAAGCTTGAACTCAAAGTTATATGCTTCTATTAACAAACAACTTTTGTCCGCAATCGAGAAATCCTCTCAAACTCGCTTGATAGACAATATGTGTTTAAATGCTTTATTAACAGGTCTAAACGGTCAATTAGGTTACGTAATCAGAGCTGCAAATCCCGCAGATATTGTAAGTGCAACGACTTTGATAAAGAGAGAACTTCAGTTGCAACAATTCGAGAAACAAAAACACGATCTTTTGCCGCGTTCGCAAAAACGCACCTTTTCAAATCAAAATCCACAAAAACAATGTACTTATTGCAGAAAATTAGGACATTTATACAATGAATGTAGGAAAAGACCAACACCACAATCAAATAATTATCCAAACAATTACTCAAATAATTTTCAAAACAATTTCCAGAGAAATCAAAACAATTTCCAAAGACCCCCGAATTTCTCTAACAATTTCCAGAGAAATCAAAATCAAAATAATCAAAGCAATTTCCAAAGAAATCCAAATTTTCGAAACAATTCACAACCTTCAACAAGTCAGGGAAATTCTTCAAACACAGGAACAATTCCTAGACCCCAGTCAATGAATTTCAATCAAAGACAACAAAATACGAATACAAATTCAAGAACAAACCATTATAATCAAGACAACTTTGAACAATCTTTTGACTCATCCCAACAAATTGATTACGAAAATCATGAAACATTTTTAGAAAATGAAAATTTTCAAGTGGACTTCATTCCAGAAGCTCCACCTCACACAGAAAATTTAACAGCCCAAATACAAACTCTCAACTTTACAGAGAACAGATTTATTTAAAAAATAAATTTCCCCTATTAACAGTAAATGGAGAAAATCTCTATTACATAAAAGATATGACAAACCAATTTAAAATTTTAATTGATACAGGCGCGGGTTTATCGATTTTCAAACCCCAAACTTGCAAAAACTATAAAAAGAGAAACAAAGAAAACATCACTATACAAGGCATAACGAATCAAAAAATTTTAATAACGGAATCAGTATTAATTCCCTTCGGAAACGATAGTCTTCACAAAGTGTACATTTATGACTTAGATATCGATTTGAAAAATGAACAATTAATCACAAATTTTAGATCAATACCTCTTTTTAAATTTACCAAAGATCATTTTAACGATCAACCCACAGAAAATGTTTCAACAATGACAAATAAAAATTCAAATCCCAGTGATATTTCAAATGAAATTCAAATAGAACCCCGCTGTGAAAAAATCGTAAAACTAAAATGCAATTTAAAAAACAAACAAGCTGTATTAGTAGCCACAGAAATAAATAAAGTCAGGTTACCAAATGCTTTAATACAAACAAATGATAAAGGTGAATTTTATACCACTGTAATAAATCCTTATGCAATTAATCAAACCAGAGAGAATTTACAAATCGAACCTCTCGAAAGTTATTCAATAAATTATTTCTCAAACTCAAATCTTGAAACCAACTCTTACATTGACCGAGAAGAAGAAATGTTACAACAACTAAGATTAGATCATCTAAATGACGAAGAAAAGGAAGACATCATCCAAATTTGCACAGAATTTTCAGATATATTTTATTTAGATGGAGATAACCTAACGTTCACGAATGAAACAAAACATAAAATAAATACAGGTGACGCAAAACCAATTATGACAAAATCATATCGATATCCATACGCACACAAAGAAGAAGTAAAGAACCAAATTTCAAAAATGCTATCACAAGGAATAATCAAACCTTCAATCAGCCCATGGAATTCACCAGTGTGGGTAGTCCCTAAGAAAATAGATGCGTTAGGAAAACAAAAATGGAGGATAGTTATAGACTACAGGAAACTCAACGAAGTATGATGAATATACATCTAAATAAATTAAAAGTAAGTTATGTCAGTTTCAATTTGACTCGTGAACAAGATATTTATTCTGTTTAATAAAAACAACACACTTGGTTATAATATTACTTAATGAAGTAAACCAAAGGTTTGGTTTACTCCATACAGATGACAACATAGAATTGTTAAAACGGCGTTGAGTGTTTTAAATAGAGATTTGATGTTATGATGCAAAACTGTTTTTTATATTCAAAACGTAAAAAAATACATTTAATTAAAACATCAACAAATTTCTTACACTTTGTCTCATAAACAATATACATAAATTTCAACATAAAAATTTAACATTTCTTCTTTGAAACATAAAACATACAATTTATTTACTGGACTTAGTAACTCCATTTTAGTTTTGTTTTCAGTTTACTTTATGAATGTGAGAACTTAGCTGTTAAAACAGCGTTGAGTGTAAAAAATAAAGGTTTGCAGTTAGGGTCCAAATCTTTGTGTTTACATATCTGAGACACCCCAAAAATACCACTGCTCTTCTAGTTTACGTATTTGTACTAATATAAAAACTGATTTATATAATTCCGATTCACAATTTATGATATATTTTTTCATGGAGCCAAAATAACTAAAACATTATATCGGGTTCAACATAATCAGTCTTAAATATACGATTTATATGTGTTTGTGATTGCATAATTTTGGCGCCATATTTAAAAATCTGATATTCGCATTCGTATTCGCGAATATTGGTACTGAAAATTCGCATTTGCATACGCGAATGTGGAAAATCGGACATTCGTTACATCCCTACTCGATACAAATGTTATTGCGTTTTCGTTTTCTAACTGATGCATTTTTTGAAGGTCGTGTATTAAACTTGAAAAATCTCTCGTGTCGGCAAAATGTAATTGTAATAAATTTTTTATTTCAAGCCAAGTGCTTGGGTTTCTCGAATTTATTAGTTCAGCGGCTTTTAATTTTAATTTATTCTTTATGTGAATAGTTAAAAATAAATTTTGGTCACCTACTGTCATGCGATTTGCGGTTTCGCAAGCGTTTATAAATGTTTGTAGATTAATTTGATTTCCGTCAAATTCTGGTACTAAACTGAAAATTTCGGATAATTTGTATGGCTCTATAACATGTTCCTCTGTGTGTGACATTTTTGAAAAGTTTTGAAAGTTCTCTTTTTCTTGAAAGTTAATTAAATTGTTTTATAACAGTTTGTTGTTATTTTTAAGGATTATTTTACCTTTTGAAGATATTAGAACATACAATTGTTTTTATTGTTGTTATTGAATTAAGATGATGATTCCTACCTTGTTTGCTTAGTTCTGCCAGTGGAGTGAGCAACCAATTCAGGACTTACGCGGGTTCTGTCACTGTTTTTGACTTGGAAACTGCAATTCTGCTTCTGTTGAAGGATTCTGCTTCTGCTGAGCTTTCTTTTTCTGCGGGGTTCGTTTTCTTGGTAAAGGATTGGAATCCAACGCCGGAGTGAGCAACCAATTTAGGAATTACGCGTGTTCTGTCGGCGTCCAAGATCTGGATGACTGCACCAAATATAGTGTTAGCGTACAGGATAATACAACTGCCAAATGTTATGTCAGCGACAAGGATATCCGACTGTTTAAATGGTATGTCAGCGTACAGGATCCTACTGACTGCGCCAAATGTTATGAGTGGGTTCTCATAAACTGAGTTTTAAAAAAGATTTAATTTTATTAGCACAAAAATTCACACTTTGAATTACTTTATAACTTAACTTTGGATTTAGCGATTTTAAATACGCGTTTAACAAATGTGATATAACTTTACTGTACGAAGAACAAATGTGTTAAAGAGCTTAACTCGGCGAGGGACAAAAATGTAATAGAGCAGCGAGAAAGCATATTTGAATGAATTTATAAGTTTAAGAATGCTTAGGCATCATTTCCGTTCTGGACACCTGCAAGGCATAAATAGCAAACCTGCAAAATAGCGGAGTAAACAAGTAACAATGAGCTATTGTTTGATACAACGTAGTTACTTTGTTGAAGGTTATTCCAATGTTAAGTTTTACATATAACAGCAATATAAAAGTAAAAAAACTAAAACAAACATATTTGTATATTGACACCAAGTCATGTTTCACTTTTTCATTCCTTCCACTTGAGCAGCAGTAATAATTCTAATAACAGGATCCCGATCGTTTTTCCTCACAAGAACATTGTCGTTTTTACACCAGACATACGTAAATCCGCATCGTTTTAGTTCCTTAGCTTTTAGAAAGAGATCACGGGTATGCTTGGTCAGGTCTGGATTTACATAGATCTTTCTTTTGTTATCACTTAAAATGCCACATATTTCGGTATCAAGTGGGATATTTTTTCGTTGCTTAAGGATTTTATCTTTTAATTGTTTATTTGCGAGTGTGACAAGAATGGGTTTTGTCGCATTTTTGCTAGGCAAAACTCTGAGAAGTCGTCTTGCGGCAAGTTAATATTCATCGCTGCAAATGTTTTCGTAACATCCGTTTTAGAGTTCTCATCACCATTTAGACCTAAAATGACTACATTCTTGCTTTATTTTTGACGTTTCTCTGTTCGAATTTCTTACAAGAATTACTTTATGTTCCAGTTCAGCTACCCTAGTTTTTAGTTGTTCATAATCTTTTTTTAAAGCCTTGTTTTCGTTAGATAAGGATTGAATATTCTGCTTCATCTGTTCCTTTATATGCCCATTAAATGTAATGGAGTGTTTTAGTTCTTCATACATTTTCCTTATCGCATTTATAATATCGAGATTTGTTGGATTAACATGATCAAAAATGTCTTCTAAGGTACTTTCTTGGGAAGAAGATCGTGTACTTATTTTATCGCATATTGTGGACTTTTTCTTTTTGTTTGCCATTATTAGAAGCCGTCTCTGTCCCTAGGACAAAGTCCAACGAACGATAAATTTGCAAGAATATAACCTATATTTGTTGTTCTGATTTGTTTTCAGAAACACTTAATTATCATTTGCCACTTTTTTATAACTCGTTACTGTATATACTTTGTACTTTTATATGGAACTGTTTTCCGAGATATTTAGGCAGTAAATAGCAAATAATTTTGAAATATATCACCACAACGTTTTCACAACTTATTCGTGTTCGCGCACGCTCTGAGTCATATATAGGTATACTACGAAGTTTCTGATTCCCGTACTCACACAACGAGTCACAATCACGACTTCGCAACGTAGCAGCTTTAAATGTCCGAGCTCCAGGTGTCTCCTTATCAGGGAACGCTGTGATGAGGTCAGCACAGAAACTTTCCCAAGTTCGGCGGATTGGCCGCCATTCACAACAGTATCGATATCCTCGATTTTCCAAGGCCTCACCTGCTTTTGCGATCATTTAATTATCACTCACATTCAATTCCTCTTTTAATTTTGTAGCATCTTCTAATCATTCATGAATTGCGTTAGGGCTTTTATCTGGATCGTAGCTCGTAAGTTTAAACTTAAACGTTGTATAGGGCATTGACGCATGCGTATTTGATCCATCTGCTACAGGAATGTTGGACGTTGATGACGAAGACACGATCGCCATCTTTGTTTGTTTTGCCAACTCAGCAATTTGTTGTTGCTGGGCAGCCATTAAATTAATTAGGGTTTCTTGCCACTGTACTGGATCGTTGGAGAGTTCGGAATTGTTTACTGCACTTGACGTTGTAGCATCTGTCACAGTTTCACAATTATTTTCTTCCATTGTCAGACGCCACTTTCTACAATTATTGTTCGTATTGACTACGCGGTAGATCCACACTTCTGATGTAAAAGTTTATATTATTTATTTTATTAATTACGGGTTAAATAATTTAACACTAGTACTCCAAACAACCACCTTTATTATATCGGTACTTTTTACAAGTTACATGTACTAGCGAGTTCCGTACTTTCTTTCAACTGACTGCCTCGCCTTCATCTGTCCTCCCTTCGTCGTCGTGTCGTTCCTGGTTTCTTGCGATCCGCGCGTGTGTGTCTCAAATCTCTTCATTGTTCGATCGGTCTTCCTTACATACAATTATCAGCCCAACAATAAGCTGATTTAACATATATATATATATATTCCTAGCATCATAGTTAAGTATAGTTGCTTTGCCTTTGCCAGAACCATTTAGCCAGCCTCAAGTCATCTGTGTGTACATGTAATGGCTGAGAGTGTGCTGTAGGCACATCTGCATTATACCCCTCTCCCTTCCAATGAATATTCCACAGCTACTTCTACTGGTTCTGCTTTGTTAATTTTTGTCTGCAAAGTACAATCTGTTAATTTATTTGTACTTCACTATCTACTATGTAGTTTATCAGCTGAGAACAGACATGCTACAAAACTTAAAATCTTATCTATACCTAAGTACTAATAAGTTTCCTATCTAAACCATCAAAACTACAAGAGAACCAGTGAATATAAGGTTAAGGATAATTTAAATGACTATTCTAAAAAACTGACATACTTTATGGGTTTTACATCTTAATATTCTCTTTTATAAATCTTCCTACATGAGATATTTCTTTATTCAGATTACTCAACATACCATTGAATGTGATCCAGAATTCATCCGACAGCTGGTGCAATCGGCCATCAACCAATTCGTGGAAGGGACATTATTCCGATACTTGTGCGAATCCGAAATGTTCCCTTAAAGCTTCCAGTACATGAAAGAGTTTCCCGATGGTTCGTGGACTTACCAGACAATTCGGAGAGAAATATATAAATATATGTTTTCTTCCTTCGGTCATTTAGGGCTTCTTGAATGTAAATTATTAACAGCGTAGGTGACAAAATACATCGTTGTTTTAAATTAAAAATTTAAAGGCCAAACCTTCGGCTGATTTTTGGCCGAAGGGCTTTTTTCGGTCGAAGGTGCTTTTTATGGCCGAAGTCGAATGTTCTGACTGACCTTACTTTTAGGTTCTTTGTCTTCTTATTTGAATATTGTTTGGTCATCTGCAAACTGTAAGTTATCGTATCGGAAACGGTATGCCCATCCCGGATTATTTTTGTTTCCACTGCTTTAGTCCATATTTAATGTTGATGTTACTCATACAATATTTTTGCTAATAATAATGTTTAATATTTTAAATTGTACGAATCTAAATAGATGTCCAACGCTTCCTAGAATTCTAAAACTGCTGACGCTGCGTAGGGTCTCACGCCATAGTTTAAATACGAGCATCTCTCTTTGAAGAATAAATTCTATTCTATAAGATTCCTTCGAATCACACATATGTTAGTTGGTCCTTTTAATTTCTGTTGCAATATTAAATATAAGTATTTTGTTTTCTATATAGTGTTAATTCAAATAAAATCTTTTTCTAAAGAGTTTTAAGTATTAAGACCCTAACATAGATTTTACATGGGAAGCTGTCGTTACATAAAATGGCACTGACAATGTATTTCTTATCTTTATTCTAGATGACGAAAAATGATATAGGTTGTTTAATGCCGTTATGATAGTTTGGTTAATATTTGTTCTGTGAAGAAAATGTATTGAATCTTTAGTCTATAAATAAAAATAAGAGAATTCATACGATAGCTGGTGGAATCGGCCTTCCCCCGATATTTCGTGGAACTGTAAATGTTGGCCTGTCGACCCGAGGCCGGCTCTAACAGACATTTATGGAATTTCCTCACATCTTCGAGAACACATGAAAGAAATTTCGCGAAGGCTCGCTGACTTACTAGAGAAATCGTCTTGTATATACCTATAGTGTGAGCCCCACTGTTTATCCTTATCATGTCATATAAAAGGATTTTTACATACTTGCATAAAATACGTCAAAATAAAGTTAAGCCAAATTTATATGGCATTATAAGTGATAACAGATTGGTAAAACTTAAAAAATGGACATACATTATCACTTCTTGAATTTTTTTTTAAATTTTTGAAAAAAGGATTCATGCGTCTTTTATAATGTTATAAAACAAGAATTTATGATTTTTTTTTCATCATGGTTCTCATGATATTGTAAAGGGTAGGTACGTAGATAAATCTTAAAAAAAATGGTCATAAATTCTTCCAGAAAAATTATTCTGAAATTAGCTTAGTTTTGCTTAAGTAGCCCTTTGGCTTAACAGACGTATTTTACCCGCTCTTATTTACAGTTACATGCTAAATTTAATTGCTTCTCCTTTTTATATTACAGGCTTATTAGAGTTGCACATATTTAAAAAAAATCTAAAATTTTATTTTGAAATATAATAGGGTTGTCCAAATTTTTAATAAAAAAATCTAATTTTTTTTATATATACACTTGAGAGCACGATAACCAACCAATATTTAAAATCAATATTCATACAATATAAACATTGCATCTTTGGTTTTTTGACTGTAAACTTTTTTTTTGGATTTTGTGTTTCATTTTTCCTCAATTTTTTCTTGAAATATATATTTTTTCAAATTTTGGTCTACCAGCTTGGTAGAGGCCCCTGGGCCAGTGCCCCAAGTGTCCTCATGGGAATCCGGCCCTTTCATGATCTTTAGATCTTCGCCAACATGTTTACTGTTTCCTTGCGCTTTATGCCTCTGTGTTCCGAACACCAAAGCAATGCCATTCTTCGTTCCTGTCCCTTTAAATCTCCTATTAATCTTCTAATAGTTACCATAAAACAATTTAGGTTTTAGTTTTTCGTCTTTTGATCTGCACCCTTGGAATCCGATACCACTAAGATGTTCACAGCCCCTTTCTGCACAGCCTGCAATATTCCTTCATAAATTGCAATGATAGTTAACCTATCGTCACTTCTAGACTTAAATTTAAAGTCTATAAATCAGATATATCTACTGGAATTCTGCCTTTGAATCCAAATATTTACACACATCTGGATTTTCTGCTATTAACAGTAACCGACGTACCCTGCTTGCAGTCTAATGAGCCATAGGGAAATGTGTTCTCGAAGCTTCGACAAAATTCGACGAATTCCCAATAACGCTAGCGGTCGGCCTCGGGCCGATAGACAAACAATATTTCGGCTTCCCAGAAATATATTGCACCAGCTATCGGATGAATGCTCGTAACATTGTCTTCTTCTTAAGACCATTTTGTCCCGGAGTGTCCCAGGATCCTTCCTGGTGTGACGATATTTGCAGGACAACGGGAAGTTTGGTGGAAGTAACAGTCAACGGTCTTCGAATCTGGGTAGCGAATATTGAGACAGCATACAAGGATGTCGATGCCACTAATAGAAAGATAGTTTCCATCATACTTCTCACTACCCTTCAGTTCAGTCCATCCAACCCGCAGGCTATCTTTGGGACCGCCAATTTCATCAGGTTCTTCTCCATCATCACAGTCCTCAGTTCGACCATAGTCTTCCAAAGATCGCTGTATGTTGGCTTGTCATGCGATAATGTTTTCGTTAGCAAATAAAAGATGTCTCGGGTACCCACTGGTTGTTTATCTTCGAGATGAAGGGCCTTCCCTACCACTGGATCTTGCCCCTTAGCGTCTGGAATTGGCCGTACTTTTTGGCAAACACCTTGGCTATTCCACTGGACATCCGGAGATTTCGAGCCACACAATTAGCCAGGGCATATTCTATGGGCACCTCAAACAGGTCTCGGGGTTTCCCTCTGGACTTGGGCTTGGTCAACTTCGTCGTCATGACTACCGGCATAAGGGGCTAACTTGTTGAAATGTACCACCTTTGGTTTTCCTCGAGGTAGCTTCCTTATTCTGTAGACAACATCGTTGATCTTCTTTACAATTTGGTAAGGTCCCTCCCAAAATCTTTGTAGCTTGGGCGAATATCCACGACGACGTTGCGGGTTATACAACCAAACAAGATCATCAGCTTGGAATTCCCCGCCCTCGGCTCTGATCTCATAAGCTTCCTTTATTCGGGCACTGGCATTCTCGATATTTAACCGGACTCGTTGATGGATGTCGTTCATCTTTTGACGTAGCTGGCTGACATAGTCTTCACCTGCAATCTCTTCTCCTGGGGGACATCCAAACTTCAAATCGCATGGTAGTCGTAACTCTCGCCCCATAATAACACTTCTGACCCCTGGACTCGTGCACATACGAACGATATGCCATTAGAAACAAGTGAAGGTGAAGGTGAAGGTGAAGGCTTTGGTGGTCAGAGGCTACCTTTGACAAATGGCGGTTAATAGTCCTATTCATCCGCTCTACCATCCCATCTGATTGAGGGTGTAATGCTGTCGTCCGTGTTTTATTGATCTTCAGAAGTTTGCAGACATTTTGGAAAAGTGTAGACTACAAAATTTCTCCCTTGGTCTGAGTGCAACTCCAAGGGAACCTCAAAACGGCTAATCCATTCCTTGACAAGGACATCAACAAAGGTCAAGGCTTCTTGATTCGGCAAAGCATACGCTTCGGATAGGCTTGGGTCGTTCGTGAATGAGTCGTTCAAAACGAACGACTCTTCTACATGTGCCACGAATGAGCGGCACAGTTTAGTCAAATAGCTCGTTCAGTTCGCCATTAATAGAGTCAATCAGCTTGAGCGAGTCGAGAGTCGAAGGATGTGCTAAACGTTCAACGTTCAATCACGAACTAGGGACTTGTTGACTCGTTCATCGTTCAATCTTTCGACCGGCACAGTCACCTCGGCTCGGAGCAGTGGAGAGAAAAGAGCTGTCAGCCGTCTGGTTCATGAGATGAAAGGTATTTTAAAATTTCGTCGGAAGGTTTTATTTTCAACGAACGGGTTTTTTATATTTTTATTATGACAGACACTAAGGCACAGGGTTGTTATTGTTTTGCAGTGTTTTTGTTGTATAAATTTCTATTTGGGTTAATAGTAAGCATAATAATTTTATGTGTTTTGAGAGTTTAGAACGTTTACATTTTAATCTTTAGAGTTTTTTTCTTATTTTTGTTACCAAATAATACAAAAATAAAAATTTTGTATCTACGTAAATTAATGATCTTTAAACTATGACTCAGCAAAACATTAATATTAATTTGACCAGTAGAGACATTATATAAATCCGCCTAAGGGTAAACGGCTGTGTTTTAGGAGATCGTTCAAATGAACGACTCATTGTGAACGACTCGTTTTGGTGAGCTGAACGAAATGAGCCGGCTCACTAAAAAGAGTCATAAAACCCAACGCTAGCTTCGGACCATTTACTAAAATAGTCCATCACCACCACAATGTATTTATTTCCGGAGTCGGATTCAGGAAATGGACCATCAACATCAATGGCTACTCTTTCGAATGGACTGCCCACGTTATATTGCTTCATGGGAGCTTTTGGTCGCTTCTGAGGTCCATCACTTGCTGCACAAACTGTACATTTACTGCACCAATCCTTAACATCTGCTTGGCAGTTCACCTTATAGAACCGTTCTCTTAACTTCCCCAGGGTTTTCATCACTCCCAGATGTCCTCCCATCATGTAGTTCTCGCAAAACCTCTAGTCTGCTATTTCTGGGAACTACAATCTGTTTTCTGTCGTTTCCCCCCTCTGGAGTCTCCAGGACGCGCTTCACAAGTCCATTCTCGAGGATGAGGGAGTTCCATTGAGCCCAATACGACATATGGTTGGTGAGTGTCCTGCCACGTAGGTTTGCGGGCTTCTTCATTCCACCGGATAACCTCTTTCAAATCTGGATCTAATCTCTGGTCTTTTCGGATCTCCTCAAATTGCCAATGGTCATCTACGGCAGTAGTTCTACAGAGAGCAGCTCTTTTGCCTTCGGTTCGCTGACCATATTTACAATTATCAGGGCCTGGTATCTTGGATAAGACATCAGCGTTCTTATAGCTCGTTCCAACGCGATGTTCTGACGAGGAAGTCGGTACTCCGTTGCTCTCCTTGCAACGACTTTGGATATGGCCTACCTTACGACTCTTCCGACATCTCATTAGTCTTTGTTTTCTAAGGACTTCCTCTACTATCTTCCTTACAGCGACTTCAACATTTCCGCAATCCTCTGATTCTCTTTCTCTGCCCTGACCTCTACAGGTATTTTTTGCAGCCTCAAATTCCAGACCTCGAATCAGTGCATCCACTAATTGAGTCGGTCGAGCTAGTATCAATGCTTCTTGGTCTCGGAGTCCATCCAAAAACGCTTGGACTGCTAACCTTTCCATTACGTTTTCCGGTGTGGCTGGATAGGCAAGAATTCATTCGCTTTCTGTTGGCGATGTTTCAATTGGGAGTGGCAGACGTGCTCCAAATGTGTCTGGCCATACCTCAATTCTAAGTATTTCACCAGCTGTTCGTAGTCTTCTTGCACCGAGGAACTCAACGTTTGCAAAATATCTGTAGTATCCCCTCTTAAAGCGAGGGTTAATGCTATTGCTTTCTCCTCTGCCGACCATCCGTTTAGCTTTGCTGCAGGCTCGAATTGGGGCCGATAATTAGTTCATGACGATTTCCCATCAAATTGGGGATGTTTCATTTTGTGTCTTGTCCCCTGAAGGCCAATTATCGAATCCACTACTTCCAGACTGTTTCTGCTTTCGGTCTTTAGTGGAGTTCCTCTCCTTTGTTTTGCCACTTCCTGCTCTTTTATTTTGGTCATCTCGCCTTCCATTATTTGTTTTAACTCTTCTATACGCATTTCATTTTTAACTGTCATCTGACTCAGTTCTTCAACTATTGTTTGCTTTAGTTCTTCCAACCGGGTTTCATATTTGACCGTCGTCTGCTTGAGATCTTCAATCCGGCCTTCATTTTCGACCATTGTCTGCTTTAGCTCTTCCATCCGAGCTTCATTCTCGACTTTTTTCTCTTCTAGCATTTCTGAATTTTTCTGTACCATGCTTTTCAAATTTTCTTCTAAGGATTTAGAATTTTCTAGCAATTTGTCTTCTATTTTTTTAAGTAGCATACTCATGTCCCCATTACCAGAAACTTCAAACAAGTAAGTTTCGGGATTATTACCTTCATCTATTAGGACATCTCGTAGCCGTTGTATTAATTCACTTTTCTTCCCACTAGTTTCTAAATCCCTTTCCTCAAGTTCTTTTTTTAAGCCCGTCACTTTCAATTGATCCAAAGTCACCTCTTTAAACATTGTCAGTCTATTTATTTTTCACTTCAAAAGTTCCACAAATACACCGAACATCTGACACCATTGTAATGTTTTTATTTTCACACACGGGTTCTCTTCAGTTCTTGGGTTTATTTAAAAACACAGTCCAACTCACTCTAATTTATTTCCACTACTTTAACACAATTTATATTCACAGAAACTATTTACATTTTTTCTTAACTATACAATACGACCGTCGAAAACAGAATACTGAATCCCACCGCCTGCTGTCCGTATTTATATATTTCTCTTGGAATTATTCTGGCAAGTCAACGAACTATCGGGAAACTTCTTTCATGTGTTCTGGAAGCTTTAACGGAATTCCCAGTAACGGCAGCGGTCGGCCTGTTTAGAGACAAAACATTTCGGATTCCCAGAAGTATCGGAATACTGTCCCTTCCACGAATTGGTTGATGGCCGCGTGCTCCAGCTGTCGGATGAATTCTCGTAACAGTATGCATCTGGTCTCCTGAAGGAAGAAGCATCGATCCTGAAAATATGTGAGCGGGGAACCTTGGGCCAAACCTTGAATCGCTGGTTATGAACCCATCAGCTTGCCAGAATTGCCTAAACAGCTTTATTATATCATTCTTACATAGTTATTTGGTACTTGGAATTCTACTAAATATGTTGCCAAGTTATCTGTATCATATGCAACCTTAACATCAATCAATATTCTTGATTAAATAATCCATAACCTTCTGGATGCAATACAGTAAAGCAATAGGTCTAAATTTATTAGATGTGCCCCCTTTTCGTCATCTGTTCAAAATAGGGTGTATGACAATGTAGTTCCATTGTCTAGGGTAGCAATTTCCCCGCATTATTTGATTAATAAAGTGCACCAGCCATACTTAACCTTCCTTGGGAATAAGTTATTCCATCCATTTCTGGAGCAGTATCCCTTCTATCTTTCAGCACCATGTGTAATTCCTCTATATCAAAGTCCTTATTACCATTATGGCCGAATACTAATGTACTCATATCCGGACTTCCTGGTATCGCCATATTGGTGAGAATTTCTTTGACTCTCCTCCGGCGGGAGATTGCTAGCATTATTACCCCTAACCTGCCTGTTACTCAACTTACTGATAGTTCTCCAAATGCATTACAGTGGTGTAGTCCGCTTTAACGACGCACAAAATTTTGTGAAGGCTATGATGTTTTTTGCTGCCAAATAATTCTCCAAGCAGCTGTCTAAGCCATATTTGCGCATTGCCACTCTTCTATAGCTTAATTACTTTGAGCATTCCTTATCACACCACGTGGGAAAACTTCTGTATTCTATATGAGATGTGGCTAAAGGTATACTTCCTGCTACTCCTTCTTCTAATATCTCTAAAAACTCCTCGTAGTCTTCTAGATTTTGGTTATGTTCAAATTTTTTCCTGCCTTATAATTCCCGACCAGCTCTTTTAAACAATTTTCTCGACCTAGTAGCATTATGTGTACCCCTAACATCTATAGAAACGCAGAGTGCATATCCTTGGATAATAGTCACTGTTTCCAGGGCCCGATATTAACTGGCTACGAATATCTTGCTGCCAGGCTTTTTCGTACAATCGTAAGATCTAATACAGAATTCCAAACTGTTGGTCTTGTTCACTATCCCATGAAACATAATGCGCATAAGTTGTTGCCAATTGCTATGATTCACCCTACTGGCATTCGGATGTAGATAACTTTGATATAAGTGGATATAAGTGTATTCCTACTTCGTTTAGAAGTATTCCATGCATGTAGCACTTTTCTGGCAATATCCATCTACTCTATTTTAATTCCTGAAATAACATAATCTTCTCTCACAAACATCACTCCATAAAACCTTTTTCCCCATCCTTCCTCAGCATGTTGTGTCCATTGTGGTGGAACTGATCTGTATCATTAAGCCATGTTTCATTGATTAAACATGCAACTAGTCTTATTATTGGATCTAACAAATATTTCTAGATTTTCTAATAAATATCCCGTGTATGTGGCACTGTCTTTCATATTATAATTCGTCATCATCTCCACTGGACCCACACCTAACATTAATACTTTCGAAATTTGTCATGTAATTCAGGAACCTTATCCTTTCGTGAACTTGCCACTTTGTATTTGTTCTCCAAACTTTTAACATTCTCTTGAGCGAACTGTGTATCTTCCTTAACCTTTTCCCTTTCTTTAGTTCCCCCTGTAGAACATTCTCGAGCTATTAAGCTTCTCCATCCTTCCATTGGGGGCAACTAAACAAGCTTCGTGTTCCTTTGAGTACCCTGACCTCGGTGAATCCATGCCCAAAGCCCTCTCCCTTGTCTTAAACTATTTTCAAAGGACATAATCTAGTTGACTTGCTTCTGACGTTTGTATTCCGAGCAAGCTTTGGAACAACATTTCATACCCTATGTTCCAACACCACAATTCACACATTTATTTTTCCCCATACACATTTTTGTGTGCTCATCATATCTCAAACATTTATAACATTGAATCAATTATATTATAGCATGTATGGAAAAACTTCAAAATGCAACCCTAGTATAGAAATGTCTCTAGGAATCAATCTCCCCGTAAAAGTTATACAAACTGTACTAGTCAGATCCATCTGCAAAATTAACTTTTCTATTAAAAATATAATTACAATATCCTCTTCACCAAAGATCAAAACTTCGAACAATACCTTTGCAGGTAGTTTTGTAGTAAGGAATAAAAAATATTTTGTGTATAATTTTGGTTTTCAATATAAAAATTATTTGTGGCCTGTACCATGAATAATTCTTGCCAATCTGATACCTTAAACATTACCTACTTTCGAGTTTGTCTTTGGACTTCATACAGACTACTAAAGATCCCGCACACGGATAATTCTAAGAATTTGTTCTCTAATTTCTTTGATTAATTCAATATTTAAATTTAGAAGGGAGTCCCCCCCACCGATGGGTATTCATCTTTCCTAGAGACTTAACCTACATGCAGCACAAGCACGTGGTCAAGCACAATTTCTTATTAACAAAAGCCAAGCAGATATATAAATATAAAAAAGTCTACCTTATTCACATACTCTCTTCGAGGTGTCATTCCTTTGTACGCAAGACAATATATATATTATATATAAATATAATATATATTGTTTCTGGTCGGGAACCTTCATCAGTTGCGCTTCCCACAATTGAATGTCCTCTCTCATGAACATATTTATTTTCTTATGAAGTACATAATAGAATTACATATTTCAAAAATATTAAAATTCACAATCTTTACTTCCTTTGTAAGCGTTTTTTATTTTATTATTCAATGGCCTTGTATGCTTGAAGTGTGGGAGCTGTTCCCTGGCTACTCTTTTCTAGCAGAATTGTCCTTGGCCGTTTGAATTTAAAAATCAACTGGATTGTAGTTTGCCATTTCCCTTATTCTTTTGTTTGAATGTGTCTGAAGGGCCCTGAGAGATTTCTTGCTCATCTGTCTGAGATATTCCCCTATAGAAAGTATCTTTAGACTGTTTCCTTAGAGCATTTACTTTCTAGAGATAGCCTGCAGTGCACAAATGTCGTGGTAAGACTAAGGAGAGAGGGCAAGAGGCTATTTCACTCGGTTGGGAGCTGCTTCCAATAAAGCATGTTGTTCATTGGTTGCGTCCACCGACCATCCACCCACTAAGTGAAATAGCCTCTTACTGTCTCTATTGCCCTCTCTTTCTAGCGTTGTCATGATTTTATGCTTGACAGGCTATATCTAGATGGTAAATGAACTAAGACTGTATCTTATATCGCGGTTCCTCATATACCATGGAACATTCGTGATTGTTCTAAGTATTTTAGACTCTGTCGCTTCAAGTTGTTCGGGCAACTTGACACCATGTGGCTGATGCATATGTCATGCATGGCCTTATACAAGTCTTGTAAAGAGTAAGTTTGTTCGCTATGTTAAGTTTACTATTTCTCGCTAGGAATGGATACAGCTGAACAAACTTACTAGTAGCTCTCCTGGTAATTTCTTGTATATGGGCAGCCCATGTCAATCTTTTGTCAAATGTTATTCCAAGGTATTTGACTGTGGAGGTCCACGGGATAGGTTCTGAGTCTATTCGTACCATGCATTCCGGGTTATTGCGTTTCTTTGAAAAGTGTATTGCTTGACTCTTGTTGGGGTTGCACTTTATCCTCCATTTATGAAGCCAGATTTGTAACTCGTCACACGCTCGTTGTAGGTATATGACGCTTTGTTCTTGACATATTGAGCTAGCTAGTAATGCTGTGTCGTCGGCGATTATCATATATTCGGTATGTGGTGACTTTTTAGGGATATCAGCTGTATATATTGAATATATCACTGGCGATAACACCGCTCCTTGAGGGACCCCAGCAGTTATAAATTTTGATTTAGAAATTTGTTTCCCAATTTTTACCCTGAATGTTCGGCCTGTAATGAAGTTATGAAGGAGTTTAATTATGTCCGGTCTTATGGCTAGGTTATTCATTTTCATAATGAGTCCCTGATGCCAGACTCTATCAAATGCTTGAATGATATCTAACAACTGTTGAGTCGAGCAAGTATTATTCTCTCAGTTATTTTGGAGAGAGACGACAATAGACTAATGGGACGGTACCCGTCTGGTCTCTTGTGGTTCTTACCAGATTTGTGAATTAGAATTGTTAGGGATTTTTTCCAATGGTCAGTAAGATGCCGTTGATGAGATTGGTAAGGTATTTTATATATTCTTTAGGGATATTACGTAATTGTCTGTTTGAGATTCCGTCTTGCCCTGGAGCTTTTTTAGGATGTACTTTTGCCAATATATCTCCTACCTCTTGATCATTTGTAATTTTGAGCAAACTAACTACTGGTCTATTTGAAATCTCTTCATAAGTCCTTTCGACAAAATCTAGCCAATTCCTGTCAGGATTTGCTCCTTCTTCGTGAGGCTTGAATTGGTTAGCCAAGTGGTCAGCAAGACTTTGGCTTTCTCCGCATCAGTATAGGCTATACCCTCTGCTCCTTGTAGAGGAGGAATTGACTTCTTTTTGCCGATTTGGCGCTTCAGTTTCCAAATCGGGGCCTTGTCGTCTTCTGTGATACTTTCTAGTAGGTTACTCCACTGCTCGTTTTTGTAGTCTTGTAATTTTACTGAAATTTGACTTTGTAGTTGGTTCACCTCTCTTTTCAACCTCGGGTCCATAGTGGTCCATGCTCTTTTTCTAAGTCTGTTTTTCTCTGTTATGAGAGTTTTTATGTCCGCTGGTATACCGTCGATGATCTTTTTGTTCACCGTAATGGTCGAACTTATCCGCGTGACGGATTTAATTTCGGCTGTTATTATTTCCAATTCCTTGTCGATTTCATCTTTATTGTTTAGGACAGGCAATGGACCATCGATTTTTGATAACTGTTGCCGAAACTGATCCCAATTGGTGTACAATCTAGTAGAATTGGTTGTAGCTGCTTGCCAACTGTCCAAGTGTAATAGGATCGGGTTATGGTCTGAGCTTAACTCTGAATGGGTTTCTACTTATGCTAACTTATCTATGTTCTTGATCAGAAATATGTCCAGCACTTCGGGCTGGCAGGTCGGCAGGTCCAATCGCTATGTACTTGTGGCGGTCGGTATGTGCTGCTAGGATTTTCCCCCTTTGTGTTGTTAATCGGGAGTTCCACCTAGTATTTTTGGCGTTCAGGTCACCTCCTAGTATGATACTTTGGTCATGGCTAAGTATTGAGTCTAAGTCACTTTCTAGTAGTGGTCGGCACGGGCTGTTATATGCTGCAATCACTTGTATGGATGTTTTATTTCTCATTTCAATTTGTGCTACTGTGTTCTCCAAATTTTCTGTGTCGTAATTTCTGCATCTAATGTGGTTCATGGAATTTCTAATAATTACTGCCACTCCTCCTCCGGGTCCGGTTGATCTGTCTGATCGATATACCTTGTAATTTGGAATACTAAATTCACATGCTTCCGTCAACCATGTTTCAGATAGTAGAACGACGTCACAGTTTTGTTCTCTAATGTAATGTATAAGTTCATTTCGTTTGTGTCTGACGCCTCTAGCATTCCAGGCAATAATCCTTAAATTGGGCGTATTATCCATTAAAGTGGTACATTTGTGACATTAAATGCATTATGTTTTTCATCATTTCTTGCATTTTTTGAAGTGCCTGTTGGCGGTTGACTTGACTGGTAGGTGTTTTTAGTTGCAGGGTTGTGTCGTTGGTGTTTGTTGTTGTTTGTGCGAATGATTTCGCCTCTACAGTTCGCCCCTGCCCTTGTTGAAACGATCGACCTGGTTTCTTTTTTGGATAACCTATGCACCCTTTATAATTAGCTGGATGGTCCAATCCGCAGTTAGCGCATGTAGCTGGCGTGTCCCTTTGCTTCTTACACTCTTTTGTGAAATGATATTGGGCACATTTAACGCACCTGGGTAACAGATTGCAATTTTTCTGGGTGTGTCCAAAGCCTTGACATCTGTGGCACTGCGCTTGTCTTGTAGAGACACTTTGGCTTTCTACGCGCACTCGCATAAAGTTGAGGTGAGTTAATTTGTAAATGTCACGACTTTTTTCTTCCCTTTTCGGTTGAATCAGTGCCATGGGCAGTGGATACTTGCCGTCTTTGTCTTTTTTGAACATTCTGTAGACATTGACTATGGTGTAACCAAGAGATGTGAGTTCCGTCTTTATTTCTTTCTCAGTAGTAGTTGTATGACGACTGTTAAAGTCTTCTCAGTAGGTAAGTCAAACGTGTAATACTCTTGACCAGTGGAATGTAGCAGAGCTGTCATATTCCGGTGATCATTTAGTGTTAACGGAAATATCTGAATTCCATTGTTCTTAACTATTGCTTGCCTGAATTTTATTCCTTCCTTATTGAATCTCTCTCTATATTCATTCCATAGTACCTTATTCGTAACTGTCACTGGCGGAACCTTTGGTGAAATGGTGAACTGTTTTGATTGTTCTTGTTGGCGGTCATCTTGAGAGGATTGCTGTAAATCTTTATTCTTGCCTTTAGATGTTGATGCTTTATCTGATAAAAACTTTTCGCTGTTGTCTTTTACTTTGTAACGAAATTTCAGCTGGCCTGGAATCTGAGTTTCTTCAGCGGCGGAAAATCGCTGTTTAGACTATTATAATCTTTCATATCATCATCCACGTCAAGGGTGTCAAATCTATTATTGGTTTCCATGGTTTCAATGTTTTGCTGTACATTTTCTGGTTTTAATTTTACTCTCCGTTTTCTTGCCGGCTGACTGATCTGTTCTTCTTCACTAGTGGCTGGCAATACTGTGATTTGGTTGAGTTTCTCACCTAATCCTCTTGGCTGCAGGGTGCTGCCATGTTCTCCGTTGTTTGTCACAGGTTTAATCCACACGGGGTGGATCTCACCTTAAAAGATCCTACACCGTTGTAACACCACTGTGTTTTACGCTTTGCTGCACAACTTCATTATCTTTATACCTTGAAGATCTCAAAAAGTATTTGCTAACGAATTCAAAGCTTCAATCTGACAAAGTCACTTTGGCAGAATCACAGATCATACAATGACAGAATCTGAATGTCCTCTCTCATGAACATATTTATTTTCTTATGAAGTACATTATAGAATTACATATTTCAAAAATATTAAAATTCACAATCTTTACTTCCTTTGTAAGTGTTTTTTATTTTATTATTCAATGGCTTTGTTTGCTTGAAGTGTGGGAGCTGTTCAATGGCTACTCTTCCTCTAGCAGAATTGTCCTTGGCCGTTTGAATTTAAAAATCAACTGGATTATAGTCCTCTAGCATTCCAAGCTATAATCCTTAAATTGCGTGTATTATTCATTAAAATGGTACATTTGTGACATTAAATACATCATGTTTTTCATCATTTCTTGCATTTTTTGAAGTGCCTGTTGGGGGTTGACTTGACTGGTAGGTGTTTTTAGTTGCGGGGTTGTGTCGTTGGTGTTTGTTGTTGCTTGTGCGAATGATTTCGCCTCTACAGTTCGCCCCTGCCCTTGTTGAAACGATCGACCTGGTTTCTTTTTTGGATAACCTATGCACCCTTTATAATTAGCTGGATGGTCCAATCCGCAGTTAGCGCATGTAGCTGGCGTGTCCCTTTGCTTCTTACACTCTTTTGTGAAATGATATTGGGCACATTTAACGCACCTGGGTAACAGATTGCAATTTTTCTGGGTGTGTCCAAAGCCTTGACATCTGTGGCACTGCGCTTGTCCTGTAGAGACTCTTTGGCTTTCTACTCGCACTCGCATAAAGTTGAGGTGAGTTAATTTGTAAATGTCACGACTTTTTTCTTCCCTTTTTAGTTGAACCAGTGCCATGGGCAGTGGATCCTTGCCGTCTTTGTCTTTTTTGAACATTCTGTAGACATTGACTATGGTGTAACCAAGAGATGTGAGTTCCGTCTTTATTTCTTCCTCAGTTGTTGTTGTAGGCACTCCTCTTATGACGACTCTTAAAGTCTTTTCAGTAGGTAAGTCAAACGTGTAATACTCTTGACCAGTGGAATGTAGCAGAGCTGTCATATTCCGGTGATCATTTAGTGTTAATGGAAATATCTGAATTCCATTGTTCTTAACTACTGCTTGCCTGAATTTTATTCCTTCCTTATTGAATCTCTCTCTATATTCATTCCATAGCACCTTATTCGTAACTGTCACTGGCGGAACCTTTTGTGAAATGGTGTACGGTTTTGATTGTTCTCGTTGGCGGTCATCTTGAGAGGATTGCTGTAAATCTCTATCCTTGCTTTTAGATGTTGATGTTTTTTCTGATAAAAACTTTGCGCTGTTGTCTTTTACTTTGTAACGAAATTTCAGCTGGCCTGGAATCTGAGGTTTCTTCAGCGGCGGAAAATCGCTTTTTAGACTATTATAATCTTCCATATCATCATCCACGTCAAGGGTGTCAAATCTATTATTGGTTTCTATGGTTTCAATGTTTTGCTGTACATTTTCTGGTTTTAATTTTACTCTCCGTTTTCTTGCCGGCTGACTGATCTGTTCTTCTTCACTAGTGGCTGGCAATACTGTGATTTGGTTGTTTCTCACCTAACGCATACAAGAGCTTTTCTAGGAAAGTCCTATCTTGTGTGAGGATATGTTGAATGAAATCCTCTTGGCTGCAGGGTGCTGCCATGTTCTCTGTTGTTCGTCACTGGTTTAATCCACACGGGGTGGATCTCACCTTAAAAGATACTACACAGTTGTAACACCACTGTGTTTTACGCTTTGCTGCACAACTTTATTATCTTTATTAATATAACACTGTTCACTCGCGAATTAGCTTGAAAATCTCAAAATGTATTTGCTAACGAATTCAAAGCTTCAATCTGACAAAGTCACTTTGACAGAATTGAATGTCCTCTCTCCCTCTCTCTCTCTTTGTATTGTTTATACGGGGCATATGGATAAGTTATCCTTTACCCTCTTATTGTGTGTGTGTTTGTGTCTTGACTTTTGATACATTTTTAGGCAATTACTGTCGTGCCTTTGTTTAGCCCTCCGTGAGGGCTAATTTGGGTCTTTTTATTCCCCTGTCGTTATCTGGGTTGTTATGTAAAACTGCTCTTAGTTCTTGGTTTGGATGTACGAGGTATTTGGTGATGAGCGCTTCATTTCGTTTTTTGATTGCTTTTAGAATGGTATCTACTTTGAGTTCATTCCTCATATGTGTGTTTCGAAAGTACCATGGTGATTTAGTGATTCTTCTAAGTATTTTGTTTTGTATTGTCTCTAATTTGTTGATGTAAATTGTTGCCGCTCGTCCGCATGCTGTTGACGAGTAAAGAATTATCGGAAGGATGCAGGTCTTATAGAGTGTTAGTTCTGGTCTTCTTTTTTTATCCATTTAGTTGCGTGTTGTTGACTATTGTGCTAATAAACTGATTAAAAGCTTTTTGGAGGTTGGCTATTGTGTTACTGTGACTGGTGTTGTTTATCTTGGCTGTTTGTGCGTATGAGATTCCTGGCTGTACGCGTGCCTGACGTTGTATTTGTGTTGGTTGGTTACTTGATGGTCTTTTCGGGTAAAGTTTGCATCCTCTGTAGTTTGCAGGGTGGGCCTCCTTACAGTTGGCACAAGTGGCATTAATGTTTCGGGGTTTTTCGCAGTTTTGGTAATAGTGTCCTTGTCCGCATTTGACACATTTAGGTTGGAGTTGACAACGAGATTATTGGTGGCCGAAGCCCTGGCATCTGTGACACTGGCTCACTTGGTTGCTGCTTTTCTGTGGTTCTACTTTGGTTTTTATATATTGGAGATCTGTGATGTTATAAATATTTTTACTTTTTTCTGTCTTTGGTAGCTCTACAAGTATTACTGGCATATATATATTATCACCGGTGTCAGTCTTTTGGTATAATCTTGAGATATTTAAAAATTCGAAGTCCATTGCTTTGAGTTCGTCTTTTACTAGATCGCAATCAACTTCTACTGGAACTCCGCGGATTACCACTCTCAGTGTTCTTTCATCTGGTCTTTTGAATGTGAAGTACTCAGTCTTATCCTGGTCTAGCATTTTAGTTAATTTTCTATGATCGTCGATTTCTTTTGGATATATTTTGATACCGTTTTTGGTATTTTCTACTGGATGAATTTTGATATTGGCCTGATTGATTTTGCTTTTCAAATGTATCCACATGCCTTTATTAGCTACCGTGATTGGGGGTACTTTTTTGTCAATTTGTTGTTGATTGGCTGGTTGGTCGTTTGGTTTAGGTTTTGGCAGGATATTTATTTTTAATGGAGGTGGTGTAACATCCATTGCATTGTCTTCTGGCGATGGAATACTGTTTGCCGATGTCGAGGGTATAGTTGGATTGTCAATCTTCATTCGTTTTTTCTGCGATTGGGTTATTGAGACATCTGAATCATTATCATTTTCATTTTCTAATCTGTAGTGAGCATTTTAGCCAATTGTTTAAAAATGTCTATAATTGTTTCTCTCTCGGAGTTAGTAATGAAGTCCATTACCTGTTTTACTTTGTCCGTGGTGGATTCATCATCTTTTTCTTCACGACTGGTTGGATTCTTTCTGTTTGTACCTGACATTTTTGATTTAGTATTGGCACTGGTTTTTGTCACTATTTCACTAATCACTAATTCGCGTTTATTGTCTGTTTTCAACGTTTGTTCTAACGGCGTGCGGTCGGTCGCACGCCGTGCTTTGTTTTGGTTATCACTAACACTGGCGATTTTATAATTGCGAATTCGGCAAGTAATAAAATTGTCTCTTTATCGTAAAATAAGGTTTAATATAAATGCACTTAAAAAATTACACTGCTGTCGAGAACATTCATCAGCTGCGCTTCTCACAATTGAATGTCCTCTCGAACACTTCTTTATGCATTTGATGCATTTCGTTAAATTTGAAGACGCGAGATGTAAGACCGACATCTAGGATTTTCAAGAGAATCAGTACACAGAGGTTCCGAATCTGGAGCCGTTCCGTGTAATTGCTGTTCTCCCTTAACTCCTAGGACAAAATGTCAGGATGAAATTTTCAGGTTACTTCACCTGTCAGAGATATTGAATACTCTCTTCGAGGTGTCATTCCTTGAAAATCCTAGATGTCAGTCTTACATCTCGCGTCTTCATACCTTATTCACAGTTTATCAACCCAGACCACAAAAATAACTTCTGGAGCCAATTAGCCAAAAATCCACTTTAAATCACCAGATTCCAGGAGCGCAAACAACCACCTCCAGGTTAGATAAGATAAAATTTCTTCAATAACTGGCTCTGTCATCAACCATGTATGGGATAATTGTGATTTTCTTAACTATACTTTTTTTCAGGTACCACTAATAGTATGCGAATGGTTGATATGCAAGTTCACGGTGGAGTTGTCATGTTAGCTAAAGGTATTGTGACGGGAATTCATCCAATATTTCGTGAAATCCAAAATGTTGTTGGTCTGGCGACCCGAGGACGCTGGCGCTGTCGAAATTCACCGAATGACCGAGAATCCATCTGGAGACTTCTGACAAGAAATATATAAAAACGGAGAGCTGACGAAAAGATTCAATCAGTATTCGATTACCGTTTAGTTAACAGCCGGTGTTCAAGAAAAATTGTATATAGCTGTGTGACTATAAATAAAAGTGGTGGATATAAATTATAATAAGTTCGGCTGTGTTTTTAAATAAAGTAGCGGATTTAAAAAGAGAACTGAATGAAAGGGATTATAAATTAGTGGGAAGAAAAATGAATTAATACAACGGAAAAGAAAATATGAAAAGAATGGTACAGAAAAATTCAGAAATGCTGGAAAAGAAAATAGTCGAGAATGAAGCTCGGATGGAAAAGCTAAGACAGACAATGGTCGAAGAGCTGAAGCAGACTACAGTTAAAAATGAAACGCGGTTAGAAGAGCTAAACAGATAAAACGAGATCAGTAAAATAAAAGAGCAGGTAGTCAAAATACAAAGGGGAGAAACTCCACCAGAGACCGAAAGCAGAAACAGTCCGAAAATTGGCCTAGAGCAGTCCAGATCCGGAGACCGTCGATTGTTACTACCACCGAACGTCCCGTTGTGGAAATGGAGAGTCCTGCAAATATCGCCATATCATGAAGAATTCTGGGCCATTCCAGGACGAAATAGCCTTAAGGGGGGGGGGCAATATGACGGGAATTCATCCGATATTTCATGAAATTCATTCATCTGATATTTTGTAGAATCCAAAATGTATTTGGTCTGGCGACCCAAAGCCGGTGCTATCGAAATTCATCTAATGATAAGGAATCCATCTAGAGACTTCTGGGAAGAAATATATAACTGACGAAAGGATTCATTCAGTATTCGATTACCGTCTAGTAAACAGCAGGTGTTCAAGATAAATTGTATATAGTTGTGTGAATGTAAATAAAAGTAGTGGAAATAAATTATAGTGATTTCAGTTGTGTTTTTAAATAAGTTCAAGAACCCAGAGTGGGAAAATAAAAACATTATACAGTATTATGTACTTTCACTATTTTCAATTAAATATTACTTTTCATGAATTATAGAATTTAATAATATAATATAAAATGTTAAGGTGCCGAAAATACTATGCTTTACTACCTATATACTTGAAATGTACATACAAAATTTTCAAATTCGCAATCAAAACTTCGAGTGCCTATACAAGTCCCGCACTATTACGTTGGAATTAAAATATTGTTATAAAATTTTAGCCACTCCGTCCCTGGCGAAAGAACATACAAACATCAATTTCTAGAGTCGTCAAGATGAGCAAGAACTATCAATCTGGACGCTGTATCAGCTGTTAGAGATATTTGATGTTTTACGTGTAAATAAATCAATAAATGTTCTAGAAAGTGCACTGAATATTAGTTTTTAATTAATTGAACCTACGGAGTTTATAACAATATTTATGAGGAAATGTCCGTTACGTCACTTTGATGAAATTTTTGATAAACATATTGGAATTTTTGGCGATTTTCTGCAAAACTGCAAGTTGCACGTACAGAAAAGTATATGAGACCACCTAGGGATCTTCCTTGATAGATTAAACGTTAAAAAACTATATACATCCATACGGAGTTTTTGAAAAATCGACCAATATGTTAGGGATATTGGTCGATTTCCATGCACGCATGTGTTCATTCACAAATTTCATTACTTTACCAATAGAATTTTTTTTCCAAATTTGAAGTTTCATCAATCCGAATATATACTCTATTAAGCAAGACCATATTCATTCAAAACGGTTCACAACAGGAGAAGGAATTAGGTAACATACATACAAAAAAAAATACGCGACCAATTGATAACCTCTCCTTCTTTTTGGAAGTCGGTTATTAAATAAAGGTTGCTAAGAAATATTTAATATTTGAAGACGCGAGATGTAAGACCGGCATCTAGGATTTTCGAGAGAAATAGCACACAGAGGTTCCGAATCTGGAGCCGTTTCGTGTAATTGCTGTTCTCCCTTAACTCCTAGGAAAGAATGTCACGATAATTTTTTTTTCAGGTTACTTCACCTGTCAGAGATATTGAATACTCTCTTCGAGGTGTCATTCCTTTGTACGCAAGACAATATATGTAATATATATTGTTTCTGGTTAGGGAACCTTCATCAGTTGCACTTCCCACAATTGAATGTCCTCTCGTATATTTCTTTATGTATTTGATACATTTCGTTAAATTTATCGTGAAAGGAGTTAATGGAGAACAGCAATTTAAACGGAACGGCTCCGGATTCGGAACCTCTGTGTGCTATTTCTCTCGAAAATCCTAGATGTCGGTCTTACATCTCGCGTATTCAAATTTAGCGAAATGTATCAAATACATAAAGAAGTGTTCGAGAGGACATTCAATTGTGGAAAGCGCAACTGATGAAGGTTCCCTAACCAGAAACAATATATATTACATATATTGTCTTGCGTATAGAGGAATGACACCTCGAAGAGAGTATTCAATATCTCTGACAGGTGAAGTAACCTGAAAAAAATGTATCGTGACATTCTTTCCTAGGAGTTAAGGGAGAAGAGCAATTACACGAACGGCTCCAGATTCGGAACCTCTGTGTGCTATTTCTCTCGAAAATCCTAGATGTCGGTCTTACATCTCGCGTCTTCAAATTTAACGAAATGTATCAAATACATAAAGAAGTGTTCGAGATTCGAGAGGACATTCAATTGTGGGAAGCGCAACTGATGAAGGTTCCCTAACCAGAAACAATATATATATTGTTTCTGATTCTGACAATATATGTAATATATAATATATATTGTCTTGCGTACAAAGGAATGACACCTCGAAGAGAGTAATAAATATTTAATACGTGTAATGTTTACTATTTAAATAAATATTATATAAAATGAATATTTTAATATACATTGGTTTTTAAATGACACTAGAGGATTTTCCTCAAAAATTCTATGTGCTCTCATTTGTGTATGCACACTCGTTCCCATATTATGTTAGGAATAAAAAGGTATGGCTGCCTCTGTATATATATAACTTCAGATGAGCATATGTTCTAAACGTCTCAATTTTGAAAACCAGGCTGGTAAAGATTTTTTTTATAATAACTGATAGTATTGTAGATATCTTTAATGTTTGATACACGTTTTCGATGCATCAGGATGCAATTTCTCATGTACAAATGTTATTCTTTCTACTAGTGGCGTCTGTATGGATTTTGAATTGAATATTTTTTGAGAAAAAAATGGTATGCCACCGTGTTGCCAAGAAAATAAAATTACTTTTGAAATCCCAAATCAAATCTGAGCAAAATTGATCTCTTGAATATCTTTCGTCCGAGGCTGGTTTTCGCTTAAAAAATAAAAATCACTTTGTTTCAGGGTCAAAGCGCTAAAAAAACTTACGCATGATTTACCATTTTTGAATAATACAAATTAAAATTGCTTCATATCGCAATACTAACTAATAATTGTGAACACATAAATCTGGTTATTTCAATAGTTTGGATTTTTGTTTATGGGAACACCTTAAAACTAGTATCTAACATTTTAATGCGAGCTGGGAATTTTAAAAGGGGCGCTTCGTGGAGAACTATACGGTATACGCCGGAAATAATTCCAAGCGTACATGGACTGAAGCATGCTAATCAAGTGAACAATTTTTATTATTAGTGTTAATATTCGTTCATGTGAATTGACACTGGAAAGTTTTTTTTTCGTCTGGTTGTAGTTTTGGTCGGCATAATGTTGAACTTGTTGGGAGGTTCTTCTGGTGACCCAAAAGCCAAATCGCACCATATAATAGGGCTCTGACCTCTGACCGAAGTCACTCCTGTACTATTGTGAATGGTTAAGCGATATGTGCTAACAGGAATAAGGGTATATGTTCATCCTAATCACGCTGGTGAAATATTATTCCAAGATTCGATTGAATCTGCCTACCATTTCATCAGATTGTTAATGTAAGGTGATTGCTAGTGTTTTATTGATGTCCAAAATCGTACAGACCTTCTGAAATACGTTAGACTCACAAGTTCTGTCTTTAACCCCAATGCAACAATAACTATACTCCAGAACCTGATGAATAGCTGTTCCATCTGCACCGTTGCCACCGAGGTTGCCCCCTTATTGGGCATGGCATATGCTTAAGGCCGTTTACTAAAATTATCCATAGCATCAACTGGAATGTATTTGTTACCACTCTCGGATTCGGGCAATGGCGGCCCGGCAACATCGACAGCAATTCTTTCAAATAGAACGCCTAACATTTTGCACTTAGTAATGGGTCTTATTCACTGCGCAGATGTCACATTTCCGGAACAAGACTCTAAGTAGAAGTAATTTTCGTGATTTTGATTGTTTTTACTCCATATTACATACGTTTAAGAGATCCAATTAAATTTCTTGCTTCTGTTATTCTCGTTCTATATATATCTATACTCTTCGCATGGTTGTGTCTGTGTCCTTTGTGACTAGACTACTTATTTTGTCTCCTATACATAGTACCTTTTCTCCAGATTCCTATCCAATCCCCAATGTTCGTCTTTCTTTTAGGTACTGCCCGAAGTCAATTATTCGGCCCCTATCCGAAGGCCGAAGGTGAAGGTTTAAATTTAATAAGAAATTCAATAATAATTGTTAAATATCATAATAATATCGATGCAAAATGTACAGGAAGTATTTGGTATTAAACAAAACAAGTATCAATGACAATATATTTCTTTGATGAAATGAAATAAAGGTAGCAGTGTATAACACAGCAACCCTATATATGTGTCCAGTTTAGATCTATTTATATATGTTAGTGGCGATTTTACAACTTCTGTCTGATTCCTCAAATCTACCGCTATTGATATTTGTTTCTTCACTCTTCTTCAATTGCTCTGCCTCTCATTATGTTTTTAATTCCATCGTTCGACGATTTTTTTATTATTCGGTGCATATGCAAGAGCTCTACTTGGTCTTATCTTCTCTGCACATGCCCTTACCACATCAGAGGCACACTGTCTATTTTGTCAGTACCTACTGCTAAATATTTTTCCTGTTTTCGTTCTTATTTCTTCATTTCGAATGTGGCCATTCTAAATTTTTGACTCTTCTTAACTTTTCCATATCAAATGTGTCTATTCGTTTCTTATCATTTCCCAGAATTCTACCTCATATGTAAAATTCGGATAAACGACCGTATCATATATTTTGTGTTTAATGTCATACTTTTAAACAAAAGTGTTCAAAAATCATGAGTTGCCTTTCTTCCTTGTTAAACCAAATTTTCGGCCTCCTTTCAAATATATTTTACTTTCGTCAAATGAAAATCCCAACTTTTTTCTTAATATATTATCAAGCGTATTCGACATATAAGCACTAACTACTTAATTTTCGGCGATGTATAAATCTGTCAAGTATTTGTCATCTATCTATAGTCCCATATATGTTTTCTTCCTTCGGTCATTTAGGGCTTCTTGAATGTAAATTATTAACAGCGTAGGTGACAAACTACATCGTTGTTTTAAATCTAATTTTATGACACTCTTGCGTCTTTAAAAAAATTTAAGTTGGTTCTCACATATGTATCATTTGGGCCAAATTTTTAAATAGTTTTTCAAATTCGATAAATATCATTGATTAAAATTGCGGACTTTTCGTTTTTACAATATTTATTATATAACAAATGTACGCGCTAAACAAGATCACTTGCAGCAGCTAGAAAACCACTTTGTATTTCCCTCATTGCATTAATAACTGTTAGGCCTCGAGAATTTTGGCATTTCACTCTTCGGAGACTTGAACCCCTTGCAGCCATATATTACATAATATCATTATTAATATAATTCCTTTATTAGCTCTAATTATATTTCCGGTCCGTTCATTGGCAGTTTTATGGGAGTGTTTGCAGGTCCATGTTTAATTATTTGTGCAATTTAGATAAGTTACATAATATTACGACATATTTAACACCGCCCTCGGCATACAACATTCCTACAAGGTCATCCGTTTCCGGGGGCTGATAGAAAACTTCGTCTTTGGCCAGACCTTCGGCTGATTTTTGGCCGAAGGGCTTTTTTCGGTCGAAGGTGCTTTTTATGGTCGAAGTCGAATGTTCTGACTGATCTTACTTTTAGGTTCTTTGTCTTTTTATTTGAATATTGTTTGGTCATTTGCAAACTGTAAGTTATCGTATCGGAAACGGTATGCCCATTTCGGATTATTTTTGTTTCCACTGCTTTAGTCCATATTTAATATTGATGTTACTCATACCATATTTTTGCTAACAATAATGATTAATATTTTAAATTGTACGAATCTAAATAGATCTCCAACGCTTCCTAGAACTCTAAAACTGCTGACGCTGGGTAGGGTCCCACGCCATAGTTTAAATACGAGCATCTCTCTTTGAAGAATAAATTCTATTCTATAACATTCCTTCGAATCACATATATGTTAGTTAGTCCTTTTAATTTCTGTTGCAATATTAAATATAAGTATTTTGTTTTCTATATAGTGTTAATTCAAATAAAATCTTTTTTAGAGAGTTTTAAGTATTAAGGCCCTAACATAGATTTTACATGGGATGCTGTCGTTACATAAAATGGCCTTGACAATGTTTTTCCTATCTTTATTGTAGATGTCGACAAATGATATAGGTTCTTTAATGCCGTTATGATAGTTTGGTTAATATTTGTTCTATGATGAAAATGTATTGAATCTTTAGTCTATAAATAAAAATAAGAGAATTCATACGATAGCTGGTGGAATCGGCCTTTCGTGGAACTCTAAATGTTGGCCTGTCGACCCGAGGCCGGCTCTAACAGACATTCATGGAATTTCCTCGCATCTTCGAGAACACATGAAAGAAATTTCGCAAAGGCTCGCTGACTTACTAGAGAATTCCGACAAAAATATATAAATACGGACAGCTCCCGACTCATTCAGTATTCGACTGCCGTATAGTTAAGTAGAGATAAATTGTAAATAGTTCTGTGTAAATATAAATTGTGTTAAAGTAGAGGAAATAAATTAGAGTGAGTTGGACTGTTTTTAAATAAATCCAAGAACTGAACCCGGGTGTGAAAATAAAAACATTACAATATGTTTACCGAGCTTCTTATTTCAATTATCTCTTTCATACAGAAATGTTTTTTAGTTTTTTCATTGTACTGGTGTTTCTATTTCTTCATATTGTGATCATTGTTTTTGCTTGAGTCCGTCGTAATATTGTATCCATTTCCTCGCTTCCTGTTAAGTTAGCATATAAACTTCACCGAATATGCGTACATTTATTCCGCGGAAGAATTCTTTAGTGTTTTTTACATCTTTCAATCATGAGTCAACCATACTCATCCTTTCGTACCAATGAAATCTATCTTCCATTTTACCCAAATAGTTAACTGTCAATAGTAGCATATTAACGATTCGACCATCTTTTTGGACTACTATAACTTCAGTATAGTGTGGAGAGTTGTGCCAGTGAAGAGTTATGCAGTGATCCCAGTTAACTCTTCAACTCTTGGTAACGTCGACCAAACATTTCCATAAATTCATTCATTTTTTATCTTTATATTCGCCACTGGCATCAGATGGATTGATATTGTAATGTTTTTATTTTCGCACACGGGTTCTGTTCAGTTCTTGGATTTATTTAAAAACACAGTCCAACTCACTCTAATTTATTTCCACTACTTTGACACAATTTATGTTCAAAGAAACTATTTACATTACAATACGACCGTCGAAAACTGAATGCCTTCTATCGCCAGCTGTTCATGTTTATATATTTCTCTCCGAATTGTCTGGTAAGTCCACGAACCATCGGGAAACTCTTTCATGTTCCGGAAGCTTTAAGGGAATTCCCAGTAACGGCAGCGGCGGCTTGTTGAGAGACGAAACATTTCGAATTCCCAGAATTATCGGAATAATGTCCCTTCCACGAATTGGTTGATGGCCGATTGCACCAGCTGTCGGATGAATTCTCGTAACAATATCAAAATAATAAGCTACCGTAATAATTTTCTGGATTAATTCCAACAAATTGTTTTAACACTGCTTGTTCTATTTTCGGTTTTCCAACAAATGTATCAGCTGGTTTCTTTTTAGTTGAATAATAGAAAGAAAGGAATCATGGAAGATATGGGTGCCTTTACAAAAGTTGGGCAACTTGATGTCATCAGTCAATAGAGTAGGGGTACAGGGAGTACATTGATACATAGGGCACATAGATGCAGTTTAGATTATATTAAATCAAAACGCAGGAAAAGCCTCAATCACACACAGAACGTAAGTTGTATATCAAGATAAACATATATCTGCGCGGCATCCCTGTTCAGTCATTGCTTTGCCTTCGAGAAAAATAAACATATTGCGGTCTTCTGCAACTAAAATTTAGAGGACATATATGGTGGTCCCAAAATATCTACTTTTGTACGAGCCCAGAGACGGCCAGGACACATAGAGCGAATGATGAGAGACAGGATGCCAAAAATAATTATAAACAGAAAACCGGTAGGAGTGAAAAGAAAAGGACGACTTCGGAGAAGATGTCTAGACAATGTAACAGAAGATCTATGGAGAATGGGCATAGAGCAATGGAAATGGAGAAGTGTAGTTAAAGAATCCCTGCATATATTGTAATTGTTACACAAAATGTAATTCACGCCCTAGGCCTTCAGTGCCTGTTGTGCGTTATAAATAAAATAAATAAATATTTATTACATTACTTATGTAATGTAATAAATATTTATTTAGTATGTAAAACAAAATACTGTTTAATTTTGACCTAAAACTCTATAAACAAAATTCAGTCAAAAGTTGCCCAATTTTTGTAGAATCACTGTGTATTTGCATTCCTCAATTTTTACCAGGCCGGACCATAGCTTAAACAAATAAAACAAATGTCTCTAGGGCCCGGCTCACATATTGTTCTCAATTTTTTTGTGTCTAGTAGCAACCCCAACAACAAAAATGTGTAGGTTAATCTGACGCTAATTTTTACATGTAGAAATGATGTCACTAAAAATGTCATCGATACTACGGTTTTCAATTCCCATCACTACTTCAATCTGTAAATAACATCAATCAAGAGTGACTGGATTCTACAGCTATAAAAGTCATGCAATCGCTTTCATACAAGGCCCTTTTACTGTTATGTTCTTGCAACAAGTCTTTCCGTCCCTGTCTATTTTACTTACTTCGCCTTTTTGCATGTTTCCTACACTATCAAAAAATAAATGAATTAACATCAAATTTCTTAATTTATTTATTGAAAAATAGTCATTATAAGATAAATATAATGCTTTTCTAAGATGAACAATATTAAAATCGACAACTGAAAAAAGAAAAGTGGACATTAAATTTGCCTATATATTTCAAATTGATGTTACAGGTATCAATTCGATAAACTGATGTGCAGATATTTTTAACTGGTGCTAATAAATGTTCTGATACATAATATAATATAAATAATATACCCTTTAAAATAATTAATTATGTAAGTTCACATATTTACAAGACTTACGAATACATTCTCATTTTTTTATCGTGTTCGAGGCCAAACTTGAAGAACATGAGTTTTTGAATGTCTGCTGAAAATACGAGATAAAATATTTTAAAACGATATGTCAAGGAAATGCGATAATTGGAGAGGTTATACTTGACTTCTCGAGGATTTAGATGAAACTGTAACGAAGGTTTAAATGTACAGACTTTTATAGTGAATGGAAATTTAAAATAGAAATATATATTTCAAATCCATATGACTTTTCTCCACCCTACATAAATTTATGTTCTAGGCTCGTATCATTAAAATTCTATAAAAATGAAGCAAAGGCCTTCAGCAAATAAGTAAATTTCCAAAGTAGCTAGTTTGGAGCAAATGTATAATATTTTTAACAATGCATTTGATTGATACTGCTTTATGTCAAACCCCTTAATGTCCACTTCTTGATAGTTCAGCTATATTAAAATAAATGAAGGAGTTAACATAGGTGTCTTTGATAAAAAAAACTCCAAATATATAGATAAAAAATATGCAAACATACATCAGTAATATTTACAGATCCATCAGATTAATTATGATCAAAATTATGCCGTTGATGGCGCTTCTGTTGTTCCATTCATAGCAGCTGATTCGACTTCAGTATTTGCACTATCAGATGTTTCCTATAAAAAAAGATAAAACATATATTATACTGTTGACACCTCAAAATTATCTGGAGACATTTAGAAATAACAAAAACACAATACCAATTTTTGTGTTTTGAGTAAAATAAACTAGAAGATACCATAAATAACCGTCAAAAAAGGGGGGCGTAAACTTTAGGGATGTTGATTCGTTATAGTCAGTGGGAATATATGACAGCATTATATGAGTAGAACTGAAAAAAATTTGGGTTCTGTAGATTCAAAGAATGGAAACCGATATAAGGTCACTCTTGTATCTGTTATAGTGTATTTTCTATTTGAAACGTCAAATTGCCAATGTTCGAATTGTTTTCGCGAACTTTTGATCTTCTTTAATTTCTGTTGTGCTAATTTTTTGTTCCCATTGAAAACGGGGGATGATTTAGGCGTTTGGAGTATTTGAAATATACAGACTTTCTAGAAATTGTAGGGTTATTCCCAATAAATAGCACATAGCGTGAATAAATGAATACTGAAAAATATAGGAAACTATTGAGCATACAATTTTGAAATGTTAGGGAATATATTCCCTAGCTTTTCCTATGGGACTTCGGAGTTTACACGAAAATCTAGGGTTAATTTTGGAAGGCAAATCAGAAAATTAAATTAGAATAAAATAAAAATTTGATCAAGCCCGACTTGGACTCGCATACTAAGGGTCCCGTGCCACCTTAGAAATTTGCTATAATGTGGGTAAATCATATTATATATTTTTTTAATTTTCCAGTATCAGGCAAGCAGGGATTGAGTGGATTTGCTTATATTTTCTTATCCCGACTTGACCATACAATGAGCGCGTTTAGGGGAAAATTCACTAAACCCCAGATATCCTGGATATCAAAAGGATTTAGCTCTGTGGGAGCCCTTGTCAGGTTTTCAGGCCCGTGGTTGGAGTCGTGGCGTCAGTTTCCCATGAATTTCCTGACCGTCCGGGCTGTTCCTAACAGGACGGCTTTTTGCATTTGTTTGTAAAGATGTTCGTCCAGACCTAGGTATTTTAAATTTTTTAATAGATGTTTTGGGACTAGTCCTGTCGTTGACATAACAATTGGTACAGTTCGTGTGTTGTACATGTCCCATTGTCTCTGTATTTGAAATTCTAAATCCCTGTATTTGGCTATTTTTTCAGCCTGCTTTAATTTTTATTGTTACGAAATGTACCCAAAGCCGACCCTGTTTCATTTCAGTACAACAATCGCTTTGAAATAAAAAAATGGTTCTCGAAATGACTCGACAGCTGTAGGAGTGATGACTGATTTTACTGGAGAATTCGACGCTGGTTTTATAAAGGAAGCAGGCCATGATCGCGAGTTCAGTTGATGGAGCGAAAAGCTTATATGTAAAATTGTTATTGTGATATTTGAATCAGCTGTTGTATATTCGATGTAAATAAAAGTTTCTAGAAAAGTGAAAGTGAATATTAGTTTTATAATTTTAAATTGAACCCACGGACTTTACAACAATATTATTGTTGTTAGGGATTGCTATGTCAATTAAAGTTGTTTTCCGCGAGACTTTATCTACCAAAACTATATCTGGTCTATTGTGAGCAACAGTTCGATCGGTCAGTATCGTCCGGTCCCAGTACAGCTTGTAGTTGTTATTTTCTAAAACAGATTCTGGTTTGTATTTATAGTATGGTAATGTTACCGACTGTGATAATTCAACTTTCAGTGCTAGTTCCTGGTGAAGTATTTTTGCCACAGCATCGTGTCGTTCTTTGTATTCAGTTGCAGTCATCGCTTGACAACCTCCTGTGATAACTTATATTTTCTTTATTATTTTTAAACTATGCGTTTACAAAATTTAATTTATAAAAAATATACACTTTTATTTTTCACAAGGAGGCTTTTCATTTGAAATGCTACATGATGTGCTTAATTTTTCAAAAACTATTTATTTAATATTGTAATGTGGCCTCTAAAATGAAGATTAGGATTTCCGCTGTATTTTATTAATAAACTTTCAGTGAAGCCCTATCATTGGCGAAATTGATATTTTGATTCATCGATATACAGTGATGGCATTCTAGTGTCCGCCAAGATTTTCGGCCGGAGCCGCAACTGGACCCTATATAATCTTTTGTCTGAATTTTTGGCTCAATAGAGATAAAGGGAAGAGTGGGCCAAATGTTAAATAATACATTTTTAAATCTTTTAAAAACACACAAATAAAATATATTTGTATATTTTATGACGATTGCTTCCATACAATAGTGATGCACTTAAAAAAATAATGTGTTATTTTCGATTTAAGTTTATAAATTAATGTTAGAATTTGTGATTTACTTTTCTTGTAAATTTTGATTTAGGCTCTATATTCTCAATTTATTTCCAAAATTTAGGCTCATTAGTTTGCAGATATAGGAGGGCATGGATCGAATTTTGTATTTTTTAAATAATTAATAATTTAAAAAAAATTAAAAAAAACATACTTGTATTCGTCATAACGAGACCTTTTATTTGATACATTACAAGAAGTCAAAAATCATTTAATTTTATAATTTGGTCTACACAATTTTATATTAGCGTTTTCTCCTTATTTTTCCCGTAAAGTTCAAGTGAGGACCTGTACCTCTGGTTTGTGTCAAAATTTTAGGTCTTAAAGTTTCGGAACTAAAGGGTGGGGAATGTGTAATTTTTTAAATATTTTTGTTTAATATTAAAAAAAAATTACGTTAGAAATATGACAAAAATAGATTTGTACTCCTCACAATGAGCCCTTTCATTGAATATATAACATGTTGCATTTGAAAAATATTATTTTTTTATTATCCGTTTATTCTATAACTTGCCCCCCTAAATTAATATGTGGGTTTTCTTCTTATTTTCCCTGTTCAGGTGAGGTCCTATATGTATATATTTTTGTTAATATCTTTTAAACTAATTATGTTTAAAATATGAGAAAAACAAAAAAAACATATTTGTGTTCCTTAGAATCAGCCTCTTCATTTGATATATTACATGATGCGTTTGAATTTTTTTTAGGGTTCCTTATATATAATATACGGATACCCTTATAATATCACTCTTTATTTCTTTGTCTTTCACATCACAGTAATCTTCTTTGAAACTACCGGACGAAAAAGGTTTAAATTTCGTATCAGTGTATAGTTTCGTGACCCGATCAAGTGTACATATAGTAAATGAAGAAATTTTGATTTTAAGAGTACTTCTGAGGGTGAAATTTAAAAAAATCGACCATCTCCGAAACTATTGAGGTTAAAATTAAAAAAAAATCGGGATTATAGAATAATTTACAAAAAAATAAGGAGAAACACCTCATTTTAATTTTAAGGGGCAAATTATAGAATTAAATGAAATATAATTAAATATTTTTCAAATGCATCATTTAACACATCAAATGAAAGGAACACAATTTTTTTTTTTCATATTTTAAAAATAATTTGTTGCAAAGATATTAACAAAAATATTTTAAAAAAATTAGCCATTCCCCCTCTCCCTTATCTCTGAAATTATAAGACGAAAAATTTCAAAAAAGAGATATAGGGCCTCACCTGAACTTTACAGGAAAAATAAGGAGAGACCCCTATTTTGCGGGGTAAATTACAGAATTAAATGGGAAATACAAAAATTAAAATTCTTTTTAACGCATCATGTAATATATTAAATAAATTATTTAAAATCTATTAACAAAAATATTTAAAAAATTACCAATCCCCATCTCCTATATCTCCGAAACTATATGACGTAAAATTTTACTGCAAAAATAAAAAGAAACTCCCAATATTCATTTTGAGGGGCAACTTACAGATTTAAATCGAAAACATAAAATTAAAGTTGATTCTAACGCATCATATATTATATCAAAGGGCTCATTATGGCGAATACAAAAATATATATTTTTATATTTTTAAAATTAATTTTTAAAATACATTATCAAAAATACCCCCTCTCTTTTTCCGAAATTATAAGAACAAAAATTTTGAAAAAAATTAGGCGTACTTGGCCTCACTTGAACTTTCCAGGAAAAATAAAACTCCTAATATTAATTTAAACTAAACCTAACCTAAACGCATTATGCAATATATCAAATAAAAGGGCTCATTATGAGGAAAACAAATATATTTTTTCCATATTTTTAAAATCAATTTTTTACAAGATATTAACAAAAATTAAAAAAATACCCATTCCGCATTTATTTCCGAAACCATACGATCCAAATTTAGAAAATAATTAAGCGTATAGGGCCTCACTTGAACTAGGAAAAAGTAGAAAATCCCAATATTAATTTTGGGGGGCAAATTATAGAATAAAATGAAAAATAATATATTTTTTTTTCAAACGCATCATGTAATATATAAAATGAAAGAGCTCATTCTAAGAATTATAAATATATTATTGTCATAATTGTAAAATCTAGTGTTTAAACGATATTTAAAAAATACCCATTTCCGAAACCATACGACCTAAAAATATTTAAAAAATATAAAACATCGACTTATTCCCCCGTTTATCTCAGAAACTACACGACCTTAAATTGTGAAAAAATATTTTATTTGTATTTTTAAAATAATTTGTTTAAAAGATTTAAAATTTATTATTTAAAATTTGACCCATTCTCCCCTTCTCTCTCTCCTTCCAAACTACTGAGCCCAAAATTCAGACAAAAGATTTTATAGGGCTTCACTGAAAGTGTACTGGTAAAATAAAGCGAAAATTCTAATCTTAATTTTGGGAGCCAAATTAGAAAAATAAATATTTTTATAAGAATCAAGCGAATCATGTAACAGATAAAATAAAAAGGCTCTGTATGAGAAATAAAATTGTATATTTTCTAGGAATTTAAAACGCTTAGTTCACAAGATTTTAAGGTATATTTAAGAAAATGCACTCATTCACAGCTTATCTGGAATAGTAAAAAAATATATTCTTTGATTCACCTACATTTTATCAAATTATTTTATTTTTCATTTCATTCTATAAATTGCCCCCAGAAATTAATATTAGAAGTTTTTTCTTATTTTCTGTAAACTTTGGGCAACGTCCCATATTCCTTATTTCTTTCACCATTTTAGTTTAGGAAATAATGTGGGGAATTGTCGATTTTTGTAAAATTTCCCCCCAGAAGTACCCCTATAATCAAAATTTCTGCATTTATGACATGTACTCCTGATCGGCTCACCAAACTCTACGCTGATACCAAATTTCAACATTTTCCGTCCAGTAGTTTCGGACGGACGGACAGATTTTTAAAGGGATTTCGTATATTGAATGTACCGAACCCTAAAAATATATAGTGAACAAATAAACGAAAATCGGGAATTTCCCCTTATCTCCAAACTAAGACAAAATTTAGAAAAATAAGGAACATACGGCCTCGCTAATAGTTTACAGGAAAACTTATATGAAAATCCTACGAATAATTTTGATAAGCAAAGTAGAAAATTAATTATAATTTTCCTGGATTATAAGAAATCTAAAAGTTGCTATGGAACCCTTAGTAGAATTTAAATCAAAATAACATCTCGAGTTGAAATTAAGATATGAACATAATATGGCGACTTCTGAGAGCAAATAATTGTGTTGTTAAGTTAATGATTTGTCTGTCAAGATTTTGTTATATTTATTTTAAAACATATTAAATATCTCATTGGTGTTTTTAAACTTTATAAAAATGAATCTTAAAATATACACGGGAATGAAACCACGAAATTGTTTTAGACACGTAGAATTTGTATATTCGGTAGTGCTTTTTTATATTAATAAATTATTGTTACATAGTTCTATATATAAATATAAAAAAAGAGTATTAATGGTATATTCAGACACATCAGTCACGTTGCGTTACTGTTCTGTCATATCATCAGCACAAAAAATATCGTTACTTGAAAGTTAAATGGCGGTGTCTACACTGAGCCGATACAGTCACGAATCACAACCGTCATGCTGCAGTCTTCGAACCCTGAAGTGCTGATTTTTTCTCAAGAATATTTTTAATTTTGGGAAAGTGTTAAAAATAGTTGAAGGTGAAAATTTAGTTTATTGTGTAGTATGTTAAAACAGTTTTCAGTCATTTTTGAATACTAAAGAACTTTGTTTCATAGTCGATCAATAATGCAAATAACGTGATAGACTTTGCTTATTTTACTCTTTTTCCATGCCGCATGAATCAAATACTTCCTTGAGGTTGTTTCTCCTCTTCATCCAAAATTAATGCTATAACAGTCAAGTAATTCTTCCACACTACTGAAAACAGTAAAAAATCTGACATAATGTGAATGCAGGCGCTATTTTTACAGATACTGGACGGTGACGGTTGGTTCTATTTCGTGCTGGTATTTGAACTGTGAAGTGACTGTGTGTGAATAGAATTTTACTCTTCTTTTGTTTTATAGTGAAATGCAAATTTAATTAGTAGTAATTGATAAAATTACTTTCAGTTTGATTTCTAAAACTATTTTTGAATATTATTTAGCTTTCAATTTGTTTTCCTTATACATTTTAATGCTTCATCGACCTAATTCCCCCGCCATAAAAAACCATTTTTGCGAAATTACCCCTAACAACCCTTAAAATGCAAAATTTAAGTGTTAGGTGTAGTTTTATTCAAAACATGTATTAGAAACACATAATCGATTTTAGAAAATAGGGTTATAATGGTTTTCGCGAAACCCACCCCCATCCCAAACAAAATGCAAAAACTAAAAATAGAAGTCTTAAGAGTAACTTAGGATCTCACAATTTAATCCCCAATAATACTGTAGTTCTCACTTAAGACAAGCTCAGACTTCAAAAGCTAAAGTTAACAATAATATTGTTGGACTAAAAATCATTTGTATGGCAACTCGGTTATACTACGGTTCGAACTGCGACGTTTATTTAGTTCCATGCACTTAGATAAGGATGTAGTAATTTTAAATGTAGCTTAAAATGTTATTTATGTATATTTAGTTGAAGTTCTTTAATAAACATAAGTGTTTTTGAATTTTCAAGGCTGCTAAGAGGTTAAGGGTTGTTTTGGTCAAAACCACTACAACTGGATTCTTAAGTATTTTCGACGCAAAAAAATATAAGTGGTTTAAAGGGAATTATCGTCGTTCTGCTATGTGACGAGGATGTAGTAATGGAACTTTTACTCGGCGTCTGGCTCGCAAACCTTGTTTTGCTAATTTCCAATGTCTTAAAAAAACTCAATTTCCACATTCATATTTTGTAAACAAAAACTTCAGTTGTTTCCTGAATGGTATTTGTGTCATCTTAATGTTTATGCACCTATTGAGAATAACACCACAATCTATATATAAATAGGCAAAGACAAAAGATTAGGTACCATTTTCTCCTCTGTCTCTCAACCGATTTTCTTCAGTTTTGTTTTGTTAAGTAGCTATTGACGACCTTCAGTGCAGAATGCTAATATTAATTTATAATATTGGTTCATTCATTAAATAAAATATAATAAAAATTCATTATTTAGGTCCATACTGTCAACGCCAAACAACGGACAGTGCCGCCGCCGCCAGACGGTCAAAACTCAAAACATTGAGTAATTATATATGGAGGAATTATATTCTTACAGCATGTACTTCTGGAAGTGGCATACAAGCGTTGTTGGTGTTTACTGGTAAAATAGTTAATGTAGTAGATCAGTATTGATTTTTCGAACGCGTTGCAATAAGTTTCATATTAAATATTGTGTTTAATGTGAATTTAATTATTTGATTAATATATTATTATCACAACCTTCCCGAAGGTGTTGTGTAAAAAATTGTCAGACAGCGGACAATAGAGAATGTATTAAATATTAAGTTCTCCTCTCTTTTCTTTAATATTCCTGAACTTGATTGAACCCGCAAATGACGAAAACTTTTAGGTTGCAAAGAACAATCTTCCTATTATTATATCGAATATTTTGCCAGGAGCGGTTCCAGCGAAAAATTTGGGGGGTCATTCATTTGTCATTTCGAATACCGATATTTGTCATCAATTTGGTCATTACATCTACTTCTCCGATTTCTCCACAACTCTGTTTCTTATAAAAATATACTTTTTACAATTTCATGAAATAGGGTCGAATTTCGACCACTGGGCGACCACTAGTTGAGATAAAACTCAAAATATCACCTTACTTTTTTTACAATACGAAACCATATCCTTCCGCAATAATTCCTTCATTTAATCCGATGTTGCATTACTTTTGTTGAAAATATTATTTATTTTTCCCCTTAATAGCTCTTCATTTGATAAGGGGTTGTTCATAAAATACGTTCGCACCCGGGGGGGGGGAAGGTTCCAATGAAATGTGACGTTCGCAGTACAAACATTTCTAATTTATTTTTCTCTAGTCTGTTTTTGTTACACTTTTCTGATACGATAGAAAGTCGTACGTTTAATATTTGTAAATATATAAATATTTTTAAGTACACAATAGCTTATAATATTTACTTAAGACCGTCACAATCGTCTCGTCTGTACATCCAATATTCTAGAAAAAAGCGCTTCCACGGATTATGGGCTCTCTGTTGAAAAGCAGATGAAAGTAAGACTTTACAGGGCCGATGATAAAATAAAGTTGCATATATAATAGTGTTATTACAGATACATAATTTCTCGTATACAATAGAGCCTGATGAACTCGAATTTTAATGAAAATGCTACAAATTTAGAATAAATGAGTTTTTCTAGATATACAAAAGTTTGTACTTCTCATTCGTCACTTAGTAGTCAACAATAACTGACTCTTAAAATTTCTTAATTTTGTGCTTATTATTACATATATTACTCATTCTACATTAGCATTCCTTAGATTTAAAAGTTAAGATTTCAAAAAAAATGCATCTGTGAGAAGTGAGTTACAACAAAAGATATTTAACACTTACAACAATGTTATCCAGAAAATAATTTGGTCAAGTGCGAGTTGGACTCGCATACTTAGGGTTCCGTACCACCTTCAAGATTCTAATATTCCAGTTTCAGACAAGCAGGGAATGAGTGCATTTTCTTATATTTACCCTTTTATATTTTAAAGGAAGGGTTTTAAATTTATAAAGAATATACACTTTCATTTTCCACATAGACTTTTTATTTTTTCTCCTTCAGGATTCGCTTGATTTTTATCAGAATACATATGTATTTAATTTTCTAATTTGGCCCCCAAAAATTAACATTAGAGTTTTATTTTACTAATAAACTTTCAGAGAAATCTTTTATAATCTACTGTCTGAGTTTTGAGGCTCTGTGGATTGGAAGATAAAGGGCAACATAGGTCAAGTTTTAAATTATAAATTATTAAATCTGTTATTCAAATTATTAAAAAATACAAATAAAATATATTTATCATAATTTAAATAGTGTAGTTTCTAAAATGGAAATTAAGTCGATGTTTAATATTTTTGTTAATATCTTTTAAACAAATGATTTAAAAATATGATATATTTGTAATTCACATAATGAGCCTGTTATATGATATATATATATATCTGATATATTTCATGATGCTTTTGAAAATTGAATCTTTATTTTCCATTTAATTGTATAATTTGTCCCTAAAATTACTATGGGGGCTTTCTAATAATTTATTTTTTAGAATAGAGAATTAGGGATTTTTTCATATTTTTCCAATAAACAAAAAAATTAGGTCTTATAGTTTGGGGTATAACGGGGGGAATGGGTAATTTTTTTTAAATATTTTTATAATATATTTTAAAATTATCATTTAAAAAAATACTTTTGTATTCGTCATAATGAGCCCTGTGATTTGATATATTACAAGACCCGTTAGAAACAATTATAACTTTTTATTTTCCATTTAATTACATAATTTGACCCCCAAAATGAATACTAGGGGTTTTTCCTTATTTTTCCAGTTAAGTTCAGGTGAGGGGCTATACTTCCATTTTTTTCAAAATTCAGCTTATGTTTCCGGGGGGGATGGGTAAATTTTTTAATATTTTTGTTAATATCTTTTAATTTATTTATTTTAAAAATATGAAAAAAATATTTTTGTTTTCGTCATAATGAGCCTTTTCATTTGATATATAACATGATGGGTTAGAAACAATTTTAATATTATATTTTCCGTTTAATTCTATAATTTGCCCCCCCCAAATGAATATTAGGGGTTTTTCCTTATTTTTCCAGTAAAATTCAGGTGAGGGGCTATACCTCAATTTTTTTTCAAAATTTTCCAGCTTAAGGTTTCGGAGATGGGGGGGAGATGGGTAAGTTTTTTTATATTTTTGTTAATATCTTATAATTATTTTATTTTAAAAATATGAAAAAAATATATTTGTTTTCGTCATAATGAGCCCTTTCATTTGATATATAACATGATGGGTTAGAAACAATTTTAATTTTATATTTTCCATTTAATTTTATAATTTGCCCCCCAAAATAAATATTAGGGGTTTCTCCTTATTTTTCCAGTAAAGTTCAGGTCAGAACCTATACCTCTAATTTTTTTCAAAACTTTACGTTTTATAGTTTCGGAGATAAGGGGGGGAATGGGTAAATTTAGGTATATTTTCGTTAATATCTTTTTAAATAATTTTTTTAAAATATGAAAAAAAAATATTTGTGTTCCTCAGAATGAGACCTTTCATTTGATATATTACATGATGCGTTTGAAATTTTTATTTAATTCTATAATTTGCCCCCCAAAATTAATATTAATGGTTTCTCCTTATTTTTCCTGTAAATTTCAGGCAACGCTCTATATTTCCCATTTTTTTCAAAATTTTAGGCTCAGTAGTTTCGGAGATCAGGGGGGGAACGGTCGATTTTTTTAGCCCCCCCCCCAGAAGTACCCCTAAAATCAAAATTTTTTCTTTTACGATATGTACTCCTGATTTGGTCACCAAACTATATATTGATACCAAATTTCAACCTCTTCCGTCCAGTAGGTTAGAAGAAAATTGCTGTGATGTGACAGAGGCAGAAATCCGGAGTGATATTATAAGGGTATCCGTATATTGTATATACGGAACCCTAAAACAAAAAAACAATTAAAAATTTAATACTCAAAAGGGAATAAAAAGATAAGATGGTTCCTTGTTGAAGTGAAGATCTGCTATGCATATTGGGGGATGAAAGCAGAATGGATAGATGCAGATGAAATAAAATGCTAATGTCGAAAACAAAGAAGAAGATACTGCAAGATCGGTATTATAGATGCTTATTCATTATATTAATGTTTGTGTAATATTTGTATTAGTCGTAATGTATCATATACGGGGAGGGGGATTCTAGCTTGTGTGACGTTATATTTATAGGGGTGTCGCAGAAAGTGAAACGCAGCGTGACGAGACGAGGAGCGAGGGAAGTGTCTGAAAAGAGGATTACGTTTATTGTAGTGTTCAGTTGATGAAAGTGTTGCAATTTTTTCTCATAAACTTTTTGACATATGTCATATCTGGTCTGTCATCTACCAACATATCTGCACTGCATTGTGTTACACTTTGTATATACCAGACGTGTTCCAACGCGACGTAAAACCGATAAGCAACCAGTAATGGTATTGTGCGTAACATCATTGTAAAAGCTCGTCACCGCGCAAGAAGATTATCGGCTGTGTATCGGTAATTCGTTCTGGTGGAACGAACCTATCAATTTTCACACCTGTATCACTTTTTGATTCTGGGACATTGTTTAAAAAACAATAGAAACACCCACTGCCCGTAACCAATAATTAAACAGCGTATCAAAATTAAATATAGCCCATGTTATTAGTAAAATAATTTTAAAAATTGGTTCAGAACTTCAGAAAAATACAAACACAAATTTTACCTCTTTGTATATTAGTATAGATTTCGTCAGGTTTGAAAGATAAGCTAGCGGAAAGGGGTGTTAATGAGGGTTAAATAGTGAAATCTTTTAATAAAAAATCTAAAATGTTATTTCGAAGTTGACATAATTATCATTTAGTATTTTTCGAATAAAAAATTATGGCGGTGGAATTAGTTAGATAGCTGTTTTTCTCTTGAACTTATAAACATTTGGATAGGGTAGATGTTAACAGGAGTGGATTTACAGGTAAACATTTTTAGGGAATTTCTGGCATGTTATTTTGGATTCTGCTATAATTTTCCTCGTTAACTTAAATATTAGTTCTCTGTTAATTTGTATCTTCGTGACTCTGCTGTTTATTAATTCATTTATAAGCCTTACTATAAGATAAATTGTTCTTTGATAATTATTCTGAACGAAACTGGGAAATCCAATTGTAAAAGCTTGGTATTGAAACTAAAACTGCTTAAGGTATAAAAAAACAATAAATCTCATCGAGATAAATTTAGATTTACCAGGTTTTTACACCTGCATGCAAGGTGGAGATTACCAGATTTTTGTGCATGATATATTAAACAGTAGGTATGAATTATGTGAACAAAAGCTTTTAATTTTCACTTTTTGTGATAATGTTGCATATCAGCTACCCAAATTAACAAATCAATTGTCATTAAAATTATTGAATGTGATATGGTTAGAAATATTATACAAATTGTTAACGGCTTTTATTTTGAGTTTATCTTTACCTTATCAGGTTCCATTTCATCCAAACGATCTAGGAAAGCCCGGCGTGATCCTGAAATTGAACGTATTAAGTTACATAATATTATAAAATAGAATTTCTTTCGAACAGCTTTGATTTTAACACAATCTCTACAGAAGTTGATATTTTATAAACACTTACTTGGTTCTGCGCATAAAACATATATTTGTGTTTCAGTGAGATCTTTACAGTCGGCCCTAAATTTATTAACTGATTCCATGAAACCATCCCAAAAACTCGTGGAATTTTCTGGCAGTTTCATAACTTCCTGTAAAAATCCAAAGGATTACCTTCATATATTTTTTCTGGTTATAACTGTAAATTATAAACGACCCACACATTTTGATATGTCTCTATGTAAATTAATAATATTATAAATGGGAAAGTATTTTTGTTCGATTGTTCTTTTCAATGTCGAAATAGCTCAATTGGGAGTGAGTTGGATTGAAAATTTAAAGGTGGCAGGCGCGATCCCTGGTTTTTAGTTCGTTCAATATAAAAAAGCACTTTAATGATCAAGGGAATCTTTAATTACCAAGAATCAAAGAATCAAGAGTGATATGAACACTTTCAAGAATTACATCTTGTGGCTTTGTTCCGAGCATATTGACAAATGTTTAATTATTATGTTTTTTTTTAATTAATTCTGATATTCATTGATACAAAGTAATAGCTCTAAACAACGATCACAATTATTTACCTTAAACTTAGAGTAAACATTTTCAGCTTTTGCTCGGACCTTTTCGGCCCAATTCGAAAACTCGTTTAACGACTCCTCCGACATGTTCCATTCCTTGGTGTTTCCTACATATTTTCTCAATCTTCTAACCATTTCAATAATATGGGTGTGCTTCTTTAACATGATTTCATCAAATTCTATTTCACACATAGCTTCCAGATAACCTAAAGCTTCTTTAGGATCTGCCTTATCCAATCCTAAACAGTTTTTTATTTTTACATCGAGACCTGTAAGTTCAGCTTCTGTTTTCAATCTGGCTATTCGCGCTTTCTTCATTTCCAAGTCTTTAAGGTATATCGCTTTTTTAACAGCATCTGCGTTCATGTCGATGTTTTTTATGAATGCTTTAAGGTCATTTATGATGGTTTGATCGCCAGATGCTACTTTTAGTTTAGCGTCTAGGACCCGAAGTGCCACTGATTCATCATAGAGAGCACGTTCGTATTCGTTACTGAATTTCAGGGGCCAATTTAAATGAAGTTTTAAACCACCCATATCATCAGTCGAGGGCAATTTGACAGCTAAGACCTGGTTTGCCGAGTCCCCCCTTGGTTCAACTGGCTTATCTAAATAAAAAAATAGAAAATTTAATATTTGACTATATTTATTCTGAATTGGTTTTATGAGATGACAATATTGTAGCAATGACGGTATACAAAAGAACTATTCCATATTATACCGGGTGTCAATTAAGTCCCGGGACGGCTGAATATTTGCTAAAGTACTTCATTTCTGGAAAAGATCAAGGTCATTCCTTTAGTAACTTTGACCAAGGAATGCGATGGTGACCTTTAATTTGACTTTGAACCTCATTTTTGACGTTATTTTGAGGTCTACCTCATTTTTTTAAATGAAAACCCCTATTTTTTATTGCGGAATCGGAAAGAGCGGGAAATTTTACGTTCGGACATGTATTGAGGTATGTGGTTGAGGTAACCACTAGAGGTCAAATAATAACTTCTTCTGGCTTCACATTTCTTACTCGGCGATTTTGGAGGTCGCTGAGTTCGAATCAACTAACGAAATTTTAATTTTTTCGAATCCAGGATGGAGAATTCAAGATAGTGGATGAAAATCATAGAAATAGCAAATTTTTGGCTGGAAATTTCTTGCTCGGAGGTTTTGGGGGGTCGCTGAGTTCTAATCAATTCGTAAAATTTTCCGCTCCTTTCGAATCCGGTATCAAAAATAAGGGTTTCTACATGAAAAAATGAGGTTGACCTTCAAATGACCTTGAAAATGAGGTGTAAGGTCAAATACAAGGTCACCATTGAGTTCTTTAAGTCTTACCTAGGGTAAAACCTTTGTTTCGTTTTACCACTGAACTCGCGAGATTTTTAAGAAGTCAATATTTGAGCTCTATTTGACCTCTAGGGGTTACCTCAATACATGCCCGGGCGTAAAATTTCCCGCTCTTTCCGATTCCACAATAAAAAAAATAGGGATTCTCATTTAAAAAAATGAGGTTGACCTCAAAATAACCTCAAAAATTAGGTCAAATCCAAGGTCACCATCGGATTCCTTGGTCAAAGTTACTAAAGGTATGACCTTGACCTTTTCCAGAAATGAACTACTTTAGCAAATATTCAGCCGTCCCGGGACTTAATTGACACCCTGTACAATTTTGGACACTAGAAATTTCTTAAAAAGGCGGATAAATGAAAAATAATATCCAGGAAAATCAGAACGATGAAAAAATCAAATTTTAACTTACAATTAGCAGTTTTATTTCAAATCAAGTTAGGTTAAAAACAGTGTGTTATTTAATTATTCTTTGCCTCTAGATTAAAGTTCTTGTCTCAATTTTTTTGATGCAACAGATAAGTATTTGAAATTTGTAAATGGGGAACAAAGCGTAGGAAGGCAATTTCGAATAAAATGTCCAGATTACTGGTTATTTGTACAGTCATTCTTCATCACAAATATTCTGAGTATTCTGACAATGTTTAATTGACCATACTAACAAGGGAATTCTCTCGAAAGTATTCACCGACAAACAAAACGTTTAGCAAAAACAAAAGTTGGTCGTCATGCACGTTAAAAAGACAAGGATACTACAAGAGAAGTGTTCCAACACCAGGTAAAACCGATAAGCAACCGGTAATCGTATTGCGCGTAACCTCATTGTAAACGGTAACTCGTCACCGCGCACGAAGATTATCGAGACTGACTGGGGCAGGATATAAATTCGGCTGTGTGACAAGAGGGATTCAGTAGTGGATTTGCGTTTGGATCGTCGTCGTAATATTTGAAGTATTACTCTAGTAGTGATTGTGAATTTTTGATGAAAATAGTGAGGATTTATTTTCGATGTAAACTGTTTTGAAACCCACGAAGTTTGTAATATATATATATATATATATATATATATATATATATATATATATATATATATATATATATGTATTATTAGTAATAATAGTAATATTATTGGTAATAATCGTCCCACTTAGAGAACAGTCGAAGAGTTTTTCATATTTCATTTTAGTCTGGCTTCTATTTAAAAAGTTATATGCGAAAATTATTTTTACGAAATTTACCTAAGCCGGCCCTGGTTTCATTCCAATACATCAATCGCTAAGAGGACAAAAAATTAATCTCGAAATAATTCGACCAACTGTAAAATTGACACTGTATTGTACGAGAGAATTCGATGCTGATTTTAAAAGGAGAGGCCCATCATCGCAGGAGGAGTTAGGCGGCGAAGAGCTTATGTCGTGTTATTATTTATATATTCGAATCTGCTGTTGTGAATTTTTGATGTAAATAAAAGTTTCTAGAAAGTGAGAGTGAATATTAGTTTTACAATTTTAATTGAACCCAAGGAGTTTATAACGTTATCTTGCTCAACAGTATTCGCCAAAATCGTAACTACTTAATAAAGTAAGTGTTTACTATATTTCGCTGATAATACTATCTCCTTAAGTTGATGGGTGGAACGTATTCAATCGTGAACCCCTATTAGTACCAATAAAATCAACCCTGATTGTGTTGAGATTAAGATGATAAAAACAGTTAATTAAATATCCTTTTTTGTATTTACATTTTTCGCTTCTAATCATACTTTGATTTTCATTTCGAATTTTTTACAATATATGTAACTAATCTTTAGGTGTCAAATACTCGTGTTTCAATAGTCTAACTAAAATGATTAAAACAGAGATTAATTAGTTCCATAAAGTGAAACTCAATACTGTAGGTTCTTACCATTTCCATCAAGATTACTGCCAATAACTAATTTTCAAAACTTGAAATTTACACTACTTGGACGACAATTTTGTGTTGTATGTGGTAGAATTGAACTGTTACTATGGTTAAAATCATGTAGTCTGAGCAAAAGTATCTTGACTGTACGAAATAGGGCCAAACAACTGACTTTGACACTGTTTTCCATCATTATTTACAAAGAAAATAGTTCTTTTTGTCGTTAAACATATTCATTTCATACTTTACTTGTTAACATTTGAAATTACCCAAATGCTTTGAAGTTAGGCATTTTAGCACTAATTTTAAGTTAAAATGTCGAATATTTATGTTCTTATTTATAAGATACACGTATATATCGTAAGTAAGAGAATCTATATATAATTAGGTAAAGACAAAACGGTTAGGTACCAATTTCTCCTTTGTCTCTCAACCGATTTACTTTATTTTTGTTTGGTAGCACTTGACTACCTACAGTGCAGAATGCTAAAATTTATTTATAATAATGGTTCATTCATTAGATAAAATATAATAAAAAAACATTATTTACGTCCATACTATCAAGGGCCATCAGATAACAGTAAGTGTCGCCAGATTGCTTGGAAAGAAAATCGTATGATGGATTGATTCGAATGTGACAGACGAATTAAATTATACTACATCGTCATGCTATTGAAATAGAACCTGGGCTCTCGCAAATTTGCAACTTTCATTGCTTTGTAAATATGATTTGCCAACTAAAACAAGAATTATGTTGCAATTGATGAATTTATTTCCGATAATATTTTATTAATTTTAATGTTATACTTCCAATTTAAAGATTCTTTTTTACAGTATAAATTTCATAAAATTTGAATAAGAATACAAAAAAAATGTGAATTAATACACTGATTGTAATATTCAAGAGAAATAGTTAGGTCTGGCAGCCCTGAACTCACAGCTATCTTTGATGTAGCGCCTTGATTTGAATTTGGACATTTCAGAATATTGGGTTGTGTAAGATTATTATAGCACGATGGTAAAGGTAAGTTGTAAATTCAATGTGTAAAATTCACCAAAAGTTAGTACAATCTTGTAATCGCAATAAGCGAAAAACAACAAATTCTTACCACTACCATGTAAAGTGAAATCATTACTGCTAAAAGTGAACAACATAGCCTAATGGACTCAACACTCATTCAATTAGTGATGTAGGGTAAGTAGTTAACTAGAGAATACAAATAGTGGAATCAGATATAAAGCAGTAATTGATTAAATTCAGATTCTAAAATATTCAATTGATAGACTCGAAAATAAGGTAAAATATGATACCGATACAATTCAAAGCAAAAAATAATGCGAATTTAGCACTACCCAGAATCAAATGATTAAAAACATCCAACAAAATTTGTATCTGAAGTCCCTCCATGTTAACCGCATCCAGCTAAGATACAGAATACTAAATAGGTGATAACAGAATTCGGCATAGGGACCTAGTAGCGAATATTGCGGAAATTTTATACTAAACATGAATCTAATCAACTCAAGATACGACGTCTTAGATTTTTAAACGAGGAATTTGTATTGACTCGGCCCACTTCTAACTGACTTTCAATTTTACCGAAATGCTGAAGCAGAATTCAAGGTCGAACGGAACAAATTATTCATGGGCAGCTAGAAAAAATCCTGTGATCTGTGTTGAAATGGTTGAGTCCGGACAGTTAACACATGATTATTTGGTTGGACCTATTAAAATACTGAACCAGCAGACTCCATCATCAAATGCGAAAAACAGTGCAAAGGAACAGCGAAAGAGGGACATGCCTTTTTCGCTTTAAAGAGTTTGTAACTCAGTTAACCGATCGTTCAACACATCTTAAACTCGGTCACATGACAAATGGCTTCATACAAACGACATACAATATCTGGATTACTTTCATTCTTTAATAAGAATTCCACCTAAAAAAATCATGATACACGTTACCACCTAGATAGCAGAGTGAAAAGAATGCCAACACGCCAAATTATACAAAACATGTGACATCATTGGTGATTTGGTGATTTATGCACTTGTTTATTTAAACATTTATAAACAAAACTTTATTATATTTTATAATATTTTTTAGAAACCACATTGAACCAACCAAAGCAACAATCGAAATTTCATACAGAATGTTGTATACATTAAATATCCAGTATCAATAAAAAATGTCAAAAAAAGTTTAATTTGCGGATATCTAGTAGTAAAAATGATCTTACATTACTAAACAATATTTACCTTTATAATAAGACTCTGAATCCTTCACACATTTTGCCTGAAATAAGATTTCATTATGTATAAATCAAAATTCAAAATTTTAACTTACATATTCAATGTTGTTTGTTAGAAATTTTTCGGAAACTACTTCAATTTTTTCATCAGCACCATCATTTTCAATTATTTCTTCCTTACTGCCTGTTGTCATCTCATTTTCTGTATCCTTCTTATCTACTAAGTTCTCTTTTTTGTCATCAATTTTATTTTTTCCATCTTTTGCTGCGTCATTTTTCTCTGATGATACTTCCTTCTTCACTGGTACTTTTTCTGCCTCGTCCATAGTTTTTTCTTTTTTTGGTGCAACTTTTGTTTTCTTATCAGCAACCTTTTCTTTTTTCTCGTCCACTTTTTCCTTTACAGGAGAATGCTCTAGTCTAAAAAATTAGTTAATAATTTGGTAGGAAAATACCACATTTCAAGATAACCAAGAGGAAAAATTAATACAAAGATAACAATCCCAAGGCAAACACTCTACCAACGTGCTTTCTTTACAGAGACTGTATAAGTGCAATTACTTAATTAATAAAAAACCTTACATAATATAAAACAGTCGCGTCTGTCTGAACGCGATAAACTAAAAACTATTAAGAAATTCTTTCACTAATATAAAGCTGCACTAAGCGTTAGTAATGTAGCCTTTGTCGCATTGTGATGGAACTAATCAATTACTGGATGGCAGAATGCAGATTAGTTTGGAGGGAAATTTAATACAAGATAAACAGAAAGTGACGCAAATATGAAAACTGATATGTCTACTTTTCTCTTCAACTGAATAATAAAGAGTTCAACTATTTTACTAACATCCTATTATCTAATCAGGGTGGATGGAGAAAGTTACATAGGCTTGACAATTGATATGTTAATTTAAATCTTAAAATGAATCAATCGTGATTGGCCATTATGCAAAAAATCAATTATTTGATAGGGTCAATTGGGCGGTCTCTATTGTTTTCATAGAACTTTAATATTTCAGGTACAGAAAGTGATACTCGAGTGGAAATTTCAAAATTTTACTTAATGTTTCGTTTCGTTGAGGGAAACGCAGCTGAAGAAGGATTTCGACTAGAAACAATATATTGTCTTGTGTTAAATGGATTGTAAATTCTTGAAATTATAGCATTATTGCTTTGATAGGCCTATCTACGATTTTTTTTTTCGAATGATTTATATTTTTGGAATTTCAGGATCACAACGTTACACCCAGCACGATTTCGATTTGGGGTCTCTGTTCGCTAGTTTTCCCAGAAACTCTTTGGTGCGGATAATCATTTTGGGTTAAGGTGTTAAACTCAGTTCAGAAAATAATTACTGGAGAGTTCAATCAGTTAATGATGAAGGTTCTCTGCTAGAAATTGCAAATTCGCGAAAAGATATCATATCTTCTTATGAATAATTTGTTCTGAAAAAGTAGATTTAAAACGTATTAAACTAAATATATTTTTAAATGCTATTTTCTAAATATTGAGTTGTTCTGTAGTTTGATTTTTCATATAATTGATTTTATTATAATGTCGAGTCAGAAAGGTAAGGTTAATTTAAATGCCGCGAAACTGTGAAAACCATCCAAACAATTATTAAAAAGCAATATTACTCCGTTGAGATAAAAACTTGGGTGTCAAATGGGTGATTAGGACAAAACTTCGGCCGCTCATACTCGCTAATGGTTGCCTTAACGGAAAGTTGCAGCCTATGCAATTTGCAATTCCAGTGGTATAAAAGGAACCAAAGGACCATTAAACGAGCTATTATTCCCTTATTAGACAAATTGCTGGAATAATAAGCCAAATCAAGAAGGTCTTTAAATATCTCAACATTTTGTTAGATCTACAACAAGAATACACTAACCTTTGTTGTTTTAAACACGAGTGGAAAGCAAAGATCACAGAAAACATTTTGTCACCAGGCAACAGCATGAAGGAAACCCTGAACATTGTATACATAGAAAATATCTATAGCAAAAATAGACATATTATATGTCTCTTGGTTGGGATATTTAATGGTCTGCTTGATCTAGCTTATTTCTGCAATATCTGTTCATGGAATGGTTCTTTGGATTCCTCCATATGATTAAAACTGCAAATGGTATATACAACAATTTTCCGATAAGTCAACTACTAGATAATACGCAAAAGTTGTCGCCATCACAGACTTGAAACTCAACATAAAGTTCAAATCCCTTTTTTATTAACATTCCTTTTTTTTCAAAATTGTTTAATAATATAAATAATGAAAACGGTTTAGACAATTTAGACATTTACGGGGATTTAAAGGTGAACATCTTCGAACCCTACACTTAATCACGAAAAAAAAAACAAATCACAAAACAGTTTACATAGTCAGAAAATTGCACTAAATAAATTTACTTCTAAATATACAAAAAAAAGAGCATAAAACTTCATAAGTAACAATATTTCAGGAAATCTAAAATTTGCGAACATGTATTGCAACACGCCATAAGACACCCTTGCAATATATATTTAACACTAGTTGTTTAACAATAATGTGAAGGAAATTCATCCGATATTTCGTGGAATCTAGTTTGTTTGGCGAGTCGAGGCCGGCGGCCGAAGCTATTGCAATTCCTCGAATCTTCAAGAATCCATGAAGGAATTTTTCTGCGGTTCTTTGACCTTCTAGAGCCTTCTGAGATGAAATATATAAATATGGAGAGCCGACGAAAGGATTCATTTGGTATTCGAATACCATATTGTTACGAAATTTACCCAAAGCCGACCCTGTTTCATTTCAGTACGACAACAAACGCTTTGAGATAAAAAAAACGGTTCTCGAAAAGACTCGGCAGCGGAAGGAGTGATGATTGATTTTACGATAATTTTCTATGCTGGCTTATAAAGGAACCAGCCACGATGGAGAGTGCAGAGTTATACCGCGACGGCTAGTGTATATGGGAATGTATTGTGATATTTGAATCAGCTGTTCTAATGTAAATAAAGTTCTAGAAAAGTGAAAGTGAATATTAGTTTTATAATTTTAAATTGAACCTACGGACTTTACAACAATTTGGTGTTAGAAGTGAAGGATTAAGTGCAGTTAAAATCGTAATTTGATTTATGGAAACTCGTAGTATGGAAAAAACCGACGAAACTACCAAAAAAATTATCAAACAGGTTACGGAGGGACTAGACGAAAAAATAGCACAGATTCTTGAAAAACGTGACAAGAAGGAGAAACAACATCAAGAAGAAATTCAACAAAGGTTAGTGAAATCTTTTGATGATAAACTAAAGTTGAATTAGGAAATCTTGTCACTAATATCGATGAAAAACGTAAAATAGAATTAGAAAATCTTGTCACTACGAAAGCGAACAACAAAATCTTGTTTCCACGATGAAAAGTGAACAACATAATTTAATTGAAGGATTATTCTCGAAATTTGAAGAAAAACAAGATCACATTGAATTAAAACGACAAAATGATTTTAAAGTAACTGAAGATAAAAGACAACTGCAATTTGAACAATTAATGCAAATTGTATCGCAAGTTAATGAAACAGTTAATGAAAGAATGCAAATAGTTGAATCCGACATAAAAGAAACCAAAGTAGATGACATCGATTCCATACAGAGCCAGGTGAAATTTGAAATCAGTGCTATTCAAAGTAACGTAGAAACAGAAATTAAAAAAATGCAACAGGACTTACAGAGAGGAAAATACCAGAACACCGTGAGTACCAAAGGTTCCGTTAGCAAACCACCCACATTTGATGGCAGCTCATCTTGGCCCATGTATAAACGACAATTTGAAGCCGTGGCTACAGTTAATGGATGGGATAACCAAGAAAAATCCACGTCTCTGGTAATTTCGTTAAGAGGTCCGGCCCTAGAACTCCTCCAAAGTATTCCAGTCGATGAACAAGGTAATTTCGACAAGATCATCGCCATCCTAGATAAACGATACGACAATCAATCCTTGAGCCAGGTATACCAAGTCCAACTGAGTGGAAAAACGCAAAAATCCGGTGAAAGCCTCCAAGAATTCGAAGCAGAAATTAGACGGTTAGTACACTTGTCCTACCCAGACCTGCCAGAGGAAACGAAAGATCAGTTGGCCACACAGAGTTTCATAAACGGCATCAGAGATGTGGAAGTACAAAGAAATTTAAGACAGAGTGGCGTCAAGAAGAGCAATGAAGCTCTACTTCGAGCTTTGGAAGTAGAAGCCGTCATGAACATGTCCAAGCCGAGGGCCCGAGCAGTTTCCTTCAACCAGGAAGAGTCAGAATCACCATTTCAAGCGCTGCTGGCTGGCCTGAACAAAATATTAGAACGGTCACAAAGAACTGGCACCAGAGGGGCATGTTACCGCTGCAGAAGGACAGGACACTTCCAACGTGATTGTCGAGTGAGGCTACCTGAACGATCACCAACCAGGGGTAACCAACAGAACGAAAGCCACATATCCAGGGACCGTCAGCCAGCCAGGATAAGGGGGCGAATGCTGACTGTCCCTCCGTCAGTCCCCAAAACGTTATCCATCCGGGGATTTTGCCGAGATAGCGGCAGCCTAGTCATCAGAGGCACCATCAATAGCGAGCAGTTACCATCACCATTGACACCGGCGCCGCTGTGTCCATTGCCAAGTCCAGGGTTTTGAGAGCATCAGAAATTCGGCCAGTTACCAATAACATCCAGCTCAGAACAGTCACCGGCGAGTCCATGTCAATACAGGGTGAGGCAGATGTCGTGCTACAGATAGGGGACAACATGATCCGGCATAGGGTCCTGGTAGCGAATATTGAGGACGATATAATACTGGGAATGGACCTAATTAGCCAGCATGGATTTATGTTCGACTCGAGATATGATGTTCTTCGGTTCCTATATGAGGAATTTGTATTGACACGACCCGTCAACAGTTCAGTCACCTCCATAAAAATTGTGGCAAAGTCTTCAGCTAGAATTCCCGGTCGAACGGAACAGATTATTCATGGGCAGCTAGACAGCAATCCTGGGAGCTGCGTTGGAATGGTGGAGCCCGTACACTCAGCTCATGACTACTTAGTTGGACGGGCTATAGTTAAAACCGGACGAGATATACCAATCAGAGTCCTGAATTTGTCCAACAACGACATTAGAATTGCCAATGGTCAAGAGATAGCTTGTTTCGAGCCAGTAGAGAACATCATCAATTGCGAAGAAGAGTACCAGACGTCGGTGAAGGAGACAGGGCCCGATAAAGAGTTCCTACAACAGTTTGCTGACCATTTGACACACTTGACACCAGAGAACCAGAAGAAAGCCAAGCAATTTATCAAAAAACACTGGCAAATTTTTAACAGTAAAAATGGAACCATCAGAATACCACCTAGACGACTACCATTGGGGCAGGCAGTCGAGGAAAACATCGAGTCCATTTTACAAAATGAAGTTATTGAGCCATCCATCAGTCCATGGTCTGCTCCCGTCGTGCTAGTTAAAAAGAAGGATGGAACCACCCGATTTTGCGTGGATTACAGAAAGCTGAATGATGTCACGAAGAAAGACAGCTATCCACTACCCCGAATCGATGACACTTTGACCATACTAGCAGGCTCCCGTTGGTTCTTCACACTAGACCTAAAAAGTGGATATTGGCAGGTTGGCTACACGCAAACGACAGAGAGAAGACAGCGTTCTCCACCAGTAAAGGGCTGTTTGAGTTCACAGTCATGCCCTTTGGGTTATGTAATGCACCCGCTACATTTGAGAGGCTAATGGAGTATGTACTGAGCGGGTTAATATGGAGGACGTGCTTAGTATACCTCGACGACATTCTAGTCATGGGTCAGACATTCGACGACCATCTGAAGAACCTGGACGAAGTATTCTCCAGAACTAATAATGCCAACCTGAGACTCAATCCGAAGAAGTGTTCCTTGTTCCAAAAAGTAGAGTTTTTGGGTCAGGTAGTGTCCGAGTCAGGAATCCGCACCAACGAAGACAAGATTAGAAGCCATCCGTGATTGGCCACTTCCAAGAGACAAACATGAACTCCGAAGCTTCTTGGGCCTCTGTTCATACTACCGGCGTTTTGCTGAGGGATTTGCCACCATCGCCGCCCCTCTACATCGGCAGACCACTGAGAAAGAGACCTTCCATTGGAATCAGGATTGCGAAACATCATTCAGGCGACTGAAGGCAGCACTATGTTCTAGCCCAATCCTATCCTTTCCTACACAGTCCAGCAAGTTCATCTTAGACACCGACGCCAGCAACACAGGTTTGGGGGTCGTCCTATCCCAGGTGCAAGATGGTGAAGAGAGATTGATCGAGTATTACAGCCGTGGATTCTCGAAACCGGAAAGAAATTATTGCGTCACCAGAAAAGAACTTCTTGCATAAATAAGGGCTGTAGACCATTTCCACAAATACCTCTATGGTCGTCATTTCTTAATCCGAACAGATCATGCCGCACTCAAATGGCTGCTGGACATGAAGACACCGGAAGGACAACTGGCCAGATGGATGGAGAAATTACAGCAATACGACTTCAAGGTGGAACACCGTGCCGGCCGTTTGCACAATAATGCCGATGCCCTATCCAGAAGACCCTGTAGAGCGGAATGCGGACATTGTCTGAAGACGGAACAGCGAGAAGGTATATCCATCAGGCAGATTCGAGTGCAGGCCAATGAAGACTGGACAACGGAACAGTGCATCCAGGACCAAATGGCTGATCTAGACATCGAACCAATCTTGACACTCAAAACGAGAGGGGCACCCAGGCCACGATGGGACGAGGTAGCTAGATACTCCGGCGTGCTGAAATCGTTATGGGCTCAATGGGACTCTCTAAGAGTAGACAATGGAATGCTCAAGCGAATTTGGGAAAGCGCTGATGGACGAGAAACCAAGTCCCAACTGGTAGTTCCGAAGAAAAAGGTACCAGCCATCCTGACCGAAGTACATGATGGAATTACCGGAGGCCACCTGGGCATGAATAAAACCCTTGACAAAGTTCGCCTACGGTACTACTGGGTGAATTACTTCGAAGACGTCAGAGCTTGGTGCCGCAAATGTGCCATCTGTGCAACCAGTAAGGGCCCGAAGACCCGGACCAAGAGCAGAATGCAGCAGTACAATGTGGTCGTCCCATTTGAAAGAATTGCCATCGATGTCGCCGGTCCGTTTCCCGAGTCTGAGAGGGGGAACAAATACATTCTGGTCGCAATGGATTACTTCAGCAAATGGCCTGAGGCGTATGCGATACCCAACCAAGAGGCAACCACGGTAGCGACGGCGCTAGTAGAACAAGTATTCAGCAGGTTTGGCGTCCCGATGGAATTACATTCAGACCAGAGGCGTAACTTCGAATCGAATTTATTCCAGAAGGTCTGCACGATGTTGGGGATCAGGAAAACGAGAACAACACCATTACACCCACAGTCAGACGGAATGGTGGAAAGATTCAACAGGACCTTGGAACAACACCTATCCAAGGTCGTCAGCAATAACCAGCGTGATTGGGATGAGCATATTCCCCTATTCCTGTTGGCATATCGCTCTGCTGTACATAATAGTACAGGCCTGACCCCAGCCAGGGTCCTATTCGGAAAGGAGCTGCGATTTGGCATTTGGCTCCCACGAAGAACATCCCCAAGACATCGACGATTATGCCGAGCAGCTTCGACATAACATGCTGGCAATACACGAATTAGCCCGAACGCGGATGTTGGCCACCAGTGACCGGATGAAGGATGCGATACGACCTCAAGGCCAATTCAGTCGGGTTCCAGGAGAGTGACAAAGTCTGGCTGTACAACCCCCAACGGAGCAAGGGTAAATCCCCAAAGTTTACACCCGCCTGGGATGGTCCATACGAACTGGTCATGAGGCTGAATGACGTCGTCTACCGGATCCGTCGAAACCCCAAGGCTAAATTGAAGGTGGTTCATTTAGATCGACTCGCTCCCTACCATGGAGAGGATGTTTCTGATCGGGACGATCAGAATTAAAGGGGGGGCAGTGTTACGAAATTTACCCAAAGCCGACCCTGTTTCATTTCAGTACGACAACAAACGCTTTGAGATAAAAAAAACGGTTCTCGAAAAGACTCGGCAGCGGAAGGAGTGATGATTGATTTTACGAGAATTTTCTATGCTGGCTTATAAAGGAAGCAGCCACGATGGAGAGTGCAGAGTTATACCGCGACGACTAGTGTATATGGGAATGTATTGTGATATTTGAATCAGCTGTTCTAATGTAAATAAAGTTCTAGAAAAGTGAAAGTGAATATTAGTTTTATAATTTTAAATTGAACATACGGACTTTACAACAATATAGTAAAGAGCAGATAAATTGTAAATAGTTGTGTGAATATACAAATAGTAAAAATAAATACTTTGTGGTGGTGACGGACTACTTCAGTAAATGGGCAAAAGCTTATGCCTTGCCGAATTAAGAAGCACTGAAAATTGTTGATGTCCTTGTCAAGGAATGGATCAGTCTTTTGGTGTTCCCTTGGAGTAGCACTCAGACCAAGGTAGAAATTTCGAGTCTGCTCTTTTCTAAGTCGTCTGCAAAATTTTGAAGATAAATAAAACAGACGATTGCATTACACCCTCAAGCCGATGAAATGGTAGAACGGATGAATAGGACCATTAACGACCATTTGTCAAAGGTAGTCTCTGACCTCCAAAGAGACTAGGACCAGTTTCTTCACTTGTTTCTATGGCATATCGTTCGTCTGTGCACGACTCCAAGGGTCAGACCATGGCCAGTGTCATTATGGAACGAGAGTTACGACTGCCCTGCGATTTAAAGTTTGGATATCCTCCAGGAGAAGAGACCGCAAGGTGATAATATGTCAGCCAGTTACGTCACAAGAAGAATGCATTCCATCAACGAGTCCGGTTAAATGTCGAGAATGCCTGTGTCCGAATGAAGGAACCATAGGACATCAAAGCCGAAGGCGGAAAATTCCAATTTGATGGTCTTGTTTGGTTGTATAACCTGCAACGTTGTCGTGGATATTCCCCCAAACTACAAAGATCTTGAGAGCGGCCTTACCAAATTGTAAAGAGGATCAATGATGTCTACAGAATAAGGAAGCTACCTCGAGGAAATCCAAAGGTGGTACATTTTAATAGATTAGCTCCTTATGCGGGAAGTCGAGGCGGCGAAGTGAGCAAGCCCAAGATCGCAGCATCTAACCACCCGATAAAGAAACGACCTTCGAACAGATTATGGCACTGTACTCGGATGAGCAAGAAAGTGCCGAGACCTGTTTGAGGTGCCCATAGAATATTTCCTAGCTCATTGTGCCTCGAGATGTCCAGATGTCCAGAGGAATAGTCAATGTTTTTGCAAATAAGTACGGCTAGTTCCAGAAGCTAAGGGAGCAAGGTCCAGTGGTGGGGAAGGTCCTTCATATCGAAGATAAACAATCAGTGGGTACCAGAGACATCTTCTATTTGGTAACGAAAACATTCCCGCAGGACAAGCCAACATATAGAAATGGAAAACTTTGGTAGAATTGAGAACTATGTTGACGGAGAAGAACCTGATGAAATTGACGGTCCCAAAGAGAGCTTGTGGGTTGGATGGACTGAAATGAAGGGTGGTGAGAAGTATGATGGAAACTATCTTTCGATTCAGTCGCATCGACATCCTTGTATGCGGATGGACTGAAATGAAGGGTGGTGAGAAGTATGATGGAAACTATTTTTCGATTCTGCCGCATCGACATCCTTGTATGCTGTCTCAATATTCGCAGCCCAGATTCGAAGACCGTCGACTGTTACTTCCACGAACGTCCCGTTGTCGAAATGGAGAGTCCTGCAAATACTGCCATACCATGAAAGATTCTGGGACATTCCGGGACGAAATAGTCTTAAGAAGGGGGCAAGGTGATTGGAATTCATCCGTTATTTACAAAATTAATCTCTGATAACAAGAGTAGAACACATTTGAAAATTTATCACAAAAATTCAGAATTTATAACAGAGGATACAGGCTATGCCAGACAATTTCGACTACATAGTGCTTGCAACTTAAATACCTCACAATTTCATAAAAAATATTATTGCAACACGTACATGTATCAAACAGAATCAACTGTTTCATCTCAAGATACTTCAAATTTGGAAAATGTGCCTTATTAAGGTGGGAATGCGACAAGAGAGGTTGTACCATGGTAATATGAAAGGATTTAAAGAAATATGTATTATCTAAATTTACAAATGGTCGATCGATATTTTGTTATATTTTTTAATAATGCGTTCCAGTTTTTGGTGCTACGGATAATTTATAGGTACTTAATACAGCTATTATAATATTAAAATAGATTTGTGGGTATTTGTAGTCTAGTAGATATCACTATTAATAAATTGGTGAATTACACAGGAGATAGGAAAATTTCGACTTAGAGGTTTTACACTTTAGCCATAGATTTATTTATATGCCTATTTTGTTCTATATTGCATTTTTTAAAACTGTAACCATAAATTGGATAAATCATAAAATACAGTTTTCGAATACATTCGATGAAATTTTCATCTTCCGCCGTATTTAACTCAACAAACCACTAACAAACTCATCCGACAAAAATAAAAATATTGTAGAGAAGCAATCAGCATTTGATGATTCGGTGACTGCGGCAAGACTGACGGTCCTGTTTCGTGGCTGAATCGGCTCTGTATGTGTAGACAGGGTAGACTTTCACGAAACAATATTTTTTGTGACTGGTGCACCTCGGATATAACGAACCGGCGACGTGACGTGGCCATAAACTACTTACGAGGGTGAATCAAATATGAACCGGACTTTTGTTTTAAAAATTTTATTGGTACGATCAATACAAATTTTAATACATATTATTTTTCTACATAGTCTCCTCTCTTATGTATACATTTTTCCCACCGAATCGGAAGTTTTTTAATACCTTTCTCAAAGAATGAAACTGGTCGTGTCGATAACCAATTGCGCACAAACGTTTCTACATCTTCGTTGTCCTCAAAGTGGTGGCCTCCCAGTTCTTCTTTAAGTGGCCCAAACATGTGGTAGTCACATGGCGACAAATCAGGACTGTAAGGCGGGTGTTCAAGGGTTTCCCAATGCATTTTGTTCAATTTTCCTTGAGTCAATGCAGCTGTATGTGGCCCAGCGTTGTCAGGCAACAGAATCACACTTCGGATAGACATATCTCGCCTCTTTTGCCGATAGGCAAGTTTCACTTGTTGGAGTAGTTCGCAGTAATACTCAGCATTAATTGTACGGCGTTCGTGCAGAAAATCGATCAGCAGTACGCCTTCAATCAGCTCACGAATTGCGTAGATATTCGCCTCATTGATGCTTGTCGTGGGACGGCGTGCATGAGGCTCATTTTCCACTGTCTCTCGGCCATCTGAACTTTTTGTGCCAGTCGTACACTTGGGTCCTTGAAAGTGTTTCATTGCCGAACTGTGCAGATAGTCGACGCAAAATTTCAGACGGTTTAACGCCCTCCCGCGCCAAAAATTTGATAACAACACGTTGCGCAACAGACGTATGCACCTCTAGCTCTAACATGATGCTACTAACAGCGCATCGACTACGCCTCGCCAAACCGACGAACTCCCCTCTTCTTAACATCCCTACCTAACATATATCGAGACGCCACGCCACTCGAATTACCTACAGGGCGAGAAACAGAAAAGTCCGGTTCATATTTGATTCACCCTAATAGTATTAACTATATATGTGGTAGTTATTACCAATAAATAGGGGGTAGATAGTGACAAATTCCAGAATTAAGAAAAAATGACAATTCATCATACACATACACAATGTCACGAGGTATGGAAAACTTACTTTTCTTCTTCTGCTTCTGCACTTTCACCTTTGATTTTTCTGGTCCTTGGAGATTTTTTAACTGCAATGGTTTGCTTAGTGGGGGTCTCCGGTTCTTTGTCTTCAGACTTATGTTCATTTGTTTCTTCAACGGCAACTGAAAATAGCATAAATATTGTTATGAAACAAACATATTTTTATTTAATAAAAATAATAAGACCTTTGCATCTACAGATTTAACTATAACCTTTTGTATGATAGTAGCAGTACTAATGTTAACGTCGTCTTGAGGTTACTTCACGTTTATTTGAACTGAACTAAAAGTTTGTTACCTTGGTTAAGGCCGACATTTCAATTCCTGTCATTTGATGCAAACTCAAAAATCGCTTAATAAAAATATCAGACGATTGTCGTTCATAATACTTCAACTTCATTGATTGTTTTTTGTAGGCGATATAATACCAAAAATAATAATATTGTAACAAAATTTCCCTAAGCCGGCTCTGGTTGCATTCCAAGACGACATCGATCGCTGAAAGGAAAAAAAAGTAATCTCGAAATGGCTCAGCAACTGTAGAATTGATAACGGATTGTACTGGAGAATTCGATGGTGATTTTAAAAGCAGCAGCCATCATCGCAGGAGTTAGTTAGACAGCGACGACGAGCGTATATTGTAATGTTATTGTGATTTGAATCAGCTGTTCTGTATAATTTGATGTAAATAAGAGTTCTAGAAAAGTGAAAGTGAATATTAGTTTTTTTTTTAATTTTAAATTGAACCCACCAAATATATAACAATTTGGTGTCACAAGTGGGATTAAGTGCAGTTAAAATCGTAATTTGACTTATGGAAACCCGTAGCATGGAAAAAATGGACAAAACTACCAAAAAAATAGGCAAGCAGGTTACGGAGGGACTAGACGAAAAAATAGCCCAGACTCTAGGAAAACGTCACAAGAAGGAAAAACAACATCAAGAAGAAATTCAACAAAGGTTAGTAAAATCTTTTGATGAAAAATGTAAAATAGAATTAGAAAATCTTGCCACTACGATTAAAAGCGAACAGAAAAATCTAGTGTCCACGATGAAAAGTGAACAACAAAATTTAATTGAGGGATTATTCTCGAAATTTGTAGAAACATAAGATCAAACTGAATTAAAACGACAAAATGAATTTAAATTATTAGATGAACACAGACAAAATGAATTTAAAGTAACTGAAGAGAAAAGACAACTGCAATTTGAACCATTAATGCAAATAGTATCGCAAGTTAATGAACGAATGCAAATAGTGGAATCAGACATAAGAGAAATAAACGAAGACATAAAGTTCCTAAAAAATACCGTGGATACTCTTGAAACCAAAGTAGATTCCATCCAGAACCAGGTGAAATGTGAAATAAGTGCTATCCAAAGCCTGGAAAAAGTTGAAATCAGTTCAATTAAAGACGCAGTACACAGTGAAGTACAAGATAAAGTGGAAAAGATTTGCAGAGAGGGAAATACCAGCACACCGTGAGTACCAAAGGTTCCTTTAGTAAGCCACCCACATTTGATGGCAGTTCATCTTGGCCCATGTATAAACGGCAATTTGAAGCTGTGGCTACAGCTAATGGATGGGATAATTATGAAAAATCTACGTCTCTTGTAATTTCGTTAAGAGGTCCGGCCCTAGAACTACTCCAAAGCATTCCAGTCGATGAACAAGGCAATTTCGACAAGATCATCGCCATCCTAGACTAACGATACGACAATCAATCCTAGAGCCAGGTATACCAAGTCCAACTGAGTGGAAAAACGCAAAAATCCGGTGAAATCCTCCAAGAATTCGAAGCAGAGATTAGACGGTTAGTTCACTTGTCCTACCCAGAGCTGCCAGAGGAAACGAAAGATCAGTTGGCCACACAGAGTTTCATAAACGGCATCAAAGATGTGGAAGTGCAAAGAAATTTAAAACTGAGTGGCGTCAAGAAGAGTAATGAAGCTCTACTTTGGGCTTTGGAAGTAGAGGGCGTCATGAACATGTCTAAGCCGAGGGTCCAAGCAGTTTCCTTCAACCATGAAGAGCCAGAGTCACCATTTCAAGCACTGTTGGCTGGTATGAACAAACTATTAGAACGGTCACAGAGAACTGGCACCAGAGGGGCATGTTACCGCTGTGGACGGTGGAGGGCACTTTCAACGCGACTGCAGAGTCAGGCTACCTGAACGATCATTGACCAGGGGTAACCAATAGAACAGCCACATGTCCAGGGACCGTCAGCCAGTCAGCATAAGGGGGCGAATGCTGACTAACCCTCCACCAGCCCCCGAAACGTTATCCATCCGAAGTTTTTTGCCGAGATAGCAGCAGCCTAGTCATCAGGGGTACCATCAATGGCCGAGCAATTACCATCACCATCGACACCGGCGCCGCTGTGTCCATTGAAAAATTCAGGGTTTTGAGAGCATCACGAATTCGGCCAGTTATCAATAACATCCAGTTCAGAACAGTCACCGGCGAGTCCATGTCAATACAGGGTGAAGCAGATGTCGTGCTACAGATAGGGGACAACATGATCTGGCATAGGGTCCTGGTTGCGAATATTGGGGACGATTTTATATTGGGTATGAACCTAATTAGCCATATCCCATATCTCTCTCTCGACCCGAGATATGATGTTCTTCGGTTCCTAAATGAGGAATTTGAATTGACACGGCCCGTCAACAGTTCAGTCACCTCCATAAACATTGTGGCAAAGTCTTCAGCTAGAATTCCCGGTCGAACGGAACAGATTATTCATGGGCAGCTAGACAGCAATCCTGGGAGCTGCGTTGGAATGGTGGAGCCCGTACACCCAGCTCATGACTACTTAGTTAGACGGGCTATAGTTAAAACCGGACTAGATATACCAATCAGAGTCCTGAATTTGTCCAACAACATCAGAATTACCAATGGTAAAGAGATAGCTTGTTTCGAGCCAGTAGAGACCATCATCAATTGCGAAGAAGAGTACCAGACGTCAGTGAGGGAGGCAGGGCCCAGTAAAGAGTTTCTACGTCAGTTTGCTGACCATTTGACACACCTGACACCAGAGAACCAGAAGAAAGCCATGCAATTTATCACAAAGAACTGGCAAATTTTTAACAGTCAAGATGGAACCACCGGTCGCACCAACATCATCCAGCATCGAATAGATACCGGAAAGGCTCAACCCATCAGTATACCACCTAGATGACTACCATTGGGGCAACAACAGACAGTCGTGGAAAACATCGAGTCCATGTTACAAAATCGAGTTATTGAGCCATCCATCAGCCCATGTTCTGCTCCCGTCGTGCTAGTTAAAAAGAAGGATGGAACCACCCGATTTTGCGTGGATTACAGAAAGCTGAATGACGTCACCAAGAAAGACAGCTATCCACTACCCCGAATTGATGACACTCTGACCACACTAGCAGGCTCCCGTTGGTTCTCCACACCAGACCAAAAGAGTGGATATTGGCAGGTTGGTCTACACGAAAACGACAAAGAGAAGACAGCGTTCTCCACTAGTAAAGGACTGTTTCAGTTCAGGTCATGCCCTTTGGGTTATGTAATGCACCCGCTACATTTGAGAGACTAATGGAGTATGTACTGAGCGGGTTAACATGGAGGACGTGCTTAGTATACCTTGACGACATTCTAGTCATGGATCAGAGATTCGACGACCATCTGAAGAACCTCGACAAAGTATTCTCCAGAATTAATAATGCCAACCTGAGACTCAACCCGAAGAAGTGTTTTATGTTTCAAAAAGAAGTAGAGTTTTTGGGCCACGTCGTTTCCGAGTCAGGAATCCGCACCCACGAAGACAAGGTAGAAGCCATCCGTGATTGGCCAGTCCCAAGAGACAAACATGAACTGCGAAGCTTCTTGAGCCTCTGTTCCTACTACAGGCGATTTATTGAGGGATTTGCCACCATTGCCGCACCTCTACATCGGAGACCACAGAGAAAGAGACCTTCCGTTGGAATCAGGATTGCGAAACATCATTCAGACGACTGAAGGCAGCACTATATTCAAGCCCAATCCTAGGCTCTCCTACACAGTCCGGCAAGTTCATTTTAGACATTGACGCCAGCAATACAGGTTTGGGGGTCGTCCTATCCCAGGTGCAAATGGTGAAGATCGAGTACTACAGCCGTGGACTCTCGAAACCGGAAAGAAATTATTGCGTCACCAGAAAAGAACTTCATGCAATAATAATAGCTGTTGACCATTTCCACAAATACCTCTACGGTCGTTATTTCTTAATCCGAACAGATCATGCCGCACTCAAATGGCTGCTGGACATGAAGACACCGGAAGGACAACTGGCCAGGTGGATGGAGAAATTACAGCAATACGATTTCAAGGTGGGACACCGTGCCGGCCGTTTGCACAATAATGCCGATGCCCTATCCAGAAGACCCTGTAGAGCAGCATACGGACATTGTCTGAAGACGAAACAGCGAGAGGGTATCTCCATCAGACAGATCTGAGTGCATCCAGGACCAAATGGCTGATCCAGAAATCGAACCAATCTTGTCACTCAAAACGAGAGGGGCACCCAGGCCATGATGGGACGAGGTAGCTAGATACTCGGGCGTGCTGAAATCGTTATGGGCCCAATGGGACTCTCTAAGAGTAGAGAATGGAATGCTCAAGCGAGTTTGGGAAAACACTGATGGCCGAGAAACCAAGTCCCAACTGGTAGTTCCTAAGAAAAAGGTACCAGCCATCCTCACCGAAGTACATAATTACCGGGGGCCATCTGGGCATGAACAAAACCCTAGACAAAGTTCGCCAGCGATACTACTGGGTAAATTACTTTGAAGACGTTAGAGCTTGGTGCCGGAAATGTGCCACCTGTGCAGCCAGTAAGGGCCCGAAGACCCGGACCTAGGGCAGAACGCAGCACTACAATGTGGGCGTCCCATTTGAGAGAATTGCCATCGATGTCGCCGGTCCGTTTCCCGAGTTTGAGAGGGGGAACAAATACATTTTGCTCGCAATGGATTACTTCAGTAAATGGCCTGAGGCATATGCGATACCCAACCAAGAGGCAACCACGGTAGCGACGGTGCTAGTAGAACAACTATTCAGCGGGTTTGGCGTCCCGATGGAACTACTTTCAGACCAGGGGCGTAACTTCGAATCGAATGTATTCCAGAAGGTCTGCACGATGTTGGGGATCAGGAAAACGAGAACAATACCATTGCACCCACACTCAGACGGAATGGTGAAAAGATTCAACAGGACCTTGGGAAAACACCTATCCAAGGTCATCAGCAATAACCACCGTGATTGGGATGAGCATATTCCCCTATTCCTCTTGGCATATCGCAGATGTTGGCCACCAGTGACCGGATGAAGACGCGATACGACCTCAAGGCCAATTCAGTTGGGTTCCAAGAGAGGGACAAAGCCTGGCTGTACAACCCCCAACGGAGCAAGGGTAAATCCCCAAAGCTTACACCCACCTGGGATGGTCCATACGAGGTGGTCAAGAGGCTTAATGACGTCGTCTACCGAATCCGTCGAAACCCCAGGGCTAAGTTGAAGGTGGTTCATTTAGATCGACTCGCTCCATACCATGGGGAGGATGTTTCTGAACGGGACGGTGTAAAAAATTCCCCTAAGCCGGCCCTGGTTGCATTCCAAGACGACATCGATCGCTGAAAGGAAAAAAAAAGTAATCTCGAAATGGCTCGGCAACTGTAGAATTGATAACGGATTGTACTGGGCAATTCGATGGTGATTTTAAAAGCAGCAGCCATCATCGCAGGAGTTAGTTAGACAGCGACGACGAGCGTATATTGTAATGTTATTGTGATTTGAATCAGGTGTTCTGTATAATTTGATGTAAATAAAAGTTCTAGAAAAGTGAAAGTGAATATTAGTTTTTATTTTAAATTGAACCCACGAAATATATAATAATATTCAAGACATGTTCAACATATTGTCAAAACAATTTACTTGTTTAAATGAAGAACGTAAAACGAAATGACCAATGCAACGCTCAATGGTTCAACAAGTATAAAATAAAAATATTGCTATTTCAAATTTATTTATAAAAGTAAAATATATTAAATCTTAAGATTTTCTGGCATAATTAATAAGTCCCCAACTTAATGTATTGAAAAAAGAAAAAAAAAACGAAGAAACTATCTATACAGTGTGTGTTGTAGAAGGTTCGCCAAACATGGAGGGCGGATAGGTGGGCTTATGTGCGATATTATGTAGCCCATATAACATCCAGATAGCTTACGGTTTTTGTATTGTTTGAATTTTTTTCTTAATTCTCAGATTTTTCCATATAAACTTTTGTAACTTTTTTATTTTTCACTGTATCTTCACCTTCACCAAATAAACGTAAATCTAATCTATGATGTTTGATTGCTCTTCTGCATTCGTTATTTGGCACAAATAATTGGTTGAAAAAATGATGAATCCACAAATGGCGAGGATCCATAAAAAATCATTAAGTTAAACACTTGATCACATTACAAAATAAAATAAAAAGCACATCGAGAACTTCGAATGCTAACAATAACTTATCTACTTAAATCCCTTTGCATCACACGTATTGGAAAGTAATTAGTATCATAATAAAATTTGAGTTTGTAACTTACAAGGTTAGAACTACAAAAAATAAAACACATCAAGTTGCAATAATTTCTTAAAAATTTACATCACCATAGTAGCAGCCTGTAATACCACTTACCATGTACATACCTATTCGGGTATTTTCTAGACCATCAGCCTAGTCAAGTGCACCATTAATGGTCGAGCAATCACCATCATTTTCGACAAAGTATCATTCACAAGTGACTCCTTGTCCATACCAGATGAGGCAGAAGTACAATTGGGTACTGAACAAATTATTTATGGGCAGCTAAAACGAGATCCTGGGAATTGGGTTGGATTGGTGGAGTCTTGAGTTACCTAATTATTTCGTTGGACGGACTATAGTTAAAACCGGACGAGACATACCTGTTCGACTACTGAACATGTCAAACAAAGACGTCAGGATTGCCCCTGGTGAAGAAATACCTTGCTTTGAACCAATAGAGACCATTATAAGCATTACACACAACAGCAAAGGGAACTGGTCCCCAGTAATAAATTTATAGCAGTTATCAATGGACTCATGCTACACTGAATAAACAACAAAATGCAAAACAGTGGATCTGAAATCATTGGAAAATTTTTAATGGTCAAGATCCAAGACCCATAAGGGGTGGCAACAGTGGAGGTAAATATCGAGTCTATATTACAGAACGAACCACTCCCTCGAATTGATGACACTCTTACCAATTCACAGTCATGTCGTTTCGGTTGTCACGGTTTCGCTATGTTTGAGAAGTTAATGGAATATGTAATGAGCAGGCTAACATGGAGAACACGCCTAGTATACCTCGATGACATTTCACAGCCATTTCCTGAACCTTGGCGAAGTATTCGCGCGAAGGTAGAGTTTTTGGCCTACGTCGTTTCCGAGCCAGGATTCCAGATTAATGAGGATAGGATAGAAGTTTCTTCTAGGCCCCAACGCTAGCAACCAGGGCCGGCTGTCTCTTAAGTGCACTCGTGCGCTGAACCACCAAATTTAATAAGATTTAAATCAGGTTAAAAATCAACACAAAATGTTTAATAAACATCATTTCAATACCAACGAATTTATGAATTTATCAAAAAACAATTTAAGCTCTAATCCAAACTTGTATTAAGACTTACATTCGCTTGAAAGAATATTTCACCGTGCACTTCGGCTAGCGCACGGTGAAACTTATATAGCTTCTATGAGATACGATGTAACACCCTTAAAGCGTGAGATAGAAGATAGCTAATGCTGATATTGACCGGACCTATCCGAACGTTTCAATAATTCAAATTTTTGTTTACATGATTTAATTAGTGGTTGCTTTGGTTTTGTCCTCGTAGTCTATGAAAGAATATTTAATATACAGTGTGTGTGTGTGTGTGTTTTACATAACTGTGAAAATGAGTATCAACTTTAACATTAACTATAATAAAGACAATAATAAATCGTTTCGAAACAAATTAGACATAAAATTGGCTGGTCCACCTAGGCCATATCTTAATTGAAAACAAGAGTGCAAAATGAAAAATAAAGTATTTACACGAAGTTTTAAAAGTGAAATTTATAATAAAAAGAAACGGTTGTGTGGATGCGATCGCATGAATACATTATTTTGTTTTCCTTGCATTATTTATGGCAAGGAATCAATTTGGACGGAAATTGGAGTGAAGGATTAAAACGTTTCTTAGAAATACGATGTCTCAGGACTGGCTAAATGCTCTTTCTGTGCTTAGTATTGAAAAAAATATATTCAATGAATGTCAGATTTTAATAAAAAGGACATTGAAAAAAGTCGACGAATATTTTAATTAATAAAAATAAATGTAGTATTAGCAAAGCTATGGTTTGTTTTGTTGCATCTCTGAATCACAATATTTGATCAGTAAAGTGCACTGACAGTTTTATAATCCACAAGTCACCACTGTTAGCAACACCGGTTTGGAGCGATTCTTTCACAAGTTCAAGATAGCAAAGGCCTGGTATCGACTACAAGAAGACTTATGTCGTGCGGATTTCGAACATTGCCGGATGGTACAACGAGAGGGTTCTTCAATCCGTCAGATTCGGGTAAAGGAGAATGACGATTGGTGAAAGGAACAAACCAAATAGTCGACTCAAATATCATATTGTTATAAAAATCTATCCAGTCCGTCCCTGGTTTCATTCCGTGAGACATCAATCGCTGGGATAGAAAAAAAGAGCTAGAAGGTTCGGATGGGAAAAAAACTTATCTCGAAATAACTCGACAATTGTAAAATTGACACCGAATTGTACGAGAGAATTCGATGCTGATTTAAAAGGAGCGGCCCATCATCGCAGCAGTTAGTTAGTGTAAGACGGAGTATATAACAATATTTTTTGTTGACAATATTTACCACACAAAACATAAATAATCATGATTATCAACACATGATGTGTGATAAAGCATTTTTAACTAAAATGATATTATTAGTGATAGGAAGTGATAAACAAATTTTCTAAAACAAAATGAATGTTTTTTTAATATGCAAGATAGATTAAAACATGTTGATCAGTGTAGGTAGAACAGAAAACATACTTTTGACAATTCGTTTAACATGAGAACTAAAGAAAACTGAAACCAAATGGTGGGTGGTGGGTACTTCATAATAATAACATATCTAAAATGACTTCATAAACTTGGACTGCAGAAAAAATATACTTCTTGTTGTCCTGTGTTATTATACAGGGGAGCCCAATACTGTGTGGTCAGAAAATTGAGACTATATTAATAAAAATATTTAAATTCTGCCACCACAGAAGGATGAGTAGTGAGAGATGCACATTAAAACGAATTTCAGTAGAATTCCAAGACATATACAGGCTAATTTATATTGCAGTTGCATTTTTAAATGGAACACCCTGTATATTAATACATATTTGGATTTCTCAGTCAATTCTAGTATGACATTATAGTACCCAGAAATTCTGAGAAGGTGAGAAGTCTAAATACAATCAACCAGTAGTGCTTTATACAAATAAGTGTACTGCATATTGTGTGATACTTATCTGTGTTTGGAGACTTTTCAACAACTGATCTGAAGTCATTGTCATTGAGTTTGTGTTTAGTTTATTTCAGTTTTTAGTTTAGAATATTTGTGAGGTAGAATTTCTGTGCAGGTAATCAGTACTATGGGCAATTTCTCAAAACTGCTTTACTACACTTTGTTCTCCACTTACAAATTTCAAATACTTAGCTGTTGTAGGAAAAACTGAGCAGAGAAAACTCTTTAAATAAACAGGCCAAATAATTAAAATTTACATAGTAGAAATCTGACCAAGTATACAGATGTTCATCAAAATGTCATGATTATTCCCACTGAATATTCAACCTTAAAAGGTATCTATGCCAAAAGCAATTCCCCTAATTGTGTATGAAATCATTGAACAATATTTGCTACCTATTAAGTGTGCTGTAGATGACAAAAATAACTTTATGAGGTATTTGTAAATTATTTTTATGTATAAGTCAGTAATTAGTTATTTTCATTTCTAAATGTAGAAATGTCCAGGTTGGCGAGATGTTTTTTGAAAGTAGTGGCTGTAACATATTCACCAAAAAGACACTTTATTTTTTGTTTGTAGGGCAAAAGATGCAACTTATTCACTTTCATTTTTTGTTGTGTGTGGGACAAAAGAGGTTAAATGGTCCAGACATATTTCTGAAAAACAAAAGTAAAATCTGCTTCTTATTACTTAGCCAAATTTTTAAACTTCTACTGAATTAGCCTTTCATTATTTCAGATTTTCACTAATATATGCATAAATATTAGAGCTAATTGTACATGCACAAGCTTTTAATGTAATATACAGAATAGTTTGATTAAGCCAAAGGTATATTAACAAAAAAATTAACTATACAATAATTTATAAATACAGTGTGTCCTGCACGTCGACGTCAAGGCAGCACCGGGGCAAGTCATAGAAGTTATCAGAAAAATCCAAAAAAATATGCTGTGTTTTGAAAATTATAAGCATTAAAAAATAATTCAAAAAATTTCCACCTTAAATGAGCTAAGACTAGTCCCATGGCTTCTATCAGGGCTAACTGCTAAATTCAAAATACAGAATACTAAAACCTTATTAGTTAGATCAATCAAATAATAACAGCCCTCTTCCTTTGCATCAGGCAATTGATTCTGTTAATTTTTTTGATAAAACTGTGTTCTCCCAAAATGAAAGTTTCAATAAAAATTTTAGCTAATACCATTTTCACAACTGTCAATAATTCACACCACCAGTGCCCAATGAAGTGAAATTTGTAATTATGAATCCTTTAGTTTAGCAAAATAAGAAATGCGCCGCGCGCGGTCAGAATGTTAAAACATACCTACCTATTACTTTTCATAGGACAGTTTTTTTTGTCGGATTCAAATGCAGAACCTCTCGTTTTACTCAGAAATATTGAGGATTTCAGAAATTACATGCATGTTTTAAAGTTTGCCAAAGTTTGTAGACAAGGCCGCCGTTTTGTTCTTAAAACAGAATTTTAAAATATGACCACATAAATTGTCAAACAAGACCCATAAATAAGAAAGTTAGAACATGAAGTTTTTATTCATATTAATAAAGTTACTAACATCTTCCCTGTGGAAGTAAACACATACTGATAAATGAACACAAATCTGCTACATAAAAAATCTTCAATATATATTATCATAGGTGATTTTAATATTGATACTTTGAAACTGGATTTTTTGTGTCAAGAGCATATTAATAACTTATTGGAAATGGGCTTCATTCCAGGTTTTGAAGGTATAACTAGACCATCGGATACAGACAATGATAATAGTGGAACATGTATTGACAATATCTTTATTAAAAGTGGTTCAATAATAACTAGGACATTTAAGTTAACTCAGACTACGGTCACTGATCATTATCCATTGTTTGTTGCAATAAATAAAATGCAAAAAAATGAAGTAAAGAATAGTTATACAGTTATTAATTATAATAAGTTAAAGAATATTGCAATGGTACAAAATTGGGACAAGATATCCTCATTCCATGATCCAAATAAAGCTACCAACTTGCTAATATCACTGATTAAAAGTTACATTGATTTAGCTCAATACACAAAACAATACAGTAATAAATCGAAAAATAAACCTAGAAGTAAATGGATAACCAAAGGAATTATAACATCTTGCCAAAGAAAAGAATTATTGTACAGGATATGGAAGTCTGAGCCAAGTAATGAACAAGTAAGAACGGAATACAAACAGTTTGTTAAAATACTTGATAAAGTAATATATGAGGCTAAGTTAATGCATGATAAGGAGCAAGTTGAAATGTGTCATGATAACAATAAAAAATTGTGGAGAATAATAAACAATAAGTTAGGAAACAAGAGTAGGAATGAAAAAGCTATTAAGTACATAATGGATAATGATATGAACAAAATAACTAATAAAACAGGAATTGTCAACTCTCTAAATGAATTCTTTGCCAAAAGTGGAATTGAGTTATGTGAAAAAATACAGCAACCATCTAACTGTAAATTAAGACTACCAGCAAGAAATCCTAAATCTATATTTCTTTATCCTACCACAAATAATGAAATAAATAACATTATACACAAATTAAAACTTAAAAATGGGGGTGTCGACAATATAAATGCCAAAACTATTAAAATATTAGCAGAGTATTTAATTGAACCAATTGTACATATTATTAATTTGAGTATTAATTTATCTATCTGGCCAGATGCTCTCAAAAAAGCAGATATTGTACCTATTTACAAAAGTAGTGAGAGATACCTTCCATCTAACTATAGACCCATCTCCATGATATCAAATTTGGGAAAAATTTTTTGAAAAAGTCATTTACAACTGACTGATTGGATTTATAAACAAATGTAAAATCATTGCAAATAACCAATTTGGCTTCATAAAAAATAAGGGAACAAAAGATGCTTTAAATTTGATAACCAATTTGGTAATAGAAAACCTAGATAAGAGCCAGCCAATAGCAATTACGTTTCTTGATTTAGCAAGGGCCTTCGATACAGTCAACCATAAAATTTTACTTGATAAATTGGAGAGATATGGTGTTAGAGGCGGAGCAAATAAACTTTTAATGAGTTACTTAGAAAATAGGCAACAAAGAGTTAAGATAGATGAAGATTATAGTAATTTTTTGACAGTCAAAACAGGAGTTCATCAGGGAACAATTTTGGGGCCACTATTTTTTATTTTATACATTAATGATATCTTGGTGGATATGCCTTTCAATATAAGATCATATGCAGATGATACTGCCGTTATCTCAACGGAGAAATCTTGGGAAGGAGTTGAAATGAAAATGAACAAGTATCTTGATCACATTGCTGACTGGCTTATGTTAAACAAACTGTCCTTAAATACGAAGAAAACTGTATGTATGACCTTTGGGAATTATTCTGATAGTGTCCCTGATATATTTAATATAAAAATAAAAGGTAATAATATTACTAGAGTACAAAATTGTAAATATTTAGGGATTATTTTCGATCAGAATTTAAAATGGGATCAACATATTCAATACGTTATTAACAAAACCAAATATCTTGTTTTCATTTTTGCCAAGTTATCTAGAGTAATGAACTGTGAAACTCTTAGAATGATATATTATGCCCTATTTAATAGCATAATTAATTATGGAATAATAGCCTGGGGAGGGGCCTACACGAACTTTAGAATATTGCTAGAAAACATCCAAAACAGAATTTTAAAAGTAATAAATAATAACAAACTTGTACTTATGGTTCATCCACTAAATATAAAACAGCTCTTTTACTTTGAATCACTTATGTACCATTATAATAATTTAAAGGATAAATTTAAAACATCGACAAGTTTAACCAGAAATAAAAACTTACAAATGCCTACTATCAAGATAACAATAAGTAATAAAAGTAGCTTCATTGTAGCTATTAGAATGTTTAATAGCATGCCAAATAATTTAAAAATCTTGAATAGCAATCACAAAAAAAGAAAAATAAAAGAATAGATTTATAATAACAAGTAAGGATACATTTGTGAAAGAAATTGTGTGAGTACAGTAAATTTGACTTTTTTGATTTTGTTATTATTGTATTGTTGTATGTTTCTTAAATATTTATTTTATGTTTTTATGTTTCTTAAATATTTTTACAATACAACATGATTGTTGTGCAGAGTAAAGGGGTACTATTAAGTTTTGCATTAATTAGTATTGTATAAAAATAAAAAAAAATAGCAATACTTGAATATAATTTAGTCTCTAGTGTTTTAGTATAGTAGTTTATATGTCTATATTTTTATGTTAGTACGTATGTTTAGTTTTAGGTAATTCTGTTCAGGTCCTACGCACAGATTTTATTACCTCTGTAGGATTTGCAATGAATATTGTGTTTGTTGTAAATTTTGAACTGGAATAAAGAATCTAAATGTAAAATATTTGTCTTAGGCTGTCATTTTACCCCTCAAGAATAGAAGTTGTTCATGTGTAATTAATGTTGGGAATTTTACAGATGCTTTGAAATCGAGTACCTAAGTGGGATAATGAAAAATATGAATACACAAAAGTTCATATATGGCAAATCTATGTTGTCCTCCTCATGGGTAATTGGTTGAACCAACAATATATGGTCATTTGAATACATTACACATTACAGTCAGCCAACACAATTTTTGTAGAATGATTCATTATGCTGTTAGGGAGCATCAGAATAATTTTCAATAGGGATACAACACAGCATCCACATACAGACATCTTTCTCATGGATGCTCTCATGATAAGAATTGGTTAATGTACAGACACTGAGCAGGTAGTTGGATGTGTGTATATATACATATATATGTTTTAGGTGGTTTCCAGGAATTCATCCACATAGTTGATAACTGATCCCTGCCGGGATCGATGGTAAAATAACGTTTCGGCAGAGTCACATCTGCCCTCTTCAGGTCGGTTCACATAATTCTCATAGCCTTCTGCTTTCGCTTCTAGTTACTCAAATACTGTGTACTATATATATATATATATATATATATATATATATATATATTTGTTAGGTGGTTCACATAATTCTCATACAAATATATATATATATATATATATATATATATATATATATATATATATATACTGATTTACTTACCATCAGTACTTTTCCTTGGTCTGCCCTTCTTTTGAGGAGTTGGAGTAGCTTCTGCTGACTCTTTTTCAGATAATGATCTTTTCCTTTTTACAGGTTTCTTGCCCTTGTTTGGTGTGTCAACTGTTGAGTTTAAAGAAACCTAGAAATATTAATTAAATGTACAATTGTAGACAACTGCAGTTCACTTACATTTACAGCTGAATCGCTTGCATCTGAAGGGTCTCCATCTCCACCATCCTTAAGGACTGCTTCCTCAATTTGTTCAAAGGCATCTAAATAATCTTTTCTTTTCAAAGGTTTTTGATATCTTTCTTTATTTTTCAAGTAATAGGATAAATCTTCAACTTTAATACTTCCCCTGAAATAAAATTGCATTTTATCTTAAATTATTACACATATGATTAATATATGCCATTGAATTCAAATTTTCAAATCCATTATCACAACCACACATTTTTTGCTAGATTTTCATATTTAATTGATATTTCTTATAAATGTAGAGAGGAAGTACAGAATTCAAAACTTACAAACACAATAAACATCCAGTAATAAGAGCAGCATAATGAAAACACTGGTTATAAACTACTAGTCTCCTTTTCAAATACTATAAAATTGGAGACTATGTCACACATAAACTATTGCAGTTAAGAATTTTGCTCTTTAATTTAAAGTTTTTATAATACTTTGTGATAAATATAATATATTATATTATATATATATATATATATATATATATATATATATATATATATAAAAGGTTGATTAATCATTCTTTACTGTTTGAATATATAATCAATGAATATAAACACATATTTATTGATAAAATAGATTATTTTAAGTTACAAAGTATCATGAAAAAAATATATAATAAAAAGATAGGTATTTAGATTTGAGCAGATCATATAAATAAATAATGTTGTTTTGTTAGAAATTCTCGCACAAACTTTTTAAACTTCAGAAAAATTTGTCGGCAAATTTCTTTTTGTCTAGGGTTGACAATTGACTGCACAGATATTTTGTTAAACCACACAGTTTTCAAATTTATTGTCAATCCCATTGAAAATCGTTTAAATTAAATATAACTTACGTTTCGCCAGTTCCATAGAATTCTACATTATACTTTTTTCCATTTTCCGCCACAATCTAAAAATAATGCCAGAATTAACAAAAGTGTTAAAGATGAAATACTCAGGTAAATTACTTTAGCGGGCCATGGTGGGTATCCTTTTACCTTGGCGAAAACTTTATCGCCTACATTAAAATGATTGACTTTTTTCATTCTGAATTATGAAAATACTAGAACAAGCAGCATATGAAATTCAGAATATCTTTGTAGATATGCAGCATAAGAATAATATCATACACTGTTATCAACAAATCTGGTTTAACCGGCAATATCTTATCAGAACACTACAAACTATTTTAACCTGCAAATTTGTAAATCTAACAACAAACGTAAACACCTCCGCCATAAAATTTCTGGCGCTATTTTTATGTAGAAAATTTTAATTGTCAAAACCACAGTCAAAACGTTCTATAAACTACCATAGAACATTGATATGAATGATGGTGTTCTGTGAAATCATTCTGACCAATGTGCTCCTAAATAACTAGAAATAGGAGGTATTTTTAATTTGAATATGTCATTTTGTTATGGAGGTAAAATAAAATTGTAGTAGTTACTTTAATTCCGACGGCTTCCGATAAATGTAATTATGCAATTTTTTGCTTTCATAATTTTCCAGATAGTCAATAGATATTATATATTAATTTACAAAATGATTAACTGTATCCTATATCACAAATATAAAAATAAATGATAAATCTTCGAGCATCTACTTCCTAGAGATAGCCTGGAGTACATAAAGATAGTCCCAAGGCTAGAAAGAGAGGACAATTGAAAGGTCCATATAGGCCTTTTCATTTTCAGTGCGCATGCGTTCGCATCAGCCATTTTTTTCGTACTGTTATTTGTAAACAAACGTGTTAAAGTGCCCACGTACTAAAACTTAAAATTAATAAATACTATTATAAATGTGTTTATGATTTAAAAAAGTAATAAAAGTAAAGTAGTAAGTGTCAGGATTCAATACAGCAATTTTGCTGTAAACTATAATTATGTTGTCTGTACGAAAAGGTACAACAAAGCGGTGTTGTTATGGAGTATGCAAAAGTGATACACGGTATAAATCTTTTAAAACAAATACCTATTATTTTATAAACTTTCCAAAGCCTTGCCTGGAATATCGCAAGAAAGTAATTAAGTCATCCAAAAAAATACATATTAAAACATGTCAAAAATGTTCTAAATGTGATTCGTGGGTGAAAAAATGTGGCCGAAGTGACAGAGGATTTAAATCTATTGATGATGTTACTAAGGACACTTATATTTGTTCATTGCATTTTTCTGGAGAAAGTGGTCCAAGTGAACAAAATCCTGATCCTTTATCAACATTTGGATCGACAGGTATATTATTTCTTATACCAATTTTTACCCTGAAAATAATATTTAATATTTTATATTCAACATACTTATTTTTTATTGAATACATCTTCGATTTAATTAATTATAAGATATAACTAATGACAATTATTGAATTTAGCTTGCATATATGAACATTATTTTAGTCTTAGAATTTTCAACTCCTTTTTAAATGTCATGTTGATTTTATAAATATTTTATTATGACATTAGTTATATTTGTTAATTTTTATATTAATTAAGGTGCTTTTACATGCAAATTCGAATGAAATCATGATTTTTATTTATTTTTTCTGATTTTTTACAAGAGTAAATACAAGTATTGATACCTAACCTCTCAACCAGCACACTTTTTTTTCCTTGCTGTGAACGTCCGTGACATTTTAACCATCTTTTTAATTGCTCACAGCTATGTGCTTCCACAGAGTTATAAATAAGTGAAGCACCATCAATTAATTCTTCAAGTAATTTATTATTTGGCAGAGATATTATTGCATTCCCAGCCATTGTTAACTAAAACAGTACGAAACTTTTAAATTACGGCTATTTCAAAATGGCTGCAGCGCTTGCGCAATCACCTGATGAAAAGGCCTATTATCAACGAATATATAGGTTCTATATTCGTTGACATTATTCATGGTCGAAGTTGCAGCCAATGAGCTCATTGGATGCAGTTTCCAATCGAGTGAAATTGAAATAGCCTCTTACGCTCTCTATCTATCATTGGCACATTGGCACGACATTTGTGCATTGCAGGCTATCTCCAGAAGGTGTGTACTCTAAGTGATAAATGGATCGTTTTGGACTAAATAGGCTGTGCTAATAGGCCTTTTCATATTGGAAAATTTTTTGTTACCGTGCGTCATTTTTTTCGAGCAGTTGTCAGACCATTGGCACGTATATACAATGGTCGAAAAAAATGGCAGAAGTTGATGCTTGCCCACTAGAAATTTTCGAATATGAAAAGGCCTATTGCTTGTTCAAACAATCCTTTAGTCCACGTCCCTGACTTATTCTCGTAGAATTGTGACATTTTAACACTATACAGAACAGTGGCGTAGCGAGCTTAACTCGCACCTGGGGTACATTCAAAGAGCTTAATACGTAGAGTGAATTAGTTATGGGCGTTACTGTAAGTGGCAGTGTAATAACAATAGAAAGAGAAAGAAAATATCAGGGAGCGCTTGCTATGTCTCTACCCTACCAATAGTAGGCGTCACCTCTGACACTGACCAATCAGGAACGACACGCTTATTCTCTCTCTCTTTCTATTGATATTACATGAATTTCGCTACTTCACGTGCTCTACAGTATTAACCTCTTTGGGCACAATACGTTTTTAGTGCCCCCCTCCCATTCGAACTTAGATCATTTACCATCTTAGTAGATATGAGGAAGATTCACGGAACGTCAACCGCATGATCGCGCCACTGCATATAAGGGTACAATGGCCGCCACAAATACAAAATTCTTATGCATGGCGGCCATTGTACCCTTGTATGCAGTGGCGCCACCATGTGGTTGACGTTTCGTGAATCTTCCTCATAGCCTGTCAAGCATAAAATCGTGGCAACGCCAGAAAGAGAGGGCAATAGAGACAGTAAGAGGCTATTTCACTTAGTGGCTGGAAGCAGCCAATGAACAACATGCTGAACGTATTTCATTGGAAGCAGCTCCCAACCGAGTGAAATAGCCTCTTGCTCTCTCTCTCCTTAGTCTTACCCACGGTGTGTCTTACCACGAGATTTGTGCATGACAGGCTATAACTAGAAGGTACATGATCTAAGCATTAGAAAACTATTGTTCTGCGGACCATTAGCGCCCCTTTGTGACTAGCGCCCGGGGACTTCTTCATGAAAAGGCTAAAAAAAGTGTCAATAAGTCTTAGTAACCCCGGAAAACTCCGAAAAAGTCCATAATTCTCTGAATTTTCAAACTTTTTTGAAGGGTTATTCAGAGTTAATAAGACATTTTTTCCAAAGTTTGGGTTCAGTAAGTAGGTAGATGCGGAGATAAAAAAAAACAAAAAAATATACTCATAAAGAGAAACACATTTTATTTATCACTACATATTATAAAACAAAGTCCTCCGCCGCGTCTGTCTGTCTGTCTGTTCGCGATAAACTCAAAAAGCACCGCACCGATTTTCATGCTTTTTTCAACAGTGAATAGAGTGGTTCTCGAGGAATATTGTAGTATATAATTTGTTATGTTGTTATATAAATTGGCTAAAATATGACGATATCTGTTGGAGATATAAAAAAATAAGCCGTTTGGGAGCCTTCAACGAAAACGCTGCCTAAATTATTTAAGATATAACAAAATATTGTAGATATGGTGGAATTGTGTATCTTATAGAGATCTACAGAAAAGTTCGGGACGGCATGTCTATCTCTTAAGGATAACATGCTATATACCCATTTTACTACTTAAAAAAATGGGCAATTATAAAGCGAGAATTAGAACGCTATTTAGACAAATACGGTATAAATCCTTATCACTTTAAATACTTTTTAGTTGGTTTGAGCATTTCATAAAGAATATTTTTTTTCCTTTACACCATGCAAATGAAATGAATGCTATAATGTTTTTATTTTCACAATCGGGTTCTCGGATTTATTTATAAACACAGTCCAACTCACTCTAATTTATCTCCACTACTTTAACACAATTTATAATCACAGAACTATTTACAATTTATCTTAACTACTAGCAACCCGTTCCAGCTTCGCACGGGTTCTTTACGGAAAATATAAAATACCCTATGTTACTCCGAGGAGATGCAGCTTTCGGTAAAATTGGTTGAGTGAAATCGTAACAAACAAAAAATCAATCATCATTCCTCGTTATACATAATATTAATTTAGATTATTTTTTCAGTGGCAATTATTTATGAGGCAAACAAAACAGAAAACACTTAGTTTCTAAGTATACTTTTGTAAACGACATTAATAACCTGATCACGTGTGAAAACGAACAAATTTTGTTTCGAAGTGATAGGGCAACATACAATTGCCTGTGCGAAAAGCACTGTGTGCTTAATTCTACTCCCGCCAACCTCGTAGCTAGCGGGGGTTCAAACACCCTCTGAAATTTTGGGATTTTTGGTTTCAAGATTAAATTTTAACCCGTTAATAATCTTTTTCATAAGAATAAATACAATTTTCTATATCTTGGAAATACGTGAATACTTAATCAGTCCATCATCAATCAAAAAAATTATTCAACCCACCTCGAAAAAATTTCCTGGCTACGGCCTTGACTTCAGCAACTTTTAGTGTTTAACCCTACGCTTTGTTAATTGTGATTTTACGAGAAATTGTAGCCGTTTAAATGGGAAAGGCAATTCTGAGGGTGTCGTGAGAAATCTTGGTATAAAAACAGTTTTACCAGTTGGGTTGCCAGTTAATAATTATTAAATTGACTAATTTGACTTTGAATCTTGTACCGTTGCACAGTTTCAGTGGACTCAAATTTCTGAGTAATATAATAGGAGCACCTACTCTTAATATTAATTTGAAATCAATTTAGTGTCTTAGTGGATATGTTACTATCTATTATCGGGATAAAATTATTTAACAACTTCTTCCACATTTTGTACCAAAACACAAATATTGTTAAAATTTACATGGACATTTCCTGCTTGAAATTCACTGTTTCCTATTTGGAGCACGTCATTACCAAATTGCCAATTTTATCTTCGCTAAACGATCAAATTTTGTATTGGTTTCAAGTCCACATTTCGTTATATGTGAGAAAGATGCTATCTTTTGAGCGATGCATGACTTCATCTGCTCACGTTCTCCTAGTTATAACTGTTATAACTGGCAAAATTTAATGGAAATTTCTAGAGAATAAAACAGTATAACCACCCATTGGGCAGTTACTGTTTGCGCAGATCTCGCATTGTCCTGTCTAGTGCCTCAACTGAAGCTTTATGAGACATAGAATATTGCAAATGTTAGTGATGTCATCACTACATATTTTTAATGTCGGGAGTTTCGCCCACTTTCCAAAAGTGTGGCTGCTATGCCGAATTTTGCCACAGCTAGGGCTATTTTTCTGTCGGATCGTACTTTTGCTAATAATAAATTTATTAAAAATGTTTTACCTGTGCCTCCAGGGGCATCTAACAAAAACATTTTACCTTCATTACTATTATTATTTCAGGACAATATTAGATCGTTTTTTTTTGTTCAGCAATCAACATTCATCTTGAATGAGTTGTAAAAGTCTCGAATGGTTATAGTTAGTGTCTCGTAAATACTCTGTATCGATTGTTGCAATTAAATTGAAATGTAATTGCAAGGTGAATCAAGTTTTATAAATTTTCCTGCCAAAGATTCCACCTGTTTATTCAGTTCAAATAAAGCTTGATAAAATAGTTGAGTCAAAATTGTTAAATGACAATTCTTGACGTCTTTGAGGCATACACACTGAAATCTTCAGCCATGCTTTGAGGATCATTTTGCCAAAGAAGATGTGGGTCGGTAACTTGACTGAAAGATATCATGATGGTAAATAAATGTCTAATTGATTTAGCTGAACAGCATAAGGCAGCTTTAGAAAGCGTACTTTCCCAATGAGAGTCGTCTTCTAACCGACCCATTGCTTTCTTTATTTTCTCTAATACAAAGACTACTGAAAGAAGTAGGGTCTTTACATTGTGGAGTAACATCTTCGGTTCGGACGCACGGCGCGACGGGAGCCCGCCCGGCTCAGTCGAATCACTGCGACACGAAATTAATTTCGTTGCGTGTTACATATTTTGATTTTGCTATATCTCTTAAGGTATTCATTTAATTTGCATGCTGTAAAGGGAAACATATTCTTCATGAAATGCTCAAGCCAACTAACGTATTTAAAATCATAAGGATTAATTCCGTATTTATCTAAATAGCGTTCCAATTACCGCTTTAAAGTGCCCATTTTTTTAAGTACTAAAATGAGTATAGCATGTTTTCCTTAAGAGATAGAAATATGCCTTCGCGGACTTTTTTGTAAACCTCTATAAGATACACAATTTCACAATACATTATTTTGTGTTATATCTCAAAGGGTTTAGGTAGCGTTTTCGTTGAAAGCTCCCAGGCGGCTTATTTTTTTCGGACATCTCCAACAAATATTGTTATATTTTAGCCAATTTATATAAAAACTTAACAAATTATGTACTAAAATCTTCATCGAGAACCACTCTATCCACTGGTGAAAACAGCATGAAAATCGGAGCTAGGGTTTTTGAGTTTATCGCGAACAGACAGACAGACAGACAGACGCGGCGGAGGATATGTAGTGATACGGCAGTCATATACTGAATGAATCTTTCTCAGCTCTCCGTATTTATGTATTTCTTCTCGGAATTCTTCAGAAAGTCAAAGAGCCGCCGGGACTAGACTAGATTCTTCGAGAGCTACTTCTAAGCAAGCTGCCGAACTCGATGTGTCAGCCGAAAATTTCGGATTCCTCTAAATATTGAATGAAAACCGATTCCATGAATTATCGGAGCAATTCCCGTCACATTGCCCCCTCCTTAAGCCCATTTCATCCCGGAATGTCCCAGAACCTTCCTGGTGTGGAGATATCTGCAGGACTCTCCCTTTCGACAACGGGAAGTTTGGTGGAAGTAACAGTCAACGGTCTTCGAATCTCGGCTGCGAATATTGAGACAGCATACAAGGATGTCGATTCGACAAAATCGAAAGAGTTTCCATTATACTTTTCACCACCCTCGAATTCAGTCTATCCAACCCACAAGCTATCTTTGAGACAGCAAATTTCTTCTCCATCATCCCGGTCCTCAGTTCTACCAGAGTCTTCCAAAGATTGCTATATGTTGGTTTGTCCTGCGAGAATGTTTTCGTTACCAAATAGAAGATGTCTCTGGTACCCACTGCTTGTTTATCTTAGAGATGAAGGGCCTTCCCTACCACTGGATCTTGCTCTCTTAGCTTCTGAAACTGGCCGTACTTCTTGGCAAACACCTTGGCTATTCCTCTGGATATCCGTAGATCTCGAGCCACATAATGAGCCAGGACACTTCAAACAGGTCTCGGGGTTTCTCTCTGGTCAAGTCGTGCTGCCCATCAGAGTACAGTGCCATAAACTGTTGGAATGTCATCTCGTCATCGGGTGGTTGAATGCTGCGGACTTGGGCTTGGTCAAGTTCGCCATCATGACTTCCGGCATAAGGGGCTAACCTGTTGAAATGTACCACTTTCGGTTTTCCTCGAGGTAGCTTCCTTATCCTGTAGACAACATCGTTGATTCTCTTTACAATTTGGTAAGGCTCCTCCCAGGATCTCTGTAGCTTGGGTGAATATCCACGACGACGTTGCGGGTTATACAACCAAACATGATCATTAACTTGGAATTCTACGCCTTCGGCTTTGATGTCGTATGCTTCCTTCATACGGACACTGGCATTCTCGATATTTAACAGGACTCGTTGGTGATGGATGTCTTTCACCTGTGGTCTCTTCTCCTAGGGGACATCCAAACTTCAAATCACATGGTAGTCGTAATTCTCGTCCTATAATAATACTGGCCGGAGTCTGACCTGTTGACTCGTGCACAGATGAACGATATGTCATTAGAAACAAGTGCAGTCTCTTTGGTGGTCAGAGACTGCCATTGACAAATGGCGGTTAATGGTTCTATTCATTCGTTCTATCATTCCATCGGATTCCAAGGGAACACCTAAACGGCTAATCCATTCCTTGACAAGGATATCAGCAACGGTCAAGGCTTGTTGCTTCGGCAAGGTATAAGCTTCTGCCCATTTACTGAAATAGTCCAACACCACTACAATGTACTTATTTCCGGGGTCAGATTCTGGAAATGGACAGGCAACATAAATGGCTACTCTTTCAAATGGACTGCCCACATTATATTGCCTCATGGGGGCTTTTGCTCGCTTCGTAAGCCCATTACTCCCTGCACAAACCGTACACTTCCGGCACAACTCCTTAACATCTACTTGGGAGTTTACCCAATAGAAGCGTTCTCTCAACTTTCCCAGGGTTTTGTTACTCCCAGATGTTTTCCAGTTATACCATCATGTAGTTCTCGCAAAACCTGTGGTCTCCTATTTCTGGGGACTACAAACTGTTTTCTGTCCTTGTCCTCCTCTGGAGTTTCCAGGACGCGCTTCAGAAGTCCATTATCCAGGATGAGGGAGTTCCACTGAGCCCAGTATGACATTATGGTTGGTGAGTATTGGGAAATCTCCTGCTACGAAGGTGTACGGTCTTATTCCTTCCACTGGATAACTTCTTTTAATTCTGGATCCAATTTTTGGTCTTTCTGGATCTCCTCAGATTGCTAGTGGTCATCGACGGCGGTAGTTCTATCGAGAATAATCCCTTTTTCTTCAACTCGCTGACAATGTTTGAAATTATTAGGACATAGTCTCCTCGATAGGGCATCAGCATTCTTATGGCTTGTTCCAGCTCGATGTTCAGTCTCGAAGTCGAATCCTTGCAACCGCTTAATCCACCTGGCTAGTTGTCCTTCGAAGTTTTTAAACTGCTGGAGCCACTTCAGTGCTGAGTGATCAGTCCTCAGGAGGAATCTTTTACCATAGAGGTACTTGTAGAAATGTTCTATCCCCTTTACTATAGCCAAAAATTCCCTGCGAGTAAGGCAGTAATTTCGTTCTGGCTTGCTTCATGCTGAAATATCCGATGACTTTCTCCTGGTCCTCTTGCGTCTGTATTCAAGATGAAGTTCCCATCTGATGATCGTTGGCATTCCTCGGGCCACTGGTAGCGCACCTTCTCTTCTGTGAGTCTAGTGTGTGGCTTAGTGATATTAGCAAATCCTGCTACATACCGACGATAGTACGTGCATAACCCCAGGAAACTTCTTAGCTGGTGGATATCTTTAGGTATCGGCCATTCATGGACGGCATTGATTTTCTGTTTGTCCACAGCTACTCTCTATACGGACACCACATGTCCAAGATATTGTACCTCTTTGTGGAACAGCTGACACCTCTTCGAGCTTAAGTTTACTCCGGAACTTCGAAGTCGCCGAAATACCTCGCCCAGGTTCTTCACGTGGTCTTTAAACGATCTTCCAACCAAGATAATGTCGTCAAGATACATCAGGCTTTCCATGAAAGTCCTTTTAACACTGTTTCCATCAATCTTTCAAACGTTGCTGGAGCATTACACAACCCAAACGGCATCACCGTAAATTGGTAAAGTCCTGAGCCAATAGTAAAAGCAGTCTTTCGGTCTTCTTCTTTAGCTAGTTCCACTTGCCAATAACCGGTCTTCAGGTCTAGCGTGGAAAACATCTTCGATCTAGCCAACGTATCTAGAGTATCGGCAATTCTTGGTAGAGGATAGCAATATTCGTGGCATGATTTAGTTGCCGATAGTCCACGTAAAATCGGGTCGAATCGTCTTTCTGTTGAACCAAGACAACTGGAGAAGCCCAAAGGCTATTGGATGGTTCAATAACACTTGCTTCCTCCATTTCGCACACTATCCTGTCGGCTTCTTCTCTTTTAGCTAGGGGTAATCTCTCGATTTAAAAATATTCATTAAAAAAAATTCAAAACATATATTTCTATTCGTCATAATGAGGAGCCCTGTGATTTGATACATTACATGATCCGTTAGAAACAAGTTTAATTTTTTATTTTCCATTTAATTCTTTAGTTTGCCCCCCAAAATGAATATTAGGGGTTTTTCCTTATTTTTCCAGTAAAGTTCAGGTGAGGCGCTATACCTCTATTTTTTTCCCAAATTTTACAGCTTACGGTATCGGAGATAAGGGAGGGGAATGGATTTTTTAAATATTTTTGTTAATATATTTTAATTAATTTATTTTAAAAATATGTAAAAAATAAATTTTTTTCGTCATAATGAGCACTTTCCTTTGATATATAACATGATGCGATAGAAACAATTTTAATTTTATATTTTCCATTTAATTCTGTATTTTGCCCCCCAAAATTAAAAGTAGAAGTTTCTCCTTATTTTTCCAGTAAACTTCAGGTCAAACCCTATACCTCTAATTTATTTTCAAAACTTTACGTTTTATAGTTTTGGAGATAAAAAAAATTTAAATTTTCATTCAATTCTATTACTTGGCCCCCAAAATTAATATTAATGGTTTCTCCTTATTTTTCCTGTAAAGTTCGGGCAACCTTCTTTATTTCCTATTTTTTCAAAATTTTAGGCTCAGGAGTTTCGGAGATCAGATGGGAGGAACGGTCGATTTTTGAGTTTTCCCCTCCAGAAGTACCCCTAAAATCAAAATTTATTTTTTTACGATATGTACTCCTGATCGGGTCACCAAACTATACATTCATTGATACCATAGGATAGAAGAGCGAAAGCAGACAATGGTCGAAAATGAAACGCGGATAGAAGGGCTAAAACAGATAATGGAGGAAGAGATCAGCAAAATAAAAGAACAGGTAGTCACAATGCAAAGGGGAGAAATTCCACCAAAGACTGAAAGCAGAAACAGTCCGGAAATAAGGAATCGAAAATCGGCCTTGAGGGAGGTAGATACAAAATGAAACCCCCACAATGGAAAATCGTTATGGACTAATTATCAGCGCCAATTCGAGGCTGCAGCTAAGCTAAACAGATGGTCGGCAGAGCAGAAGGCAATCGCATTAACCCTAGCCTTAAGAGGGGATGCTACAGATATCTTACAAACATTGAATACCTCGGAGCAAGAAGACTACAAAGAATGGGTCAAACATTTAGAACTGAGGTATGGACAAACCCATCTGGAGCACGTTTATCACTCCTAACTGAAAAATCGCCACCAGAAATCGAATGCATCCCTTCAAGAGTTTGAAGCTGATATTGCTTGTCTGGTTCGCCTTGCCTATGCAGCCACACCAGAAAATGTGATAGAAAGGTTAGCAGTGCAAGCATTTTTCGATGGACTTCGGGACCACGAAACCAGACAAGCATTGACCCTAGCTCGCCCGACTCAATTAGTGGATACACTGGCTCGAACTCTGGAATTCGAGGCTGCGAAAAAACCTGTAGAGGTCAGGGCAGAGTCCGAATCATTGAAGGAGAGTCAGAAGACGCCGGAAATGATAGGGCCTTTGTAAGGAAGATAGAGAAGAAGTCCTTATCGAAAAAAGACTAGTGAGATGTCGGAAGTGTCGTAAGGTAGGACTTGTCCAGAGTCGTTGCAAGGAGAGCAACGGAGTACAGACTTCCTCGTCGGAGACACTAAAGAAGGTCAAAGTAAAGGGGCCATCGTCGACCTGTAACCAACAAGTCCCAACTACCAACGCATATGTCGCTTCACTACGCAACCACGTTAACAGTGTCTTTGTAGATGGCCTTATTAATAAGAAGCAATGAGCAATGTTGCTGGATACGGGTGCGACAAAAACAGTAATAAGGCTCAACATTGTTTTAGTCAAGATGTTGATAAAACCAACAAAATGGCAACTGCGAACAGCGACAGGAGAAGCAGCTAACGTCCATGGTGAAATAGAGGTTGAAATGGTCTTGGGCAATACAACATTCCGACATCGGGCATTAGTGGCGGACATCGAAGACCAAGTCATCATCGGAATGGGTGTCATGAGCTCCAAAGGATTCAATTTAAACTTTAAAGATGGAATTCTGCGAGTGAATGACGAAGAAGTGGTGCTCCATGGGAAAGATGACATGATGTTTCGAGCAATCTTAGCAAATGCTGTAAATGATCCGGAAAGAGCTGAAATTATTGTAGATGCTTGCCTAGATGACATGATGCTTCGAGCAATCTTAGTAAAAGATGTAATTGTTCCGGAAAGAGCTGAAATTATTGTAGATGCTTGCCTAGACGGGAAAGCTAACGCTGGAACAGTAATGATGTTTGATCCCGAACTTCACGATGGAAATGTAGGCTGATGTATCGCACTGGGAACCTTGTTTCGTGCCAAGGAGATTGTTCCAGTAAGAGTAATGAACATGAATTCTTACTTGGTTGTGCTAAAGAAAGGAACAACTTTGGGCCATTGTTCAACAATTTCCTCTGTAGTTAGAAGCACACAGCATGCAAAAATACCACCAGGTAAACTATCTGAGGAACTGGGAAGAGTCATCACCGATTCTTCCAAGAATTTAAAACCAAACCAGAAAGAGAGGGACATCGTTAGAAACTACCAGGATATCTTCGATGTAGGGAATGGAAAAAGAGGACGAACCGATCTGGTGAAACAAAAAATTAATACCAGGGACGCTCAACCTATTCGACAATCGGCGAGAAGACTATCCCTAGCTAAAAGAGAAAGCCGACAGGATAGTCTGCGAAATGGAGGAAGTAGGTGTTATTGAACCATCTAATAGCCCTTGGGCTTCTCCAGTTGTCTTGATTAAAAAGAAAGATGGTTCGACCCGATTTTGCGTGATACCTACGCTCTACCAAGAATTGACGATACTCTAGATACTTTGGCTGGATCGAAGATGTTTTCCACCCTGGACTTGAAGAGCGGTTATTGGCAGGTGGAACTAGCTAAGGAAGACCGCCAAAAGACTGCTTTTACTATCGGCTCTTGACGACATTATTATTAGTTGGAAGATCGTTTGAAGTCCACTTGAAGAACCTGGAGGAGGTATTTCGGCGACTTCGAAGATCTGCACTAAAGTTAAGCCCGAAGAAGTGTCAGCTGTTCCAAGAAGAGGAGCAATATCTTGGACATGTAGTTTCCGCACAGGGCGTAGCTGTTGAAACAGAAAATCAAAGCCGTACAAGAATAGCCGATACCTAAAGACATCCACCAGCTAAGAAGTTTCTTGGGGTTATGCACGTACTATCGTCGTAGCGGGATTTGCCAATATCGCCAAGTAGTGTAGGGAACTTAGCATTATTTTAATACCATTTTTGCAAAAAATTCCACGGGTGTTTGAATGGTTTTTCTGGAAGAAGGTACACCGCATAACACAAAAAAAAATTTTGTTAACTCATTTTTACTTCTTAGTTAATTGTACTAGGTGTTTAAAATAGCAAAAATCCTAATTTTGGCAGTTTTTCTCAGCAACAGAATAAAAATTGTAAGTATTAAAAGTAAGTGTGTTGTATGCGCATTTTTAGAATCTACTAAATGAGATGTTGATCGATAGGATTGGTTAATTAATAAATGAGTTATTCCCGAAACATTTAAAAAAATGCACATTTTTCAATCACCCGTAACTCTTATTTAAAAAAATGTAGAACGATGAAACTTGGCAAAAAGTTGCATTTGCCTATCAAAAATAATTGTTCAAAGTTTCAACTTCATGGCTTTGAACGTTTTTCACAAATGTAATTTTTTATGGAGAGCTCTTTATTTTTGGTAATGTTTACAACGCTCCAATTCTGCATCAATTTACTTTTTTATAAATCTGAATAAACATGGTAATTATCAAATCTTTCGATACAACTCATCATACATAAATATTCTTTTGCGTTTGTTTTATTATCCGTTAATTTAATTTGAAATTCTACATTTTGGTATTCGGCAACGCATAAATATTTGCAGAGGGGGATCCTGATTTCCCCTCACGGTAGCAGAAAAATATTATGTCATCGCATTGACATGACGTTTAAAATGCATGTTCCAAGTAAATTACATTATATACTAGGGTAAATCAAATATAAACGGTAATTTTGCTATTCCACTTAGAATGCAGTCTCGACATAGAATATGTTGTTTGGATTAGATGTTTGGTTTATGGGCGGGGAACCAGCCGGGTACGGCTGTCGTCAATACCTATTGTATGAGGTGTGGTCAGTACAGGGTACAGCCATGACTAAGCTGGAGTACATTCGTCTGTTGTTCAACACATTATCAAAAAGTTTGTAAACAGTAAAAGCGTTACAGCCTCAGAAATTCTAACTCATTTGAAGGCACAGTTTGGGGATAGTAGTAGGAAAATTTAAGGGTGTACAAGAATGATAACCATGATCGACGCACAAGGACAAGCCTTACAGCTAACAATGCCAATAGTGTTCGGCAGCTTATTGAACGTGACCGCCGATTAATTGTGGAAGAATTTCTTCAGAATTGGGTGTCAGCTAAGGAAGTATTCAATCAATTGTCATTGATCAACTAAGGTTCAGAAAAATTAGTCCTAGATCGGCTCCGAGGTTGTTAACTGTAAAACAAAGACCGTTGAAAGACTTCTAAATAAATTCCAACGAGAATGGAAGGTCTTTTTGAAACGCATCGTCTAAAGTGGCCCAAAAAGAATTCAAAACTCGACTCTCATCTGGAAAAGTACTTGCCACGATTTTTTTTACTGATCGATTTTCTACATGCCCAAGGTAGTGAATATGGATTTATACAGCCAGTTTTTACGGCTGGCACAAGCCGCGTATTTGAAACAAAAAATAAGAAATACACTGTAAGAAATGGGCCGACCTCCTTATAGCCATGACTTGTCTTTGAAACAATCACTGGGAGGAAAACGATTTGGAATACTCAAACTAAGAACAGAACAAACAGGGAATACTGAAACTCCCAACTGGTGGAAAAAGTGTGTAGATCACACAGGAGGATATATTGAAAAATGCTAAATCAATTATTTCTGTAGAATGTAATTCGTAATTGTTTTGCAGACTTAAATTGTCAGAGTTTTGAAACAAAGTCGATCGCAGTATCACAATTAATTTATTCGGCGATTTTAAAATGAACAAACTTTATAAAAGAAATAATGAGTAAGCAAATAGAAAATCAAACTCAACAATATAATTATGGCAAATCATTAATATCAATGTATAGTTATGAACCATGAAGTTACTTAACTATTGAAGAAATTTAACAAGTTTATAATGCAAATTATTCCTTAAAACACCATCTATAAAAATGGTCTGATGTCATTTTTTGTGAAATGATTAGAACAATTTTCATTGATTTTCGTTTATAATTCTTTTATTTATATTTGTCTGACAAAAATTTACTTGAAAAAAGTTGTAGACAATTTTAAATATTTTTTGTGAAATCCATAGTTTGTCAGTTAAACCATAAAAATCATTTGGACGACTTTTCCAAAATGGCGGCCGTGGGGTTGCAACCCCACAAACTTGAATTTAACTTAACCCCCCTTGATACCTAAAAAATAAAATTACATCCTATGGCAAATGCACGCTAAGCCCAAAAAATATAACATTTCAATGGACTAATATGCCACCGTTTCTCGTCTGGGCTATCAGCAGAGAGTTTGACAGTTGGCATGGCGTTTAATTAGGAAAAAAATCAAAGCGATTTGAAATGAATGTCAGTTCGAACGCTTTAGTAAAATGAGGGGAAGGTGCTTCTCCCACCAGTACATTTTATTTAATTCCAAATACCAAAATGCAGGTTTTCAAACTGATTTTACATACAATAAAACAAAATCGGTCTTTGGTTTCAGTTACTCGCTGGTTACTCTATTTAAATCCTACTTAAGTAACCGCCATCAATTTGTTAGCTATAACGGCTTCAAATCAAACATATTTACTATAAGGTCAGGAGTACCCCAAGGTTCCAATCTCGGTCCGTTATTGTTTCTGATATTCATTAACGACTTATCAAGTATACTGTTATATGAAACTTTTCTTTTTGCAGACGATCTGAAATTATTTCTCAAAGTCGAGAGCATCAATGATAGCTTACGGCTACAACATGACCTGAATCAGCTCACGTTATGGTGTACCAAGAACAAACTCTTTTTGAACATCGCGAAATGCAAAGTATGTTCTTATACTTTAAAGAGGAATCCTATACTATTCGATTATTCGTTGAATAATCAAACTATTGAGCGATGCACTATCATACAGGACCTAGGTGTATATTTCTATCATAAATTCTCATTCGTTGAAAATATTTCCATAACTTGCAAATCGGCACTGCGTTCGCTGGGTTTTGATTTTGCGAAATTGCAACAGCTTTCATAACATATCCGCCCTGAAATCTTTATATACATGCTTAGTGCGCTCAAAGTTAGATTATTGCAATCTTATCTGGCATCCTGTCTACAAGATTCATCATAAGCGTTTGAAGGCAGTGCAAAGAAAATTCCCGAAATTTCTCGCTTTTCGAGTCGACGGCTCATATCCTGTCAGAGGGTACCAGCACAATTTACTTCTTGGCAGATTTGGGATAAGGTCTTTAGTTATGCATTGGAATTTACATAGCCTTTCATTTCTATACAAATTGGTTCACAACAGAATTGACTCTCCTGTTCTTCTGTCAATGCTCCCGATACATTCGCCAAGGTTTGGTTCAAGAAATAACACCTATTTTTATCTGTTTGCAAATACAAATGTACTTATAAAGTCACCATTATTTATCATGTGTAGAACTTATAACAGTATATCTAGAATCTGTGATATTAATTATGACAATTTTGAATCAATCGCTGAATTGTATATTCAACAAATGTCAGATCAACCATGGTTCAGTTACTAGTAAAAGTCTCTTGCCAATTGTTATTTTATTTCTTTTTTAAAACTGTGTAAAATTTATGTTGTAATATTCTGCGTTCTTTTTATTCTTTTTATTATTATCATTTTTTTAAAAATATTTAAGATACCATAGTTTATTAGTATGTTTCATTACTTTATAATATTTATCCTGTAATTGGATTTATTTCTGTTGGGCAATAAACTAAACTAAACTAAACTAAATTAAAACCAAAAGAAAATCAATTTATGAGGGATTGTACTGAAAGATCTAATAATTAATATGTTCCTTTCAGAGGGTTAAAATATTAACTTAGCTCCAAATGGGAGCATTGTAAACTTCACCTAAAATCAAAAGCCCTGGAAAAAAAATCAGATTTGCAAGAAAACCTTCTTCAGTTATTTACCTCGTTGAAATGAAAGATTCTGCCAAGTTTCAAAATTTCAACGTATCTTATACAATAACTACGAACGATTGAAAATTGCGTATTTTTACAGTTTTTTCAAATAATTCAATACCTAATTATCCAATCGGCTATATGAACCTATCATTTAATCGCTATTGAAATTATATATAAAACAAACTTACTTTCGACACTAGAACTTTACATTCAATTGCTGAAAAGTTACAAAAACTGTTAAAATTGCCATTTTTGCAACGTTAAGCACTCCGTATAATTAATTAAGGAATAAAAATTTGTTAACAACAGTTTTTATGTATTATCCTATATACATTCTTGAAGAAAAGCCAATCAAACACCTTTGGATTTTTTTTGCAATTGAAAATACTAACTTCCTTAGAGTAAGGCCACTCACTAGACTCACAAAGCGGAAGATGTAGTGGAACGAGGAATGTCAGCGACCATTCGAGACATTGAAAAGAGCATTGATCAGTGCCCCAATTTTAAGTTATCCTTTGCCAGATGAGAACTTCGCGTTGGATACCGACGCAAGCAATGTCGGAATTGGTGCGGCGGATTGAGAGAATTCGACTTCGAGACAGAACATCGCGCTGGAACAAGCCATAAGAATGCTGATGCTTTATCGAGGAGACCATGCCCTGACGATTGCAAACATTGTCAGGGAGCTGAAGAAAAAGGGGCTGTTCTCTGTAGAACTACTGCGGTCGATGACCATTGGCAATTTGAGGAGATCCAAAAAGACCCAGACTCAAAATTAGATCGAGAGCTAAAAAGGTTATCCGCTGAAAGGAAGAAGACCGCAAACCTACGTGGCAGGAGATTTCCCGATACTCACCAACCATAAAGTCATACTGGGCTCAGTGGAACTCCCCCATCCTGGATAATGGACTTCTGAAGTGGGTACTGGAAACTCCAGGGGAGGGCAAGGACAGAAAACAGATTGTAGTCCCCAGAAATAGAGGAGTAACGAAAACCTTGGGGAAGTTGAGAGAACGCTTCTATTGGGTAAACTGCCAAGCAGATGTTAAAGATTGGTGCCGGAAATTTCGAGCCTACTCTTTTCCAAGACGTCTGCAAACTATTGAAGATTGATAAAACACGAACAACAGCATTACACCCTCAATCCGATGGGATGGTAGAACGGATGAATAGGACTATTAACCGCCATTTGCCAAAGATAGTCTCTGACCATCAAAGAGACTGAGACCAATATCTTCACTTGTTTCTAATCGCATATCGTTCGTCTGTGCACGAGTCCACGGGTCAAACCCCGGCCAGTGTTATTATGGGACGAGAATTACGACTACCATGCGATTTGAAGTTTTGATGTCCCTCAGGAGAAGAGACTGCAGGTGAAGACTGTCGGCAATTACGTCAAAATATGAAAGACATCCACCAACGAGCCCGGTTAAATATCGAGAATGCGTGCCCGAATGAAAGAAGCCTATGACATCAGAGCCGAGGGCGGGGAATTCCAAGTTGATGATCTTGTTTGGTTGTATAAGCCGCAACGTCGTCTTGGATATTCGCCCAAGATACAGAGATCTTTGGAGGGGCCTTACCGAATTGTAAAGAATATCAACGATGTTGTCTACAGAATAAGAAAGCTCCCTCGTACATTGGTACATTTCAACAGGTTGGCCCCTTATGCCGGAAGTCATGACGGCGAAGTTGACCAAGCCCAAGTCCCCAGCATCCAACCACCCGATGACGAGATGCCCTTCGAACAGTTTATGTCACTGTACTCTAATGGGCAGAAAGTGCAGCACGACGTGACCAGAGAGAAGCCCTGAGACCTGTTTGAGCTGCCTATAGAATATGCCCTGGCGCATTGTGTGGCTCGAGATCTCCGGATGTCCAGAGATAGCCAAAGCGTTTTTCCAAAAAGTACGCCAGTTCCAGAAGCTAAGGAGCAAGATCCAGTGGTAGGGAAGGTCCTTCATCTCGAAGATATACAACCAGTGGGTACCAGGCACATCTTTTATTTGGTAACGAAAACATTCTCGCAGGACAAGTCAACATACAGCGATCTTTGGAAGACTGGTAGAATTGAGTAGTCTGATGATGGAGAAGAACCTGATGAAGTTGGCGGTCCCAAAGATAGCCTGTGGGTGGGATGGACTGAATTAGACAGTGGTGGGAAGCATGATGTAAACTATCTTTGGATTCAGTGGCATCGACATCCTGGTATGCTGTCTCATTCGCAATCCAGATTCGAAGACCGTTGATTGTTACTTCCACCAAACATCCCGCTGTCGAAATGGCGAGTCCTGCAAATATCAAATCCTTGTTTGCCGTCTCAGTATTCGCAGCCCAGGTTCGAAGACCGTCGACTGTTCCTTCTACCGAACGTCGCATGCCGAATGTCGTAGTCGTTCAGCAGAAGAGATCGGACGTTTATTTTCAGCCGTGTTCGCAAATAATCTACCAGAAATACAAAGTTTTCAATAATTTGATAACTACTGGTCAGAAAAACTCGAATATAGTGTATGAGAAGCTATTGTGCGTGAAAAACTGTGAAGTGTACTTTGAAAAGTTACTTTTTTTAAAAAATTGTCACTACAACTAGGTCTCAAGTGATATATCTTACATAAATATTCAATAGTGCAGTGATATCATAAGAAGGAAAACTACTTTTTGCACTAGCCATAAATGTTGATTTTTTTTGTATCCATTCCTTTGCAACAAAAAGTATTTGGTAGCAAAGAAATCATATTGATTCTAAATATAAACACCTACACTATTGGAACACTTTTCATCTTCATGTTCACCACAAATTTAATTATCATATCGCAATAATTGAAGAAATGAGAACATTACCATAATAATAAGGCACCTATACAAATTCATAAATTGTTTAACTAACGAAATGATGCACATTGTTAACCTTTTATGTGCCAGTACCGTAAGGTAAATACACAGCATCCCAAAGATCGAGTGTATAAATACCATACTTTTTTGAGAGAACATTTACCCTGTTAAAGCCAACATCGACAACTGCAGCCTGTAACAGGAACAATTACGAATAGAACAAAAGTAAATTATTGTTCTCGATTGCGTGAGGAACACCCGAGCGCACAGTTGAAGGACTATTTCCTCGGTACCAACTGCTTAAGAATCCAAACTATCGTGGACCCAGGCCAATTCGGATGTCCGACAATTATTTTGTTTAATGACAACAATGTGGAAGTGAATATTTGCCCTCATCAGAACAGGACGCTGCCTTTTTGTAAGGTGATTTTAGGTTTTTTTTGTATATATCTATACTATTATAAAATTATGTTTGTCTGTTTGTTTGTTCGGACATCACGTAAGAACTACTTAACTGATTTTGCTGAATATTTTTTTGTTGCGAAGCCTATAATTTGACTTAAAATCTGGTAGACATTTTATCTCTCTACATTGACAGAAACAGTAGCTATGGCGAACAAACTTCTACTAACATGTTGGGTAATTTAATTACTCAATTGGTTCCACCGCACGCACAACATATTAGATACTGACATCAGCTTAGCTTTTATTCAAAATTCGGAATGTGCAAATGTAACATGAATTATATCAACCGTCGCCTATGCTAGCATACAGAATTACGTCGCTACATGAAGATCATTGACCAGACGGATCACACATGCAGTTATAGGTCATATTTCATGGTATTTCATTTTTTTGCATCATAATAGTTAGTTAGTTGTAACGCTTTTAGATTGTCGGGTTGAAAATTCAAATATATGTATTTCAAATAAAAGTATTTTGTTTAAAAACGGAGTTTAGAGTTCACGACCCATTTTTGGCGCAGTCAGTAGGATAGTTCCGAAATTTGCGAATCGATCGGGAATTTTTCGTTTTTTACGATTAACGGAACTAACGAACTATCGAACTTTGTTGATCGAACTGGTGATAGCGATTGTTGACAGAGCGGCTCCTCGAACTTCAGGAAACCCAGTTCATCGAGAACCTGCTTCAACCTTTTACCAGTCCATCGTAGAAATTTGGAACAAAAATCGTCCGAATTTGCAAGGAAGACTCCAGTGGCGTAGACGAAAATAGCTTCCCTTGACGTCGCCCTTATAGTTTGTGAAGAATGCTCAAACTCGTTTTTATTTTTATGTAAGTACAACATTAAATGTCAAGTGAAAATTTGTCAGATATTTTTAATTGTTTATCTATTAAAGACGGCCCTACAACTGACTCAAATTCTAATTTAAGCTATAATTTTCCTGAAACTTCTCAAAATAATTTAAATAGTGACGAAGAAATAGATTTAGATAGGAATTTAGTTGAAAATGTAATTGTAGAAATTAATCTTAGTAATAAAATAGAAATGGCTAGACCTGTTGCTAATCCTGAACCATTTAAATCTGAGTATTTAAATTGCGTACCCGAATTCGACGGAAACCCAAACGAACTTGGAAGATATTTAAGTATTTGTGAATCCATTTTAACAACTTTTTATGATCGTGCAAATCCAGAAAGCTTTCATAATGTATATTTGTTGAATTCATTAATTTCAAAATTGAGAGGTAATGCTAGACTAGTGATTAATATTCAAGATGTGAACAGTTGGAATGATTTAAAATTAGTATTGAGACGAAATTTTGCGGATCAAAGGGATGAAAGTTGCTTAAATAGAGATCTTGTTTTAATGAAACAACTTCCTAACGAAAAACCTCAGCAATTTTATGATAGATGTCTTAATATTTTAAATTTGTTGTGTAGCTATGTAAATTGACATGAAGTCACAGATCAAGCCAAACAGTTAAAACGTGATCTCTATCAAAATTTAGCATTAAAAACATTTTTGTCAGGATTGCATGAACCCCTTGGTACAACAATACATTGCATGAAACCTGATTCTTTGAGTCAAGCCTTACAATTTGTAATCGCAGAAGATAATGCCCACTATTTTCAAACAATTATGTCTAAACCAAAACCGCCACAGATGATTCAAGCACCATTTCATAACCAACATAATTTTTTGAATAACTTTCTGATATAGGTTTTATTTTTATTTCAGATTCCCCGCAATATTGGGAACACAAGACAAGATTACAATTAGGAATTTAGAAAATAATCCCGGCATTATTCCTTTAAAATTAGGAACAGCAAAAGTTCAAAAATACATGCATTCCTTTATCCATTATTATGACCTAAATCCACTTATTACTGAAGTAAACAAACTAAAACGACAATCCGAAAATCTTAAACTTTACATCAACAAAAATTCTGAATACTTTAATGACTCATCAAATTATTTGAAAATCCTCATTTTAACAGAAGAAAAAGTAGGGAATAAAATATCAGAAATTTTACCACACCCCAATCGTATCAAAAGAGGACTTATAAATGCTTTAGGTTCCATTTTCAAAGCAATTAGTGGCAACTTGGATTCCACCGATGGCGAAAGATATGACAAATTAATTGAAGAACTTCAAAACAATCAAGGCAACCTTGCACAAACTATCCAAAAACAAAGTTCACTTTCGATTTCACTTATTGACAAATTTAATAACACTGTTCGACAAATATTGCATAATGAAAAGCTTCTCGAATCAAAAATGGATCAAATTTCAAAAATTGTGACAGGCTCAACTTATAGAGAAAATTCTATGTTCATTAAAGACGTTATGAACCAAATTATTAATCTATACGAGGTCACTAACTCTATTCTACAAGATGTTGAAAATTCAATAACTTTTGCAAAACTTGGAGTCATGCACCCTAGTATAATGACAACTACACATCTTTTTCACGAATTAAAATTTTTGGAAAAATATTTGAAAAAGGAACAATTTCCTATTGAGATCAGTTTAGACAATATTTTGTTATACGAAGAAATCACAATGGTTCACGGTTTTATAAATAAAAACAAAGTGACCTATATTTTGCAAGTCCCAATAACGCACACTTTTGAATTTAAATATTATCATTTATTTTCAATCCCAATTAGAAAGGAGAACCAGTTTAGAGCCGTTATACCAACAAAGAAATATTTGACAAAAATACAGTTGTACTATGCATATATGAACGAGCCTTGTAAGTTTGTTTCTTCACAATTCTATTTGTGCGGCCAACTGGACCTTCAAGAAATGAAGAAAGAAAACCCCTGCGAAATCCAGCTACTAGAAATGAAAAATGCCTCTATTTGCCAACCAATATCAATCAGTATCACAACACCAATGTTCAAACGTCTAGACCAATCAATCCAATGGATTGGCCTAATACCAGCGATAGAAAAAATTAAGCTCCATTGTCAGCAACAAGAAGAAGTCCAAAATATTATTGGAACTTATTTAATCGACATCCCAACCGGCTGTTAAGTGTACACCGATAAAGAAGTTTTCCGCAATAACAAACCGATAAGCTTTAATCAGCCAATATTGTTTCCTGAATTAGAAGCTACAAGTGAAACAGTCTCTTTCACAAACCCAACCATTCACTTAGAAGAAATCGATTTGGATGAACTCCAAGACATACGAACACAAGTGTTGAATAATCAACCCCATTTGTCGCATAACTGGATATCACACACCCCCAGCATGTGGACGATCATAGTCTATGGGTTACTGGTGATAATATCAATGTATTTCATTTATACAAAAATTCTCCAAAGATGTCAGAAAAGTAACCGTCATACCCAGCAAGGTATCGAGAATCATAATATTCTTAATGAGAAACTTGATAAATATGGGGTAAGAGGAAGTGCACTGATGTGGATCAAATCGTATCTTTCTGATAGGGTACAAAAGGTTCAAATAATGCGTGATAATCAATGTTTTATGTCAGACAATTTTAACTTGTCCTTGGGAATACCCCAAGGGAGTGTACTTGGTCCTGTTCTATTTGTAATATATGTAAATGATATGCCATACTGTAAGTATCGTCACACTATAAATGATTCTGGGACATTTCGGAACGAAATGGTCTTAAGGAGAGGGCAATGTGACGGGTATTCTTCCGATAGTTCGTGGAATCGGCATTCGTCCGATATTTCGGGGAAAGCAAAATGTTTGTCTTCCGACCCGAGGCCAACGGCTAGCGTTAATGGGAATTCGTCGAATTTTATCGAATCTTCTCGAAAACACATTTAGGATAGGACTCATTCAATATTCGACTGCCGTATAGTTAAGTAGAGAGAAATTGTAAATAGTTCTGTGAATATGAATTGTGTTAAAGTAGTGGAAATAAATTAGTGTGAGTTGGACTGTGTTTTTAAATAAATTTTATTACATAATTTTATGTAGACACTTATTTATATTTCTAACATAATATGGATTTATGTAATACATTTAGCAAAATGGAATACCAAAACTCCATATAGACACAGACGACAATGATGGTGCAATCATTTTTAATATGTAAAAGACGTAAGTATGCTGTTATAAAAGATTTTTCCGTTTGTGAATGATTCCGTAAAATATTAAAACATATATATGTAAAGTAATTTGCCTTGACAATTATTAGTATTTATTAATAGAACATGAATCTGAATTAAACAATATAAAAATTACATTGTTAACTAATTGAAGCTTAGCATAATTTTTTCTAATATTACAATTTATTTCAGTGAAACAAAATACTGACAGGCCAAGTTTCTTTACACATATATGTTTTAATACTTTATTGCATAATTTACAAACAGAAAAATCTTTTATAACAGAGATTATAAGAACCCTCCTCAAGCAATTACATTTACTGTCCTGAGAAGTAAGCAGTGAAATTTTTTAACTTAGTGGAACAATAGTAGAGGTATCGTAACAGTTATGTTTACTTTTTATGAACTTGTTGCATCGCTTTCATTTTAATTACTAAGTTAATCGAATTATTGGAATCTACAAATGGTATGATTGGTGTTAATAAACCCAGTTGGGTAGACGTTGTAAAAACAAAAAAGACAGAACATTTAATTATTAAACCAAAAAACTCAATCAAAACAGTGCGGTCACAAAAAGTGTTTTGGGGCAAAAACTCTCTCCGGCTGATTTGAATGTGTCTCTTGCTGAAGTAAAAAATGGTGCGCAAGGTCATGTAATGATTCACTGCCAGAATAAACAATCACTGGATAACTTGAAAATTAATGTAGAACGTAAGCTGGGCCCCGACTATGAAGTTAATTACGTAGGAAAATTAGCGAATCCAAAGATTAAGATTATTGGTATACCTTCGGAAGATTTAATCGATTCGGAAGAGTTTATTAAAATCCTAGATGTTGGTCTTACAACTCGCGTCTTCAAATTTATCAATAAGTTGAAAGGTCAGAATTTACCGGTTGAAGTTAAACTTGTAGACAAATTTAAGTCTCCTAGATCACGGTATGAATTGTCTCCTAAGGAATTCAACTATTTGATTTCTGGATGTGACAAGATGCATTAAGGGTGGAGTAGCTACAAATGTTATGAATTTTTTAGTGTTCTGCGGTGTTTCCGCTGTTGGAAATTCGGCCACTGCGGAAAAATGTCAAATTAAAGAGTTTCTTTGCCCTCTATGTGGTGGTGATCATAAAAAGGATCAATGCAGTAAGGGTTCGAACTTTGCTTGTAGTAATTAATATATGCCAAAGATATACTTAAACTTAAAGATATTGTTAGTCATCACATATTTGATATTAACTGTCCCAGTTATTTGAGGCAGTTGTCTATGAACAAAGAGAAAATTAACTATCAATCCTAGCAAACAAATAAAACGGATATTGATGACAAAAAAAGTTCACTGAGTATTTATTTTCAAAATGTAGGAGGTTTGCGAAAGAAGATTGATGACCTAAGACAAGCGGTCATCTGTACAGATTAGTGTCATTGTGTTGGTTGAAACCTGGCTTAATTCCAACTTTGACAGTTCGTAGTTAGGTTTATATAATTCCATCTTTAGAGTGGACAGAAGCCCACTAACGAGCCATAAACTGCGTAGTGGTGGTGTGTTAATTCCAACAATGAAAAATTTGGCTGTGAGTGAAATAGTGTTGCCTATCAATAATGTGGAACAAATTTTTGTTTCTATTAAATGTCATGAGCAAATGTTAGTGATGGGTGGAGTCTATTTTCCTCCTGGTTCTGACCGGCAGTGTTACATTAATCATTGCCGTACTATTGAATCAATTAATGTCAATTTCGTAGTCAAAATTTTTCATTTGTGGTGATTACAACTTACCTGATGCAATTTGGAGTAATGATAGCTTTGGGGCTACTGTTCAGGGTAATCCTAATTCTGCGGCCATGGACTTATGTAACACTGCTGATATATGTAATTTGTATCAAATTAATGACCTATATAATAGTATTACTCGATTAAATTTTTTCCAGTTTCCGAAATAGTAACTGAGCCTAGTGACGCAATTTTTGTTAAGAGTGTTCATCACTCGCCGGTTACTTGTAATGTACTTATCAATTACATTTCTCCTATTTTGCAGTACGAAGAATATTTTTTTGACTTTCGAAACGGGAATTATGAGGCGATTAATCATCACCTACCTGATGTTGAATGGGACAATGTTTTATCGAATAAGGATAGTAATGAAGTTATTCGGATAGTAATGAAGTTATTCCGAGTTTTTATAGCATTTTATATAACCTAGTAACTTAGTAAATATTTATATAGAAGTCATGTTTGTAAAACGCGAAGCCAACATTTCTCAGAATCCTCGGGCCTTTTTGAAGTCTATAAATGATAAACGCAATTCGTGTTTTACCTTCCAGAATTTGGTGTGAAACTGCTGCGGGTGACAGTAGTCAGGAAATTGTTGATCTTTGGTAAGTTTTTTTCGACTGTTTATAACATTACTGTTAATAAAGTTCCTGTTTTAAATTTTGGTCAATCTGCTGATGTTGGTGGCTATTTCATTGACATTAAATATATTACTGATGTGCTTCAGAATACTCCGTGGAAACTTAGTACAGATCCTGATAAAATACCAATTTATTTTGTTAAAAAATTTTTATTCACCTTAGCAAAACCCATTCAATTGTTTAATTCATCTTTATGCTCTGGTATTTTTCCAGATTACTGGAAAACAAGCTATCTAAAACCTATCCATGTCAGGACCAAAAGATAAAGTTGAGAATTATACGGCGGTGTGTATTCAGTCTGCACTAACCAAGCTGTTGGATATTTTTTGTAAATAAAATGTGTTACAATTGTAAGAATTTAATGGTTGGCAGGCAACATGGATTTAGTCAAGCGAAATCAACGATTACAAACCTTGTGTTGTGTTATAACTTTATACTAAATTCTTTGGAGTCTGGATCGCAAGTAGACTCGGTATATGCTGATTTTACGAAAGCATTTGATAGGGTCAACCATGAGATTTTATTGGTAAAGCTCAGGGGTTATGGAATCAGTAACACGGTGCTTGACTGGATTGGAAGTTACTTGTCGAATCGGACACAAATGGTTAAGTATGGTGGCAGTGTATCGAAATCAATTAAGGTTACTTCAGGTGTGGCCCAGGGTTCACAACTTGGTCCGTTACTGTTTAACTTGTTTGTAAATGATTTGTCAACAGTGTTTAGGTCGAGTAAATTTATTATGTTTGCTGATGACATAACATTTTTAAGGCAATTAAAGGTGTTCGCTTGTGAACAAACGCCATTTTTATTTGTTCTTGGTGAAGGGTAATTCAAATTCCAATACAATTTTGATTTGCATGCTTGATAGTTTGTATATCATAAACTGATCTCCTTAATAAAAGATAATGATAAAATAAAACACACACATGATAAAATATTTTATTTTTTGGATTAATATTTTTTCAAACATACAAATAAACTTCATCAATCAATAAATTTTGGTGTAGTATAACAATAATCTAACAAAATGGGTGAAAGTATAAAAGTTATAAAAATAAATAACTTTCATATCATTATCAAATAAATTACTGGTACTACTAACTATAGATACATATCACAATAAGTACAGGTTGGTTATAGTTGGGGGCCCAAAATGTTTTCTCCAAAATGCGACTGGAATGTTTTTTTAATACAAAACCAACTTCTTATATTTGTGCATTTCCCTACTTAAATTTAAAACAAATTCGGCTTTTCCTTTGGCCTCAACTTTTCCCCAACTATAATGTTTCATAAGTGCGTACATTAAGCACCCAAAATACAGTTATATTTTTATTCACATATATTCTTAATAATATACACCACATATCATGACAATTTTTAACGATAACACACATTAATTAATATTTTTTTATGTTATAACAGAAATTCGATTATTTCGATCTTGTTTTCACAAATTTACAACATATAATCCAATCACGTCAATAAACGGTGGCACGTTCAAATGAACATGTAGAAAAAAATAAACTATTTTCAAAATAGATTATTTTCCCATGGCTATCAGGTTAATGCATAAATAATGTATATAATGTAAAAGTGCAACATATTTATGAAAACAATCATCGGTTTTTGTTAACAGTTATTAACGGTATACCGTTATTTGTATGTTAAGCTTACAATTTTGTTCCGTAGGTTTAGTTCTAACAAGATGATATCTTTGAAAAGATCAGCCTTTACTGCCTCCTTAAAAGATCAATACAGCTGAATGAAAGAAGTTCAGGATGTTAGGAAAATGTTAAAAACCACTTCAAACAAATATATTAGGGTGGTCCAAAAAAACAAAATATTTTTTATTTTCGAGTCTCGCGTGAAAATATGTTAGTTTACTATGTTTTAAGAACTTTTACTAAAGGACAGGTCGAAAAAAATTTTTTAAAAGGTCGCTCCGAATTTTTGAAAACTTCCAAAACCGCCGAAAACTGGATTTTTTTTCAGTTTTTTTTTCTCGTCATGTCATCTTTTTTAGTGTAAAATAATATAAGGATTCTGAAAATTTTAAGTCAAAATTTTTTTATCTAAAGGTCGCTCCGAATTTTTATAAATTTTCAAGGTAAATACTTTATATCTTTTTGAGCTACCTCTAAACATGAATATTATCAACCTAAAATATTTTTCATGAATTTCACATATCAAGGAATTAATTTAGAATGCGAGAAGCAGAAAAAAAATATGAATAATTTTTACAGGTGCAAAAATCATAATTTAAATGTAGCTAATAATTGACTATTATTGTATTTAAAAGTTGAAAATGTTATAAAAAAGTCTGAGAATATACTCAGAATGTTAATTTTTGAATAATAAATAATTTTAAAAAATTATGATTTTTTGCTGCACCTGTAAAAATTATTCATAATTTTATTTTCTGCTTCACGCGTTCTAAATTAATTCCTTGATATGTGAAATTTATGAAAAAATTTTTAGGTCGATAATATTCATGTTTAGAGGTAGCTCAAAAAGATATAAAGTATTTACCTTGAAAATTTATAAAAATTCGGAGCGACCTTTAGATAATAAAATTTTGACTTAAAATTTTCAGAATCCTTATATTATTTTACACTAAAAAAGATGACATGACGAGAAAAAAAATGAAAGAAAAAAAATCCAGTTTTCGGCGATTTTGGAATTTTTCAAAAATTCGGAGCGACCTTTCAAAAAATTTTTTTCGACCTGTCCTTTGGTAAAAGTTCTTAAAACATAGTAAACTAACATATTTTCACGCGAGACTCGAAAATAAAAAATATTTTGTTTATTTGGGCCACCCTAAAATATATAGTGTATATTTGTAAAATTTTGAGTTGATTGACCGTGTAGTTTTTGAGAAAATGATTTTTAAAATCGCCACGTTATACATGTCATATTACAGTTGTAAAGTGTTAAGAAACTTACAATCGATAGCTTAAATTTTACACTTTCATATGAAAAAGAAAAGCGGTCACTTACCGTTTAGTTCATTAGTTAAAAATTAAGAAACAGAGTTTTATCAGATCTCAATGCATATTCAAATATGAGACTGTGAAGTTTGACAACAATGCATTCCTTGGTGGTTTATTATTGCTTGCAAGATAACCGCGCGGAATTTGAATATTACTTATGTTGATTCATATTCCAAAAGCAAAAATGAATAGTGAATACAGATTTGTTTTGGAAAAGACGATAATATGATGTGCGTGTATTGAAGTGAATTCTTTCTTTATTGCTATGAAAGTAGTAAAATACAAAATAGTCACGTTTTAGGCATTTAATGTAAATGCTTTAAACATTTATAATAACTTTATTAGACGATATTTAATACTGTAGTAACTAGTATTAAATCATTATTAATCATTTTTGTTTAATAACACATTCAACGATTTTAATCAACCATAATTATTAATATATAACTACGAGTACGTATTAAATTAAATAAAAATCATACCGAATTATTTATTATGAATTATTTAATCTATTTACACTAACAAATCAATCAATCAATCACGCCTTGATGTTATCCCGCATATTATATTTGTTTCAAAGCCATTTTAATCCCTTACCTTGGCGTTTGTTAGTTTTTACCATTTTCCAGTAATAAGTATTTTGACAATCTTATTTCAATTTACCTTTATGTCTGGGTAATTTTTACAATTCAAACACTCTTGCCAGGCTCTGTAAGCATTAATTCCAGGTGTTTCCCGGCAATTAGAATGAGACAGAAGATCCGCGAAATTGCCAGATTGCACTCTCATAACTTAGTACACGCATTCATATAGGAAACATTTCATTTTTATGAATGGGGGTTGGCCTTTTTTAAGATTTCCAGGTTGGTGCTGATTTTAAATTCTCATGTTAAAGTGTAGCGTAACCGTCTTCTCGAGAGTGCTTTCGAACATCCTTAAGGATACCTCGGCTTTCGATTTCAATAGGTGTTTATAGGTATGAACATTAGCGATTTTTTTGCAATTGTTGAAACTTATTTTCTGATCGTTTCTTCTTTATCTCTGAATAATGTTCAGGTAGATTGTTTCTTTTTTTATGTTTAACTTTGTGTATCCTGGTGAGCAGATATTCCTCTATTTTTCAGATCGACGCATGAAATTAGCCAGTTTCCACATGATGTGCTATGTGTGGATTTCGAGTCTAATTCTGGCTCTTGGATTTCCTAGTAATTTACTATATTTGTTTTTGGTCTGCATGTAGTCCGAACAGTTCAATAGGATTCGCCTATCTTAAAAATTGTGCCTGTGCGATAAAGAGACTTGGGAGACGTTGCTTCGGTTATCATTTTTTCTATTTCTTGTACTCAGTTGTATGATTACAGCTAGTTTTCCATTGAAGGTAAATATTTATGGAAATTAATCACTAAAGAATTTAATTCAAGAGTTGAAGTTAGTATTATTGAGAAATGAAAATACAATTTTTATAAAAATTATTAGAGCAATAAGGAAACATGGTGTTGCCTGAATAGAATTTATATATTAGATGAAAAATATCCTATATGGACAGGTGGATTTCCATATCTTCTGGCACTTGATTGATTTATCTGATACTCAAGAATTCAAATTTAGGATAACTGCTAAGTGTAAACTATGAAAAAATTTCAGAATGAGTGAACTTACTTACAATAATAATTCCAACTTTGTATCTAGTTTTAAGAATTTGCCCAAGAATGTTAGACAAAATAAATTAACACACTAAAATTCTGTTTAAGCAGCGATCTCGTACGAAATTAACCTAAGTAAGGAAGGACATCTCTACGGCGTTGGATTCTTTATATTTCCTGTCCTATTGTCGATATTCAGTTTAAACCCACAGACATATTTTATTTTAAGCTCTTGGATGTAAGATTTTTCTCGAATTACTGTTGAACTCACAGAAGATTCGTCCCTAGCAGAGGGAAAGATAAAACTAAACAAATAGATTTAATAGCAAAAATTACTTTTCTGTCAGGACTGAAATTGGTATATTTTATTATTTATGCACTAACCTCTACATTTTAATACATAAACATTTAAATTGTATTTTGTACAATTTAAAGTAATTTCTAAATAATAAATAATAACAATTGAAAGCACTCATTCCTCCTTACTGGTTTATCCAATCATTTTGTTTTCTTAAACTTTGTTTAAAAACTTAATTTGACTCCAAATTAAGCTGATTTAGTTTCCTCTAAATAAAACTATCAATTGCTAGAATATGACCAGTTTTTTTGAATGTTCTAAATCTCCTTCAATTTTGAAAACTAATGATTCCACCAAAGTTTTCTTTTAAGCTGATAAAACTTTTCTGTATAGCTTAAGATGAGAATTATATAACAGTTTATGTTAGATATTTCTATAAAAGTAAAATAATGAAATATTTATAATTTTTCTTAAATTTTGAATATCGTCCATAATAGAACTGTTCCAGTTCATATTTTCCTGGTTAAAGATGTTTTCAATATATAGTTATTTTTTACTGCACTGCTGAAGATTATTTGGTTTCATACCTGGTTGAACCATTCACTTTCTTCAATGTATGGTAACAAAAGCTTCATTACAAAGAGTTGAAGTATAGAAGATTAGTTACGCCAAAGAATATATGATTTCTCTGATAAAATTTTCAAAATCTAATGATCAAATGAGATAAATAACTCTGGTTAAAGCTACTATTTAAAAGTAAATTATTTTGGATTTTGTTAATAGTAAGATTTAATGCCAGACATTTTGTTTTCGCCCACATCATTTTGTTATGACAGGTGTTAGAGGTAAAAAATCTCATAAATGTAACCAATGATCTTAGGACAGGTAAAGAAGTTATTATAATGAAAATCTGTTTAAAACGGGACAAATGTTCATTATCTTGTCAATTGAAGCTTATTGCCCACATATATTCATGGTACAACAATAAGAATACATGTAGCATTCATAGAATACAGATTGACAAAAACACTTTACCTAACTCAATGAGGTAAACAGACGATCTGGTGTTGATTGCAAAAGATGACCAGAAAACAAGATCCACTTGCTTTAACAGATAAGCAAGAGATTTGATTTGAGAACTTTCTTGAGAACGACTTAGTTATTGCATTTTAGATATATAAATAAAGATAGTCCTAAACAATTGTGTGGATCAATAAACAAACTTGTTAAAAATAAACTGGGAATAATACCTGGCTCAAATTTTACAACTGCTTCATTGACAATCAGCTACAGAAGCGAATCATGAATGACGACAAGAACAAGACATAGAAATACTAGAAAAGAACTTGTTAAAGAAGCTAAAATAATTGTCCAAAGGCAATGCATATATAAGAAACGAAGATATTCAATATGAACAAAAACATCAAGGAACAAACGACTAATGTAAATAATAAAATATATATGTTGGGTCTAACTTGTAAGGAGATGGTAATTTTTAGAGATTTGGATTTCATTTAATTAACAACGAATTCTTAACATGTTTGCATGAATGATCTAGCTCATGCAAACATTACAGTTGATCAAATTCCTTGTAGATTTCATTTGCCAAAATAATGATAACTTAAGTGTATGGGCGTAAGGATAGTATTAATGGAATAGACAAATTGAAGAGCTAGTATAAGTAGTTTTTAGAATAGTTTTTATGCCAGTCTGGAATTTAGTTTTAACAATTAAACTAATTTCAGCACTTGAACAACATAATGGATTCAGTAACTCATTGTACTAAATTCATTATATTTGATGCTGAAAAAATCTGGAATTAAAACGGGTAAACACGTATATCTATTTGTGCTGCAAATAAATGTATATGTTCTTGGGACCAAAAAATATAACAGTCATTTTAGATAGAGTTCAAAAAAGATCTTTTATATTAATTAATAGGTTAAACTTCATATTTAAGATTAGTTAGACAATTCAATACTTCTGTTTACATGATAAATAACTTCCAACTCCAGACCACTCAGATTTAGTCATACCAAGTTAATATGACATTTAGTTGTTTTACAAAAAAGCTAAGGTTTGGAGAGTAGGTTTACAATGGTACAAACGTAGTTACACACAGATGTATAGATGTCTAACTCAGCTATAAATATCTTTTTAATTCAATGGTGGTATTGATTACATCTCAAAATTCACATTTTAACAACAGAAGGACCTCTCAGTTTTATTACTTTAAGAACTACAAAAAGTTATTTTGAGATACAGATTTTGGAAAGTAGGCATAATTAAAAAATAATAAAGAAGAGGACTACCAAATGTTGAGTTCAACCAAACAACGAAAAAAAAAAGTTTAACTGTTGTTGGAACCTCCGGATTAGCAAAATTATTATTATCTTTATAAAAATATAACCTATGACATAATGAATAAATATAACAGAGTTTAACAATTATAAATACATTTAATAAATTATTACAATTTTGCATAATAACTGCTCCAATATTAAAATGACTATATATATATATTTATTGGTGCCCAAATTATTTTATAAATTAAAGACAATAGTTGTGGAAATACCCTGTTTCTTGAGACAAACCTTGATTCAATTAAATTCTAATAAATTTTTATATACATCTACGCTTTTGAGTATGCTTTATTGCATAAAAAAATCATCTGAATATTCTATTAACATTAAAAACATTTATCATCAAAATATAAAAAGTACAAAATATTTTTTTCTGTCTGACAAAATATTTCACCTTTGGGATTTAAGCCTTTCAAAAGGTGTTCTTCAAAAGTCAAACTTTGAGTTGCAAAATCATTTAGTCACTTCATCTTAGTTTACACATAGGGAACTTATTCACTCTTTTGTGGATAAATACATTTGCCAAAACGTCGATACTTTAGTAGGACGTCCTAAAGCTTTGTGATATAACAGACACCAAGCTACAGTAATTATATTCCAAGCAGTTTTTAAAATATTTTTAATCGAAAAACTGGAGTGAGGTAGTCAAATTTCGATGGCGTTTCGGTTTTTGAGTGCCGTTTCAGCGTAATTTAAGGTAATGCTACCGATGAGAGCTACCAGAGCTCTGTCCAACCACGTTACTGTGTTAGGATACAGTAATCCACCTTCATAAAAACCTAAATGCCCACCATGTGCGAGTTCTATGTGGAGAACGTTCTTCTTTTCCACTGAAATAAAGCACTGAATAAGTAATATCCACAAATAAAAAACTATGATATTAAGACATTTTTAGAAATAAATATAGTTGGTAAAGATTCTTAACAGAGCTGAGGCAAATTGAAAATATGACTAACATATTTTACACTGGTGTCACTCGTCTGAAATGTTTGTTTGATACATAAACGATTTCAATGTGAATTTATTATAAAATCTGAAAGGAAATACAAATTTATTTTTATAGTAATGAACAAAAAGTTAATGATAATAAGATTCAGTGATTCGGGTACTTAAACTTTATAAAGCAAATAACTGCATTGCTAATTTGAATAACATGCCACATGTGACATGTCACTTAGCGGAAGGCGTATATTTCAATATTTTTTTTTAGTTTGCCTTGTTATGAAGCCCCTTTCACAAAAACTAAACTTGCTAACTTTGAATTCAGTCTCAAAAACAACAACATAGAAGTATTGAAGATAAACCATTTGTTGTATATGGACGACTTAAACTTAATAGCAGCTATAAAACAGCAGCGTTATAATACGGTTATCAAATTTATGTATGCTGTCAAAAATTAATAAACCTGCTAAATTAGTCATTCTGATAAAAACATTGCGAAAACGAAATAAAAACGCCTATATATAAAAAAGCATAAACAACGATAGTCTCGAAAATTCGATGGAAGTAAAAAGCTGAGGTTGATGCAATTCCGAAGTCGAATACCATCTAGGCTGGCAGACCAGATAGTCCATTGAAATTTTGCCTGAATCTGCAAAATGAGGTGCCAGATAACTAACACAGTACATTACGAATCTGTAATTAGTTTTTCCCGCATGCTTGCAATAAAGGGGGAAGTGCCCCAAAACACCCCCAAAACAGGGTTTTTTACATTATTCCTGAAAAATAGAGTTAATATGAAAAAAATAACTCGACCATCGTGTTTCTTGTAAAAATTCACATTGAAAACATGTAGTACGTTATAAAAAATCAACGAATTGTACAATTATTTAAGTTTTCAGTTCAGTTCAGTAATACACGTCCTGCGCACGTAGACACTCCAATAAATCATAAAGATTTGTCAATCAGAATTGCTTCTATTCAGGATACTAAAGGATCCCGTATAGTATTTTAATAACGTGTTTAAGATGTGATGTATTATGAAGTTATTATTATTTGAATATTTTACTTATGATATTTTTTTATATTCATTTGTTATTGAAGATAATGGACGAAGTCATAAATTCACGGTCCAATGAAATTTTTTACTTCAATGAACTATCAAATATTTGAAGATTACTCACATGGAGAATTCTTGCTATAGAAAAAAAATTATAAATATTGAATTTTTGAACTTGAAATATGTATTAAATAGAATGATATTAAAGGAGTGGAACGAAATTAACTGAATCATTTCAGTAGTATCAATTGATAGTCAATAGGTATATTTATTTTTTCTAATATGTATTGGGTTTTCGTGGAACAAAAAAAGGTAACATTCCAGTTGTCCGTGACAACATTAATATTAAATGAGCACGGTCATATTTGTAACATCTTTGATACTTCCGCTGAACATAGTGAACCTTTATTTCATGTTCAGGTATACGAGAGTCAATGGAGAAAATATAGGCTTTATTAAACTAGTGTAAGACTGCCACACGCTGGCTCTTATAGACTATGTCATATAGTATTCCACATTACCAAACTACAAATATTAGACAGTAAAAAATTTAAAAATGATCAAAATCCAATTCTTCAGTGTCTAATAAAGAATTCAGGTATATTATTATAAGTAAATAAGTAAAAGCTGATCTTGAAATATTTGACAGGACATTAATTTCAAATAATTGTACTTTCCTCCGTAAATAAATTTGCAACTATTTCTGCTATCCTTAAACACAAACGTGACTACTTCTTCATATTAAATTAATACTAATTTCACAATTCCCAACTCCGACAATCCAAATGTACTTCTAACACCTAAGAAACGCCCTTTTATAGTCCGATTTTTTTTCAAATACAAAAAGCAATTCCGAAAATATTATATAAACAGACAGTTCTGTCAATCATCAGACGATGCATATTCGCATAATGGAGTGTCTATACACACTTTGAGTGCATCCCAAAAATTAGATTAAATGGAAACTTAAATAATTGCACGACAATTCGTTGATTTTGTATAACTTACTAAATGTTTTCGATGTGAAATTTTACAATATTCATATACATTGTAGTTTTCGGGAATAATGTAAAAAACGCTGTTTTGGGGTTGTTGTGGGACATTTCCCCCCTTATTGCAAGCTTGCGGTAAAAAGTAATTGCAGATTCGTAATCTGCGCCCTCGAAACCATACATCTGTGTTAATTATCTGCCACCTCATTTTGCCGATTCAGGCAAAAATTTCAATGGACTAAGAGGCGACGGGAAACATTTTTGAACGAATGAATGCTCAGTGCGTGGCAGTTTGGTTTGAAAGCAGCGTCTAGAATTCCAGCTGTATAATCAGTGTGTTTTGTAGATAAGTTGTAAGAATATTTCTGAAACTGAACCCACCGAATCTATTGCAATATGCTTAAGACGGTAGAATTATTCTGTACTGATATATCCTGGTGCAATATAATTGATATAAATAATATAAATTGAACACTTAATATTATTTATTCAATTCAGGTACTTTATTTCAGATTAATTATATATTCTCTACCCACAAATTACTGAGGTTTTCGTCATTTCCAAAGCAAAATTGCAAATTTTTACATATATGAAGTTATGAATTTACTTATTATTGTCTCACCATAGAGAATGAATAGAGAAACTTGTAACATTTAGTTTTGATGTATCCTATGTTGTTGTCAGATAAAAGAATGCTAAAAATTGTGGTGTGAGTAGGCATTTGCCACTTTTGCTGAAATAATATTTTATTTCTGTTAAAATAAAAGATACAGAGTGCCAAATATACCTAGTTGTTTCTTTTAGAAGTTTTTTATACACTGCCCTCCCCCGACCAAGTGATGGTCTAAAGAAGTATATGGCAAACGTCGACAGAAATAATTAGTGTTGTTGTATCTGAACACACTCTCGGTTACAGAATAACAAAATTTCTTTATTTTGATCTTCAGAAAAATACATACTTGGCATAATATAGAGAAGATAAAATAAAGATTGAGTGAATAAAAGAGAGATTAAAGGTGAGGGACACCATTTCTAGCATAAACTCAAAAATGTAGTTAGAACATATAAACATGTAATTCTTTCTACTTTTACTTAGTTAAAAAAGAACTGAAAAGTTGAAAATAGTTTATTCTAATAGAAAACATTTTTACCATTAAGAACATTCCCTATTCTTTGTCAAACTCATTACATAGCTAATTTTTACATACTATATTAAATCTGTGTTTAACAATCAAGTTTTTAAATAAAAACATGTTCTAGATTTTTTTCGCCCCTTTATTTAGAGTTAATTGCATACCCTGTGGTATACACAGATTAAATATAATAAAATAGTTATGATTTAGTATATGGATCAGCTATGCGCAGTGTATAACAAAAATGAATGAATACGGTTTTAACTTACAGTAAGGTAGTAATGATGGATCTGTACCTTACTCTTGACAATTCCTGTTTGCGCACACTTAAAAGTCCACCATAATTTATTTTAATATCTAATAAAATTCATTATAATACTTACTTGCCAACTTCCTAATTGGTTCTAGTAACACATCTGGCACTATGGGATCATCATTTGCATTTATAAATACCATCGGCACATTAATAGTCTCCAAATAGTTTATACTTGAACTCCATACATAAAACTCAGATATTGAATTAAACTCATGTACTTTTCTGGTATACGCTTCATCCAATTCAGGAAGTGTAGCTGCAGAAATAATTTCATGTTCATTGAGGGCGTGTCGCTTTTTAATGTCATCTGACAAAAGCATTTTGCGGTGCCTCAAAATGATGTTCTTCATATTTTCGGTCATGATGTAGAGGTAGAATCTTCGGAATTCTTGCCATTTAAGCAAGTGTTTGGTCCCTCTAAAATCACAAGAGTATTTGTTTTCAATTTGTAGTTGGCAATTAGTATACCAAAGAACTGAATTGAAAGTATTTAAAAAATGGAAATTACCGGTTAGGAACAAATGAAGACGTTGCTTCACACGTGTCGGTTGAAATCGGCCCGATGCCGGGTAATGAAAGCAGTGTGGCATGTACCCTTACGTACCGTTTCACACATGCCGGACAACTTCACCCGGCGTCTGGCCGACAGCTACCTATAATGTTAACAGGGATCGGCCTGATGCCGGGTGAATTCAACCGGCACGTGTGAAGTGACGCTTAATGTTAAGAATAGTGATGGGCATAATCGAATGGTGTGAATAATCGATTATTACAATTCGAGTGATTTGAATGATCCCTCGAATGACCCATCACTCGTATTGTACGTTTATGATTCTAACGATTCTCGCTGTTTTATTCTCAGATCCGTAACATTTGTTACGTGTCAGCGGCTGCCCTGTCTGTGAACATTTAAATTTAGGTAAAATTATACTATTAAATTTTGCCTAAATATTCATTTCATTTAAAAAGTATTTGTGAAGGAATTGTTATTAATAATAATAAGAACAGTGGACTACAAAAAGGCCTTTGATTCAGTTCCACATGACTGGCTCATTAAGGTACTGAAATTCTATAAAGTGAATAATTGTATATTAACTTTTTAGAATATGCCATGTCCACCTGGCAAACCAAAATCTCACTGAATGAAGCCAACTGTTCAATACAAACTGACCCCATTCCAATCAGAAGGGGTATATTCCAGGGAGACTCTCTTAGCCTGCTGTGGTTCTGCCTTGCCATGAACCCTCTCTCAAACAAACTGAATTCGACTAATTTTGGGTTCAGTGTCAAACACAACAACGTACCAACATTAAAGATAAACCATTTGTTATACATGGACCACTTAAAGTTGATAGCAGCTACGAAACAACAGCTGCATGATATGCTTAAAATAGTAGAAGGGTTCTCTAGTGACATCCATATGAAATTTAGCCTAGACAAATGCCGAATTATTAATATAATTAAAGGCAAAATACAGCTGGGGCACTTCAAAATGGGAGATGGCACCTCAATTGAATCTATGGGGGAAGGTTATACTTATAAATACCTTGGAATAAAGCAGGCTCAACGTATTGATCACATCACTATGGAAAAGGACCTAACAGTAGAGTTTTATAGAAGGATAAGACGACTGTTGAAAATCAAACTAAACAGTAAAAATCTGTTTCAGGCTATTAACACCTATGCGTGTTCAGTGCTCAGTTACTCTTTCGGTATAGTTAATTGGTGTAAGACTGACATTGAACAATTACAACGAAAAGTTCGAGTTTTACTAACAAAAGCTCAAAATCACCATCCAAAGAGCTCTGTCGAACGTACAACTTTGCCACGGTATGAAGGAGGAAGAGGATTGACCGATCTAAGTAAACTATTAGATCAACAAATTTCTATTTTGCGTAGTCATTTCCAGAAACTCGCAGAATTTTTTAATCTACACTGAGTCATGTGCCAGGTTGATGAATCAACACCACTGTGACTGACACAACATGTCCAATTATACCACCAGACCACAGATCAGAAACTGCTGAAAAGGAAAGAGAAGCCCCTTATGGAAGACATATAAATGACGTCAACCAAGATTATGTCGACAGTGCAGCGTCGAACTACTGATTGATCTCTGCTCATATGTTCCCTGAAACGGAAGGCTTTATATTGGCAATCCAAGATCAAGTAATTCCAACTAAGAACTACCTAAAGTACATCGTTAAAGACCCTTCTATTAACAACGATAGATGCAGGTACGGTTGCCAAACATCTGAATCTACCCAGCATATCACAGGAGGTTGTCAAGTGTTCGCTGCAAATGAATACAAAGAACGACACGATGCTATGGCAAAAATACTTTACCAGGAACTAGCACTGAAACTTGAATTATCACAGTCGGTAAGATTACCATACTATAAATATAAACCAGAATCTGTTTTAGAAAATAACAACTACAAGCTGTACTGGGACCGCACGATACTGACCGATCGGTCTGTTGCTCACAATACACCGGATATAGTTTTGGTAGATAAAGTCTCTCGGAAAACTACTTTAATTGACATAGCAATTCCTAACAACAATAATATAAATATCAAGCAGGCTGAGAAAATAACCAAATATAGAGATTTGGAATTTCAAATAATGACTCAGTGGAACATGAACAACACACGAACTGTACCAATTGTTATGTCAACGACAGGACTAGTCCCAAAACATTTATTAAACAATTTAAAATACCTTGGTCTGGACGAACATCATTACAGATAAATGCAAAAAGCCGCCTTGTTAGGAACAGCCTGGACGGTCAGGAAATTCATGGGAAACTGCCGCCACGACTCCAACCACGGGCCTGAAAACCTGGCAAGGGCTCCCACAGAGCTAAACCCTTTTGATATCTAGGATATCTGGGGTTTGGTGAATTTCCCCCTAAAGGTACTCATAGCGTGTCTTAGAGAGAGTGTGATGCCATACATTGTATGGTCAAGTCGGGAGAACAGTATAATGCTCCTTAATTTACATTAACAGCCAATTCATCAAATTATTTCGCATTATTTACATATTTCTATTTCTCGTCATTTCGAGTTAAATAATTAATTATTTTTCAATCGAATACTTATACGATAGTAAAAAAACACAAAAAATCTATAACTTTGTTGGCGAGTTTTTTTATTGTTTAAATAAATTAATTAAACGAATTTGCTGTTAAAATCCTTTTATAAGTCGTTATCGTTTCTGAACTATACTGAAGTGATGGTATAAGCGGTTAGCTGTTGAATTTTTTGACCCAAAAAACCTTTTATTTTATTCTATTGACTAATGTAGAATAAGTGAGTGCTCGTCGGAAAAGAGGAAAATCTGTGATTTTTTGTATTTGAGTTGGGAGGGTGTCAGTCAAAATGCATTGAATTTGGGTGGCGCTGATGTAGCAAGAAGGTGGATTTTAGACACTACGCCAAAATTTTATGGATATCTCCAAAAATATATATTTTACATGCCTTGGTTGAAAAAAGAGAAGGGTGGCTTAACATTATATTATTTTTAATTTAGTAATTCACATAATACCCTCTTTCTACACCAGCGACATTCTGGTCACTTCTTCAACTTGTTATTTAATGGTTCCGCGGCACAGTGGTTAAGAATCGCTGATCTAGAAAGTTTCTTGTTTTTTGGCTGCCTAAAATGAATGTTATAACAATATATAAACTGGTCCCTGTTTCTTACACAGAAAACTAAGTTGTGTGGATATTTCAAGAGGCAAATGTTTGTCGAAACAAATAGAATTTTTGCTTTTGCTTTTAATACCAAACTCATCTATTTTAAATGTGTAATTGGGGGCCTCCGTAAAGAAGCTTTCGCTTCAATAATTATTTAACTACAAAACTTCTTGATATATCACGTTTTAAAAACTGACTAATAAAGTATAACTTCTAGTTTCAAATGAAAACCATAGAGTGTATACGATAGGTAATGGTTGTGATATTGATATTTCTGGAAATCCGTAATGTTGTTCGGCGGCTTGCTTTGATGTATTTCTCGAACAATCTAGTCTGGTCTCGGCGGCTCTTTGACGTTCTGGAGAATCCCGAGAAGAAATATATAAATACGGAGAGCTGAGGAAGCATTCATTGAGTAGTCGACTGCCGTATAGTTAAGATAAATTGTAAATAGTTCTGTGAATATAAATTGTGTTAAAGTAGTTGAAATAAACTACAGTGAGTTGAACTGTGTTTTTAAATAAATTCGAGAACTGAACTGAAAATAAAAACATTACAGTGGTGACACGTGTAGGTGTATTTGCGGAACTTTTAGAAGTGGAAAATAAATAGACTAACAATGTTTAAAGCAGTGAATTTAAACCAGTTGAAAATGGCAGATTTAAAAAAGAACTTGAGGAAAGGGATTTAGAAATTAGTGGGAAGAAAAATGAATTAATACAACGCCTACGAGATGCCGTAATAAATGAAGGTAATGATCCCGATACTTATTTGTTTGAAGTTTCTGGTAATGGGGACATGAGTGTGTTATTAAAAGAAAATAGAAGACAAATTGCTAGGGAATTCTAAAACCCTAGAAGACAAACTACTAGAAACTTCTAAAACCTTGAAAGAATCCTTTGAAGCTCAATTACTGGAAGATTATAAGTCCTTAGAAGAAAATTTGAAACGCATGGTACAGCAAAATTTATAACATTTTTGGCACAAGCCTTACAAACAATATATAGGAATATCATATTTCGAGCTATATCTTTAAATTGAACTGGGACACTCAACTGACCTGCAAAACAATTTCCAGTTATCTGACAGTCAATTTCGATGAAATTACTGGGAAAGTTAACTTGAAATTTGTTGGATATTATTAAAATGTTACATTATTGGTATACCTGAAAATCTTATTATTTGGTATATTAACTAAAGTCCGTCGGTTTTGTACATCCAATATCATGGAAAAAAGCGCTTCCACGGATTCTGCGCTCTCTATTCAATAGCAAATGAAAGTAAAACTTTACATGGCCGATGATAAAATAAAGTTGCATATATAATAGTGTTAGTATAGACACACAATTTCTCGTATACAATAGAACGTGGTTAACTCGAATTTCAATGGAAATGCTAACAATTTCGAATAAATGAGTTAGCATAGCGAGTGTTTGTAGATATACAAAGGTTTGTACTACTACAATTTTATCTTACAAAAGCATATATTTTAAAGGTTCTACTATATTTATTTTTATATATTTATTTCATTCGTCACTTAGTAGTCAACTAATACAGACTCTTTAAATTTCTTAATTTTGTGCTCGATATTACATATAGTACTCATTCTATGTTAGCATTTCTTAGATTTAACAGTTAAAGATTTTCGTCAAAAATGGCATCTGTGAGAAGTTATAACAAAAGTTACGTAACACTTACAAAAATGTTATCCAGAAAAAAGCAATTAAAAATTTAATACCCAAAACGGAATAAAAAGATAAAGTGTTGTTGAACTGAAGATCTGCTATGCATATTGGGGATGAAAGCAGAGTGGATTGATGCAAACGAAATAAAGAAAGAAGAAGATGCTTATTCATTATATTAATATTTGTGTAATATTATTATCAGTCGCTTGTGTGACGTAATATTTATAGGGGGTCGCAGAAAGTGTGACGCAGCATGACGAAAGGAGGGGTCCAAAATGTCAAAATTTAACATGACTTATTTTATGAATGGCCCCTTGGTAGTTATAGTGATAGGGACATAATTTATTACTCTTTTAAGATTATGTTGGTTTCAGGGCCTTGGAAGAAAAAACAGTTTATATAAACCTATTAGCGTTATACCATTTATGTGATGGTAATGTTTAGTAAAACAAATAAAAATACTAAAATCGAATAGAATCCATATTTATAATGAAACGATAATTGATCATTAAGAGCCTTATAAACAATATCATCAAATTATGTTACAAAAATGATTTAAAGCTTATCAATATATTTGTTATTTGTTGTTCTGCATACTACTTATGAGGGTCTCAGAAATAAACGCCTGAATTTTAAACTAATAGAAATAGCAACGTTCCAGCTGCCTCTTTTTCAAAAGTTACTTTTAATTTCTATGTATTTTAAGTATTTTCTGTTAGTTATCCCCGTAAAAACTTTATTAGTTGACGGATTTTAAGGCGATATTTAAATTATATGGTATCATGTGGATGTTCAAATCTGAAAGGAAAGGCTACTACTTTGAATTTTCTAACCTAAAGAATTCTGTAACAAATTGTTAAATAATAAAGGAGTACCAAAGCAATTTGTCTTTTTAAAAATTTCTCATTAAAAAAAGACGTAACTGTTATTGAATTAAAACCCTGAATTAAATACTCCATTATAATTAATATATTTTTACAAAATCTGGCTGTCATTATAAATAGCTGAGAAAACAATGTTTTGGTGAGATTTTCAATAAAATGATTCCTAGCGTTGTAAAATTCATTTTATGTCACCAAAAATTAAGAAATCATCTAAATTCGATAAAAACATTGAGAAAACGGAATAAAAACGGTTGTATATAAAAACCATCCACAACGGTAGCCCCGAAAATTAAATGGATGTAAAAAAGATAAGGTTGACGTGATTCAGAAGTCGAATACCATCTAGACTGACAGACCAGAGAATGACGGGAAAATTCTTTGAACGGCTAAATCCTATATAACACGACGATGATTTCATGTGAGCAGTTTGGTTTGAAAGCAGGGTGTAGTACTCCAGCTGATAGTATTAGTCATTGTGATTTTGCAAGGGAGTTTATTTGGCTAAATATAAAGACTATTAAAGTTAGTGTAGAAAAACGCAAAAATCCTAAGAGAATTCGAAGCAGAGATTAAAAGTTTAGTACACCTGTCCCACCCAGATCTACCAGAGAAAACTCAAGATCAATTGGCCACACAGAGTTTTATTAAAGGTATCAGAGATGTTGAAGTACAAAGAAATTTAAGACTTAGTGGCATTAAGAAGAGCAATGAAGCCTTACTATAGGCTTTGGAAGTAGAGGCTGTCATTAACGATTTTATACTGGGTATGAACTTAATCAGCCAATATGGGTTCACGTTCGACCCGAGATACGGTGTTCTTCAATTTCTAAATGAGGAATTTGAGCTGTTGACTCGGCCCGTCAACAGCTCAACGACTTCCATAAAAATTGTAGCAAAATCCTCAACCAGAATTCTCGGACGAACGGAACAAATTATTCATGGGCAGTTACAAAGAAATCCTGGCGTTGGAATGGGGGAGCTCGTACATTTAGCTCATGACTACTTGGTTAGACCGGCTATAGTTAACCGGACGAGACATACCAATTAGAGTCCTGAATATGTCCAACAATGACATCCCAATTGCCAATGGTCAATAAATTGCTTGTTTTGGGCCAGTAGACTCCACCATCATTTGCGAAGAAGCATGCCAGACATCGGTGAAGGAGTAGAGTTTCTAAAACACTTTGCGGACAATGTGACACACCTTACATCAGAGGACCGCATAAAGCCAAGCAATTTATCGCAAATTATTGGCACATTTTAATGGTCAAGATGGTACTACCGCTCGTGCAAACATCAACCAGCACAGAATAGATACCCCTGGAAGACTCTATCCATAAGAATACCACCTAGTGGACTACCATTGGGGCAACAACTGGCAGTCGAGGAAAACATGGAGTCCATGTTACAAAATGGAGTTATTGAGCCATCCATCAGCCCATAGTCTCCTACCGTTGTTTTAGTGAAAAAGAAGGATGGAACCCACCGATTTTGCCTTGATTACGGAAAATTAAACGATGTTACGAAGACAGTTATTCACACACTGACCACACTATCAGAGTACCGTTGGTTCTCCACACTAGACCTAAAGAGTGGATATTGATTTACTGGTGGAGAAAGACACCTTTCTCCACAGCAGTAAAGGGCTGTTTCAGTCCACGGGCATGTCCTTTGGTTGTGTGATGCTCCCGCTACACTTGAGAGGTTAATGGACTATGTATTGAGCGGGTTGACATGAATGAGATGCTTAGTGTACCTCGACGACATTCTGGTCGATGGAATAAAAAAGTTAAGGTTACCTGATTCAGAAGTCGAATACCATCTAGACTGGCAGACCAGAGAACGATGGGAAAATTCTTTGAACGACTTAATCCTATATAAGACGGCGACGATTTCATGCGAGCAGTTTGGTTTGTAAGCAGCATGTAGTAATCCAGCTTATAGTATTAGTCATTGTGTTTTTGTAAGAGTTAATTTTGATAAAAATGAAGACCTTTAAAAAGTGAGCGAATGTTTCCTACAATTTTTATCTAGAACACATACGTCCAGTAGTTTAAAAAACGGCGCAACAAAATCGGTCATCTAATAAGATTTTACAGGGGTGACATGAATTGAAATGGGTAATATTCAGCTAATTGATGTAACCAGTTTGATTTTCTCTGCAAAATTCCATATCTAATAAAATCTGCTATACAATAAGGAGGATTGGCCATTAATAGAGATGGGCCGTATTAATAATAGCAGGTCAAGATTTAGCATACTACAATTGTAACTCTTTATTTCATAAATAGGTCATGAGTGTTATTTTTTAGATTGAAAATATCATTTATAAGTATGACCTTTAAAAAAATATTATTAGAGAAGTTTGTTTATATTTGAAGACGAGAGATGTAAGACCGACATCTAGGATTTTCGAGAGAATCAGTACACAGAGGTTCCGAATCTGGAGCCGTGCCGTGTAATTGCTGTTCTGTCTCAACTCCTAGGACAGAATGTCACGATAAAATTTTTTCAGGTTACTTCACTTGTCAGAGATATTGAATACTCTCTTCGAGGTGTCATTCCTTTGTACGCAATTAATATAACAATATATATTACATATATTGTCTTGCGTACAAACGAATGACACCTCGAAGAGAGTATTCAATATCTCTGACAGATGAAGTAACCTGAAAAAATGTTATCGTGACATTCTGTCCTAGGAGTTGAGAGAGAACAGTAATTGCACGGAACGGTTCCAGATTCGGAACCTCTGTGTACTGATTCTCTCGAAAATCCTAGATGTCGGTCTTACATCTCGCGTCTTCAAATTTAACGAAATGCATCAAATGCATAAAGAAGTGTTCGAGAGGACATTCAATTGTGGGAAGCGCAACTGATGAAGGTTCCCTAACCAGAAACAATATGTATTATATTGATATATAATATATATTGTCTTGCATACAAAGGAATGACACCTCGAAGAGAGTAAGTTTGTTTATGTCAAAAATGCAAAACTTTTTATATGACATTTGTTTTAGTTCTCAATTCATTTGTATTATTTTGTGTCTGGAATATATATATATATATATATATATATATATATATATATATATATATTAGTAGAAGCAGGTAACCCATTGTGCCTTTAATATTTAAATATTATGTATGTAATAACTTGACGAGTTTTTAGGGATATTCAGAATAAATAATATCATGCAAAATGTAAATCTAGGTGGTGGACACACCTTATTTAAAAAGCTAATCTATCGGGTTAACACCGACATCGTCCAAATAATCTCTGAAACTCGTATTACTGGAAAATCATTCTTACTCTAAAGCACAATATCCTTGGCATATTGAAATTCCTCCAATAATGCTTGATGGTTTGATTTTGTCTTCACCCAAATATTTCGTTATGATATTGCCTCCCAAACTAAAACCCACACACACAATTTTGGTGTTAGGGTATTTTGTAAGAACATGTTTTACCATAGCCTCATAATCATCAGTGTTGCCTGAAATGAAAAACATAATTAAAAAAAATCTTTCAACTCATCCTTTTAACAATGTTGAGAAAAACAATTTTTTTGGGGATAAGGGTAAGGCATCAAGATTTTTGTTTGCAAATTTAGTCAATGGGTAACTTCCATTTTCAATATGAATTTCAGTCATTACCAAAACAATACTCTTGTTGTGCTAAAATGTTTGCATTTATAATAGTCTGCCCTTCCGAAAATAAAAAGATTGCGGAAGACTTTAACATCAAAACTGTTTTACATAGTGGAATTTTATTGTTTCAAATTTATGTTGATTAATTTACGAGACTTCTGTAAGACTGCAGGAATTTATTTGACAAATTTGTCTACTAGCAAAACTTTGAGGGGCCAGAAACATATATAGGCTATATGCGATCTAGGCAACTATTTTGTCTTTCCATTTATTAGTCTAGTAAATTAATTTCGGGGTGGGCTGAGATTCATTAAAATTAATAGTTGAGAAAAATATAAATTAAATAGGAACTTAACGAACTATATTTTTTAGTGAAATCCAATCTAATAATACAAGTTAAAATTTTCTGGAGTGATAAAAGTCACGCTATAAGTTTAAATTGATACAAGTTTATTTTAGTTTTCTGCAGTTCAATTTAATAATCGGTGGGTTTTTTTCCTCAAATGATTTGGTCAATGCATTTTCTGACGCTTATTATTTTGTTGACAATTGTTATTTTTATAAATATTGGCCTATATATACATCTTTGCGCCATGCAACCTTGTCTCACACTGTACCCGGAGGATATTTCAAACTGATATGACGTTCCTTATATTATTTCGAGAATTGAGGCGGTAGACTTGAAAAAGGTAGAAATAGATACTGTTATAAAATTAATCCACTCCGTCCCTGGCAAAAGCAACGTAAAACAGTATTCATTCCAAAGAACATAAAAACATTAATTTGTAGAGTCTTCAAAATGAGCAAGAACTATCAATCTCGACGCTGGGCAACAAAATCTAAAACGAGCAGGAAAGTGAACGTATGCTATATAAGCCGATTTTTATTTGAGTATTTTTAGTCAGTTAGTTTAGTGCGTTAAGCTTATTTTGTTATGATTTCGATGTTATTGTATAGAATCAGCTGTTGAAAATATTTGATGTTTTAGGTATAAACGAAAGATCTAGAAAGTTGAAGTGAATGTTAAAATTAAATTACATTTGAACCCACGGAGTTTATAACAATACTATTAATGACATTTTTAATGTTGATTAAGTACGGTATGTTACGAATTAGGAATTATTATATTGCACTGTTATAATTTATAATTTCGAATTAACTATTTACTAGATATTTATACCTAGCCAAAAATAAGCCCAAAAGAGTGTATTTAAAAACTTGTATATGAACTTAAATATATACCATATCACAAAAAATCATACAAAAATTAAATATGTGAATAACTAAATGAACCAAAAGTTGATGTACTCCAATGACTCTATCAATCACCCTAAGGAACGCATACCATAAAATGAAATATTTTGTTTGCCCGTTTTTAAAAATCCTTTTTTCAGTAATTCAAGCGTCGGCAAATGATATCATCTAATACCCCGAACCAATAATTCCCTATGGAATTTATAGATTCAAGAAACTCTACATGATACATGATTATTAACTGTTTCATCGAAATGAAAATTTGAAATTGATGAAATTAAAAAGTAAACCTCGTAATTTATTGCACATGTATGTAGAAATTTATAAATAACAATACTTAAGCATTTTGTGGATAATATAAACTGCACATTTGTGTGGCGAATATATTTTGCATTAATGCGAAAGGTGAAATATTTGTTTTATTTAGATTCAAAGTTAACTTTAGCGAATTAAAGAAGTTTGTAATGTATTTTAGGTCTTCTTCTGGAGAATATATAACTTCATGTCATGAATTTGCAGTGTAAACAATTACAGTTTCGTTGGCGAAATATATTACTGTTCCTGTAGGATGCAGAACAAGAAAGTTGTTGATGTTTACTAAAAAGAGAATAGGACCTAATACTGTACCCTGGGGTACATCACATTTCTGTATGTAAGTATTGTTTATAAAAACTCTTTGCTTTCTGTTTTGAAGCTAGCTAGAAATGAGGTTATAAGAATTTCCATTAGTATCCACATCCTTGACGCGGAAAAAATAATTAATCAATAAATTTATAAAATAATGAATTAATAAATTGATAAGATAACTAAGCGGTTCAACAAGTTGTTGTGACAATTTTAAAATCCCCTTTAAGTATTATCTAGTCCAGTCTACTTACAATTTTTTAACTGTATAATATGGACTCTAACTCTGCAGCTTTTATTGCTTCTAAAAGATAGGTTTAGAATTTCTATTCTTATTTACAGCTCTACTGTGATATGTATTAATTTTATTAGATACTGTCTTCTTTGGTTTTATTCGAAAATTCATTTGCAACATTCCACAAATTTAATTTGCTCTATTTTGTTCTTAAAGTTTGGTTGCTTATTTATTCCCGTTTGTATTGTCGTTTATGGGACTCGATATTTTTTTGCTTTTGTTAAAAATGTGGTTCAGGCATGTTTCTGACTTTAGTCTCGTAACTTATTAATTTTGATTTTTAAATTGCATACAAAACTTATCACAAATGCCATTATATTTTAGAGAAACAATTATGCAAGCATATAAATCGTATTTTCGTAAGTTTATAGGAAAATGTGTATTAGCTATCCTCCATTCTTAACTTATTAAAACCGTATATAAAGCAAAATTAAAGTCACTTTTGGGACATAAAATTCAACAGCTTATACTTCAGTAACAGTTTATAGAGAATATTTGATAATATTTTAACAGCAAATTCGTAAAAGTAATTTATTTAATTAATAAAAAACATTAAAAATGTGAATAAGTGGTTTTTGAAAAATTGTAATTTAAATAATTTAAGGAGATATTTTGTAACGCGAACCATATTTACTAGGCTAGCTCGATCAGAATATGTTAAAGATAATTTGAAAGCTCATATAATGCACTTCAATTTGACTATTTTGGATTATAATGCCTCGAAATTGGTTTATAATGGCACATGGACATATGTAGGGATTTTCTTTAGATGGGGCACAAGATCAAAATTATGATTATTTGACAGCACACTCCCTCTAAGGCACGCATGGTATGCCTTTAGGGGAAAATTCACTAAACCCCAGATATCCTGGTTATCAAAAGGGTTTAGCGCTGTGGGAGCCATAGCCAGGTTTTCAGGCCCGTGGTTGGAGTCGTGGCGGCAGTTTCCCGTGAATTTCCTGACCGTCCGGGCTGTTCCTAACAGGACGGCTTTTTGCATTTGTTTGTAAAGATTTTCGTTCAGGCCGAGGTATTTTAAATTGTTTAATAGATGTTTTGGGACTAGTCGTGTCGTTGACATAACAATTGGTACAGTTCGTGTGTTGTTCATGTCCCACTGAGTCTTTATTTGAAATTCCAAATCTCTATATTTCGTTATTTTCTCAGCTTGCTTGATATTTATATTATTGTTGTTAGGAAATGCTATGTCAATTAAAGTTGTTTTCCGAGAGACTTTACCAAAACTAAATCTGGTCTATTGTGAGCAACAGTCCGATTGGTCAGTATCGTGCGGTCCCAGTACAGCTTGTAGTTGTTATTTTCTAAAACAGATTCTGGTTTGTATTTATAGTATGGTAATCTTACCGACTGTGATAATTCAAGTTTCAGTGCTAGTTCCTGGTGAAGTATTTTTGCCACAGTATCGTGTCGTTCTTTGTATTCAGTTGCAGCGAACGCTTGACAACCTTTTGTGATATGCTGGATAGATTCAGATGTTTGGCAACCGTACCTGCATCTGTCGTTGTTAATAGAGGGGTCTTTAACGATGTACTTTAGGTATTTCTTAGTTGGAATTACTTGATCTTGGATTGCCAATATAAAGCCGTCCGTTTCTGGAAACATGACCAGAGATCAACCAGTAGTTCGACGCTGCACTGTCGACATAATCTTGGTCGACGTCATTTATATGTCTTCCATGAAGGGACTTCTCTTTACATTTCAGCAGTTTCTGATCTGTGGTCTGGTGGTGTAATTGGACATGGTGTTGTGTCAGTCGCAGTGTTGTATAAGTATAAACTTCCCCAATAGATTCAATTGAGGTGCCATCTCCCATTTCGAAGTGCCCCTAGTGCCCCTGCTGTATTTTGCCTTTAACTATATTAATAATTCGGCATTTGTCTAGGCCAAATTTCATATGGATGTCACTAGAGAACCCTTCTACTATTTTAAGCATATCATGCAACTGTTGTTTCGTAGCTGCCATCAACTATAAGTCGTCCATATATAACAAATGGTTTATCTTTAATGCTTGTACGTTGTTGTGTTTGAGACTGAATCCAAAGTTTGTTTGAGAGAGGGTTCATGGCAAGGCAGAACCACAGCGGACTAAGAGAGTCTCGCTGGAATATACCCTGATTGGAATGGGGTCAGTTTGTATCGAAGAGTTGGATTCATTCAGTGAGTTAATAATACAATTATTCACTTTATAGAGTTTCAGCATCTTAATGAGTCAATCATGTGGAACTGAATCAAAGGCCTTTTTGCAGTCCACATATGCCATGTAGAGATTTCGCCGTTTGGCGTGGGCATGATTGCAGACAACGGAATCAATTATCAGTTGTTCTTTGCAGCCCATTGAATTTTTCGCGCATCCCTTTTGTTGTTGAGTAAATATGTTGTTCAGCTCACAATGTCTGAAAATGCGATGATTAATGCACGATGTTATGAGTTTGTATAAGGTTGGAAGGCAAGTGATTGGTCGGTACTTTGCTGGGTCCTTTGCACATCAGTTGTCCTTTGGTAAGAGGTATGTATCACCATGCGTAACGAAACCAGGCATCTTGTGTGGGTGAGTAATTACGTAATTTATGAGCTGTTCGTGTTTCGTGGGTTGCGTACAGTTTCTTTATCCAGTAATTTTGTACACCATCTGGTCCTGGTGCTTTCCAGTTATGGAGGTGCTTCATTATGTTGAATGTGTCTTCCGTTGTAAACGGTTGGTGTTGCATGGCATCACAGTTCTGAGATGCAGCCTCCTCCTCATTAATCCAGCTGGATCTGGAGTTATAGGAGTTGGTTGTGGAAAGCTGTGTTTTCCAGAATTCCTCGATGTCTGTTTTACTGGGGTAACTAGGGGCTTCATTATTATTGATGTTGTTAAGTTTTCCATAAAACCCTTTTTCTGATTGTCAGAAAAGTGTGTTGTCTAGTTTCCGTTGGTTACTGGTTTTGTAACTTAGCAATCGACTTGTGTAGACGGGGAGCTTTTGTCGTAACTGTCCAGCACTACTGAGATGTGATGTCTTCTCCATCCCACTGGGAGTGTATTCGGTTATTGTCCATGATAGTCTTGACAAGCATTTCCATTCTGTTGTTCCTGACTCCTCGTTGGTACTCCAACGTCTTTCCGAAGAGAATTGATTCTCCCTTCAAGTCTTCTTTGCCAAGGTGGTATTCGAGGTGTTTGTCTAAATTGGGGAGGGTCTTGCTTTGGTCTTACAGCGACCCCAATTGTTCTGCAGATAGAAGTTGCAGCACAGTAGATGATTGTGTGTAGCGACTCTAACGTATTAGCACTTAAAACATAGTTTGGAAAGATAAATTTGTTCATAGCCTGCAAGACGATACCCAGTTTCTTAGGAAGATCTTAGTTTGGGAAGAGCTGGTCTAGTCAGTGGATCTGTTCCACTATACTCTATAAGAGCTGCTTCTATTTCTGCTTGGATCTTCTCAAGCAGGTCAGCGTTGCTTGGCTGTTCTTGTTGTGGTTCTTGAGTCTCGTCCGCTCTTTGTGCCAAAGGTGATTCAGGCTCTGGATCGATTGTATTTCGACCAAATAGTTCGCGCTCCACTTTGCTCTTTATTCTGTCCTGTTGTTCAGGCGAAATAAGACGATTTCTCAAGAATTCTGTAAAACGTGCGCATTATAAATTCATTCATGCCGCCAGTCCATTTCATGTGCTGTCTTTTCTGTCCCGCTTGAGTGAGCGCTGGCTGTTGATCCTGCGCAGCATTTTCTGCGGGTGGAGTTCTCGTTCTCATTTGACTCCGTTGGTGATGGTCACGTTGGCGTTGTGACTGTATTGGTGAGTGTTGTTGTGGTTCTTCTGGTTCTTCTATATTTTTTATTCTCCGCACTTTGTAATGTTTTTATTTTTCTGTCTATTGAATGTGCCTGTTGTGGTATTCTTCAATTGGCTTATTAAGTTGGTGGTTATCTGTTTACTGTTATTAATCAAAATGTTTTTTTTCAACAAAAGTAAAAGTGAGTTCTTTAAGCCAATATTCACAAGCATTATTAATAAATTTTACGCTAATGTAACGAAAATTGACGATATTCAAAGTGAAGTGCATTTTATGTGCTTTCAAAATATATTTTGTATATCCCCATCGTGGTTGGTACGTTCTGGAAAATATTTCTATGAATTATTTAAACCTTAATTCTGTAAGATTTACTTAACTGGCAATATAGATCTTGAGCCCAAGTAATCTCAACCTTTATAAGCTATCATTAGTAGAAAGAATACAGTTCCAAGTACAACAAGAGTAAAATTTTTGTAAAATCACTTTTTCCAACTTAACTGTGAAAATTGTTCAAAACTTGTGAACACACATTTTGAAGGCTTTTTAATTCTCGACAAGTTTTCCATTGCTGTAATTATGATGGTGTTATATCCAGTTTCACGATTAAGATGGTTGTCTTTTAATGTCGAACTGGGAAATAAGGTTTATACAGCAAATTTATGTATGTTAACAGCTGGATACACTTAAAGATTGGCTCGGAATATTTTGTATTCTAACATGTAATTAAGGGTTATCAGTATAGCCTTTTAATAAAATATAAAACTACATAAACATCTAACTAATTTCGAATTTGTTAAGAAGGAAATTCATTATTTTGTGTCCTTTGTGGTTTTCTTCCTGGAGAATATACATATAAGTACTTGAAATGTAATGTATAAGTAAATGAAATGCAATGTGAAACAAAGTGTAATAAATTACTGGTTGCTCAGTAAAGAAGTCTTACTAACATTACAAGTAACAAGTAAAGAAGGGTTTGATAACAACTAAATTAGTTCTAACTTTCACTGGTACGTACTATTGTAGAGTCCAAAATTTCAAGGGGTGGAACACTGTTTTTGAGGGTACGAGGGGGGAAATATTGAGAACAAGGACTAAGATTGTGTGTGAATTCAGTATCATATTTGTCATTTTCTTCTTGGTTGAACTGAACAAAATCATTTTGATTGACACCGTCATTTACAATATATCAGAAAACAGCGAAAGTGCACCTTTTCCACTTTTTGTCCTAGACCTTTGTTCTCGTTTCCTACGACAGACCAATTTTTAACATTTTGTAGAGCTTTAAAATTATATTATAGTAAAACCAAAAACTTTGCTAAAAATCACTTAAAAAACATAAATTATAGAATTAATAAATAGTTTTTAAGTACTCAATGTTTATAACGATTTCTCCAAGACCATAAGGCCCACTTTCGTTGAATATGGAGTACATATACCTTAGAGCAGAAGTGGTGAACTTTTTTTAACGATATGTCAAAAAGATGCAATCCATTTTTATAAAATCGTTAACGTGCCAAGTTATTGTTAAAACTATTAATCCAAATAAAAAAAAAATATGATAATTTAAACTTTTTTAAGTATTAAAGTGAAATGTAAAAATAAACTTTTTTAGTCACCTAATGTGATTTTGTTTGCTGTATCTTAGATGAAAAATATTTAACGGCAGATTCAAAATTGTTACTGAACAGAACACAGCCGAGCTTAATAATCGGCAGTTAATACGTTTCTGCTACTATCTTTTATAAAATTCATTTCCGAAAATAATGAAAATATTGACGTAACAACAAATTCTCAGATGTGTTACAATTATTTTACACATTATATATTGTATTGTATTGTTATTATAAATATGTACATAATATTTTGAATAATGTAAAAGGAATGCTCTATGAATCATTATCTTCCCGACGATTTTATGGTGTTAATGTAAACATCGGGAACTTGAATGATTGGGCTTCGGTTTTGGGTTAGACAGATATTCTCTTAAGGAGACAGAATAAGTTTAGGTCAGTTGATATATATACGCTGTATGGAAAGGTTGTCAATTAAGTTATATTAAAAGCTTATTTTGGAATTGGGTGTGATAATTGAACCTATCTCACATATATCTTAGATAGCAGCGGTGGGATAGGTATCAGTGGCCCTTTTTTAAGTGTCAGTAGTGTTAACGTTTGTTTTGTTTCTCTCACTATGGGTAACAAAAATAAAAAAAGAAAATCTACGCAAAGTTCGAGAAGACATAAACGGGCGAGGTCATCCAGTGGTTCAAGCAGTATGTGTTACAATAGTTCATGTGAATCGATGAATGAAACGAGGCGAGAATTAAAACGTTTGAAAAGAGAACTTTGTGAATTAAAACAAAGATCTACAAATACGGTAGTTCGTGCGAGTGATGAATACCTAGTGCCTGTTTTTGATCCATCTAAAGATGATTCATCTATTGAAGATTGGCAGGCGAAAGTCGACACAGTAAAGTACGAATATAAGACGAAAGTCGTCATTAAAGTAAGTTAAGGCGAAAGTCGCCACAATAAAGTATAAATCTAAGACAAAAGTCGTCATTAGTTAAAATAAGTTTAAGGCGAAAGTCGCCACAGTAAAGTACGAATATAAGACGAAAGTCGTCATTAAAGTAAGTTAAGGCGAAAGTCGCCACAGTAAAGTACAAATCTAAGACAAAAGTCGTCATTAGTTAAAATAAGTTTAAGGCGAAAGTCGCCACAGTAAAGTACGAATATAAAACGAAAGTCGTCATTAAAGTAAGTTAAGGCGAAAGTCGCTACAGTAAAGTACAAATCTAAGACAAAAGTCGTCATTAGTTAAAATAAGTTTAAGGCGAAAGTCGCCACAGTAAAGTACGAATATAAGACGAAAGTCGTCATTAAAGTAAGTTAAGGCGAAAGTCGCCACAATAAAGTATAAATCTAAGACGAAAGTCGTCATTAGTTAAAATAAGTTTAAGGCGAAAGTCGCCACAGTAAAGTACGAATATAAGACGACAGTCGTCATTAAAGTAAGTTAAGGCGAAAGTCGCTACAGTAAAGTACAAATCTAAGACGAAAGTCGTCATTAATTAAAATAAGTTTAAGGCGAATGTCGCCACATTAAAGTACGAATATAGGACGACAGTCGTTATTAAAGTATGTTTAAGGCGAAAGTCGCCACATATCAAAGTGTAATTTTAAGGCGAAAGTCGCCAACGGTTAAAAGTTATTATGGAAGTTGTTGAAATTTAAAAGTCCAATGTGAAAACTACAAATGTTTGATGTTTACTTAATTATCGAGTATAAAGTAATGCTAATTGTAGATCTCAACTTAGTAAATGCTCTTAGATAAGTATGTGGATAAGATAGATGATAGTTCGTAGGTGTCAGTCTGAGGACAGACTGCAAGTCAGGAAGGCCGATTGTTACAATTATTTTACACATTATATATTGTATTGTATTGTTATTATAAATATGTACATAATATTTTGAATAATGTAAAAGGAATGCTCTATGAATCATTATCTTCCCGACGATTTTATGGTGTTAATGTAAACATCGGGAACTTGAATGATTGGGCTTCGGTTTTGGGTTAGACAGATATTCTCTTAAGGAGACAGAATAAGTTTAGGTCAGTTGATATATATACGCTGTATGGAAAGGTTGTCAATTAAGTTATATTAAAAGCTTATTTTGGAATTGGGTGTGATAATTGAACCTATCTCACATATATCTTAGAGATGCGTGCCGCCTCTGGCACGCTTATCATAAGTTCATTATCTCAAAAATTGAAAGATATTTGTAAAATAATACACGTGTTTCGTCCGTTTGTGAAAATACAATTATTATATGACGACAATGAACGAACTGTTTTTAAGTAAATTAAATCTTTCGTAAATCAGTAGTGATCCAGATGAGAAAGTTGCAATATGAGTAGATCAGTCTTTCGTCACTCTGTAAAATTTTCGTCAGTCTGTAAAATTGAACATGTGTAGTGGTGTAGTAGTAATTTAAGCTTTCTTTCGTAATATGCCAGTCATTGCCGGTCAGATTTCATTCTTTCATTGCTCTGGTAATCCCCTGAATCCATGATGTAGGTGGTTTTTAATTTCCGGGTCCATTCTAAGATTACTTTAGTGAGTCGTTCTTCGCCCATTCGTCTCACGTGTCTATCCCATATCAGTTGTTGTTTTCCTATGTCTTCTACTAAGGTTTTTTCTACTCTCATGTATATTCGTATATCTTCGTTTATTTTGTTTCTGTGGCATTTGCCAAACTTATGAACCACACATAATTACTGGCCTTAAAATAGTGTAAGTATATTCTTTTTTTTTGCTTTTCTGATGATTTTCTGCCATAATATTGAATTCAGTTCTCCTATGATCTTTTTCCATTTAGTTATTCAACCTTCAATTGTCTCCTCATTTCGTGTCGTTGATGTTTATTTAATGTCTAGATATAAACATTCCTTAAAGCTTCTAATGTTTTCCCTTCTAGATTTACGTTCTCAGGTGGGTTTTCGGTATTCCTCTGTTAGTTTTCCAGAAATATAATCAATATCTTCTTTGTCCTGTGCAATTACTACGTGGTCATCCACATAATGTAGGGTATACAGAGTTGTATACCAAATAGGCATTCTTATACCTCTAGATTATTTCTTTCCATCTCCTTAAGTCTTATATTAAATAAACAGAATTGGGGACAAACAACCCTGTCTTAGACCTTTGGATGTAGTAAATTCATCATTTACTTTATCTCCTATTTTAATTCTGGCTGTTGTGTCTCCATAATTTCTTTAATAGCATCTATTAGAGTTAAATGTATGTGGGATTTTTCTAGACTTTCTCATAGTTTTAAAAAAGGTTTCTTATCTATTATTTGAAACATATGGTTGATATACCTCACCCTTAATATCTTTCATTATTCTTCCTTACAACCTACTAATTTACTGGTTGCCGTTATGGATTTGTTACAAACTTCCTTATTTCACTTTTTGTGATGATCGTCACCCATCCTTCTTTCCATGTCTTTGGTACTGGTTCTAAGTTTAAGTGGCTTTTGAAGACTTCTGTGAGGATGTTCAATAATTTGTCTGTTTCGTTCTTTATCAACTCTGTTAGTGACTATTGGTCCTCCATAAATTTGTATGTCGTCTTGAGGTAATGTATTGTATTGTGTTCTATTTTCTCCCAGAAAAGAATTGTAATATCATTGCCAGGTTCTGGCGGTTTATTGCTATGTTTTCCTTCTTTCTCCAACTAATGTTTTTTTATAAATCTCCATCATTCTCCGTATTTTTGGCCTTCTAAATTAAATAACTATCTAATTCCTGACAATTACTAACTCAGATTTGGTTCTTCGTCTTTAGTATTTACCGTATTATAGTTGTTGTTTCTGTTTCTTTAACTCTTGGAGTTATATATATAAATATAATATATATATATATATATATATATATATATATATATATATATATATATGTTTTAGGTGGTTTCCGGGAATTCATCCGCGTAGTTGATAACTGATCCCTGCCGGGATCGATGGTAAAATGACGACGTTTCGGCAGAGTACTGTATTCGAGTAACTAGAAGCGGTTCGCATAATTCTCGTAGCCTTCTGCTTTCGCTTCTAGTTACTCGAATACTAAGATTTTCAGAAGCGCTCGCGCTGTTATATAGTCGCGGCTCGGCGCCTATTGGTTGGCACCGTGAATGGCTGCGGGTGATTGGCCCTGGGCGCTCAGTGGGCACGCCTCCCGCCTGCTCATTTGTTATTTCCGGTTGAGTTGTTATTGGACGGGTCCGGGCCGGTACGGTGTTTAATAGAATTTTCCAACAATTCGATAAGTTCTGAATTTCATTGCGTGCGTTTAGACTGTGAGGCCTCTTCGCTAGTTCAATTGCCTCTCTTACGAGTCTTGATTTCGGGTGTTCTATATTTGCCAGTACTCTGGTCTTCTCAAAGTCTATTCGGTGTGACATCGTGGTGGCGTGTTCCGCAATGGATGTTGTTTTTTCCTGCTTTCTTACAGCGTTCTGGTGTTCATCACGTCTAGCTTGAATTCTTCTATTAGTTTGGCCCACATAGGTTTTATGACAGTCTGCACATGGAATCTCGTACACTCCCCGTTGTTCTAAAGGGATCCTCGTCTTCGGAGTCCTCAACACCGTGCTTATTTTTCTGCCTGTATTGAAAATAGTATCGATATTGGGTCTCCGTAGAATTCTTGCAATACTGTCCGTGGTCTCCTTGACATACGGTAAATAAGCCTTGGTTATTGGTGTCTCATGCTCCTCGTCTGTTTGTCTCGGTTTTGACTTTAGGGCTTTGTATATTTCAGTCTGTAAATCCGTTTTGTCTCAGAGCTGTTTTTAAACTGTCCATTTCCTGTTTGATGTTATCTTGGTCAGCTAGAGAACACCAGAGTACTGGCAAATATAGAACACCCGAAATCAAGACTCGTAAGAGAGGCAATTGAAGTAGCGAAGAGGCCTCACAGTCTAAACGCACGCAATGAAATTCAGAACTTATCGAATTGTTGGAAAATTCTATTAAACACCGTACCGGCCCGGACCCGTCCAATAACAACTCAACCGGAAATAACAAATGAGCAGGCGAGAGGCGTGCCCATTGAGCGCCCAGGGCCAATCACAAGCAGCCGTTCACGGTGCCAACCAATAGGCGCCAAGTCGCGACTATATAACAGCGCGAGCGCTTCTGAAAATCTTAGTATTCGAGTAACTAGAAGCGAAAGCAGAAGGCTACGAGAATTATGCGAACCGACCTGAAGAGGGCAGATGTGACTCTGCCGAAACGTCTTCATTTTACCATCGATCCCGATCAGTTATCAACTACGCGGATGAATTCCCGGAAACCACCTAAAACATTTAGTGCCCGCGAAAACTTAAAAACAAATATATATATATATATATATATATATATATATATATATATATATACAATGTCAAAAATAACAAAATGTTAAATGTCTACCTTCAGCAGGAGATATACGTAAAACAAAATTTATAAACCCAGAAAGGAAGTCAAGGGCGTTAACTATAGTTTCACACATAACTAAACTTAAAAAAACGTTAAAAGGCCAAATTAACTCATTCCTTATTCTGTCGGTTTTTTTTCTACAACAGATAAGTATTTGACATTTGTGATGGAAATAAATTGTAGTAGGGGTTACTGGTTGTCTTTTACAGAAAGGCTTCATCACAAATGTTCTGAGAGGAAGAAATCTCTACACTATGACTAACAGTCTTCTTGTGTAGAAATATGTGTATTCTATATTGTTATATTGTGCATACTTATCTGTTTTGGAGAGGTTTCAACTCAAAGTCTGGAGTCGGTGTCAATCAATGTACGTATACGTAAGTTCTACTATGCTTGCTTTGTTGTGACTGTCAACTAAAGTTGGCAGGGACAGTCAATTTAATTGACAAGAAGGACAAATCTTAGCAAATATGCAAGAAATTACGCTAACAGTGATTAACAACGACTCTATACTTGGAGTTGAAAACACTCCAAAAAAGATAGTTATATCCAATATCAATACAATCTATAATACACATATTTGCACACAGAAAGGCTGGTAGATTACATTGAAGAGATTTCTTTTGCTCTGTAAGAGACAACCAGTAATTAGGGCAATTTTCCGAAATTGCCCTATTATACTTTGTTTCCATTACAAATTTCAAATACGTACTTCTAGAACAAAATACTTGCCAACCTGCCCACTTCAAAGCCATAACTTACCATTTCTGGCGACGCTCTTGTTCATCAGTATGCCGTATAACATAAATTGTTTTTTTAGTCTGGGCAAGTCTTCAGATGGGTTTCTAAGAATATGTAGAATAATATATCCCTCTACTCATACTCAGAAAGGTACTTTAATGTGTCAATATTGGATGCTAACCACATTAAAGTAGAGTTCGAACAAAACAACCTTCTAAAAGAGGAGAGTGAAGAATATCTAGAAAAAAGGACCAGCAGGTTCGTACTGATCGTAGAGATATGTGATAAGAAAATCATAGAGTGCGGCTCGTTTGACAATGACAACGAAAGAATTGAAGTTTCCAAAAGGGCAGGCAATAGAAAGAAGAAAACTACTAAATTGAAGAGTTAAAAAAATAAATAAAACAAAACTCAATGCAAGAAAATTTTGCAGGCCTGTACACCGAAAACAACAGATGTTTAGAGTTGTGCACAAAGAGACTTCTTCAAAATTATGAAATATTAGATTTAATAAAGAAAACGGAATCCGCTTTCTATAAGGCATCCTAAGCAACAATTCTGCCAGATTATCTTCTGGAGAGTATTAAACACCCAGTTAGCGTCATAATCTCCAGCAAAGGACATGGCTTGCGTATACAATGTGAGAAGTATCAGTAGATTTAGCACCTGTCACATTGCGTTCTTAGCTAACAAAAACTTTAGCGGTTTGTTTTGGCACCTGATTCGAACCCCATAGGAAACATGTGGGAATTTACCAAACGGGAGATCGTCAAAGAACCGATCTCCATAAAGCGGCAAATACAATTTTATTTTAACTTACCATAACTAAATATTCGAGGAGAGGTTACTGGTACGTTCTTCAGAGCTCCTACATGATTCAAAACTGCACACCTATAACCATGGTATTGTGCCCAATGGACAAATGTACGTACGTAAATGCTCTCTGAAGTATTACATATGCCTGGACATACTGCTATACTAATGTCATCTAAAACAGAAATTTAGAATCATTACGGTTTATTTTGCCCTTTTAATAAAATCTGTATAAATTATAATCTAATAACCGAATACTAAGAATTAGCTGAAGTACGTTTGCCTAAACAGCACATAATTTTACATCCTTGTATATCAATCATTCTTCTCCCTTCAAGATTTTAGCTAAGTCTACATAGATACCCATCTTCGGCCTGGTCTACCCACATTTCTTTAGCTAACTGCTGTACTTTGTTACGTTAGAAGGTAACCCCTTTTGTTCAATATTGTCTTTCGTTATCAGTTCTATTGATTAGTTCGTTTAAATCTAAAATGTTCAGTTCTGCTATATCTGTTTCTTATTCTATCGGTCTTTCTGCTACATTTCACTCGTGGTCGAAATCTCGTTTATTGTGTTTGGTTTCTATTTTCATCTTTCTTGTTGTTATCAATGTCTCGATATGTAAAAGAACAGGCACAATCATCAACTTGCAGAAACAGAGCAAAATAAGATTCGCTTGTCATTCATTCAAAATTATTGAAAAACAGAACCACCCTGCTAAATTGTTGTAAATCTAAAAACTAACATTCTAACGACCACATTAATTGCTTCACAGATTAAGCAATCTTTGAGTAGACCACTGTGCGAAAATTGAAAGACTGAGTTCCGTCTCATAACCATATCTCATTCCTACGAGTATTTTTCATGTTCAATGTCCTATACGGAAAATTAACAGTTATTAAAAAAATTACATTTCTTTCTAAAGTTAAGAAAACAACGGTAAAAATAAGGTGTCTGTTGGTTTGAACCCATTTATTTACCTCTGGTTTTTATGATTGTTGGCGGTATTTTAGTCGCATGAATGGAATTTTTTAAAGCTGGAGTTTTTAACACTTGTTTATTTCCATAGAAACTGTACTATAATTTTACTTCAAATAAGTAGTTGTCAAATGCAGTTGCAAAGTTTCAAAGTATGGCGCGTTTAACTGAAAAGCGGGGAATAGAAATTTTGACGATGGTAGGATATGGTGACAGAACTAGAACACAAGCTGAAGTTTGCAAATTGTTTAATATGAAGTACCCGGAGCGGCCTATTACACGATCGGTACTTAGTAAAATAGAAAAGTTTCTAGAATTTGGCCACGTAAGCGACAATTACAAAACCAAACATTTTCCAGAAGACACACTATTAAATGTTTTCCTCGATTTACAAGAAAATCCTCACAAACCCACTAGACAAATAGCCGCAGAACAGTCAATAAGTAAGAGTAGAATTTTGCGAAATAATCATGGATAGATGCAATGCCAACCCCGCACTTTTCAAGTAAGATAGTTTTTTCCGACGAGGCAACATTTTGTTTAATTATTGTTTCAGTAAACAGACAAAATTTTCGATATTGGGCATCAGAAAACTCACATTGGATTATGGAAAGTCATATACAGTTCTCCAAGAAAGTTAATGAATGGGCCGGAATTGCTGGTACTTCAATTGTGGGTCCTTTTTTTATTGAGGGAACACTGAACTCGGAAAACTATTTAGACCAATTACAAAATGACATAATGCCCTGTTTAGCAGAACTTTATCCGAGTGGTGATGGTATGGTTTCAACAGGATGGAGCGCCCCGCAATATTTGCGAACAGTGCGAGATTATCTTGTCAATATTTTCCCAAATAGATGGATCGGAAGGAGAGGTAATATCGAATGGCCAGCTAGGTCTCCAGATCTAATCGTGAACTCGAAAGTCTACTTCAATAAGCCGGAAAATATCGAGGAATTAAAGAATAGAATTAGGGCCGAAATACAACGAATCCTGCCACAAACGCTAAATAAAGTGTTACGAGAATTTGAAAGCCGTCTTAGGTATTGTCAGGAAGTTAATGGTCAACAATTTGAACATTTAATTTGATATGTTGATGTTTTTTACTTAAATTTTGAAATAAATGTATTTTTTTAAATAACTGTTATATTTCGGTATAGGACATTGTATATGAAAATTACTTACAATCCAATGCAGAATTCAAAAATAAAATAAAAAACAAATGTTTCCATTTGAAAAAATGATGGTCGCAATTTATTTCTGGCCCACCTTATATAAATTAGTTTATCATCAGAAAAACCGCAGTCCAAAAAAAACCAAAGTATCCGAGCGTTTTTCCAAAAAACCAACACCTGAATTTTAAATGAATTTGTTCCAACCCACGCGTCCTCTAATATTCAAATAACCTACCGTTGACACAATCAAATAGAGCTGACACGCACTATAGTTTGTGTAGAAAAAAATGTATGTTTTTGGTAATTTGGTAAGCAAAGTTGCTCTTTATACATATTGTTGAGTTACACAGAGAATGTTATTTTTGCTGTCCTTTAGCAAGGACAAAATAACTTCGGGTGCATAGGTTTTTTTAGAATCTATATATAAATAGGCAAAGACAAAACGATTAGGTACCATTTTCTCCTGTGTTTCTCAACCGATTTTCTTTATTTTTGTTTTGTTTAGTAGCTATTGACGACCTTCAGTGCAGAATGCTAATATTAATTTATAATATTGGTTCATTCATTAAATAAAATATAATAAAAATTCATTGTTTACGTCCATAATGTCAATTCCAAACAACTGAATGTGCCGCCGCCGACAGACTCAAAACATTGAGTAATTATATATAGAAGGACCAATGCTGTTATATACTTAGAGCATGTACTTCTGGAAGTGGCATGCAAGCGTTGTTATTATTTAGTGGTAAAGTAATCGTTGTATATTATAATTATACAGGGCGATTCCAGATATGTTAAAAATATAGAGTAGAGTGCAATTATAACTAATAACATAATTATATAGGGAAGCCCATTAGCGGTTGAATTTACAGGGATCTTGGAATAGAAGGTGCAGTAGAATTAGTTATATAGGGTGGTGCAAAAAATATTATACAGAGATGCATATACAGAGTGGCGGAAATGGAAATGCAACATTTTGTAACCCATAAGCAGTTTTATATATAGGGAAGATGAAATATAGGGTGAGAGGAATTATAGATATACAGGATGATGATAAAAAATGTTAGAAAAGGAAATGATTTATATAGTAGCCCACGAAGAGTTCCATATATTTATATGATGATTGAAATATAGATCGGAGTAGAATTATAGTTACAGAAGATAGTTACAAATTTCATAAACGAAAAGAGTGGGTAATTGGCAGTGTCATATACAAAATGGTTTACCGAGTGGTTCAAAAATTTTAAAAAATATTATGCGTGGTCCATGAGCAGTTGCATATACAGGGTGGTGAAAATATATAATGAGATGGAATTCTTATAATGAAGATTTTAATACATGTTAGAGAATTGAGTGCAATTATAGTTATACAGGGAGGTTAGAAAAAATAAATATGTAGGGTAGCCCATTAGCGATTGAATTGTTGTCATATTAAATTAAGAATTACGAATTTGAACACAAATAAAGTGTTCTGAAAAAAACTTGAATTTCGTTACTTATTGCCAGAGATATTGACACAATTGGTCGAATTTCGACCACTGGGCGACAGCTAGTATTTAATAAATTGTTGTTTTTATACTTTATGCAGGAAATGAGGAAATAAATAAATAATCTTTTAGAAGAGTGCATATTATTTAGAAAATTCTGTTACATTATTATCCGATGAACAATGCTGGCGCTAAGAAAAAAAAATCCATTTTTAGAGTTAAAAAACAACATGTGAAAAAACCAGATGAATATGAAATGGTATAACTACAAACGATTGCTGATACTATAAAACGACAAACATACTATTTTCAAATAAGAGTGAAAAATCCAAATTAGATTAGATCAACAATGTAGGTATTAAACAAGAAACATTAATTGTAACATCCCAAAATTTCTTTCCAAAATGATTTTTTTATATTAAGTATTGATTTGTTTTTGAATAAAATATTTTCAAACTTCAAATTATTATTCAATACTCATAATTTAAATGCTGAGGGAAACTAAAAAATATTATGAATATAATTTGAAAAATATCATGTTTACGAACACTAACCATAAAAGAATGGCAAATGAAGTAAATTAATGAAACAAAATATATTTTTAATCAAACGACTGAAGTAGATTCGAGGGGTACTTATGGTGATGCCCTTTTGAAAGGACAAATATAATGAAAAGGTTAAACATATTTGCTTTTGGTAAACTGCACAGCGAAACTGTATTGACCGTATCGATTCTGCGTTGGTGTGCAATATTTGCTATTCCCTAGTAATAACGTAGCAAATCATCTCCATCTTGGCTATAGCGCTCCAAAAACTGTCACGCAGTACGCACTCTTTGTTCTTTGTGTTGATCGGGGTGCATTTTTGGAACCCACGTCTTACAAAATTTGAGATTTCCAGGTTGTATCGTGACAATCCTCTATATTGAGCAACATGTGTTAAATCATAAGCAAGATTAAGCCTGATCAACGCTATTCATCTGTGCCCATTTTGAACTTCTCGCCATCATTTTCGAACTCTTTTGTACGTCATTATTTCAGTAAAATATTAATCAGGTGATCTTAGTTTTGGAATTCTCCTCATATCTTTATTTGCATATCTTTCCTAAGTTTCATTTTTATAGTTCTGTTAATTTCGCCACAAGTAACAGAATCTTTTTTTTTGTTTATCTTTGCTTTGATAGTAAGGGTTATATCAGCGTGTATATGTAGAACTCGTCCCTTGTTCTAGGATTGTGATATCTAAAATGTTTTTTGGTTTTAAAGATATTTTGTTGGGAACTACTGTTTTAGTTTTATTTTTATTTTAATGCCGTATTTCTGATTGATCTTGTTAAAGTGAGCAAGCACCTCAATTAAAATGAAATCACATCTTTATATCCTGTCCCCGTTACCCTTACCCTAACGTGCACGACTACTAGCTTTTGAATAGAATGGCATATTCGGTAAAAGATCAGAAATAGGTTTTTGATAAACGTTTTGTTTGTGGGTGTATCTAAAATGTTACACTTTAGAATTGTGCCTTTTCTCATAGTTTCTTAGCCATTGAAAATGGGGTCTGACCTAGACCCCGAAACGTTTCGAAATATATAGCAATTTTCCTGACTTGTGTTATTTCCCAAAAAGTGCTTAAACATTGAAAAATACACCACAAATATCCTTCAGAAAACAACAGCATTTAAGTATAAGAAATGCCTTACAACAGCTTCATATTAGACGAATGTCAGTTTTAAGAGATTTGAAGATCATTAAATTCCACCCCTACAAAATACACCTTCATCAAGAACTCAATGAAGATGATACTCAACATGATGGAGATAATCGTTCAGAACCCTAATTTTCAGTCACGCTTTGTTTGTTCAGACGAGTCAACATTTCAACTGAACGGTGAGTTAATCGCCACAATTGCATATATTTATATATTTTGCTGTTTCTTCATGAGCAAATTATTCTAGCGATTCAGGAGATAGATGGTGATGATTTTGTGGAGATTTGGAACCAACAATATAGTGCACCTGCTTATTTTCGGAGGATAATGAGAACCTACATAGATGTCGTATGCAATAACTATTGAGTGGCCAGCCAGTATATCTGAGGTAAAGAATAATTAATGTTTGCACTGATATTACACATGAAATGATAAGTGCGATCGAACATTTTTATGTCTAGGAATGTACCAGGACGTTGATGGAGAAGATTTTGAACACAAGTTATAAGTCTTGCGAAAACTGGCCGGGATCGTAAGCCTTGGCTTACCTGGCCAGGTGTATTGCCTTGCCTCAACTAACCAGGATCGTAAGTGTTGCGTTAACTTTTTGATACGTGACCTTGATTTGAACCTTCAATTACCAACAGAGTTCAAATTAAGGAGATGGTCAAGGATATATCTGAACGTAAAAAAATCCCCCTTTTCATTTTTGGGTCAAAGGTAGAGCATTTAAAAAAATTAACTAGAGCTTAAAATGACCTTGAAGGAAGATCAAGGTGAAATCTAAGACCACCATGGAAAAGCCGGGGAAAAATCCTAAAATTAATGAATGAAGTAAAACTAAATCATAAAAGACGGAGAGCTACAGAATAAAACAAACTTCTAATGATGAACTAATCACAAGAAGAGAATTACCTATGGTTGAATGTATATAAAATATTGTATTTAGGATAAGTGACATTAATTTTTAGAAGTTGATAAAGACATTGTGTACGGAAATATGTGTCGTTACACTAAATAAATATGTGTAAATATCGACGTATTCTTTCATATGTGTTTATTAAATGGTAATGTAGCTCAAAGATAAAACCGATCTATTATAAAACAAGCTGACCCGACACTGTTCCGGTTTCTCTCTGTATGTACCCGACTTGATTAGCTGTTCCAGGTAACTTTGCAATGTTTGTTCTAGCTGTTCCCGGTGGCTGCGCAATATTTTCTCTTACTGTTCTCGGTTGCTTCACAATGTGTTTTCCAGCTGCTCCCGGGAGCTACGCAATTATCTGCTCATTAAAGAGCTCCGAAGTAGTGGTGTTACTTTGAATTTTTTGATTTTTGAGCTATTCTTGTGGGTTTTCTTTGTCGTATTAACCTCCCCTGTAAAGCTGTTTTAGCGAAACTATTGAACCTCAATTGATTGTTGTTTATAAGATGAGAGGCATATATATCATTTAAATAAAAAACTGTAATGGATGAACGTCAGATTTTGCTCGAAGCCAATGGTTCGGTCTTAACCTCTCATTTTGTATGAAATTATTATATAAATATATATTTTTTGTTGAAATGAAGTAAGGAACGTTACACGACAACCAAGTATAAGTAGGTAAATTGTTACATTTTGATTTCTTAAATTTTATGGAGTGTTTGAAGATTGTGGTAATTTCTCAGCAACAGTATAAATAATTTTGGTATCAAATGCAAGTTTGGTGGTTAATTAGTGAGTTATTTTTGCTGTTAAGTGTTGTTTTAGAGCTTTGAAACTTGATTGAAAGTTTCACTTTTATGACACAATTAATTGATCAAGATTCATGAATTTGGTGGTTTCATGGCAAATGTTTTTTTTTTTCGTGAACATTTCATTTTACATGATGTTTACAATGCTACTGTTTTGCGACAGTTATTTTTTTAACAATCTGAAAGGAACATAGCAATTTATCAAGTCTTTCAGAACAACGCATCAGAGTTTACTTTTCATTTCAAGTTTAAAAGTTTATGTTTCGTTTTCGCCACAGGAAAATAAAAAAAAAGTTAACCATGACTTGTACTAAAAGATTGGATATATACTATGTTCCTTTCAGATTGTTAAAAAATAATTTGTCGCAAAATGGGAGCAATATAAAAATGTCGTGAAATGAAATGCGTTCGAAAAAACTAGAAAACCAGCAAAGCCAGGAATTGTATTTTTAAATATGAAATTTTGTACCGAGATTCAAATCTCTAATTTTTTTCCACCACAACGATGGACAATTGCAAAATCATAAAACAAATTTCCTTTTTTTTCATTCTTCAGCCAAAAATCTCAATAACGGTAAAATTCAAGTGAAAAATTCGTTAATTATTTATCTTTGAAATAGTGCTAGTCGCCCTACTCTAATAATTTATGGAGTTTTAAGTTATCTTTACTACTGTCCTCGGCACGCAAGTTGTGGTATTCGTACAAGTACGTCTGTTTTCGGGAGCTGATAGAAACTTTCGGCTTCCGTCAAAACGTCGGCTGATTTTTGGCCGAAACCGAAGTTAAGGCCGAAGCCGAATGTCGGTCGGACTTTCGTGACAACTAATAACGATAATGAGACAACGCGGAATAAGTATATCATATTTTTTTATTGAAGGTTTCGCCAATTTAATTACCTTGAAATGAAGTATCTAATGGCTGATAAACGTCATATGTTAAAGTAGTACCATCTTTCAAGGTCAGAAATACTCTTTCTCCTATAGGCCAAGGGCATTTGACACGACCTATTATACTATGAAGAATTGTTTGAACATGGCCACTGAAACCCCACAGTCTAGTTGGAATGTATCTGAAAAAAATAATTAACATAAATATTCAAACTTTTCAATTTTTAATAACTGTTGATGACACAGACACATGTGGAAAAAGTTCTAAGCTTGGTCACCCGATTCGATACATGTTTGTTTTAAGTATAAACACCACCTAAGTTTGGAATTCCTGAATGCTATTTGTGGCATTTTTGAGTTTATTTTTACGAATTTTTGGGAAATAACACCACACTAGAGATTAAGAACTGTATATTTAAAAATAAAAACTTTTAAGAACATATCCAGATCTTGAAACGTTTGGAGCAGGAATTGGAATAGAAGATGTTAGAAAGAGTTGATACGTATATAAGATCAGTAAGATAACATTTACATAGCAGACCGAACACGATTCAAGAAAAAATCAAGGAATTATAACTTAAAATTAACTAGAACACGATTTTATGCAGCCAAGCATTTTAAAATTCAAATAAGTTACTCTCTTCGAGGTGTCATTCTTTTATACGCAAGACAAGATATATAATATATATATTGTTTCTGGTTAGGGAACCTTCATCAGTTGCGCTTCCCACAATTGAATGTTCTCTCGAACACTTCTTTATGTATTTGATACATTTCGTTAAATTTGAAGACACGAGATGTCGGTCTTTACATGAAGGTTCCCTAACCAGAAACAATATATATTATATATATTGTCTTGTGTACAAAAGAATGACACCTCGAAGAGAGTATTCAATATCTCTGACAGGTGAAGTTAACCTGAAAATTTCATCAGGACATTCTACCCTAGGAATTACGGGTAACAGCAATTACATGGAACGGCTCCAGATTCGGAACCTCTGTACTAGTTTTCCCGAAAATCCTAGATGTCGGTCTTTACATCTCGCGTCTTCAAATTCAAATAAGTTAGATCAAAAGAAAGCCAGGCTCGCAAACTAATAGTTGAAATTAGGAAATAGGATATATGATATATTAGGTAATGAATATCTTAGGGAATAGCTATATATTAAATAGGAAAAAGAACGTAGGGAAGTAATAGAATTAGAATTAAGGAAATTTCTGTAATTTTAGCTGTGAAAATAAAGATATGTTTAAAAAAAACTAAGGGTTTGGTATCATTGTAAACTTTTCTTATAAGGACGGTAAATCACAACATGTGTTCAAAACCAACATTTGTGATCAGCCGAGATGTAATTTCCTGATTTCAATAAATCTGGATTTTAGTATTCGTATACCAAAATATGAGATATGTTTTTGTAATTTCTTAGAACTTAACGGAGGCCCACACTTACACATACCAAAATAGATGAATATAGTAGTCAAATGCAAAAAAGGAATATGTTTCGACCGACATGACCTTGAAGAAACAAACAGGGACCAGGTGACCAGGTTACATATTAAGAGTATCTTCGTTTATAGAAAATCAATAAATTATATTAAATAAACAAATATAACATACTATTAATATACAACACCAGAACAAAAATTACTTTTCGTTCTAATAAACATTCCAATTCTTTGTTTCCGATATTTTAAATTAGAGATTTGACATACGTCACAAGTCAGAACACCACAAAAAAAAGGCAAAGTTATCAGTAACCATTTTTGTGCTGATCAAGTTCATATTATAAACATCTTACATTAATACTTCTGAATAATATCAGAGTTTAGAGTAAATACTCTAATTTCTTTATGCTCATTTTTAAATTCTAGAGGTAGGGTGCAATGCACATTAATACGAGATCTTAGAGTATATACTTCAGATTGTCTTCTAAATGTTATTTGTGGCATGTTCTTGATTATTTTTATGTTTTCTTGGTAATAACACCACAATAGGAATAACTTTCAATTTGCAATTTACATTTTCAATACATATTTTAAAGCCCTTGACAACGAAGTCAGAATCGACTTTGAAACGTTTCATATTTTCTTTCAATATACAGCTTTTCATTTCAATTGTGGTGGACTATTAAGAGCATGACCAACAATAATCGTTTTGTGGTATTAGGTATTGACAAAAAAAACTTTTAAAGCAAATGAAAAGTTTCTTTGAAAAACTTTGCTTTTTAATGTTTCCAAGTTTATTTCTCAAGAGTAAACGTATCGTTGTACTCCTGAGAAAGCTCTAACTTGGCGAAACTTATTAGACCGTCAGCTGGTGACCTGATTTTGGTCTACCAATTCCTTCTTCTGCTGCTTCGAACGGAATTGAAAATTGTGTTATTGTTGAATACCATGGGTCGAAATTTGCGAGAGAGCAGCGTGGCTAGTATTGGAAAAACTCGTTTTCCATTTTCACTTCTGCCATGTTGACTAAATGAAATCTATGATCTAAAAAAGCACCAAAATATGATAGGCATATGTGGCGCATGTGACCAAAGGGTTGAGATAAGGATGTGATCCTGTAAGGAAGCGTAACAATAGGGCCACGATTTTCTCGTTTCTGCCAAGCGGAATAATGAAAGTTGATATGGACAAGTAGTCCGTCGTATCGTTAGGGGATCCTACGCTGAATTATTTTACAGGATATTATCCCCATGATATTATGTTTAGTTCTGGGTTTGAAAGATATAGCTTTTATTGTTAATTACGTATAACACATGACCAAACATCGCATAGCAACGTAATTTTAGGTTTTTATTCTATGTGTAATCGTTCCATTATCAAATTGCATATTTCACACTGATACGAGTATTAACTGTAGACGCGGATTATATTATACTAGTGATACTTAGATTCCCGCCAATGATATATAGTACAAGTAATTTCAATTCATGTCTTTTAAAGATAAGGTTATATGCTTACCCAGAGCCGATTTGCGTGGTTCAATCCACCCTCCCCCGACGGGGGATTGAACACTATGTCTATATCTACAGTTATTATTAAGTAGTCACAACGAAGGGATTATTACTAAGTATTTTTTTCTGTGAAGTGTTTTTTTTTAAACATGGACCGAACCTCCATAACCGGGTATGACCACCCCCTCAACATTGGCCTGGGTACGCCTACAAGTGCATATATTTTTTGACAGAAACCAGTTTCTAGGTGTTATTGAATTGTTCTCTGTTCCCGTGCAGATTTGAAATAAAATAATTAATTTTGGTTAAAATAATACTCAAGAGCACTGAATTTCTTTAAGAGGTGGTCGCCCTGCATGTTTAAGAAAACCCGGTTATGCAGTCCAATATGAAATTTCACCAGCCAACCAAATATTTCTTTAAATTTAAATCGTATTACCCTAGAAGTAAGCAGTCAGTCAAATATCGCATAGTATACACACACCAACACAAAATCAGTCAAATTGAGAATATCTTCCTTTTTTGCAGTCTGTTAATAAATAATTTTAAAAAGGGATTAATTGAAATTGTACATATCTCATGATTTTAAATAAACAAATAAAACGTATCTTTTCGTTTATGTTTTCGAGAGAATAAACAGCAATGAAATCGTATTTAGTTACCCCAAGTCAGCAATTTGCCCAAATTCTGATAATTAAATGCAATTATGCGAAAATAATTAGAATTACATGGTTCGCATTTTGCAATCTATTGTTTTTGCAAAGTAATCAACAACAATAGTATGAACCGTGGTTATACTGATTTGGACATCTGATGCCAATTTTGAAGGTTTTTTATTTTCTACTACGATGGGGAGCACAATTCATGATAATCAACGGTTTTCGTTCCATTATAATATACTGGTTTTGCTGTCTAGATTGTTTGTAAATAAATTTCCCCAGCATACGCGATGTTGCTAAATACTACAATTAGCTTAATCAAGATTTTTTGCAGATATTCAGTAAACAAAGCATTTCACTTCATAAATTATGAAATAGTAAGATACAATTTAAAAAAAATGAAAACACGACGTCCAAATATTCAACTAATTTCCATTAGCCTTTATACAATAAAAAAAGCAAATTCAATAATTGCATATAAAAAAATAAAACAGTAGAAGAAATGGGTTTTATTTAGTTTCGAACACAAGACATTACTGTCGATGTAATACATAGGCGCCACATAAGACTACTGCATTAATCACAAAATGTCTCCGTGGTGGTCAGTCAAATATTTAGCAAAACATGACTATAAAAACTATAACTATTATTGTTTTCTGAATGATATTTGTGGCATATTTTTCAATTTCCAAGTACTTCTTGAGAAATAACACCACAGTTAAGAAAATTTCTGTATATTCCAAACGTTTCGGGGTCTAGTTCAGACCCCGTTGTCAATGGTTAAGAAATTATGGATAAAAAAGGCACAATTCTAAGATGTAAATTAAAATATTTGACAATATGTATTATTTGATTTCTGACGTAACTAAGAATATATAGCAATTTTCTTAACTGTGGTGTTATTTCCCAAGAAGTACTTAGACATATAACTATTATGTCACAAAAACATTTAAGGTGATCATGGAGGAAGAAATGTGGAGGAGAGTTCAGTTTTGTCAATAAATCGAAGCTAAAATGAATAATAACGCATATACTCTTTCAAATAACTAACTAAAGATTACCAATACTCAACAAAAGTAGTATAGAAACAATTACTAAAGTTACAGTATCATTTAGAAAAAAAAAGTTCAGAAAATTAGAGAATTCCAGTGCAAGGAAGTAAACGGATATAGGGTAATGTTGCTATTGTTTATGTATATAGAGCAACCAAACTGAGTGAAAATGTGTATGTACTGTTGAAGCAACTCGTGAACAATAGTAAGACATAATTTATGTAGTTTCTCATAAGTAGTTTCTAAATGATAGAGGAGGCATCAAGTTATTTTGGATGTTCATGTGGGTTTTCACTCCTCACAGTGGTTTCTGAAAAAACACATATAAGATCAAACTATATTGTTCAACAACGATTCCTGATAAGGAATCGAAATGTCACATCAGATAAGTTATAGGGTAATGTTGCTATTGTTTATGTATATAGAGCAACCAAACTGAGTGAAAATATGTACTGTTGAAGCAACTGGTGAACAATAGTAAGAAATAATTTATGTAGTTTCTCATAAGTAGTTTCTAAATAATTGAGGAGGCAAATAGTTATTTTGGATGTTCATGTGGGTTTTCACTCCTCACAGTGGTTTCTGAAAAAACACAGATAAGATCAAACTATATTGTTCGACAACGATTCCTGATAAGGAATCGAAACGTCACATCAGATAAGTATCACTCAAAATACATCCCAACACAGTATACAGGAAAACTAGTTGACAAATCCGTAGACCTACTATATCACAGTTAATCCTGCGAGAGAATTTTTTCTAGTGTTCCTCTACGATACTACACTTTGATTTTCAATTACTTTACTTATCTGTGTTTTTTCAGAAACCATTGTGAGGAGTGAAAACCCACATGAACATCCAAAATAGTTGCTCATAGATAATATATTTTTTGTATTTCCTTTAATAAATTTCTCCCTGTATTTAGAAATTTGGATCATACCAACAAGACATCTCGTAACACACATTGTGAATATTTGAAAGAATGTTGACTTCCACACAAATGTTTTATACAGATCAAGTTGTCAGTTCATTTATAATTGAATTTAATGTTCATTAATGCTTCATTCATTTTTAACGAGTTATCACCATAGCCAACCCATTGACGACATCATACACGTATGTAGTATACACGAAATGTTTGCAGGTTATTAAGAAAGATTAACACTCCATCAATCGGTGCGACACAAACAAATTATGAAGTTACTTATTTTTGAACAAAGGGTAAAATACTAAACAAAGAACATTATTTTTAAACTTATAATAATATTATTTCTTGGCATCACAAATAATTATGAAATGATTTTCATTTTAGACATTCTTTTTTAGTTTGTACAATGGTACATCTTTAAAAACTAGCCTGGAATATTTATATATTAATTTAGTCCAATTCAATTGCTTTTAGAAATAACAGGAGTTATAACATCCTATATATTAACACTTGAACATGAAAACGTACTATTCCTTTTTTAAACGGTTTTATGTAGCTTGCCCTGTTTATTTATTTGTAAGTTTGGGTCAAATCTAGTAATCAAAATTTCACCCCCTTCCTGTGGAGATATTGATCTGATATTTGGCGCACACATTTAGTTCAGATGAAAATACAATTTAATACATTTTGTATCATTGTAAATTCAGGATGGCCGCCACTACAAAATAGCGGATTACATATTCTTTCACAACTACCTCAATATGGGTATCAAATGAAAGGGCTAGAATAAAAGAAAGTTCACTATGAAAAAAATACAATATGGCCGCCAACAAAATGGCGGATTAAGTATATATTTTTCACACCCCTTCAATATGGGTATCAAATGAAAGAGCTTTGATACAAGCATGATCTCCCAGCCAAGTGAAGATTTTGTATCGTGTCGCTAACTGTGTGCCGTTAGGGTGGCTAAAAATTATACGTCGTTAGCGGTACACCATTCAAGTTAAGGTAAAAGGTTAAAATATGTCGAAGACTGTGTGGCATTATAGCGGATATAAAAGATATGTCGTTAGAGTTTTCCCTCAAGACTTGGGCGCATCTTGTATCTAGCCTTGACACTATTGAACCTCTGGGGGGTCGACCGTTTGATGTCCATTACTCGTGGGAATAACATGGTTACAAGTTACAAATAATAATAAAACAATAACAAACAAAAATAAAATAGAAACTGCAACAGAGCGGAAAAAGGAAGGCTTGTAAAGGCGAAAGAAAAATATAGAGCACAACGTGCAGTAAAAATTAAAACTCATTATCGAGTACAAAAACGGAGAGAACAGTTAGCATCAGAAAGACCTGAGCAACGTGAGGCCAGGTTAGCAGACAAAATGAGACACAAAGGCAGCTGGTAGCATCAGAAACACCTGAACAACGTGAGGCTAGATTAACAGTAGAATGAGGAGTATAATCGAACAAAATAAAAAACTAAAAAATATTTTCAAGTTAAACGGTTTTACTTAAAATTAACACAATATTGATGTTTATAATGTACTAAAAGTTAAAAAATAATTCGGTTGGTTCTAGGTACCACTAATTACACCACTCTCCTCATTAATCTAGGGCATCGATCACACAAAAAAAAATAGTTGGGCGTAACGTAACCTGAGCAAATATACAGGTAAATACCATTTATAGTGATATAGCAGTTGACTTGATAGAAATTCGACTCGCCCAACGATTTTATTTTTTTGTCTGATTAATACCCTAGATTGATGAGGAGAGTGGTGTGATGAGTGGTGCCTAGGACCTACCGAATTATTTGTTAGCTTTTAGTACATTATTAACATCAATATTGTCTTAATTTTAAATAAAACCGTTTAACTTAAAAATCTTTTTTACTTAGTTTATGGTGTTTATTTTCAAAAGTAGGATAATGAAACGTATAAATTCGAAAGATACTGTGCCTCAGATGTGCTAAATATATAAAGAATATATATTTTTTTCTTTTAATGTACGTAAAATAAAGGTGAATGATTGATAATAATCAGCTGGTTATTATCAACATTGCCAAAACATTCTTTTCTATTGATTCATGCCATTATATTTTTACAAAAACGCTGACAGCAACAAATATTAAAGTAACTAGAATTTTGGGAAGGTTTTTCGCATCTACAGATCAGAAATCCTGATGAAAACTTTTACTTAATTACTCAGATTCTCAAGCTAATTGATAAATCTGATTTCAGGTTCTCACGAGCTGAGAGAATATGGAGATTCTACGTTTAGCTAAAGTGTGAGACACTTATATATGAAATTTTGTTGCTGAAAGCAGATGCAAATGTTTATGATTGGAATAAGAATTGTTGTTGTCATTTAAAACTGCAAATCATTTGAAAATGCTATATTAGGGTATTAGTTTATATTATACAGTTCTGATGTTCAACTGCAAATATTTATACAGGGTATTCCATCTCAAAAGAGCCACCATGAAAATCTTGGTTATTTTTTTTATTTGCAATAAGAAAAATCAGGTCGATTTTTGTTTCGAGGGGGAAATTTTTTGAGGCCAATTCAATGACCTTGAGATTTGAGATAAGGAAAATAGGTGTTGTCGTATATAATTTGAAAGCCGTTTTTACGGACTATACCATCGCAATAAAAACATTTATTGCAATTTCTGTACATGTAATAATAAAAGAGTAGGGTATTCCAAATCGAGGTATTGACGAACCGGTGCGGCGTAGTGAGGAGGAGCTCAATCTAGTTGGAAATGCAATTGCTCTTCATGTAGTAGAGGATCATTTTCTAATTTTTCTATTATCAATGCATTCATTTCTTTTTCCAATATATTGTGATACATTTCACCATTTAAATTATCAGGAATAAACAGGGGTCCAATTAGATGATTTCCCAAAACCCTTGCCCAAACGTTTAGTTTTACCGAATGTTGACTATAAGCTTCTCGAAATAAATGAGGATTTGTATCCCTCCAAAATCTACAGTTATGTCGGTTAACCTCCCCATGAAGTGAAATAGTGCACTCATCCGAAAAGCAAACATTGTACAAGGAATTCGGGTTTTCGATCATACGCTGGGTCATAATTTCGCAAAACTCTTGCCTTCGATCCCAATCATCCTTATTCAATTCATAAAGCAATTTAATTTTGTACGGATGGAATTTGTACTTATGCAAAATTCTAAAAACGTTAGTTAGTTACTTAGTTAGTTAGATTTGCTGGACAGACTGCGTGTTTGGTATAAGTTGGACATGGCTCAATGTAGCCACAGCTACCCCTTCATCATTTACAATTCCAATGGGACCTCTTTTTTATTCATTACTGAGCCCGTCTCAACAAATTTTAAAATCAACTCCAATATGTATTTATGCCGACCGTTACGTTCGGGATGGTTTTAGTTAAAAACCCTTGCAGCAAGCTTGATTTTGGTAATAAAGGCTTACCAGCTCAACACGTTCTTGCAATGTGTATACTACTGTATACCATAATTATCTTTTAAATTTTCAACAAATCAGTAAAGTAATAACTTGACAGATAAATATACAATGCTTCAAATGATCGAATAAAGGTCAGAACAGATAAACAAGCTGTAATGTCAGCAAAAAATGATTTAAAATAAGTGAATGATTACTTTTAATGTTTTTCTTGTATTGTGTGTTATTACAGGGTGCGGTAGTGAAACAGGATGGTTTAAGAGCGTACTATAAAAGAACTCCTTTTTAATACTTTTCAATGCAGTAAAAATTTTAATTTAATAATCCGATCTTACTACTAGGTCCGTTAGGTTTTCCGTTACATGAACAGGAATTGCAATAAAAAAATTTATTATGACGGTAAAGTCCGTAAAAGGGGCTTTCAAATGATATACGACAACACCTATTTTCCATATCTGAAATTCAAGGTCATTGAATTGGCTTGTTTATGTTGAATGCGCGCAAGCGCTAATTCACCTCAAAAAATTTCCCCCTCGGAACAAAAATATACCTTGTATATTATACATTCTTTTAGTATTTATTACATTAACACAAAAGATTATAAACAATTTTTTCCAATAGAAAAAAAAAAATACAAGGGAAGCATATGTTAATGGAACAAGAATGATTGTGAAGTGTCTACATTTTAACGCTTCTGCTGAAAAGTTTTAACTGGAATGGCACGAAATGGCCAGTAGTGAATCCGTATATAAATATGACTTATTCTAGTACTATTCTATTATTTCAATTTCAAAGAAAACAATTCCCTATTATACTTCAGGGGTGATCTCGGGTGACAGGGTGAGGACGATCATCTTCAAACTTTCCTATGTAGGAATTACTTTCTTTTAACCTCTTGCATGCCAGATTTGCTCCCTTTAGTGTTGTATGGAAGGAGGAGGTCACCTTTATCTCTCCCGTCGATACGCCCCTGCCAGCATTTACAATTAAGTCTCAGGGACAAACATTGGATAAAGTTATTAATACAACCGATTTTTACGCATGGGCAGTTATCTATAACATCAAGTAGAGTTAGATCTTTTGATGGTTTGAAATTTTATATTTTTGAACATAGTGAGCAGTCAATTAGCAAATGGCGAATGAGTATTTACAAAAAATACTGTTTATACTGAAGTTTTGAGTTATTAAATCTACTTCGTTAACTATTCAATTATTTTTGTCATTAGTTACCCCATGTTTTCTTTTTGCCTTACATCACTATTTTACCTATATCCTTTATTTAAGAATTTACAAAATAAATTTCAATTATTTAGATATGAATTTAATTACTTTATAGACCAAATATGATTTTTTACACCTGAAGACTAATAAAATATGCAGTCGAATTTTTTATTTAGAAGTTGTACATTAGATTCGCTCTATGAAAAATATCTTATGCATTTGTACTATTAATATTCAAAATAATATAAGGCAGTAATGAAGAAGTAATTAAATTTTAGTCCAACTTACCACGAAGTCACTGTATAATCAACATTAATACGGCCTATTGTATTTTTAATAGCTGACTTCAATTAATTAATTAACGCACTCTGACGCACTCACTGACTTACCATATATAGCGATTTTAATAAATTAATATCAGACTAGGAATTAATTAATCATGTTGATTAACACATTCTCTGAGATTTTCCTGTAAAATATGGTTTTCCATCAAACATTATAGTATACAGTAAATTTACGATGGTTCCATGACATATCTTGTTGGATGTAGATTTGTTTCCTCGAATATATCACTTGTCAGATATGTCACTGTGAGAATTAGATTAATTCACTACACCATCAATGTAACATTGATTACTGAATAGAATATGACATGGAGAGGTTTTAGAGCCGTAGTAAATTCGTTGCCATCTATCAAAAGTTGAAATGTGAGCTAATCCAAACAGCTATGACCATCCAAGAGAAATCGGAATCGATTTCAGTATATACGCTAGCTGAATATACGCTAGATACGTCTTCAGCTTCTTTTTAACTGGTACTCGTTGACATTGAAATCTTGTAAAATTTGGGAATTTTAGTGATTAATCGTACACATCCGGAGTTACCAGAATTACTAACAGAAAAGGAATAATAGAAATCCTCGAAGTTTCCTTGGGCTTCCATCGTCTTAAAATGGTTTACCTCCGTTTCAATAGCTTTGGATCTGTTATCGACATCAGGTGATAGGAAATTCAGATTATTTCTTGTATTTATTCCCTTAACCGGTCGTGCCCATTGGGTGGCTTAATCCCGTTTCGTCCAATGAGAGAAGAGGTCTTCAATCGTTCTTAATTTGAACGTTGGGCTTCCTTAATTGTATTCTCATTCGAGATTATGTATGCCGTCTCTATGAATATTCTTTTATACCAGTACTCTTCCTTGTGAATTAGTTGATGTTATGGTGTTCGGTTCATCAGGGTGGTGGGTGGCATTTGTCAGCCGGGCAGAACGGGATACAAGAGGAAAATCGATGACGTACTCTGGAAGGGGAAATACAAGCCATTGCCAACTGATCCAACTGTCAAAATAGAACATACAACACTCGCAGAGATCATGCTGAATACATTCCACCCGAGACAAGGAAAAAATTTACAACCACATCACACCACAGTATTCAAATTAAGTATGTTTGGAGACATCTTCTTGAGTCACTGCCATGCACTACTAATTGGATGAGACAGGGGATTAAGCGACCCAATGAGCACGACCGGTTAAGTGTATAAATACGACGGATAATCTGAATTTCCCTTCATTCACCTGAGGGCGATATCAGATCCAAAGCTATAGAAACGTTGCGAGATTAACCATTTCAAGGAGATGGTAGTCCAAGGAAACTTCGAGGAATAATAGAAATAATTACTACTCAGGGAAGTATACCCGGACAATATTAGATTCTCTTATAGAACTATATAGAACGGGAAAATATTTGGGATGGACGTAAAGCTAAAAATCTGATCGAATATATATTTGGTTTTCCTGTTATTCCAATGTACATTCAATTTTTTATTCAAATTCTGGGTAGGCCAGTTAACCAAATGTTTCACCAAAAACATTTTTGACATTATCAAAGGTAAATTTTGAAACATAATTGGAAACTATAATCATCCGTACTTGGATCTGAAGCTATATAATTGTTTTCCAGAACCGGAGATTAATATAAACTCAAAGTGTTAGTTTTCTATTTCAGATATATTTTTTTTAATGTCAAAGCGAGTAACAAAAAAACGCCTTTGGCCAGAGTAAGTCAATGACTGGCACAAATTTAATAGCTCGATGAATTGATGCATCAGCTGACGGCCGTTTATAAATGGAATTTTGCACCGATTCGGCTAGAAGGATCGAACCAAAAATTTAACACTGGAATTGATTCCAGAATAAACCCAATGATATAAATAAATGGATAATATTGTCCAGTGGGGTAATAAAAAAATGAGCTAATTTTTGATGTTTTGTAAAAGAGGTTAAGATTTGTTTTGCAGTAAAATAGGTGCAGTTTACCTGTTGCTTTATTCAAACCGCGTTTATGGCGTTTGGCCTTAGAAGTGCGGATTTTAGGGAACTAAATAGATTGATCAACAAAGTCCAGAAATATAGTTACCGAAAGTTTGGCAAAAAGTTGTCGAACAATTTGGACTACACACACGCACACAATAGAAAGAAATTGAATTAAGACAAGAGATTCAAGTACGGTTAATTAAATCATTTGATGTTAAATGTCAAGACGAATAACAAAATTTAATTCAAATATTAGAGGAGAATTGATGAGCTGAACAGAAATTCTTTGAAGAAAAACAAGAAAAGTAAATAAATTCAGTACAAGACAAAATGATCAGCAACAAAAATTAAATAAATAATTTCTAATTAATAACAAATTAACTGAACTCAAATCTGTCATATATGTAGGCATAAATTTTAGGTAGCAGATCTTGAACCTTATAGCTCGATGAATCTTTTGGCAAAATACTGGACTATGGTTCCCAGTAGATTCATCATTTAGAAGAATATCAAGATGATAAATTAACAAACGAGAGATACGAAAGATGACTTAACAGAGAGCTGAATCATAATAGGGTACGGCATGGAGATTTTAAACAAGAAAAAGTTAACACAAATTTTTTGTAAGAAACTTAATTCAATAGAAAATGGTTCCAAAAAGGACCTTTGTGATTCTGCGGTAAAGACATATTCTTTCACGTATCATGTTTAATAAATATACCGTGGAAAAGGTGGCGAGATAATTCACATTTGAAAAAAAAAATTCACTTCTAGTGCTAAATGCTAGTATAGGAGGTGCCGAATTTTATGTTTGAATTCGAAATATTCGATTTTTTTAAATCCACATCCAAGATAGGTCCAGGAATCCAGAAAAAGCAGCAAGTCATTTACATTTAGGTTATTTTTAAATGTGATACCATTTAAGACACTTTTAATAGAAGTGAATAAAGAAATGTAAGCATGAAAAAACTAGTAACTACGTAATTCACATTTATAAACAACGTAAAAATTATCATTACCATTATTATAATTCTTAGATTATCCCCTTTAACTATTTAGACATATCTAACTTTAGCAATTTTCCGACTGACCTATTTTAAGGTATTCAAAGAAATGCTAGTGATCTTACTATTATTATCAACCAAATTGATACACTTCATGTGTGGGCTATTATAAGTAGGAAACAGGCCATTTACAAATATCAACTAAACAACTTAAACTATATAAATTGAGAAGCTTTAGCAGAGAAATGGATCATACAATTTACCAAGACTACTGTGCTATTGTGATGGTATGCATGAAAACAAATATTTAAATGCTTTGTTTAGTATGTTCACTATAAATGGATATACCATATGAGCAAGCGCATTAAGACAGTAAACTGTTTTTATTACTAAATCTATATTATTGTATTGTATATTCTGAAGACCTTCAAATTTTAGTTCATAAAATTGGTAAACTCTAGAAAACGTTTTTCGGCCATAAAAAATAACTAATATATTGCTTTTTTAATTGGTTATCATAAAACCAATTTCATTTAACTCATATAATTTGAAATTGAATTTTAGGTGTAACATGTTTTCTATGCGTTAATGTGAAATAATACGTTTAGTGTTTTTTGTAAATTATAATAATTTAATTATAAAAATATTAAGCAGTTGGAGGTACATATCTATTTCCGTTACTAACCACGTCAATATTGCATAAAATAATGATCTATTTTAATTCTCCCTGCACACTATAAATGAACAGTAAACATTTTTTTAACGCGTGATGTGTAGTAATGTATAAAAAATGACTGCACGGAATCTAGTTTAAAATAGATTAAGTATTAATTAATGGCTTTTAATAGGTCGAGACAATCATTTTTCTAAGAAACTGATATGATGGAATTGTAGGTCAATATAAATTTAATTGAAGAATGATATTTACAATATCTAGGTTTAGAATAGAAAGATTTTCCGTTTAAGAATAAAAAACAAATATCCTATCTAGTTTTTATAAATTTCCTAATCCAAATGTCTTAAAATGTGTTCTGATAAAGGAATGGTTAAATCAACAGCTATAAAACATTAACTAAACAGGGTGAACCAGAAAGTATACCAATTTCTTTAAAATTTTAAATGGAATACCCTGTAATTTTTGCAGATTCTAATACATTGAATTTGTCTCTTAGAGTAACAGATTTAATGTTGTATAATTTTATGGGTTGGTCTCCAAAAAGTACTAATTTCTGAGACGTTAAAAATTAACAAATTAACACTAGACAGTGCATGTGTGATAAGTGGTACAAGGTTTTACTCAATGTACCTTATAAGATCGATTTGTCTTATTTTTAACAGACTTTCAAAAAGAAGGAGGTTCTCAATTCGTCTGCAACTTTTTTTATGTATGACGAGAGATTATTTAAAAACGGCTTGGGAAATTTTATTTGACTTAAACTACACTATATTAAAGAACATAACAGAAAGGTCCCATATAAAGGTCTATAACATGAGATTTACGGTTTTCCAGAAAAACTGAAAAAAAGTAAATATGGACTAGATTTCAGTGAATTTCAATGAATTTTCACTGTTTTCTCTAAAACCGCTCAAGAAATTTGTATATCATAAATTGTATTTTACACAGATATGTTCCAGCTTGATTCCGTATATTTTTGTATAACGTAAAACATAATTTTTTTCTGAAAATCGGAAAAATATATGCAAAAAACTGTAAGCATCATGGTAAATGTCAAATTTTCATCATAAATATCTAGTTTAAATGTCAAGACATACCATTAAAGTATATCGTACAGGGTGCTTGTAATGGTTTTCATTTTGATTCATTTGAAGTAAGTTTCTTTTAGAGACGAAGTTAGGGGGCTTATAGTCGCGTGAAATATCAGAAAATATTCCCTTAGTTTATCGAAATGAAAATTGGTTATGTCGGCGAACTCTTCGATATGGTATACGGTTATAGGTGTGTTTGTGGCATGTGATATTAGGTGGTACATAAGCAGTTGTATACATAGGATGGTGAAATATAAGTTGGAATTGAATTAGTTATACAGGGTGGTTCTAAAAATATTATATTGGGTGGCACGTAAGTAGTTGCGTATACAAGTTAGTTGAAATAAGAGTGGAGCAAACCTATAGTTATAAAGAGTAAATATTTGCGTTATAGGACGGAGAATAATTACAGTTATTCCAAAAGGCTTTAAAAATTGTCAGATGCAATTGAATATTCAGGATGATTTAAATATAAGGTGGAGTAGAATTAGTTATACCAGGCGGTTTAAAAAAGTTATAAAGTTTGGAACATAAGTAGTTGTTTATTAAAGGTGTTTGAAGTAAGTGTGAGGTAAAATTATTGTTTTTACGGTGTATCAAAAATTTATTATATAAGCATAAGCAGTTAAGATATTTGAATTATAGGACGTAGGACGGGGTATAATGATCGACATGCGTTAAAAAAATTTTTTAGATGCAGTTGCATATACCGGGTGGTTGAAATAAATGGTAGAGTAAAATTATAGTCATAAAATGTGGTTCAAAAGGTGAATTTTCTTATACAGGGTAGACCATGAGCAGTTGCATAAATGGAATACTAGACATATGGGGCGAAGTAAAATCATTGGTATACAGGAATAATTTAAACAATAGAAAAATAGAAAGAATCAATACTGTGGAGAGGATTTATATTTATACAGGGTGATTCAGAAAATGATAGACCAATAAATTATATAGGAGTGACCAATACACAGAACTATATACAGTGTGGATGCAATATAGGGTGAATTAGAGTTACGTTTATAGAAAGTGGCCCAAATAATAAAACAAATAAAAAAGTTAAAATATATTTGGAAAATATAGACAAAGAATACAAATAAGCAGGGGCGGCTGTCCCTTAAGTGCACTCGTGCGCTGAACCACAAAATTTAATAGGCTTTTAAAAAGTTTAAAAATTAACACAAAATATTTAATAAATATCATTTCAATACCAACGAGTTTATAAAAAAAACAATTTAAGCTCTAATCTTATATTCGTTGTAAAGAATTTTTACCGTGCACTTCGGCTAGCGCCCGGTCAAACTTAAATAGCCTGTATGAGATACGATAAATCCTTAAAGCGTCAGATAGAAGATAGTTAATGCAAACTATATGGAGTAATTGGCTGATTCTCGTACGCCGCAAGGAAACGCCGATATTGACGGATTCTACCCGAACGTATCAATACTTCAAATTTTTGTTTACGTGTACATGATTTAATTAGTGTTGCTTTGTTTTTATTCTCGTATTCTATGAAAGAATATTTAATATTCAGAGTCGGACATAGTCTGTGTGTTGAAATAACTGTTAAAATGAGTATCAGTTTTAACATGGACTATATTAAAAACAATACTAAATCGTTTCCAAAGAAATTAGATATAAAAGTGGCTGGTCCACCTAGACCTAGACCATATCTTAATTGAAAACAAGAATGCAAAACGAAAAATAAACTATTTATGCGAAGTTTTAAAAATTAAATTGATAAGAAGAAATGGTTGTGTGGATGTGATCACCTCAATATATTATTTTGTTTTCCTAGAACTATTTATGACGGGGAATCAACTTGGACGGAAATAGGAGTGAAGGATTAAAACGTTTATTAGAAACACCATGTTTCAGGACCGGCTAAATGCTCTTTCTGTGCTCAGTATTGAAAAAAAAAATATTCAATCAATGCCAGACTTTAATAAAAAGGTCATTGAACATTTGGCTTCCGAAAAAAGTTGACGAATATTTTGATTTATAAAAAATAAATGCAGTATTATCATGTTTTATTGTATCTTTGAATCCTAATATTTGACAAGTAAAGTGCACCATCAGTTTCACAGCAAATTAGAGAGGGAGAAAGAGAAAGAGAGAAAAACAGAGAGATAAGAATACGCTAAAATTTCAGATAAAAAATATTATATGTCTGAAAACAGTGATTGATTGCACACGGTTTCTAAACGGTTTTTATTTTAAGTCAGCTGAAGTCGGTTCTTTATTAAATATAAATTGTTAAATAAATTTTTAACGGACTGGTAAGACATTGTGGTCTAAACCCATTTGACGACTGGAAGTACAGTATTGTCCCGGATATCAATTAACACATCCGAAGCTTTTCCCCAATAGTTACTCTTTGGACGATTAGATCTTGCTCCTTCTTTAATACTACTTGTTCTGTGAAATTTCTGTAATAATTTAACACAGGATTGAGTTTTTCTAGGCAAATTTGATAACAGTTCGTTGAAGAGATCACACACTTCTGTTTGTGTTCTTCTACGGTCACTGTTAGTAACAATTATCAAAAGATCTTTTATCTTTCATTTGTTGTCCATCAACTGGTGACAAATTTTGGTATACCATTTACCTGCCTCTGCCTCGATGGGGGTTGAAAAGGGTGTTCTTGTTGAATACAAGGAGGCGAACTTTACGATAGAACCGTGTGGCTAACATAGGAAAAAACGTTTAAAAACATGTTTTCTATTTTCCCAAAAAGAAATTGTTCAGATTTTCTCGCGTTTGCCATATTGTCTAAACGAATTCTATGATGCAACCAAGCATCAAAAACGATAGGCCTAAGTATCGCTTGTGGTCTAAGGGTTGAGATAAGGATGTGATTCTGTAAGGAAATGTAATAATATGCCCCGATTTTCTCGCTTCAGCCAAGCGGAAGAATGAAAGGTGATTTTAACAGTAGTCCACAAAAGAATTGGCTAAAGTTTTCAAATGGCCAGGTAAGGTTAAGAACAAGAATCGTTTCCATTCCTTAATGTACAAAAGCTGTGGATAAAAAAAAATGAAAAACTCTTATTCAGTTTATTTTTTAACATTAACAATTTTGTAGAAAATCGGGAAGAACCTATTTTTTTGTATTTTTTTTTCGCATAAATAATTCTATTTACAAGAACTTTGTGAACGTATAATACTTTTTTTCATACTACATAAGCATGGTTTTCTGAAATCCGAAAAACGAGTATTGTTCGAGAATTTTTCGAAAAAAATAAGGACAGTTTTCACGATTTTTTTGATTTTCTGTTCCGGTTCATATTAACCCTTGAAATCTCTATTTTAAAATGATCTATCTATGTTTACAGTTTATTTTACAATAAACGCCTTAAAACTGAGAAAAATAAATCAGCAACAACCAATAACATACCTATGTTACAGTGTCAAGCTGAACGTAAATCTTTTGTATAGAACAATTTGCGCTAGCATGTCATATTTAGCCGGATTTACCAAAAATTTATTTTCATCCCCTAAACACCACCCCTCCCCATTACATCGAGTTTAATTTGTGTTGTTTCTATTACTAACAACTCAAACTAACATTTTTTTCATCTCAAAAAGATATTTGCACCAGCTTAGGGGTACAATGAGCAATTTGTTTACCATCCGAATTTACACGATGAGTTCGCGGCATAAGTCTGGATAGGAGTCGGCCTTATCTTTTGAAAATGAAAGGTCGTAATTAATGACCTGTTAAGTAGGTACCATGTTACGTACGAAAAAAATGGTATCCTGAAATATGAATATGGAATGAAAGATTAAAAGTAGGAGCGTGAAATAAAATGGAAAATAGTTTAAGAATGAAATGTACGAACTGTTTTAGATAAATGAAACATAAATAAATAAAATGGTGAAGAATTAATACAAATGTATACGTATACAGCCTACCATTGACAATTATGAGAGAGAACAAAAAATGAAACCGAAATCATGAAAGAGTAACTGCAAAAAAAAGACTCTATGAACCAAAAGGGCTATAGAAACGAACATGTATGCGATAGGCACGTTTTAAAATTAAAAAACGATCACTAGGTGAAATGTGTCAACTTTAGAAAACCAGCGAGTAATTCGTTTACAGTAGATAACTGTTTGGCCCATATGTCACTTAGGAAAATAGGTGAGAGAACTTATAGTAGAACAATACCAGAATCAAATAGTCTTTGAGATAAAATATTAAAAATTGGCATACAATCCAGCATTCTCTATCTAAGCGTTTTTTTTCAACAAAAACCTGAAAAGACGCTCATAATTTAGTTTGTTTTCTGTCACCTATATACCTATATTATCAAATACTTTAAGGTTAGATTATATATTGTTATAAATCAATAATAAAATGTACAAAACGAAAATCATATCAGAATTAAAATTTCCACTGATATGTATAGTTTACATAAAACCTTATGGATTTAGAATCTTATCTATTTCGCATAATTACTTTTAGCAATGAAGCATAACAATGTATTCAGTTTTATTTTAATAATAGTGGAAGTCCAACATTTGACTACATAACAATCCGTTTTCTGCTATAGAAAAAAATATTTTTGCTTTGTTTGTACGTTTGACATAACCGTATCTAAAATTATGATTATTAATTTTTATACAAAACTTTTGAATTTGCCTGGTATATGTTCGGTTTAGATTGAATTATCATAAACTATTAAATTTATATATGAAGTTGTTGGCCCAATTTAAATTAACAAATAGAGGTTAAACAGTTGCACAAAACAAATAAATTAAAAATTTAAATTTTTTGTAAGCTTGGTCGAAATTATTATTTAGAATTTACTTACTATGTACATGAAATCCCACCAATTTATGAAATACTTCATTACTGATTTGAACAGCATACGTTTTAGTTCTTGATGATCATAGGTACATTACTGTTACTCTATCGGTCAAACAAACGATTTTTTAATAGTTTTTAAATAATGTTGTTACATATTAACATTTACATATGTAAAAATAGATCTCTTTGGAAACTGTAAATCTGCAATAGTTGTGACTACTATTTTAATGAAATTTGCACCTGAGCTATACTAAATACAATATAATTATACAAAGCTTAGTGAAAATAATTATTTACATGACTCACATGTGTATATTTGCATTATTGGAACTATTAACCGACACCCGACACGTAATATGTAAACTTGTCCATTAAGCGTTGGAAAATTCCTAATCAGGTGGAATGATTCAGTCTTATAATAAAATCAGGTTGAAGTGTATTGCTTTCTCGAGTTTGATTATTTTTTTGGTATCATGCCAGAAGAATTGCAAGAGAACTGTTTATTAAGCTGGAGAATTTTGACATTTTATTTCGGAGTTTTGTAAGGATACTACATATTTCTGGTCCTTTTTTGATTATATAAATGCATTCAGATATTTACTAATGACAAATTAGGTAATTGACGGTTTTGTTAGGTTTTTAAATAAAGTAGTTGCTTCCATTTACAGAGAAATAAAGACAATTTTTTATGTTTGATTACCACTTTCGACAGTGAATTTGCCTCTAATGTAGTAAACAACGGTGTAGTCAGGGGGAGGGGGGTTAGGGGTTCAAACACCCTCAAAAATTTGGGATAAGGCTTCAATTTTAAAGAATTACCACTTTTTTCATGAACTTAATTTTTTAAAGCTAATCATATCTTATAATAATAAAATTATATGAACAACAAAATTTCAAACAACAGAAATAAATCAATATTCTCGTTTTTGATTGGTTTTTTAGTTTTTAAATATGTATTAATTAGGGCTTTAAACGGGAAAGGTGAATTTAATCTATTAATCTCTGACTTACGTAATTTTATTAATAAGCAGAGCGGATTAGAGATTTTTTTGCAAATTGAGGTCTAGATCCACCTGAAAGTTGTGGAACATTATAAATAAAATAACAAAAAATACATGCTGATAAATCGAGTTATTCTGTTTTTTGCTCTTTAACTTTTTGCTATTGATTGCAGAGAAAAACGTTCTTAACAAAAGTTGTTCTGCGCGGATATCAGCCAAAAATTTTCATTTTTGTACAACCTACACGAACGAAGTTAAAAGAAAAAGCTCTGAAAAAGTTCATATTATTTACGTTGTCATGAATCAAGCCAAAAAGTTCTTGAATTAAATTATTTTTTCTGTTAAAGTGGATTTTAGTTCGTGTAACAACTTCTGTTTAACTCAGGACAGTAAAAATATTCCAAATGATTTTCTTGATTCAAAACTTCTATTCATAACTTGTTAATTAAGGTAATTACTAGCGATCGCCCAGTTGTCGAAATGCCACCAATTGTGTCAATTCCTAACAAAATTCAACTTGTTTTTCATATGTAATTAATAGGACTTTATTTGTGAGCACATTCCTAATGCTTAGCTTATGATATAAGGTATGGCAAAGAGGCAGTACGTGGAAATTAAAGTCAAAAAATTTAGCATGAAACATGAAATTTCTTAAAATTAAATAATTCAGCTGTTAACCGGTAGGATAATATAACAAATAAACGTAAATGACAATTCTATTTGAATAGAAATTGTAAAATAATCTGTTTCATTTTATTATAGTACATGGAGCTTTACTCGTAAATTCAAAGGTTCATCAAACATGTTGGGAGATACATACATATATACATATAATCGGATATTTGGTCTAATTTTTCTCAAGATGAAGTGATTCAGTTTAATTTCAACTCTAACACTTATTAAAATACTGATTATAATAATTCCACTTTATAATATATTTTCATCACCCTGTATATGTAACTGCCTATGGACTACTCAATATATATATATATATATATATATATATATATATATATATTTGTTTTTAAGTTTTCGCGGGCACTAAATGTTTCAGGTGGTTTCCGGGAACTCATCCGCGTAGTTGACAACTGATCCCTGCCGGGATCGATGGTAAAATGACGACGTTTCGGCAGAGTCACATCTGCCCTCTTCAGGTCGGTTCGCATAATTCTCGTAGCCTTCTGCTTTCGCTTCTAGTTACTCGAATACTATTTTTTGTTTTTAAGTTTTCGCGGGCACTAAATTGTTGGGTGGTTTTCGGGAATTCATCCGCGTAGTTGATAACTGATCCCTGTCGGGATCGAGGGTAAAATGACCATTTTACCATCGATATATCTCAGTCAATTTATACTCGTATATGCATAATGTAACTGCTCAAGGCAACTTGAGAACACAAGAACACATAACTTTTTACCCATCCAAAAATCGCAGATACTACACATCAATTTGTATTGAATAAATTTTTCTAGAGCAGTTTTATTCTCGAGTAATTCACAACATCACACAATACCCTTCTTTCTCGGCAATACGATTGATCCCGATTTGCACATGCCACAACCCCGAAATGGAATTTCGACAAAATCGTAGTGCCAATTGCGAGAATTACATCTAAATAAGATGCATGTAAATAAATAAACATTATAGGTATTATATTATTAGATAAATAAGAACAAATATATTTGCGGCATACCACATCTTCCTAAAAGAACATTAAACAGTTGCTGCTCATTTTTAGATGAGATGTTAAAATTAATTTATAAGATTATCTTATATCAAATGAAACTGCAAATTGATTCGTCTCATTTTATTGCTAATACTGTAATAATTATTCAAGTTTTATTTACACATGGCATAAATATAAATAATTAAAAATATATTTGCATATCACATCTCGTGAGTGTTTTAGTACCTTCTGATAATGAATGCATACGCAAATTGTTATTCGATTTGTGAGACATTCATGACTGAAAGAATGTACATACTTAATTCTTAAGGTTCGGAAACCAAATGTATCAATTAAAACATACATAAAACTTTTGATCTGGATTCTTCTGTAAATGCGCAAACTTCGTTTAAACACATACTATTTGGTCACTTCAGTAATTGTCGTCGTCACCGTCATTGTAAAAAATTAACGTTATAAATGAATAGAACAGAAGGCTTTTAACATATTACATCTTTATAAATTAAGTAAACGTGGATTATTTTAGTAATATTTTTTATACCTCGTTACGATTGTCCACAATTGAATTTTTACTGTTGAATGCTGTCAAATTAACATTAGATTAAGCTACTTGTTCATAGTGGGCTCCACTCACTTGAATTTTATTAATAATTTATCTCTAAATTGTTATTCATTTATTCTGCATTAAGAGTAAAAAAATGAAAATGAAAAGTGGTGACATTACTCAATAGCATATATGATGGATAAATTGCGAATTAAATTAGTTGAATAGTAAATACATGAATTATGCGATGGATATAGAAATAATTCATATACATATCTATTAATCAAAGTAAAAATTGTCAAGCTGAACTCGCATAAAAATCACGACAGTGGAAACGATTACAGGAAAATAATGACTGATTGTTTTTAAATAACTGCATAGAAATTGCAGTAATGCAAATGATAATTTTTCATTATTGACTCAACTGCAATTTGTGCCGCACATTTACCATATTAATGAGAGAACGTTCTTATGTAAAAAACATGAAATGAGTTATTTCTACAATCCAGAAGCAATTCGACTACAAAATAAAATAAGTGGTTTTATTATCTGGCAGTGAAATATAAAAAAGAACCAACGAACCAATAACTTTTAAATATATCTACAAACATTTTAATGGAGTTAATACATGCTGATAGCCAAGTGAGTATGACAATAAGCAAATAAGTGAATATAACGAAATGAAAGAAACGAAGAAATATAACATGTAGATAAAATAAAATAATTGGGCGCAGTAATACCTAGTGAATTAATCCTTTTATTTTCATAAATATAAATATATAGTCACATACGAATTAATTTTTTAGATTTACTGTTCATTTTCACAACACAAACAACATTTAGAGAATATTTACGTAACATATCTATTTAACAATAATAACAAACATAATGAGCAAATAAAATGCATAATTAATAGAGCTTGATAACTGCTTGGAATCGAATTCAAAAATATCTTAGATAGGTAGGAAATTAATATGTACAGATGTTTACATTTATTACTTTGTGTATAGGTGAATGTATTATTTATTGAATTGTGTCGTTTTTCGTTAATTACTTACAACTTTTTAGTTCCAATTTCTATCAAAGTCCGTTGGGTAATTATTGAGTTTATTGCGTTCAAATAGATGCGGCGGAGGGACTTTAATGTAATAACATAGTAATTTTGTTTGTATAACCTTAAGCCCACGATGTATATAGAAATGTTTCTAATTAGTGATAAAAAGCTTTCAGTGTCGCCATCTCCCGGCTATTACGTTGGAATTAAAATACTTATACAGAACATGTGGCTACCTAATGTTCTGCCTTAATGCAATATTAAAAACTATCCAAATCGGTAAAGGGTTTTGGAGAAATCTACCAATATACCCGAAACAATGCAGGTATGTGTTCAATAGGAAAAAAAATATGAGTAGATTTATTTTCTTAAAATTGAATTTTCACCAATTCCGATATAAAAATATAAATATTCAAATCGGTTGACAACCTTACAACTAAAGAAATCAGTAACATACATAGCAAAAAAGATCATGCCGAATTGATCATTGTTTTTATAAGTCGGTTAAAAAACAGCACACAACCCTATTTCACCACTACCAATACTAATACTATTATTGACAAATATTTTATTGTGTCAGAAATTAAATTATTTAAAAAAGAAAACATGGAAAAAAAATCATTTTAGACTTAAATCATCTATTACAACGCCCAATTTTCAAGTAAATAATTAAGAAGGCATGTTCAGATTTTAGGGCAAAAGTCGCTCACGAATTGACGAAATGAAGAACAGAAAAAAAAAAGTTAAAATCCAAAAAACCCAATTTCATACCTCTCAACCTATGCAGTTTTTCACTTATTGCCAGAGCTGCTAGTAGGCTGATCAAACAAAAACATTTTTCAAAGGTTGGAAAATATAAATCTAAAATGCAGAAATATTGTTTTTACCATTTTGGTATATTTATGATTTTATGTAAGAGTATATGGCCGACTAAACTAACAATTATGAGAAACATCAAGAAAAATTAAATATATCATGACACCCACAATTTTTTTATTTGGAATACAAAATAACTATGTAAATAAAACGCGAAAAATGGAAATAGGAATATTAAGAGTCCATTCATTATCCTACTATAAAATCAGGGACATGTCATATACTTGAATTTTGCGAAATTTTTTTTTAAATAAAACTTATAAATAATAGCTACTGTTTCTTTTATTTTTTGTGGTAATTTCAGTTAGTCAATTCATTTTAGTTAGCTATATTATTATTTCAGTAATACAGTAAATCTGAGATCGGATTTTCCGAAACGTCAAAATTCTTAAAATTAAAAAATAAAAAATGTCGAAAAACTCAATGACAACCTATAATCAAAAATGGCAAAAACGAGAATATCAATTTTCAAAATCTCAACAACGCTAATATGTCTAGCTCTTTATATTCAATCCCAAACTAATGTATTTTTAGAAGTGATTGTGGCTATGTAATATTTCGCTGATGAATGATGTTATAATTGTTTTCACAGGAAAATTTAAAAATGCATATGTGAATTACCAATTGAAAAAAAAAACGAAAATGTGGAATGGCATGAAAAAATTCCAATTACAGTAGAAAGCAGAAGATAACTAATAAAGGAGAATAATTAAAAAAAGTAATGATCGGCTGATTACGTTTTGAGATAACGGACGCACAAGAGAAAAAAAGTGTATAGATAAGCAGAAGCAGTTAATAAGGTAATGGAAATTGGAAATGCTACAAAACAGGAAATAATTTAGGATGTAACTTATAATTCAAAACGCGAAATGTAAGCAAATGCTGCGAACAAAAGATAGTGTTTAGAAAAAAAAAATTGCATATAACTTACATAAGTAGACACAAGAAATCATTGAATACGAGCTATTCACATAACTAGTTCTTCTACCTGTATATTTAAAAACAACAAAATGTTTCTTATGTCAATTTAAATGTCATAAATCAAAGTTTCAATTTGCAATTTACATTTTCAATATATATTAAAGCTATTGACAATGAAGTCAGAACCGATTTTGAAAGTTTGGTATTTTCTTTCAATATACAGCTTTTTATTTTGATTGTGGTGTTATTTTCCAAGAAAACATAAAAATAACTGCTAGAAATAATCATAACGCAAAAACGTGTTGATAAAATTAGAAGAGTTGCATCTTTCAGATTTTGCATGAATACATGTATTTTTGAAACTTTGAGTGTTATAACTGAATTCGTAACTATTAAAATCTCTAAAATATTTGCTTGACAAGTCGGCTACCGTCTTTTGCAACTCAGTAGCGCTCATGATTCTAAGGACGAGCCAAAAAAATATATCATTTTCATTTGTTTATATAAAACCCGCTTATTTCAGCATGTAAAACGTCAAAAATGCTGTACTTTTGTATTGCAAGCAAATTTTCTGGACATAGATACGTACTATTTCCTTCTTTAACTCGTTTAGTTCGTTGTTAGGAAAATTCACATTCTGTAGTTATTTCCAAAGCGACTTTTTTGAATCCGCATTTGTTCAAACCCTGTATCCCGTAGACCTTGTAAGGAGCAACGCATGGTTTATAGATGTATTTTTTTTTGGTTGTAAACCCTTGTTTTTGCGGTCAATGCATTGTAATATCTTATCCCATACCTACGAAAAGAGTGATAATAAATTTGTATTTAATTTGAAATAAACTTTTAGCATTTGTTTCTGCATCAGAGTTTGACAAATGAGTTTCAATTTTTTTAGTATTATTATTTCTGGTAGTTACAATCACAATAATTTTACAGCATTGACCTTTGCCTATCATCTAGTATCTGAAAACGATTTGATAATTTAAAAGATTTCATTAGATTGTCCCACCACGTCGTTGAAGAAGAACTAAAGAAGAACAATCTTAGTAAACCATTAGTGGCGATGGTTCTCTATAGTGGGGGATAGTTCTGTCTACTAGCGGCCTAGTTATTTAATTTAACTTTCACATTCTTTGAATAAATAATTTATTTCAAATAAATACTTAACATGGCAATTTTAGGCCTACTATTGTAGAGGGGAACGATAATGCAGTTGATGTAAAATTGTTTTCCGGGAGTCCTTTTTGGGGCCTCCTTCGATCTTAGCAATGGCAACTATAAAAATCTACAATTAGATTGTCTGACTTAGACCCTGAAACGATTGGCAGCTTTCAAATTTACACACGTTTCCTTAAATGTGGTGTGGTGAATATCTGACGAGAAATTCCAAAAATCTTATTTTAACAACTATCATTCTACAAAAATTTCCATTAAGATGTTTCATTAACTTGCGTTTCATTCCAAATTTATGCTGCTACTGACTGACTTGCCGCATCTCTTAATATATCACGCACCGTCAGACTTAAAAAATAGCGTTTCACAAAATAAATATGATAATAGTTAAAACACATGTATGAGGACGTGGTGCCATTTGTTCAATGGTGGGGTGCAAGCATACCTCAAACAATTCACTTACAGAAAATTCATCGTTTTGGATATGAGTACCTGAACAATTAAGTTACCTTGAGTAAGATAAAATTTTCAAATGCCTTGTTCCAGCATGAGGTATAAGGAATGCAGAATAGGTCATATATAAAATAAAAATGAAGACCCTAATAATTACCAAATTCTATAAAATGATCTAATTCATTCGGAGCCCCATTGTCATTTGATATTCTAATGCATGGAATCTGATCTGAATGACTTAAATATCGTAGTCACATACTGTAACATTATTCAAGGTTGTCATATTAATTCTTTACCTACGCTTAACGCTATTGGGTGATTTTCTATTTTAGGAAGTGATGTTTTATTAGACCTCTGGGCACTTAATTGTGAAATTATCATTGATTCATGAAAGACAATTAAATGTATTAAATAAATTTACAAGAGTAAACTACGTAATAACAACAGTAAGAATGGATATTTAGCAAAAATATGTACTAGATCAGCATTATATTGACTGAAACAGGGTCGATTAAAGTTGATGATTTCATCAACAATATAGCAATGACCTCGCGATGAACTAAAAACAAGAATAGTCATTGATTAACCACTAAAAATTTATAACAGATTTATCGTATTTAGAGAGATAGGAACATTAAATAGAAAATCATGGAAATACTGGCGATTGATACGTAAAATCAGCGAATAGCTCTTTTAATTGTTAAATGAATTCGTTGCTTCTCAAAGCTACTTCGAATGTGTTGTTATCATTAAGTGCATATTTTTTACATATATCCCCTTAATAATACTTTTTTTTTGTTTCGCTAACTGTCCAATTTATAATTTGGACCTTTTTTATGTATACGATGTTTTGTACAATTTCATCTAATTGAATGAAGGGAACTTAATGCAAGGATGATAAAAATCGATTTGTTTGAATCAATTAATTATTTTCAGGCTATCGTTCCCATTACTCTCTTAATTTTACTACAAATAAATTGTTTAAATTGTTGGTATCAAAAAAAACTCTTTACTTTTTAAGTATTTAAAAACAAAGTATAGAGACCGATAGGCCTGAAATTCCATAAACGTTTATGAGCTTAGGATAACACCAATTTTTGCAATTATCTAAATAAAAAATTAATCGACTCTAATATTTATAGACGCGAGATGTAAAGACTGACATCTAGGATTTTCAAGAAAACTAGCCCTCAGTGGTTCTGATTCTGAAGCCGTTCAATGTCATTGGTGTTACCCCGTAAGTCCTAGGTTAGAATGTCACAATAAAATTTTTTCAGGTTTCAGCTATCAGAGATATTGAATACTCTCTTCGAGGTGTCATTTATTGTGCGCATGACAATATGTATCAAATACATAAATAAGTGATCGAGAAAACATTCTCTTGTGGGAAGCGCAACTGATGAAGGTTCCCTGACCAGAAACAATATATATATATATATATATATATATATATATATATATATATATATATATACATATATATAAATATTGTCTTACGTACAAAAGAATGACACCTCGAAGAGAGTATTTAATATTTATTCCAAATAATTAAAGGTACCATTAACACCTAAAACATTTATTTAAACATTTCCATCTGAAATGCAAACGGTCAAAATATTGACTTTAAATATTGTGTATTTATAACGGAAAAAACATTTACATTTACTATTTTGTTCTGTCCCTACTATTTTAAAGACTATGAATAATACTGGAGGTTCCTCTTGAATGTTTTATACAGGGTGTTCCTAAATTGGAGGTACAAACGAAAAGGGGAGATTCCTTGAATAGTTTTAGAAAGAAAAAGTCCCATAAACATGGGTCCGCAAACGTTTCGTTTTCAAGATACAGAGTGTTAAAGTTTCAATTTTTTTCAAGTTTTTTTCTCATAGTATCTGCACTTCACAAGATATTCAAATGAAATTTGGCATAGATATTACAATTAAGAGTTTACACCTTGTGACATGCCAATTTCGATTGCAAATCTACAGGGTGATATTTTTTCTGGAACACTGTCCACTGTTGTCCTTCAGAACTTTTTTTTGGTGAGCCACTGGTACTTTCAAAAATTGTAAAGAAAAGCTTTGTTGTTATACCAAACTTTATGTTCTCTTGTAGTTTTGTCGTATCTACTACCGGTTTCGAGAAAAAAAAATTAAATGATTCTCTTGAAATCCTCAGAAAATTCCGAATTGTCATAGCAATCTAGTTACATACCTAGTAGGCTGTGGTGAATGAATAAATTTATTGTTAGTTTTGACACATCAAATTAAACTCCTGTCTTTTGAAAATTAAAGATGGTTGCATTTTAATATCAAAACATGCCGAATTTTACGAATTCCGAAATGGCTGACATGCATTTCATGTATGGTCTTGCAAATGGTAATTCAAGAGAAGCTAAGCGTCTTTACATGGAACGCTATCCCAATAGAGTGATGCCTGGTCATCGAATGTTCTTTAATATTCACAGGCGTCTTTCAGAAACTGGATCTTTTTCTGTGAAAAATATTAATGCAGGTAGACCACGAAGTGTGAGAACACCACGACTCGAAGAGGCAGTGCTGAACGAAATAGAAGAACATCCAGGAACCAGTACAAGAAAAAATTGTCTTACCTTAAATGCAAGTCATCAAGTTGTTTGGCGGATCTTGCGGGATTCTTTGCTCTATCCTTATCACATTCAGAGGGTGCAGGCGCTCTTGCCTCGAGATTGTCATCCAAGAATTATTTTTTGTCAGTGGTACCTCAACAGACTATTGAACAATCCTCATTTTGATTGCCAAATCCTATTCACTGATGAAGCCTGTTTCTCAAGGACTTCAATCATACATTTTCATAATGAGCACATATGGGCTGAGGAGAATCCACATGAAATTGCAGAAGCTTATTTTCAAGAGGAATTTTCATTAAATATGTGGGGTGGTAATATTGGCGATTATTTGATTGGTCCTTTCTTCTTGCCAGGGCGACTTACTGGTCAATCATACAGACATTTTTTAGATAACGATTTGCCCTTGTTATTGGATGATATACCTCTTATGATGCGACGTGAAATGTGGTTCATGCACGACGTGCTCCTGCTCATTTTTCATTTTCGCTAGGGAGTATTTGAACGAAAATTATGTAAACAGGTGGATTGGACGGGGTGGACATCAGCCATGGCCCGCCAGATCCCCAGATTTAAATAGTTTAGATTTCTTTCTATGAGGCCATCTGAAATCTCTAGTGTACATAACGCCAGTGAATACCGTTGACGAACTGAGAAATCGTATAATAGGCGCGTTTGATACAATTAGGAATACTCCAGGAGTGTTTGAAAGAGTTCGATCGTCTATGAGAAGAAGAACAGAAGCTTGTATAAGGGTTGGGGGAGGACATTTTCAACAATTGCTGTAGTTTAGTTCCTTTGTTGTTATTTAGTTTTTTTATTATGATTAATTTTTGAGTTGTACGTTTCTTGCAGTAATACATTTTTTTTGATGATTATACCAGTTTATCGAATCTTTAAGAATCATTGCTAGTTTAATAATTCAAATTTTTTTCTCGAAATCGGTAGTAGATACGACAAAACTACATAACAAGAGAACATAAAGTTTGCTATAACAACAAAGCTTTTCTTTACAATTTTTGAAAGTACCAGTGGCTCACCAAAAAAAAAGTTCTGAAGGACAACAGCGGACAGTGTTCCCGAAAAATATCACCCTGTAGATTTGCAATCGAAATTGGCATGTCACAAGGTGTAAACTCTTAATTGTAATATCTATGCCAAATTTCATTTGAATATCTTGTGAAGTGCAGATACTATGAGAAAAAAAACTTGAAAAAAATTCAAACTTCAACACTCTGTATCTTGAAAACGAAACGTTTGCGAACCCATGTTTATGGGACTTTTTCTTCCTAAAACTACCCAAGGAATCTCCCCTTTTCGTTTGTACCTCCAATTTAGGAACACCCTGTATATGGTACCTATTGAGTTCTATTACTTTTAGTAGCGAATTACTTTATTTTATTTTTTCGTTTATATTTTAAGTGTTGATTTGTACTAGGCCACAGTTAGATCTTGCTTCATAATTAACATTTGATTAAAGTAAAACTCTTTCCCGTTTTTTACATTTACGAAATCGATTAAAGTTGATATTTTCGTCAATAATTACTATTCTAATTTCAGCTTTTTTCCATCGAAGGAGGTATTTGTGTTGTTTCACTCAACAATTACTATCTGAACGCCAGATCCCGAACTTTATATACAGATCGTTATATGCAGTAGCCGTCACGCAGTTTTCAATATCATTTTTGATTTAATTTTCGTAATTTTCTTATTTTAAGAAATTTATCATTTCACTTGTAAATACACAGCCATTCTTACTTCTCACATTAGCTTGCAGAGTAATCAGACATATTTTTCCCTGTATTGCTGTATTGCTTACAGAAGGCCTTAGTGACAGCATTTGTAATACCTGACGTATTACAAACAATTTAAATCTTAAATAAATTCAGGTTTATGGCCATATACTGTTTTTTATAATATATAAATACAACTTTTCTTATTTCTGAACCTATTTTGGCATAGGAAAGTAAATTTCAATTATTGCAGGTAAATTGAATAGATATTGCTGTACTACATAAAAGGATATGTCTCCTTAAAAACGATCAATTCTATAACCTTCTGTTTAAATTAGATGAAATATAATTGAAATTTGGAAGATTATTGAAAGGAAACGTTTTACAATGATTTAGTTAGTTACGCTTTAGAGAAAGTGATAAAATCTGAAAGTAGATAAGACGTATTTTACCAAGGCCATCGACATCTACCGTTTGTATTGATAGTTGAAAATACACTCTCAGCACGCAGAGACAGCCTTAGAAATAATATAGATAGGGCACTGTTTGTCCAAAGAAATACGCCTCATTCTCGAGCTTATAGCTCCCCTGTATATGTAAGATTTATGTTATATATCAGATATTAATTAGAAGTATACTTTTAATACACTTCACGCAACAATAAACACATAAACAATAAAGTAGGCAGAACACGTCAAGATTGTGAATTTGCTATTTGAAGTACATTAACTTTTAGTATAATTAATAAGGATATTAAGAAAATTTTATTACAGGAATAAGTAATTTATCACGCTATTTTGTATTTTTGGTAAAATACACAAATTGTTGGAAAATAAGTAGTATATATATATATATATATATATATATATATATATATATATATATATATATATATACTTCTTCACTCTAACTTCTAAAAAAAGTGAAAGAAATAATTTCATGTACAGTGTATTATCCCAAAAGCTCTACTAATGTTAACCACCAGAAATATTGACAAGGACATAAATCTAGCCTGTGAGAAATAAAGTTTAATAAAAATAGATAAATACTATAAATTAGTAAACGCGGTCACATCTGCATACATAAAGAATAATTAATGAATTACAATTCAAATTTCGCGTGGTGAAAAATCAGAAAAATGTTTTATGTAACAGATTCGAAAAGAAGGAATTATCTTCAATTTGCGTAACAAATTTTCAAGAGTTCAGATAAGTAAATGTGTTGTATATAACAACTTTGGAATCGTTATGAATCTGTTTCGGTGTTAATAAATTAAAAAAAACATTTTGTAATTTTTCGTGTTTACTAAATTTTGACAACCATACCGTCATTTGATTTCCGTTTTGAAGGTCCGTTTTGAAGGTTAATTAACAACAATTGACATCAAGAACTACCCAGTTCTTCAGAGATGGTTACGATTTCACTACTAATCATTATGCAGCTAAATTCTTCTTATTCTGAAGTTTTGGGAATCACTGAGAATTTGATATTGTCCAATTTCATTTTATGGTACCATTTATAATAATTTGTCTATGTCTTCAGGCCTGATGTTCCGTTTTTTCTAACTTAGCTTGAGGTCTTACTGGTGTATGTATGGTAACCAAGGATACAAGGTATTTTTTAATAAACCTTGAATATATGGTTTTACGGTCATGTTTTTGTTCTGTATTTGGTTAGTATTCACGATGTAGATTCAAAGTGAAGAAAAACCTCTTTAATGTAACCCTGTAAATATAATAGCCTAAGAGCCAGCGGGTAGCAGACATGGAATTTCTACAAATCCTATATTTTCTCGATTTACTCTCTTATACCTGCCATATATTAAATGGGGGCTCATTAAGCTTTGCGGTGATTACAACAGAGTCAGTGAGGTAGGTAAGTGTGGAAATTTGACAGAGTTACATACAGTTACAGTGTTTTCAACATTATTAATACAGCAATATGAAGAGGGAAATTTGACATGTTATTCGGCAGTTTTAAAAAAATCCTTTAAAATTAAAAAAGTAGTATCAAAAAATGATATACATTTCAGCAGGTATGAGAGAGTAAATGGAGAAAAAGATAGGGGTTTTGAAATAATATAAGTGTGCCGCTGACTCTTAGATTATAAAGAAAGTTAAAAAAAGAAGAAAAAATATCGAAAAATTATTAACGAAATATTTCAGGTTCATCCTGAAAAAATCAGGGTTACCATAAGTGTGAACTGCATTGTGCTAACATGTACCTGTGAGACCTCTAAAAGGAAAAAAAAAACGAATAAGAGTACAACATTTTCTGACGACGTACGACAAATCAAAATTAGTTAGCTATGTACTAAAACGTGCAGGCAATATACAAGGTGATCCACAAGTAAGGAAACCCATGATAACTCTTGAGGAACGTATTTTTTGAAAAATATTAAATACAAGTTAGCATTTTTCGCTGGCTATCTAACAGCGAACTTGACTATGAACTTGATGGTCATATCAAAGTCAAATCCATTTTTTTCAAATGATAACCCCCATTTTTTAATTTAGATTCGGTAAGAGCGAAACATTTTACGTTCAAAATGATCTTGAGTCTGACCTTGGCCTCGATAAAGGTTAAATAGATTTTTACAAACGGGAACTCCCATATTTCATTCTAGACTTGTAGGGACGCAGTATTGAATGACCAAAGATGATCTCGACCGTGAGTTGACCTTGACCATAAGCTTGAGGGTTATATCGAGGTCAAATGGCTTTTTACAAATAAGAACCCCTATTTGTCTATTTGATTTGCTAATGCCAGATTCGGAAATGCAAATAGTGCAAAATGACCGTGACCTTAGGCATGATCTTGATCACGACCAAGGTCAAATTGAAAATGACAATGGTCAAATGGATTTTTACAAACGGCAACCCCCCTTTTTCATTCTGGATTTGTAATGGGCGCAGTATTGGATGACCAAACATGACCTGAATCTTGAGGATCATATTCAGGCTAAATGCATTTTTACAAACGGGACCCCCATTATTCTAGATTACATGGAAAATGATTGACCTTGACTTTATTGATGGCCTTGAACACGACCAAGCTCAGATAGATTTTTTCAAATGAGAACTCCCATTTTTTTTAGTCTGTGGGGAGCACATTTTAATTTTATATTACCGCCAAGTTCATGATCAAGGACAAATGAAGCACAAGGTCCTGTTTTGTCGTTCAACTCTGCGCCCGCTACAAATTCCGGAATAAAAATACCTTTGTCGGGGTCAAAGTCATGTTCAAGGTCATTTTGGATGAAAAATTTTCCCCTCTCTCCGAATTTGGAATGCATTCGAGGAGTTATTCAAGGGTTTCCATACTTTTGGAACACCCTGTATGGTAGGCCGCCATCTTAAACACTCATTGAAAGAACTGAACAAAAAGAGGGAAATTTTAAGAATCAATCAAGAAATGGGTTCTATAAGAATAGCATTAGAACAAAATGACTTTACAGAAAGAAATATACAAAGGGTCCTAAATGTTGCCAAAATCAAGATCAGAAAACTACTGTCCCTCATATACTTAAATTTTCGCAAAATGATTGAATTAATTACTTTTACTCGTCTTCGGAAGAGAGTATGTATGTCAATATTCATACCTCATGACTTTCTAATTCCAAGATATTGAATTTCCATGAGAACAGTAGGTGTTTAAAGGAAATAATCAAATATAAATTCTCATGCTTTTGTAATGTGGTTCCCGAAATATAGAGTAGTTTTCAAAAAATAATTCCTCACCTGCGCTCCAGGAGACAATTGAATTTTTGAAAAATGTACAAATTCATTTCAATGTATTTGGGCAAAAGAGAATATGTATTTTTGATCATTTTCTGTTCCGAAATAATTCCCCTAAAAATAATAGGAAAGAAAAAACGACATGAATTCCAGAACATACCACTACAATGTTACATCGAACAGATTCTGAAAACATGAGTATTGGCAAATATACAATAACCAAATCAAGACCATAAAATTGCTAATTTGCCCCCCCCCCGAGCAAAAAAAAAATTGTGTGTAGTTTGCCCGTAAACCAAAAGCTGGGTACGCCACTGTCTTTGTAACAGTTTTTTAATTTAGTATATCTAACAATACAAAATTAAAATTCTGGTTTTGGTAGTCTTTTAACTTTCTACCCTGTTTTATTGTATCTGTATGTTTTCTCGTTGTTCTAGCTATATGGAGCTCCTCATTAATAGCGAAACTTTCTGAAAGACTATTGTAAGGTGGTTGTTAAAATTAGCATATAACAAATGTTGAATAGTTAATATTTTAACAACCCTTTTCACTTTAACATGTAATTATTACTGCATTGCTTGGATAAAGCCATTTCTCGTCGAACATTATGTATGTCAATAAGCGATAGTCACAAATAATATTTACATAAAGTGAGTGACACTGATGATTTCAATTGTTATTCTAAAGCTACTTCTTGTCATTCTTCAGTTTTAAGAGTAAACTTATGTAGGCAACATGCGTATAATGATATCGCAAAGAGTAAATAGAAAATATTAATTTATTATTAGCAATGCATTACTCCAAACTATCACATGTATCGTACATAGATATTGACTAAATTTTTAAAAATAATACTTGTTTTGTACAATTTGTTTTTACATTTAGTCGGAAATAAAACCGCTTGACGTATTTTGAATTCTTAATGTGAGTTTTCTAAAGACCACATATTGAAATATATTCCAATACCGTGTAGTATAGCAGTGTGTTGAAATACCAAAGAACTTGGTCATTATGGACGTTGCAAAAACAGTTTAATACACAATGAAAGCAGTGGGGGAGTATTATAATATAAAATTTTAAATTAAAGAAGTAGTTTGTTTTTCCGGTTTAGATAATGTACTGCGTTCCTCAAAAATAAATTATCAAGATTCAATGTAGGGTGACAAACGGTCCTCTGAGCTTTCTCATAGGGGCGTAGTTGGAATTTTCAGCTATCGTTTTCTCGCATTATATCAAAAAGTATATATTAACATTGGATGAATACAGGGTAGATGGGATTTTTTTTATAAGAGTATACAACATCAATCAAAACTCTGGTTATTTATGGTAAATTCAAATAATAAATTATTGTATATTTTATGGGCTCGTATAAAAACTGGGCCCTAAGTTTTGAAATAATGCCATGCAATCAAATTACTTGAATACGAACCTGCAGTTGTACACGAAGTTTGTTCTAATAAAAGTTAGTTTGGTCGTAAACGACCTTCGATAATACTGATTAAACGTCATTTATGTCAGTTTTCATTCGACTCACGTCATCATTGGAGTATGAATAGGCTCTAATTCATACTCCATTTTGCTTCTGGAATATTCCTGATGTATTCTTCTATGTCTTGCTTTTTTGACAAACCCTGGAAAAAAGGTTTTGTGATGTCTGCTATTGTTTGTGAGGTCGCTTTTTCTGTTGTATGATATTCGAGATCTTTCACAGTTGTTTTTTTCTACAATTCCGTGCCGTCGTTAAGGGAAATTTTTTAACAATATTTACATAGGTTAAATCAGTTTCAGAAACAATCAATATCCAAATTCACAACGGAATGAGATTGTTGTAAATTTTGTTTAATAGAATTTCGTGTAACAGCTACCTAAGCTATTCTCTCTCAAACAGGTGATATAGTTGTGCAGTAAGATACCCATTAAAGCAAAATTAGTCACCTTTATTGTACAATTATACAAGAAGCTAAGGTAATCTACAAATTTTGCTCTACATTCTAATTTCATTAAACTAGTATGTAATGTTTCGAAAGCACTTCTATGTGGTTGATTTTTATTTAGACACTTTTCTTGATAAATTATATTACTAACAGTATTTGTCACTGCCATCTAAACATAGAATTCACATCGTTAAACTTTATTCTTACCCCAGATAATAGAAAATCCTTACTTCCTCATTGTGATCCGAACTTTTAAGTGTAAAAATTTGGGTACATAATATATGTTTTAAAAACGAATATTTTAGAAAATATTGGATTTGAGTATTGAAAATGCTTGCTGAAACAGAGTATATAATTTAGAGATATAGTATTCTTGCTGGATGTAGCTGGCTGTGAGTAGAGGACTAATCGAATTCTTAAGACGACCGAGAACGCAATTCAGCTGATTTTTATACATGTAATTGGACATCAACCAATTAGAATGGTTGAATCGAAACTCTACGGGGAGTTTCATGCTGAGAACATTGGAGAAACCATGAAAGAAGGATCTTGGTACCGTGTACTGAATGAGAAATATTTAGGTATGCTTATGGTATATATAAGTAGAATCGCAATGATATAGTTAATTACCTAGTTGAATAGACTTGAATAAAGACGAATTTTTGACGTTTGTATTATTAATCGAGGTTAGATAAATAAAGTGAACGTAATAGTTTAAAAGTGCATTTGTACGAAAATAGAAATCAAATGTTTCATTTGAATTATTCAAAAATATCGTTTTTTTTTTCATTCGCAGTACCTATACACCACACTGAATTAAGGTGTGGAAAAAATGTAATGACACGTTATTTAAGGTAGAAGATAATCATTTTGTAAATGTATTAAAATAATTTATAAATAAACGACTAGCGTTTGTTTCATAAAAAATATACCTACAACGAAAATAAAAACAATGTTCACCTTCAGATAACCTTCAAAATGATTTCCAGCACGGACACTCCTAATAGTTGCACTTCCGCCCTTTATCCTAATCACCTTTCCTTTTATAAAAGCGCTTTGCTTTTAAATAATTTTGATTTCAGGTTAACAAGATAAACGACGGCTACCCGATATGTATCGCTCACGCCGATAAATATAATACGCTGATATTAGTTAGTTAAATAGGATGTTATCGATTACTCACTAATGTTATGAAAACCGAACCGCTTCCCATCCACACTTGATTGCTTTTTCATCAAAATTGTATACATTTCACGCATCGGGTATGTGTGTTGTTTCCGGACATATGAATATTTGATCTTACCAGCTAACTCTCGCTATTGCTTTTAGTAGGTACTTGTTTTGTTGATGGGTATTTATTCGCTGGTTGAATTTTAATTCTTATTATATGGATTAACTTACGTGATAAATGGATTATGAAACTTCATAATAATGCACTTTTAAAAATGTACTGAACACATGTTTTCATTTTCTAGTCTTTTGGAACTCGAACGTTTTTGAATGTTTAGGATGATTTGTATGATATCTAAAATAACGTCACACAAGTTTTTGACAAATATTAGGTCATTTTATTTTTTTATAAACAAATGTAAAATTTCATTTATGTGTTACATCAATCGTATATTTACAGTTGTTCAAAATTGAAGAGTGTGTATTAACACACCAGAAATAGTAGCAAAAATAGAGTACATGTTTCTGTGAAATTGTCGATTAACCCAGAGATTTAATACAAGCCAAAGACATCCTAGTAGGTTTTGTAAGCCTTAGATGAAGTTTTGGACTTTAGAAAGCTCTGTTTACAATAGGTGCGGTATTCGCTAACAAACAAAAACATATTTGAACGCGATTTTCAGCAGTATTTGAAGCATCATTATGAATGAAACTTGGGTCTACTACCAGGGGCGGCTGTCCCTTAAGTGCACGGTACGCTAAACCACCAAATTTAATAAGTTTAAAAACCAACACAAAATGTTTAATAAATATCATTTCAATACCAACTAGTTTATCAAAAACAATTTAAGTTCCAATTCAAACTAATAAGACTTATATTAGCTGTAAAGAATATTTCACCGTGCACTTCGGCTAGCGAACAGTGAAACTTACATAGCTTCTATGAGATACTATATAACACGCTTAAACGTGATAGAAGATAGTTAATAGGTTTGTTCATAGTAGCCAGTTGCCAACGATTCTACGTCAATCAGCGAGCTCGGTAGTTAACTCGGCGAACGCTCGATTGGAGTAGAATTTCTCAAACCGTTGGAATCGTTGGCAACTGGCTACTATGAACTAAGCCTAATACAAACTATAGGGATGTCGGAACTGTCAAAAAGTATCGATATATATTGTATCGATATTTTTTAAAAGTATCAATATCGATATTGATATATCGAGAAAAAAATATCGATATATCGGTACTATTTTAGAACAGTAGTCTATATATATATATATATATATATATATATATATATATATATATATATATGCTTATTAATTTGTTTAACTAGTGTATCTGATAAAGTTATATGCAAACAATTTATAGATAGGTGGTAGGTAGACTGGATTACAAAATTTAAAAATATTTTATTTTGAGACTTTTTCACAGCTTAAGGTAGTAATATATTGTTAAATTAACTATATACTACTACTTCTCATATTTTCTGAAAATTTAGATGTAGTTCTAATGATCATTTATACACTCTCATATATACCTCCCCTCTACCTCATGCATCAGAAACATATTTAAAATTAGTTTTAACTTCAAGCACTTAGGCAACATATAGGATAAATATAATAAATTAATTATACTTGAAAGAATTCTGCTAATCTTTGTGTACAAAGATCATGTATCTCAACTTGTTTGACAATATATTGGCTGTTTTCCAATTACCGCACAATTGCGCACAGTGCGGCACAGTGCTGAGCACTAAGTGTTCCAATTAAAGCACTGGCTCGCACAAATGGGCACAAGAAATAACTGGGCCTTTGGGATGTTTTATGTAAGTACTAAGTAAACATAAAACTTTATCATAAAGAATGAAGTATGTTCCAATTAACGCCCGAAAATTACGACACAGAGCGACACAAAAACACTTTGTGCTCTAGTAATTGGAAATCAGCTAGTATTTATTTTATATAACACGTAACAAACATACGGAAAAATATCGTTTTTGATAAGTTTTCGATACTTGGTTTTTATATCGATATATCGAATAAAATTATATCGTGTAAAAGTATCGATATATAAAACAAAAAATATCGATATATCGATATTTTTCCGACATCCCTACTGACAACCAGAACGGACACTAGGGATGTCGGAACTGTCAAAAAGTATCGATATATATTGTATCGATATTTTTTAAAAGTATCAATATCGATATTGATATATCGAGAAAAAAATATCGCTATATCGATATATCGGTACTATTTTAGAACAGTAGTCTATATATATATATATATATATATATATATATATATATATATATATATATATATATATATACTTAGTAATGGTAGGTAGACTGGATTACAAAATTTAAAAATATTTTATTTTAAGACTTTTTTACAGCTTAAGATAGTAATATATTGTTAAATTAACTATATACTACTACTTCTCATATTTTCTAAAAGTTTAGATGTCGTTCTAATGATAATTTATACGCTCTCATATATACCTCCCCTCTACCTCATGCATTATCAGCAACATATTTAAAATTTATTTTAACTTCAACAACGCTTAGGCAACATATAGCATAAATATAATAAATTAATTATACTTGAAAGAATTCTGCTAATCTTTGTGTACAAAGATCCTGTATCTCAACTTGTTTGACAATATATTGGCTGTTTTCCAATTACCGCACAATTGCGCACAGTGCGGCACAGTGCTGAGCACTAAGTGTTCCAATTACAGCACTGGCTCGCACAAATGGGCACAAGAAATAACTGTGCCTTTGGGATGTTTTATGTAAGTACTAAGTAAACATAACACTTTATCATAAAGCATGAAGTATGTTCCAATTAATGCCCGAAAATTACGACACAGAGCGACACAAAAACACTTTGTGCTCTAGTAATTGGAAAACAGCTAGTATTTATTTTATATAGCACGTAACAAACATACGGAAAAATATCGTTTTTGATAAGTTTTCGATACTTGGTTTTTATATCGATATATCGATATATCGAATAAAATTATATCGTGTAAAAGTATCGATATATAAAACAAAAAATATCGATATATCGATATTTTTCCGAGATCCCTAACAAACTATATGGAATAATTAACTGGATCTGCTGATATTGACCGAACCTACCCGAACGTTTCAATACTTCAAATTTTTATTCACCTGATTTTATTAGTGGTTGCTTTGTTTTTGTACTCGTAGTCTATGAAAGGATATTTAATATACAGAGTTGGACATAGTGTGTGTGTTTAAATAACTGTGAAAATGAGTATCAACTTTAACATTGACTATAATAAATAAAATCGTTTCAAAACCAATTAGATATAAAATTGGCTGGTCCACCTAGGCCATATCTTAATTTAAAACAAGAGTGCAAAACGAAAAATAAAGTATTTACACGAAGTTTTAAAAGTGAAATTTATAAATAACAAGAAATGGTTGTGTGGATGTGATCGCCTCAATACATTATTTTGTTTTCCTTGCATTATTTATGGGGGGAATCAATTTGGACGAAAACAGGAGTGAAGGATTAAAACGTTTCTAGAAATGCCATATGCCAGCTAAATGCTCTTTCTGTGCTTAGTATTGAAAAAAAAAAAATTCAATTAATGCCAGACTTCAATAAAAAGGTCATTGAACATTTCGCTTCCGAATAAAGTCGACGAATATTTTAATTTATAAAAACTAAATGTAGTATTAGCAAAACTATGGTTTGTTTTATTGCATCTTTAAATCCTAATATTTGATACGTAAAGTGCACCACCAGTGTCATAGCCCACCAGCCGCCACTGTCTACCGCAATGATCCTTAAACAAAACGATAAGTAAGGAGTGCAGCGAGTCAGGGTCAAGCAGGCGTTAGCATCAGTTTTTTGGGAAGCAAAAGGAAAGTTCATGGATAACCTCCAAACTGGCAAATCTATCAAGTTAGATTATTATTGCAGTCTTTGGAAAAACTCGTGAGATAAGACCTGTTTAAAACATTTAAGGAAAATGTATTAAAGTAGGAATTGTTGTTCGTCTTGTTGTTGGAAAACGACTGTCATCAAACGAAGAGCAAATATAAGTCCATGAAGCCTATTTCCAGAGTATTCTGAATACTCACCTCCGGGATGGAGTCCATAAATTACAGGACTGCAATTGAAGTCAAATAATAAAATCGTGTTTTTCTTAAGCTGGAGATTACACGGCCTGTAGCGCGGCGCGTGAAACCTCCAAAGATGATTTTCGACCCTTTCTTGAAATGCAAGAAGTTTTTTGTTTATTACTGCAAATATCTTCTAATGGAAAAGCTGTGGAACCTTTTGGTGTGCCACAAATGTAAATGAGTTTGGTTTACTCCTTGAAGATGACAACTTAGAGTTGTTGAAACGGCGTTGAGTGTTTAAAATAAAGGTTTGATGTTAGGGTGCAAAACTGTGTTTTTACACTGCAAATATCCTTTGTATTTTCTCCCATACCGACACAAATTTCTATTGATGAACAACACGACTTACTAATATATAGGAATATAGGATAAAAAATTTATAATTTTGCGGGTAGCAAGGGAGAATTTATTTTTATTCGGTTTCTACAGGTAGATAGGCGCGGCGCGTGGTAACCAACAAATGTCGGTCCAGATCATTGTACCAATGCAAAATCGACAATTTATTGAAATGAAGACGTTCGGCACGCGTCAATACAAAAATTATGGAGGTAAATTCAAAGGTGCTTACGTAGCCGGGAAAGTTGGGTCGCGAAAAATATACACCCTTTGTTATCTTGAGAAAGGGTACAAATCATCTTGGGAAGTTTCACGCGCCGCGCTACAGGCCGTGTAACTTCACCGTTAGGCAACGACTTGAGCAACCTAGTATGTCCAAACCGAACATCTTCGAAAACGATTATTATAATATTTTTTAGTGTGATTTAAATATTGTCAAAAAAGAACGAGCTTCGTCCGGTTTTAAACATGCTCTCGTCCTGAAGATCCCAGTGTTTTAGTAATATGGGGACTCATTTTCTGGAAAATATTTTTTATTAAAAAACCTACTAGACTAAATTCCTAAATTTCCACTAATTTAAAGTAAATCATTAATAGATTAGTGATGCAGAACAAGCAATTATGCGTTACAAACTACTAGTTACATGACGAGAAACAAAATAAACGAATACCAAATACTTTTAAGTTATCCTTAATTTTATATAATCGGATAATCGGTACTAATAGGTAGTTGCACTATTCGGCTATTCTGTATATCCTGCGAATATTGCGTATGATTACGTAACTATTCGATGTATGATTAGTTTCTTCACTATTCTAAACTTAGATGAGAGGATTCACAACACATTAAAGTGCATTGTTGTATATACATATTCTTTATTTTTACGTATAATTTGTATACATTGATTAATAATTAAATTGTTTTGCATTAACAAATTATTTCTATAATTTTAGGTAATAATTACCAAATTTACATTGAATACATTATTTTGTTTTGATCAAGAGCATGAATAATGTGTATTCCGTAATTTAATATTATTCACCGAGCGTAGTAGGCCGTGGTCCTAGTTATTTATTGCGTTACCACTGTTTATACCAACAATTTAATACAGGGTGTCCCAAAAGTGCCGGAACGGCTAAATATCTCGCTCGGATTGCGTTTCGGAGAAAAATATTCCAAACTAAAGTTTGAAGTGACGGTCAAGGTCAAAACCAAGTTCTCCACCGGGTAGCCACGGACAAATTCTAAAATTATTGGTTGGACCATTTTTCTCCAATGTAATGCGAGCGAAATAACTGAAAGAAATTATCTTGACCTTGAAAAGACCGCCACCGAATAGCCAGGAAAAAATCATACTATTTTTGTTTGAAACATTTTTCTCCGAGACGCAATCCGAGGGAGATATTTAGCCGTCCCGGTACTTCTGGGACTCCATGTATAATCTAAGAAACATTTTACGATATATTTTCCGTCTATAATATTTTGGGTGGTTTGAAAATAATTCCTTACAAGCACGTTGTTGTAATTTTGCTAGTGAATACAGTTTTTAATTTTTAATGTTACCCCTTCTCGGGGGTGAAAAATATTATACGAAAAAAAGTCCCGGAATGAATAAATTAACTAATTTCAAGTAACTTTTGTTCCGTAAAGTTTTTTCTGAAAGTCACTTCTTTTCGAGCTAATCGCAAGTGAAAGTATCGATTTTTTAACCAAAAATAAACATGTTTTCATAAGGTTGTTTTTTTTGACACAAAAAATGTACAAATTAACCCGTAAATACCACCCAGTTGAAATTAATTGCTAGCACTTCACAAATCACTTGACTTACTTATTTCAAATAGGCTCAGAAAGTTTGACCGGTTTAAAGTAAGTAGTTTTGAAAAAAGTTGAGCCTCAAGAGAATAATGCTTTTTGTAATTTTTCAAAATAACTGAAAAACTATGAGAGATAGGGAAAATTTTGTAGAGTATAAAAATGTAGGTTTGGTTTTTTTTTATTGTTTCTTGTAGGATAAAAATTAAGTTAGATATGACCTTTTACAATTTGTACATGTTCGTAAATAGTACTACTAGGCCACCCTTTCAGCTCAAGCCCTTTCAAAAATAAGTGTTAAATACATTTTCCATTTACATGAGCTTTTAGCTTATAAAAAAACCTACAAATTAGTGACCTGTGAAGTGGTAGCAATTAATTTCAACTTGGGTGGTATTTAGGGGGTAATTTGAACATTTTTTTGTCAAAAAACAAAAAAAATCTTATTTATGTCATAACTCGCTTAATTTTAATGCTAGAGACTTAAAAACAAATTAAAGGATTTTTTAAGCGGTTTAAAAAAAGTTTTTATAAACTTTTCCCGAAAAATGCGTTGTTTTTCAGTTATTTCACAATAAAACTTTCAATTTTTGTTTTGACAAATAAAAACAAAATTTCAACAAGCTATAACTGTGTATTGGTTCTACCGAAACCACAAACCCATTTTTTTTTTGTTTTTTTATAAGACACATTTTTGAATCAAATGATTTTTTCTTAAAGTGCATATTTTTAATGTTATTTACGAAAAACAGTATGAAAACATGTTTTTTCTGGTTGAAAAATTGATTCTTTTACTTGCGATTAACTCGAAAAGAATTGACTATCAGAAAAAACTTTATGGGCAAAAGTTGCTTAAAATTAGTTAATTTATTCATTAACTTTTTTCATATAATATTTTTCACCCCGAGAAGGGGTAGCATCGCCACCCCAGGAACAAAGCAACTCCGGGCACAGGGTCAACTTTGAAGTTTAGGGTAAGTAGAAATTAAATACAAATTTTTAGCAAAATCGGTGCTGCTTGGACAAATTACCCAGTAGGTATTACCGTTTTTTTTGCCTTCATTGACTGAACTATAGTCAATACCTATTGTAATTGCATTATTTTTGTAATAACGATGCTCACGCGAATCAAGAGATTACACCCACTGAACTTCAATTCAGCTAACTCTAACATTGTTCAACAAAGAATTTTAAGTGAGTTTTAATAAAAGTGGTGGTAATTAGACATTGCAGAAAAAATTAAAAATTGAGACTCCGGATTTTCGGGATGCATGAACTATCTACACAAATAACTACGTATGTACGAAACCCTCAAAGAGTGAGTCCTACTACGCATGTTTTTTTCCTGGTTACGTTTATTCGAAATCTACTAGTGCAAGTCGCCCGAAAATGTTTAATTATAATACAATTTTGCTACATCTCCGAGCACAATAACACTAGCGAAGATACTGCGGATAATGACTGGAACAACTGACTTTTTTAAACTGAATTCACAATAATGATGTGCTACCAAAAATTAAATAATAGTTTTCAAAAACTAATTGTTATAATATTGATTACGACATAACAATTACGCTTACTTCCAAAAGAAAACCGTACCAATTTCCTGTCAAATCAGAACATGATTGAACTCAATTGTTGTAATAATATAGGAGTATATGAAAAATTATTAAATAAAATGAAAATATTCACCGAGTTAAAGGCTTGTCAACAAAATACGTGATGAAAAGAAAGTTTATTTTCGTTTGATGAATATGCATAACTGATGTCAGGATGAAAGTAAAAGTGGATACTATTAAATCGTATTCTAATTATTGACAAAGTTTTGAATTCAATTGTTTACATTCACTTCAAATTTTATTGTTTTTAAATTTGAACTCAACTGGTTTTATAATAGACATTTCAGTTTCAAGAAAGGTGTTGAAGATCAAGCAAACTTTTGTATTCTAATAGCATCTAAAAAGGATATCCCTGACAAAATATTCGGCCTTGTATTGTTATTGTTTTGTTGGTCAGTTTAATTGAGGACAAGATGAACGAGAATTTATGGATTTTTCCTAGAAGTAATAACTCGATTGTGACAAACTATTACATATAATAGAATATGGGGGTTCGTATTTGTGTTCGCCGTGTTCGGTATATTGATCTTAAAGCATGAAATTATGTGAATGTCAATGCTATAATCAATGTAGTCGTAATATGTAGGTATATAAGGTAAGAGGAAAGTAGACTATATCGGGTATATAAACGTATATGTATGGTTTGCATTCATAATTTTTATGTGTATTATTATAAGGGCACGTTTTTACATTCGACTAGGTAGTTAAGTTAGTTGTTAAGTTGTTTTTATTCGTATATTTCTTTGCCCTAAGTAGGTTAATTTACAAATCATTCGCAACAGCGTTAAGTGACAGTCAGTCTAATCCAACATTATTAACTATATTAATACAAAAATCATTTAAATGACTGCAAGTAAGATAAGTGTATATTAGTGAAAAAAACGTTGTATTAATAATTATATTGTAATGTGTGAAAAATTGAGCCTTTTTGACTAACATTTGTGATTTATTTTGTAAAAGGATATGCGTCTAAAACTGCAGAATTATTCTAGCTGGAGTTGTTTTTTTGGTAGGTTTATTGAACTAATTCGTGTATTAGTAAGCCTCAAGCATCTTGTTCATTGTCTAGGTAAATTTTTACAGCTAGGCAATGCCCAGGGAAATAATACCTCTTGTTAGAACTGTACAATGTCTATTATGTCTCGTGCTTTGAAACTTTTAACACTGACGTTTTAGTTATTCCTTAAATCCTTTCGACTTAAACCTCGGTAGATTAACTCATATCTCTTACCATATATTTTTTCTTTTGAGTAATTATTTAATTGAAACAACTTTGTTTATAAAGATCCCAACTGACAGATTTATAGTAGGTTAGGGTAGGTTAATTTTGCGTAATTCTTTTGTTGTGGTAAAATCTACACCAAAAACTAAAGTTAAATTGCCTGTCAATTTGTGCCTTCGCCCTCCCTCTACAATCACAGGATTAGGAAGGGAGATTTTGGGTCTCGAGCTGAACGCGACGGAGACCACTCTCGTTTCAGACTTCATTAAAAAAACGTTAAATCTCGAGTTCGCGAATACTTAGTATTAATGACGTTGTGCTGAAAGAGAAGCGGCCGTGCAGTATTTAGACGCACGTAAACGATAATGGTTAAATTACATACTCCCTGGCATTTTAATTACCTAGGAAGATATGCGATATTGTAGAAATTCTTGGATTAGAGAATAACCCTTTTTGAAAAGGTAAGCGTGCTCATTTTGTCGATACAGACTAGTCGTTTTGCAAAGTAATAATTTTAGGGTCTTATGGTGCAGCATTATGTTAGCGCGAAATTTATGTTAATGAGGAGTGTTCTTTTACCGAGAAAGTTCCTTCTGACCGTGGAGATTATGTTACGGTCGCGTTGAGCTTGTTGCGTTATGGAGGAGTTTATGATATGATAGAGCCGTCTTTTTGAAAATATTAAGTCACGACAGGGCTTGTTATAGTGGAAACGTTATGTCACTACAGGGACTGTGAAATTTAAGGAAATATAATAATATTTGGCTGAAATGGTACCGTTGTGTTACGGTTGGGCATGTGATTTTTTATGTTAAAGCCTTTCCATTTTTGGAGTTATTTCCGCTGTTTACCTTTTCGAATTTTGTAAACATTTTTGGAAAGTTTAGTTCTTCATCAAATGGCTGTTTAACAGTTAATCTTATGGTATTTATTTACTGTACAGCTATTGGTGAATGAAGTACAGTTTTTTTTATGTCTAAAATTTGTTTTAAATATTTGGCTTTGAGTTTCTAGGACTACAGTAAATTCTATAAGCATAGTATACATAACAGTTTTAATGCATATATGGTAGTAAGAATTTTCTGAACATTGTATAAGGTAAGGTATCTCTGTTAACAGTTTATAGCGGTATCTTTTTTTGGACACTTTAATTATAGAATCAATTTTATACTCTTACTTTTTTGTATACCATATTTTTTTATTTTTATTTTAAACTCTCCTCTGTTTACATTTTGGATATTTTTTATTATACCTAAAGATTTGTAGGAAAATTTTTTAATTGAGCACAAGAGAAAGTACTGAACACACATTTTTGAGAACAAAGACTTTAGAAGGAACATAATATACAGTTTTGACATAGCAGGTGTAAAATAACATTACAACCTCATACTGTTTGTTAGACTTTAGGTTTGTTCACCTACTGATCTTTTTTTTTAACTAAGTGGCGCCCTTTGATAAAAATAAGTTTCGTTTTTTAATATCTTACCCACACCCATAGATGTTCCCGATGAAGAGCAGCCGTCCAGCAATTATGAGCAGGCCAAGGTAGGTTCGGTAGTGAATTTCAAGTAGGTATATTGAGTCCATAAATACCGGTGTTGCAGCAATGTTACTCATACATGTCTTAGTTATTTCTACAATAATAGATTATAACTGTTACTTAATGAGAAATCTGTAAAATGAACAGAAGTTCAAATAATCCAATGAGTTTAACACTCGGCCGATCAACTATGATCAGCGAGCGCTGTGCGAGCGAGAGTGCATCATGTGAGTTCCTGGGTGGAGCAAAGAACGTTAAAATGTAATAGCTTTCAGTATTTAGTTGTTACCCTTCTGGCTATAATACAATAATATAAAAATAGGTTCAGTGTGGAGTTGCATCTTTCTCAGCGGACCCGTGCCTGGATGGCGGATAGGGGGAGGTCCAAACCGATCTAATTTCATCACTTAGATCGGCGAATAGTATAAGAGGTAAAATACTATCCGTTTGCCAAAACAGATTAAGGAAGATAGGGCAACGGGAAATAAAACCAACAAAGACAGCAAATTCTATAGATGATTCCATGCCGATTCAACAGAAATCCAAAAATGATTGCTAAGGGATGTAAGACTTTTTAAAGATGACCATGTAAGAGTGTTTTTTTAATTGTGTAACTTCTTTTCTGTGTCAGACAAATATTTGAATTTTTAACTGAGTCAAACTGTTGCGGAGTAATTTCAAAAATGACCGGTTTACTCCTTGCCAATTATAGAAAGACAGAATTATCTTCAATATGATCAACAATGGAGTAGCGAGTAACCAACTTGTGATTCCGAATTGCACTCCTATTCTTCTCCAGAGAGGCAGTCAAGTCTTTACTAGTTTCCCTTCAACCCAATACACTTCCCTAGCATCCTTTCTCACATCCCGGGTTGCTAGGCGCGCAACGAAGAAAACTTGATAGAGGTGATAGCTATGATATTAAAACAATCCCATTGTGTGTAAGGTCTTTAGATTCACACCAATGCGGTGCCATACCAACATACATGACACTTCCAAATCCTATTTTAGAACAAGAAGGGTAAGGATACATATTTTCCACGCCTAAAACTTGGAAAATCTCGGCCTAAAATAAAAAAATCCTGGTGTTCCTAATTAGGGGGTTGATACAACAACTCATCGACAAACACAAAGGTCAACAAGGAAACCCATGTAGCCTTCATATATTTTGATCGATAATGCAAATTGGGTACCCAAAACACCTATTAAAACCAATTCAAAGCGTAAGACACAAACATCAAAAAATAAACAATAAAATGAGTAAAGTTACCGAGTTCATAATATTGTTACGTTTAATTTCTAAGCTATTAAAAACAATCCTTATCAAAATTAATCATGTTTACCAAACCTATTTCTCCGAAATAAACAATTGGTGACGAAAACAATCGTTCTGAACACACGATTGACGATGACAAGAAGTACCGAAAATTCCAGTCCGTTCAAGAAAGCAACGATATACGTTATAGAGGATTGCTCAGGAAACCTCCTGGAGCAAATGCGATAGGTACATTAGGGACAACGGCTGGCGAGCAGTTCAGTTTTTAGTGAAGAAGCGAAGACGTGAAGAATATAGAAGAAATCCATGGTTCAAAATTAAATATTCTGCATTTGGTTGAGAAACATAAAGCCGAATTAATCTTGGAGTTTGGACCTAATGAAAATTCATATGAACATATACTGAACAAAAAATGGGTAACAATAAAAAGAAAACGAGAAGGAATTGTGTTTTAAGAGCGGTAAAGTGTAATTCCAGAGTCTAATGGAAAAGAAAGGAAGATATTAGAAACGTATTAAGGATATTTGATTTGCCCAAAGGACGAAGGATTACATGGAAAGATCATTTAAACAGAAATTCCCAGCATCTCCAGAAACTATCAATAATGTAGTATAACCCTGTTTGGTGTATTTACTTAAAGTAAATTATTATTGGGAATATAGAGAATACATACATTAAATATATATTGTTCATTTTTGAACCAGAGACAATTACTATTTGTTCCTTAAAGTAAACCCATTATATTAAAATTATAATTACTTTGGAATGGACAGCTTCATAACCAAACGATTAAATGTAATAAATAGCACATGACATTGAAGAGGTTGATTCCTTTTTTTTAAGTAAAGAAATACATGATTCGGCAATTTGTCAAAATGAAAATATTAAATGGGGGAAATGGGGATTACTTGTTTTAGAAAGAATTCAATATATCCGAGATAAAAAGTAATACTGGTGTGAATCTTGATGGACATACTCTTCTGAAGTAAATAAGTTTTATCAATTTGAGAACAACCACAACTGAGGTCTTTTTTAAGAAAGAATTACTATTTTCGGGATCCCAAAATAATACAGATATGAGAATTATAATATTAATTCCTTAAATGAATAGAGATTTGATGTGACATTTTACAAAAATTCTGTTATTGTCACGAATTTTTACGGAATACAAAAGATACAGGCGTGAAAGTTGGCATACATGTTATGTGGAGGATTTATTCATTGCATGAGAATTTATTCTGTTCTTTAATTAAATAGAGACATTATTTGTCATTTTGCCAGTACTAAGGACGTGGGGTCTGCAAAATGTTCAAAATCTGATTTATCGCACGTGAAATCACAAAAAAATAGAAAATGTTAAGTGACAGTCAAGATTTATATATTAAAAATAAATTCCAAAAACTGAAAAATAAATTATAATCCCCGACATATTAAGAATATTAAATACGCCAAACATCACAATATACATTTTGTGAAGATTGTCAAATTTAATCTGTCAAAAACCTAAAACATATGTTCAATGTTCAAAAATGCCAAAACTAACAGAAATAACTAAGATGCCAACTTTACCGTAATAGTAAAGAAAGGCAAAAAAGTCAAAATATTAAAAATGACAAACATATAAAAAATATCAGAATCGGAAATGTCAAAAGTGTAAAAAATGTAAACAATTTATAAAATGCAAAAGATTTGAAAAACGCCAAAAATGCCAAAAAAACAAAAATGATAAAATCGTCAAAAATATGTCAAAAATGTCAAACACGTGAAATCTCTTCAAGGTGGTCATGCTTTTGTACGCAATACAATATATATGATATATATTGTTTCTATGTGCTAGTTTCCCCGAAAATACTAGATGTCGGTCTTGCATCTCGCGTCTCCAAGTCAAATATGTCTAGCTTTTCATATTAAATGCGAAAATAATGTACTTTTAGAAGCGGTTGTTTTCATATAATTTTCGCTCATGAACGATAACGATAATGTTCACAAAAAAAACTACAGAATATTAGGGGTGTCATGGACCAAAAATATAGATATTTTTTTCGCAATGTTGTATCGATATTTTGCGATATATCGATGACATATATTGATATTTTCGATATATCGTATGTAATTTGTATTTATTTAACTAGTATTGATACCAATTTAGCGGGGGAAAGCCCTAAAATATATCGAGTATAATATTGGGTAAAATATATCGATAGCATTTGATTCGATAACATCGGATTGATTCGATATATCGACAGCACATACCGATATTTTATGTTATATCGGTACATATCGAGCATCCCAACGGGATATGAAAATTAGCAAATAAAAAAAAGTTCAAGATACTTTTGCCAAATAAGCCGATACTATTTGTCAAGAGTATATTTCTGGCGAGCCATTTTTTCAATTTTTAGGAACATAAACAATCTCGGTGAGTCAAGTTTTATTCTCACCCACTTGTCCGTAAAACACTTTTCATGATAACTAACGGTTTTCTCGCCATTAGCAAACAGAAAAACGAAATTCAATTGCATCGAAATAAACGTCCCTAGCTGTTGCTGAAGGTCTTTAAAAGAAACATTTTCCCAATATTACATTATTTAATACCTTTTTTAGCTAATTCAATTAAGTTAACGATAGACACTTTATAAAAGAAAAATACATAAACCTGTGAATCGATTTTGATCCAGTTTTGGTGAAAGTCTTTATTTTTATCAGACTTATATAGTTTTCAAAATTTTAGATAGTGTAGTTTCTAAAGTAGGAATTAAGTCGATGTTTAATATTTTAGTTAATATCTTTTAAACAAATGATTTAAAAATATGATATATTTGTATTCCTCGTCCTTTCAATTGATGTATTGCATGATGCGTTAAACATATTTTTTTATTGTCCGTTTATTTTCATCGTATTTTTCCTGCAAACAAAAAATGTTAGGTCTTATAGTTTCGGGAATTAAGGGGGGAATGGGTAATTTTTTTAAATATTTTTGTTAATATATTTTAAAATATTCATTTTAAAAATATAGAAAAAATATATTGATTTGATATATTTCATGATGCGTTACAAATCATTTTCATTTTATGTTTTCCATTTAATACTGTAATTTGCTCCCTAAACTTAATATTAGGGGTTTCTCCTTATTTTTCCAGTAAAGTTCAGCTGAGTTCCTATATACCTTTTTTTCAAAATTTTACGGCTTATAGTTTTGGAGATAAGGTAGGGGGAATGGGTAAAAAATTTATATTTTTGTTAATATTTTTAATATAATTTATTTTAAAAATATGAAAAAAATATACTTGTTTTCGCCATAATGAGCCCTTTCATTTGATATATTACATAATGGGTTAGAAACAATTTTAATTTAATATTTTCCATTTAATTTTGTAATTTACCCCCCAAAATTAATAGCAGGTTTCCCCTTATTTTTTCGGTAAAATTCAATATTTTACTTCTTATAGTTTTGGAGATAAAGGTGGGGGAACGGTCGATTTTTTTAGTTTCCCCCCCAGAAGTGCCCCTAAAATCTAAATTTCTTCCTTTACGATATGTCGATATGATATCGGGTCACCAAACTATAGACTGATACCAAATTTCAACTTTTCCGTCCAGTAGTTTAGGAGAAAATTGCTGTGAAGTGAAAGAGGCAGAAATCCGGAGTTGTATTATATATATATATGATGGTTTCCGGGAATTCATCCGCGTAGTTGATAACTGATCCCTGCCGGGATCGATGGTAAAATGACGACGTTTCGGCAGAGTCACATCTGCCCTCTTAGGTCGGTTCGCATAATTCTCGTAGCCTTCTGCTTTCGCTTCTAGTTACTCGAATACTCAGTATTTCATAAATATTTTCATAAATTTGAAAATTTTAATATTTATAATTGCTTAATTGATCATAGTTTACTTCCTCCTTTTCTTAATCTTATTTAATAAGTGCTGTTACTGTTATGAGAAAGTACTTAATCAGCTATTAATTATTAGTGAACAATTGTTCATAGATATAATTATTAATTCATATTTTACTTCTTTTCAATAAGACCACAACGCAATTATAATTAGTTTTGGTACATCAACTACGCATAATGTGAAATAATGAAAGTATATAAATTGAAACATATGATTGCTAATATGTTATAAGGATTGAATTGATTGAAATTGAAATTGAGATTCGTCTGCTTATATTGAAGAGTTAGAAATATACTATTTGATGCCTTTGTATTATTAAACGAGTCTTAAACGATTTCAAACGAAGTTAAGAGGGGCCACTATTCTATTTATAAAATGCAATTAACCGTATAATATATAAAACGTATTAGGGGCACATACTCGTCTAAAAAAATATGTTTTATTTGGATGGGTCTCAATATTTTTGTTGGGGAACTGCAAAATACTGTAGGATAGTTTTATGAACAAAGATTTTCTGTATTAGAAAAGGATGATAGTTGCAGTTTATTTTACGAACGTTATTCTTACATTATTTTCGATATTTAATGTTATGGAGAAACTAAAGAAATCATTAAATTACAAATATTAATTTACGATAATTTTTTTTAGGAAACATCAGACTGGAAAACTCATTCAACAACGGGAATATCAATTATTAGCATATCTTTCGGGATTTCTCTCAAAATTTCGCCGTTTATATGGAACTAAATTAGTAATTCATAAAATATTTCACTTATAGTAATTAGATCTGTTTTTAAAAATCACCTCGATTTAGTGAAATTCTACGAAGGGTGACTTTACCAGGAACAATATGGCATGACTAGGCGGTCGTATCTGTTTTCTCTCTTAAAAGAATCTATTCACAGATATATTTAAACAAATTATATTTTTAAAATTTGAAACACGTTTAATATGTCGTTCTGGTATACATTTTTGGGGAAATTAATTTGAACAATGAAGGTATTTTTCAAATTGAATAATATAAGTTTACGATAGGTTAAAACCCTACATTTCTTTTAACGTTTTTTACACAAATTTAACCAAAAATACTGTTGTTACCAATTCAATGAATTGAATCCACTTTTTGGCTGTCTTATTTGAGAGAATTTATAAAAGGGGCAGTGGATGCGCCGATTAATGACACATTTGAGACTGAACGATGGAAGCGAAACCTTCTACGAAATATACTTCCCGTCTCTCGTTATCTCATTGTCTGTTTGTCTTTCTTTGTGTCATTCTTATTAATAAATTTCACTATTTTATTACGACTCAAATATTAATCCTAATGTGTAATTTAGTTCTTAATTTAAATATACCTACAAAGAAAAATATGACGTGTAAGTTAATTAAAATTTTTAAATACATAATTTTTCACATACAGTTGACACTTCATTTAAATAAATCAGTTACAATTATGTATGACTCAGTGTGTAACCCCCAAAGGTTTAATGAAAAAAGCTTCAAATGCTTCTTTTTCATTTAAGATATAACTTTGGGTTCTTTTCTCTTTATGTCATATACAATTATGACACCATTCACGACAATAACCATGATTCATCTGGAAAAATGTTCTTTACAAATACATGCTGCTTCTTGCAAATCATTTGTAAATATTTTTTCATTGTACTTTTAGTCCTTCTGCAACACTAAATATCGATAACTGATCTATTTTTTTATACGTACAATTAACTACTGCCCAACGCTAAACCATATTAAGTTTTAAAACAATGTGCTCAAAAAAATATATATATATATATTAGGGATGTAACGAATATTCGCATTCGCATGTGCGAATATTCGCGTCTTTTTAATATTCGCATTCGTATTCGCGGTTATATATGCGAATTTTTTGCGAATGTGTTTGACAATGAAAAGCGAAAATATTTTTAAATCTTGCAGTTGTGAATTCAAAAGTTAAGTACAGGTAGGCATTTACTTGTATTTACAATGTGAAATAACAATTGTATGATGACATAAATTTCTTTATAATTTCAATACAAAATACAATAGTTGTGTGTCAACTACATATTTACATTTCTTCTGGAATCCGCACATGTAGATGTAATTAAGGATCTATTTAATTACTAAATCAAATTAAGCAAGTTATGTCAGTTTCATGACATGATATAGGGTTTTATGGCAAAATAAAATTTGAGATGTAGGAGTTTTAATAAAAACTAGCTTACAGAGACTCAAAATCGGGGGTCATACTATATATAATGCCGTTTCCTTGTGATTTCTAGGACAAAGAATTCGAAGGTTAACTAAAATCTGTCAAAGAAATTATGATACAATCTTTTAGAGATTCAATCAGTTGAGGGGAGATTTGATAAAGGTTCTCGACTAGAAGCAACATATTGTCTTGCGTTATATAAGGTTGTCAAAAAAAAACCAAATTTTATTTTCGTTTTATAACATTTTTTTGTGTATTGATTTTAAATTATGGCTTGTTTAAAAGACAATTGATGGTGTAAGAGTGCTAAATCAGTTTTAAAAACAAAATTGCAGACGTATCTTAACTTTGGCAAACTTTGAAACATGCTGGTACTTTCTTGGGTCACTTCTAGCTTTAACAATAAGATTCTGAAAGCTTGAATATTTATAAATACAACGGGAGGTTGAGCTTACGAATGTGTCAACAAATAACTGTCCTATTTACACTATATAGGTACATATGTTTTAATCTCCTGATGACAAATTTTGCTTCGTTGGGTACCGCTGCTATTTCGGATTATTGACAGCCGTGCGACAATGGTGCAACCTAATGACGATAAAATTTTTAGTAAAACCTTAATTTTGAGAGGTTATAGGGTGAGTCAAATCCTGATACAATTTCATACCAGGTGATGTAAAGAAATACCGCAACAATTTTTCGAGTTTAGCCTGATTCCTTACTCAGTCTACTTTATAATGTCTTGAGAGTTCCTCAGTCACCATTACATAGTTACTGAACTTATCTCTTTCTCTAAACAAACAGTTTATGGTGTTTCATGTGTTGTTTTTTGTTGATGGATGTATTCAACCTATCGTTTTGTCTGTTGTTTAGGCATTTGTAATAAAACATTTTTCGTCAGTAAACCGTTTCTTTAAAATATATCTCCTACTTCTAAACTTATTAAGGTTTCGACAATTAATAGACTCCTAGCTTTAATTTCAGGGCAAAGTTTAAATTTGACAGTTTGTGGAACGCTCAGACTAGCTCCAGGCCGTGTATCAGGGCAAACTGCCAAATTAGAAATATGCAGAATATTTTTCCTAAGGATGTGTCCCAAGTAAACGAGCTTTACAAACTTCTTATAACTTGTCTCATAAATGAAAATATTATATACATATCAAACTTTTTTGGTTCACTCCAATATGATGACAGCCTAAGTTTTGAAACAGCTTTGAGTGTAAGGGTTTGGTGTTAGGATACAAAATGCTGTGTTTATACATCTGTGACACAACAAAAGTTTCGCATATATTTCAGTTTATGTATTAAAAATATAACTGCTTTATATAATAATTATATACAATACAATTTGTGGTATAATTTTTGATTAAACCAAAAAAGTAAATTATATTACTTGTCTTTTAAAATGAACGGTCGTACCTAAATGGGCAATCAAATGTGTGTTTGTGATTGCTTACTTTTGGCAGCATATTAAAAAATCTAATATTCGCATTCGTATTCGCGAATACTGGAAGAGAAAATTCGCATTCGTATTCGCGAATATCACAAATCGGACATTCGTTACATGTTACATCCCTAATACATATTATACGAATGCAATCCACAATGCACTAATGCATATTATAAAGGATAATTCCGCAATGGCATGGCTAAACGACTCAACTATAGATATATCTATTATATGTTGATATATTTAAAAATCATTTTTATATTCAGGGGGTCCCAAATATAAGAACAATGTTGCATTTTATTCATAGGACAGATTTTTTTTTTTTTCAAAATTGATTCGGTTAGTAGTGATATTCCGTGTGGAAGGAGTAAATGTGCAGAGATGAGACACTTGGATGAAGCCCTCTGCAGTTGCTTCGTAAAAGTACGCGAACTTTTTATTACACCGTGGTAAATAAGTTCCTTTATTAATTTCAATTATTATTCAGAAGTCTTAATGTAAAATGTTTACTTTATAATATGAAGTTAGTCAGAACACAAATTTAATGACAAGGAATGTAGCTCTTTTTTGTGGTATTCATCTGACTTCTGACATATGTCAAGCCTCTAATTTAATACATCGCAAAGAGAGAAATGGAATGTTTATTAGAACATAAAGCACATTTTGTGCAAGTATTATATATTAATTATATTTGTTTATTCCTTATAAATCCCTGTTTCTTCCATAGAGAACTGATTTGTAAGGGTATGGGTAGTTCAAGATCAAGGTAGTGTGTGGTGTCTGTTGGAACATGTGAAAACCAATGAAATTTCAAGTTATGCATTTCATTCTCATACTAATCTATTTTCATAGGTGTCAATGTGGGTCTCCATTAGGAAGCTTTCACGACAATAAGTTCAGTAATGGAGTACTGAATATATATAATTAATGGATGCTCAATACTGAAGTAATGACAAGTAACAATTAACTAATAGTAAAGATAATCCCCGTCTCAAGCGCAATTTCTTAAGTGAGCAGTTGTGTTTAGGTATCATGAACCTCAAAAGAAATAAAACAACTGAAATGCGATTTCTGAGCAAAATAGATTACTTACAATAATCCTACTAAAGTATGTTATAACAAAATGTATCTAAACAAGTCCGACAATTAGAAAAGAAAATTGTTTGGTAATTTAGAAACTACTGGAGATAGAAATTAAACCATCAACATAGAATATTAGAAAAACTATTTGATGAGATTAACTAAGCAATACAGAAGAAAAAGTATACCTATGAACTAGAAGATGAAAATATTTTCTTTGGGTATAGTTAACATTCATACTCACCAATAATATCCTAAAATAATTGTTAAATAGGAAAAAAGTCAAAAAATATTTTTTTGTTGTAAATGGTATTGTTAGTCATTAGTTGTGACACAACAATCTCTATGTTTTGGTTACTACCAACAAATATAGAACCTTAATATTCGTTGTTACTACTGACTGACTTCTAATTGGCATTCTACACCAATTAAAAATTTAAGTTTTATGAACCTACTATAGTAGTATTATAACGTAAATATTTTTTGAAACCGGAAAACTTGAGCCAAATAATAAGTTAGATAAGGGCCAACAATGTATTCTGTGTATAAATGATTTAAATAGTGCTATTATTGTCAGCTGACAGATTTTTGAACAAACATATTCTTTATATTGGGATTTTTCTATTTCTTCTACTTTTTCCTTCAAGTCTCAAAAAGCAACAACTTGATTTATTTATTTATAATTTGTAAATGTATTATTGTTGCCGGTTATTAAATAACATTGGGTTAAATTCTTAATTTACAGATTTGTACTAGGTAGCTTTTTGTTTACAGTTTCTTGTCATATTTTGTGCTAACATCACATGTAGTGATATAAAAAAATCTATAGAGCAAAGCATAAAACTAATGAAATATTAAACAGTATTTGAATATAAATTATTGAATATTTCGGAATGAACACAAATTAATTGCATTTGAAACTGTAAGAAATCGATAATGCATTTATTATTGGCCGAGGTTATGGCTTTTCGAACTAAAAATTTGTGGTAACTTACGTAATTTGCTACAAATTTCACGACATGTAAGCAAAACATTAAAGCAACGATTAAAGTAAATATCTTACTTACTGTTCATTCAGAAGAGGTGCTATTTTGATTACATTATCCAAAAATTTATTGTCTCCGCACCATATAGTCGGTTTTTGGGGTTGGCTGTTGACGTTTAATAATCGGAAAAGTATACATAATATAACCGCTATGAATGCCAATAATGCTGTGGACATTCTTGAATTTTATTCGGCTTGTCACCACTCAACACTTTTTCACACCGCGTTATCCGTTTCTGAACTGACATTAAACATTCACCGGCATAATGGTTTACGAGTAGACGAACCTACCAGAGGTTAAGGCGGAAATACACGAATGAACATTGGGTGCGTCTCCTCGGTGTTGGATGATCTCATAGCTGGGAAAAGCTACTGGGACATAGGGCAGTAAATTCACTTAACCTGTAAAATATTCAAAATTTGCAATTTAACAATATTGTGTAGAAAAAGTTTTATGTAAAATTAGGAAAAAACATTATCATAACAATATATTGCAATAGATTCTGTCGGTTCAAAAATTTACAAATACTGTTTACAAACACAATGAGTACCTAATACTACAGTTGTTCACTTCTTTCGCTATCGATTCAAATTTTTAAACGAAACTACTCTACTACTACTACTTAAATAGCCAATGTAGAAAATACCAGCATTCGATGGTTATTTCTGACTTGTCAGAGTATATTTCAAGAACCGTATCGAAGTCGTTTTTACTTCCATCCAAATTTCGAGATAGCCGCTTTAATTCTGATCTTCCCGATAGGAATCATTCTCTGTCTAGTAAGGAGCGAGCCGATCCAAATGAACCACCTTCATCTTAGCTCTTGAATTCAGGCAAATATGATAGACGTCATTGATCCTCTTGACCACCTCGTATGGATCATACCAAGCTGTTGTGAGATCTGGAGATTTGCCTTTGCTCCTCTGGGTGTTATACAGCCAGTCCTTGTCTCTCCCTTGGAATCAGACTAAATTTGCCCTGAGGTCATATCGTGCAGTCCATGCTTGTCTCTCGGGACCGGTTGGTGCGGATTACGGAAACGACGTGGCCTAAAAACTCTACTTCTTTTTGGAACATAGAACATTTCTTCGGGTTAAGTTTCTGGTTGGCGTTCGTAATTCTAAAAACTACTTCGTCAAGTTTCTTCACATGGTCGTCGAGTCAGTGACCCATGACAAGAATGTTCTTTAGGTATACTAAACCTGTTCTCCATGTCAACCCGCTCGATACATTCTAGCGGGAGCATTAGATAACCCAAAGGGTACGACCGTGAACTGAAAAAACCCTTAACTTGTGGAGAATGCTTTCTTTTCTCTGTCGTTTTCATGTAATCCAACCTGCCAATATCCACTCTTTAGGTCTAGTGTGGAGAACCAACGGGGCCATACTAGTGTGGTCAGTGTGCGATCGATTGGTGGGAGTCTTTCTTCGTAACATTGTTCAATTTCTGTAATAAACGCAAAAGTGCTTCTTTTTTTACTAAAACAATGGGAGCAGACCATGGGTTGATGGATGGCTCAAAAACTCCATTTTGTAACATTGACTCGATGTTTTTCTCGAGTGCCTGTTTTTGAGCCTTCCAGGTATCTATTCTGTGCTGGATAATGTTTGTCAGTAATTTGCGATAAATTTCTCGGCTTTCTGATGTTTCTCTGATGTAAGGTGTGTCAAATGATCGGTAAACTGTTTTAGAAACTCTTTACTGGGCCTTGTCTCTTTCACCGATGTCTGGAACGCTTCTTCGTAATTGATGATGGTGTCTATTGGCTCGAAACAAGCTATTTCTTGACCATTTTCAATTCGGATGTCCTTCTTGGACATATTTAGGACTAATTGGTATGGCTCGTCCGGTTTTAATTATAGCCCGTCTAACTAAGTAGTCATGAGCTGAATGCACAGGCTCCACCATTCAAACGCAGCTCCCAGAATTTCTTTTTAGCTACCCTTGAATAATGTGTTTCGTTCGACCGGGAATTCTGATTGATGATTTCGCTACAATTTTTATGGTCGTTGAGCTGTCGTCCCAATACAAATTCATCATTTAGGAAACGGAGATCATCATATCTCGGATCCATTTTGGCTAATTAGGTCCATACCCAGTATAAAATCGTCCTTAATATCCCCTAGCAGGACCCTATGCCAGATTCCGTTGTCCCCTATCTGTAGTACTACATCTGCATCACCCTATATTGTGACATGGACTCTTCGGTGACTGTTCTTAGCTGGATGTTGTTGTTAGCTGGCCGGATTTCCGTTGACCCCAAACCTTTAGACATGGCAATGAATACAGCGGCGCTGGTGTCAAAACTGATGATGATTTCTCGGCCATTGGTCGTGATGATTAGGATGTTGCTATCTCGGCAAAATCTCCTGATGGATACTGTCCTCTTTCTGGATGAAGGAAACTGCTCGTACCCTCGGCTTGGGCATGTTCATGACGGCCTCTACCTCCAACACCCGGAGCAAAACTTCATTACTCTTCTTGATGTCACTAAGTCTCTTTGTGGCGAGTTGATCTTTGGTTTCCTTTGGTAGATCTAGGTACGACAGTTGTACTAATCGCCTAATCTCTGCTTCGAATTCTTGTATACTGTCTCCTGATTTTTACGTTTTTCCACTTAGTACCTCCTGTTATACCTGGCTGAAGGGTTGATTGTCATATCTTTTGTCTAGGATTGAGATGATCTTGTCGAAATTACCTTGTTCATCCACTCGTATGCTTTGGAGGAGCTCTAAAGCCGGACATCTCAAAGAGATTACAAGAGAGGTAGATTTTTCTAGATTATCTCACTTCTGGCACCAATTTGCAATAGATTCTGTGGGTTCAAAAATTTCCAAATATTCACTTTCATTTTCAACTTCTTTATTTTTATCAAAATGAATTCACTGTTTACTAACGCAATGAGTAATACTACAGCTATTCACTTCATTCGCTATCGATCCAATCACACTTTTACTAAAGTGAACTTATACTACAGTCCTTTAAATAGCCAGGGCAGAAAATACAAGAATGCGATAATTATTGTTTTTTTATTTCAACCGGTTTTATGTTTACCTTTTGTTTTTTAGGTGAACGATTAATTTAGAAGGCTTCCTAGTTTCTTTTCGCCGCATTAAATGAATTTAATAACAAAATTAATTAAGAAAAAAATATATTAATAAAAATACAACTATGATATATACCTATTCTTGCAATTGAATAGATAAATATTAATACAATGTACAAGTCTATTAGGTAAATAATTAACTGTGATAATAGTAGGTATATATCTAATTATAGTCTGGTTCACACGTTTAAAATGGTAGTGAGTTTTTACTGCAAGAATCTAATAATATTAGTTTGGGCAAAGATTGATAAAGACTTCCAGAAGAAACTGCAAAAGTTTCAAACTTCATATAAATAATTGCAAAAGAAAATATTACGTTAAGATTTAAAAACGAAGTTTATTATTTGTTATTGATATATAAGAATTTTTAAAAGTGGGTTCTTAAAGAGTAAGAAATATCCAATAAAATGCAGTAACTGCCAGAACTCTAAATAAATTATTGATTACTTCAATTTAATGTTGAAAACAGAGACCTCTGCAGCCGAAGTGGATCCAGAGAAGGGGGTGCGATGGGGCCGATCACCCTCTTTGGATCTGGCTCTGTCTACAATTGGCTTTATATATCAGAGCAGAAGGAATGGGTAATTTTCTAAATTCAAAAAATAACTTATTTCGTCGTCTAGATGGTCATTCAGTAGCGAGTCACATATTTCGCGATGTTATTATTTTCGCTATAGGGGTGCGCATACTTTTAGCTAACTGTTCCCAAGTACTGACTCATCTATGTCGGATTGCCCCGGTCTTACATCTTTGAGTGGAGACCAGTCGCCTGGACGATGAACGCTTTCTGACTCTTCTGCTGTGAACCCTTGGAGACGGTTTTGGTGAAAGCCTTACTGAACAACCCAAGTTTCTGATCCAGAAATCACAGTCTGTTGCGCCTTGTATCAAACGTGAACCCATGCTCTTTACTGAGATCTATAGCTAGTTCGAAATTACTGCCTCACTCTGTACTATTATCATTTAGCTGGTGATAGTGCACTGGATAATTAAATTGCCGCTGTTTTCGCCGAATCTACATCTACTTGTTGTTTTATGGGTTAATCGATGTTTGGTATAGAATTGACTGTTTTCGGATTGCGAGCACTGTGTTATTGTATACTGTTGTTTTTGGATTGGTCTGTAACAACCAATATCAGCTCTGCCTGAAGGGGTGCTATCCGTCCGAATCGACAATATTCTGCTCTGGTGTACTTGATCTCGTTACATTGTGTCGTCTGCTCACATACATTCCTTATTTCGAACTCACGAAACATGTCTTGTTTCTAGCCAGTTATCCCCAGTCTGTGCTTAATGATCATGGTTTATATCTCCAATGCATGAAAGAAGGCTTTGTTGTTCACAAATCGCCCAATTTGAGAGTCAAATATTTGCAAGTATTCCGTAGATTTTATAAATTTTTCATTGTGTGAATTTCGCTTTTAATATTCTCAAATTTCTGTTCAACAGTGGGTATTATCAACTGAGTTTTATAGTTAAGTTATCCATATCTGAATTGAGTTGAATTATTTTACTATTCGCTATTTCGGTAGCAGTCTTCATTTTCATTACATGCCATATTTCTTTAAACTGTTGTATTTACATGTTAATCATCTCTTATTAATCACCTTTCATTGATTTCCGTTTCTGTTCATCTTTCATTGATGTCATTACATTTTGTGGTTGTTCTCGATGAATTCTTATTTTTTTCAGTCGTTTTTCCTCTAAACTTTCAATTACATATTTGCTCTTCTTTTAACGAACAGCAATTGATTTTTAAATACAAGACTAGCTGACCCGACAGTATTCTATGAGTTCCTATCTCATACCGGTACAACGAAGAATCTACGGTTGCCTGATACTGTTTTCAGTAACTTCGCAATGTTAGTTGTAGCTCTTTATGGTGGCTACGCAATATTTACTAGCTATTATTGATAGCCAGCCAGTGGGGCAACGGGTTTCGTGCCCCTGCCTGATGATTAGTAAAATTGGAAAATATTAATTAAATTAGTAACTGCAAATGGTAGACAGTTAATAAAAATAATCTAACAAATCAAAGGAAAAATAGAAATATACAATAATATATTTCTTCTTAATTTTTATCTTGTACACTGTACTCATGTAAATCCTAGATCTCCTCCCGGGTACCCAATGATCTGGTTGTCGAACTACTATATAAACTACTATATAAAATTGGCAATTTTGATTTTTTCAAACGCATCATGCAATACATCAACTAAAGGGCTCATTCTGAGGAACACAAATATATTTCAAATATAATTAGTTTAAGACATATTAACAAAAATATACAAAAATTTACCCATTCCCCCCCCCCCTATCACCGAAACTATAAGACATAAAATTTTGAAAATAATGGAGATATAGGGCCTCACCTGAATTTTATCGGAAACATAAGAATAAACCTCTACTACTAATTTTGGGGGGCAAACTACAGAATACGAAAACAAATATTTTTTTTTCATATTTTTAAAATAAATTATTTAAAAGATATTAACAAAAATATAAAAAAAACACCCAATCCCCCATCTCCGAAACTGTAAGGCATAAAAATTTGAAAAAATTAGGTACACCTGAAATTTATTGGAAAAATAAGGAGAAAACCCTAATATTAATTTTGGGGAGCAAATTACAGAATTAATTGGAAAATATAAAATTAAAATTATTTCTAACATATCATATAATATATCAAATCAAAGGGATTGTTTTGACGAATACAATTATATTTTTTCCATATTTTTAAAATAAGTTATTTAAAAGATATTAACAAAAATATAAAAAAATACTCAGTCCCCCTTTATTTCCATAACTATAAGAACTAAAATTTTGAAAAAAATAGGCATATATGGCATCCCTAAACTTTACAGGAAAAATTCAGAGAAATCCCTAATATTAATTTTGGGGGGCAAATTACAGAATTGAACGTAAAATAAAAAATATTTTTGGAAAACGCATCATGCAATACATCAAATGAAAGGGCTCGTTATAAGAAATACAAATATATTTTTTTCATGTTTTTAAAATTAATTGTTTACAAGAAATTAACAAAAATATAAAAAAATTCTGATTTCCCCTTTTATACAATTAGGGGTACAGGGCCTCATTTGAACTTTATACGAAAAATTAGGAGAAAACCCCAATATTAATTTTGGGGGGTAAATTATAGAATTAAATGGAAAAAAATAATTTCAATGTCATGTAATATATCAAATAAAATATATTTTGTTCATATTTTTTAAATTATTTGTTTAAAAGATATTAACAAAAATATTGAACATCGACTTATTCCCCCTTTATCTCAGAAACTACACGATCTAAAACTTTTGAAAAATATATTTCATTTGTTTTTTTTTTAATAACTTGTCTAAAAGATTTAATAATTTATTATTAAATACTTGATCCATTTTCCCCTTTATCGTACAATCTACTGAGCCTAAAATTCAGACAATAGATTATACAGGGAACATACAGGAAAAATATATACTTTGATTCACCTACAAATCTTAAATTGAGCAAATTATTTCTGTTTAAACCACCCCTACATTAGATCAAATAAAACAACAAAACTCTTCAAATCCGTTTTTGAGTTTCAGGGAGACTAACGAACAGTTATTCATTTTTAACCGTCTTCCAAAAAAGGAGGAGGTTAACAATTCGTCGGCATGGTCAATGATTATTCAAAAACAGCATAAGCAATTTTCATGTTTTAGACTGCATTGTACTAAGGAATATTACGGAAAGGTACTATTTTTATATAACGTGAGATTTGCGGTTATCCAAAAAATCAGAAAAACTGTAATTAAGGGACTACACTTCAATGAATCTTCATTGTCTTCTCTAAAACGGTTCAACAAATTTGAAGTTTTTAAACTGTATTCTACAAACACAGCTTGATTCCGTTTATTTTTTTATAAATTAAAACATACCGTTTGTCAGAACATCGTAAAAATATGTGCAAAAAACGGTAAACATCAATGTAAATGTTAAATTCCTACATAAACCTTAGTATACTTAAATGTCAGTATATGTCATAAAAGTATATCGTACAGGGTTTTCGCAATGGTTTTCATTTTGATTCATTTGAAGTTAGTTTTCTTTAAAGAAGTTCTATTACGGGGCTTACAGCAGAGTCAAATGGCAGAAAATATTCAATTCGTGTATAGAAACGAAAATCTTTTATGTCGGCGACCTTTTCTATAAGGTATACGGTGTGTGTGTGTGTGAGAGAGAGAGAGAGAGAGAAAGAGAGATGTGTTTATTAAGCTTTTGATATGAAAACTTGTCATGTAAATCGATAGTTAGCACTTTACAAATAAATTGAACTTGATACGGGTTCCAGTATCCACGGCTGCCCCCTTAATATCAAATAACAGAAAACTCAGTGATAACAGATGTCGGGATAAAAATTACATATTAGAAATTGCTATTCACAGCGACCATACACAGGGTGTTTCGCACTGCAGATGAAATCATAAAATGTGTTGATAAATGCAATACTAAAATAATGAATTTAATTAAACATATTTTCAGCTTTGAAATTCGTACAACTTTCAACTTATGTTTTATATAGAAATCTTTCAATTCCGCGATAACGAGACTATTAGTGTTATCGGCTTCCTACATATTACGGGTGGGTTTAGAACATTGTAACAATTGGCTGAGCAGAGCTCTATTTTTATTAAATTTTTAAACTTATTTGTTAATAACTGTTGCATTTATTTATGAGATCATTACAAATATCTACAATACGTGCATTTTTATAGACGTCATTTTGAATCGAATGAGCCCTTCGCATTATAATATCAACTTGACTAAAATAAAAACCAACTGCATTTTTGCTCTTGACCGTTTGGTTTTTGAAAGGCAAGGAAATGTTGATATCTGTTAGTGTAATATTTTGACTGTCCTAAAAATCTAAACACACCCACTGTTTCAATAAACTAGCAACTTTATATAGCAATACGATAAAATCATTTACTTTTAACAAAAAGTAATTGCGTGATCATGGACAACAGACAAAAGAAAAAAATAAATAATATAGAAAATTGCTATTAACAGTTTATTAATATTACACTGCTTCGTAATTTATGAGTGCGATATTACTGAAGCAATGTGCTTTTTATGTAATACTGAAATCATTTTAAAAATATGTTACTGTGAAAAAACGATTAAGTCTATTTCCACGTTTCCACCATTTATTGACGATAATAACTTTAACTTATACCATTTTAACGACGTTGTACTGTCCATTTCAATACTGAAATTTTCTGAATCATTACCGATTAATTGTCTTTGATTGTTACTATAGGTCCAGACAAAATCCCGTTTCAACTGGTTATTTTTTAGAATTCATATCTTAATTTTTTGTCTTACAGAGAACTTGGTTTCTCAAATACCTATTCTTATTTGCTCTATTTATTATTCTTAATTAGGAACGACAACGCACGTTTTAAATTATAGAGAACTGTATATTTTTTTCACAATGTACCAATTATAAGTAAATTTGGAGTTTGTACAATACAATCCCAGTAAATCATTAGAAAAATCTATATCATCACTTTTTCAATAATGTTTCATAATTTATATTACACAGCTTTTCGATATCCTGAAATCGTAACGATTTAAATTTTAATTGAAAATTTCCCTGATAGGTGAATGGAAATTCTCGATCCAATTTTATTGCTGCTTAGTTCTATTGATTGGACCAGATTATGCTCCAGTGAAGTTTTGCTTCTTACTATTTTTGGTAAATGCTTATTGTGTAATAAACCCACAAAGCTTTAAGAAGGAACATCGCATAATACCCAGAAATTGTTGTAAACAAATTTTTATTACTTAATTATATTGGTTATTCATGGGTGGATGCACAGACAAGCTTCAAGGTGGCATTTCCCTGTGTCATTGGGGCGATCTTGTAAAACATTTATCTTAGTCGGGGAGAGGACTTTTCATTTGCTTTAGATACAATGTAATTCATTTAAAGTCTTCTGTATAAAATTTTCTCAATTTAGTGTCGAACTGACTTACCTTGAGCCTCTCGGAGCGGGAGATCGTCCTCATGGCTGCTCCCCTTGGGGGTGTTTAAAGTTGCAAAATTTATCGACCCAAGTTTTCAATTAGTGAGCTATTTGTGAAAACCTAAAAATAGCTTTTATCTGTATTCTAAAACTTGGTATAAACTTTCATTTATAAAACATAAATAACCGATCTAATTTTCAACTATATGTCTTTGACTGTATTCTCGCAGATGTAATTTTATCGAGAAATTTTTATTTACACAATAGCTATGTTCGAATAAAATATGATTTTTGTTGTTCTTCGCTAGTAATTCCCTAACTAATAACCAATTGGATCGATCAGCCTCTCTCATCTTGTTTGTAGGTTTTAAAAACACTATTGACATTAAATTTATTTATTATTTTGGTGGAAAATTCTCAAAACTATCGATTTAAGATTTTTACAACTTTTAAAACCCAGTATAATTAATTATGAAATAAAACTTTGTTAATAGCACCTTATGCTTAAGGTTTTTAAGACTAATTAAACACTTCTATGTTTGCAATTGAAAATACTAATTTCCCGAGGGTAGTATGATTTTTTTAGGGTAGGACAATAAGTCATTAAAGAAAATACTTAGGCTAGAAGATTGCATTTATATGTAAATAAAGTTAAAATGTTGCAGTTATTTATAATATTAAAGAAAAAATTAAGTTAAAGAATATGTGTAGGTATATAAACTATTTATTAATTCAAAGTAAATCGGTCCGTTTTTTCTATCCAGACTGATCTATTCGGAAAAATGTTTTGTGGCGGGCTTGGACAACTGGAATTTTCAATTTCAGTAAATTACTGAAAAATCTGTCCAATACTGTTTTAATGTGTAAAGAAATATTGAAGAGAAAGCAAAATTAAAAAAGAGACTTTCCTTCAAAATTATATTATTAGTAATTATACCTATACGTTAATGTCTATGCCTCACCGCTACTAAAACGCAAATTTCATGATTTTACTATACCTACCTATTTTAATTATATGTATTATTCTAGAATATTTATTATTTTAGGCATTACTTATTGTAGTAATTTTTTCCATTAAAGTTTTAAGCAGAACGTACCTTCAAATATAATCATGTTGAAATCCTCAACATTTGACAAATGTTGTAGTAGCCACTCCTTAGTTTCAAATTTTCAAATTGTATGATTTACTTGTCTGCTATTGCTATCTTATTCCATTTATTCGTTTAGTCTAAAGAATTTGGCATTTCACTCTTGCTTTTTATCTTTTTAACTTTGATCTCCAGAAATCTTATCAGATTTTCCTCAAAAGTGATTGCTGATTTTATTCGAGAATAAATTACGTCATGCTAGGAATATGAAATGAAACTTTAAAACAATGGGAAATTTGGGATTTTCTTGTGAAAGGTTACATGAATTTTGAGTTTGGCCACAAAACAGTTATGAACGATTCAGTCATTTTGATAATTTAGAGATTGATAGGAGTTGTCAGAATATTCCGTTGTAAATGTCTACAACAGATTAATGTCGAAGAAAATGATTTTATACAGGATTGTCCAGAATGGGGCAAAATTCGCAGAACGAATCGATAATCTTTAGTCCTACATATCCATTTTTTTAATTTATCAAGGTAGTCAGAGTATTTTCATTTATTTAGCGTATGGGCACAAAACTAGGCTGTTACATAATTTATAAGTTATCGATATAATATAACACAAAAATTAATCAACTAAAATAAATTATATAATTGATTGTAGTGTGGGAACCAGGAAGTGTTCGAAGAGGCCACCGTACGCTCTCAAAGGGCAGTCCTGAATAATGTGGCGAACAGTTTGGCCACAGATCATACAATAAAGAGTTGAGTTTGGCGTCCGGCCACGCAATCGCAAAGTGGAGACTTGAAGAGTAAATCCACAGATCATACAGAGAGAATCGTGGGGATTGGTGTGATTCCATTCCTGCCTTAGAGCATGAACCTTCTGAAGATAGCCTGCAGTGCACAAATGTCGTGGTAAGACCAAAGAGAGAGAGGACAAGAGGCTATTTCACTCGGTTGAGAGCCGCTTCCAATGAAATACGTTCAGCATGTTGTTTATTGGCTGCTTCCTTCCATCCACCAAGTGAAATAGCCTGTTACTGTCTCAATTGCCCTCTCTAGCATCGCCACGATTTTGTGTATGACAGGCTATATCTAGATGGTAAATGATCTAAGATTCCTGCTTCCATTGGTATGTGGAGTTGTAATTGTTCGCTATTAGGTTGGCACCTGTTTTACGGAGGGGATTTATTGAGGGAAATCTGTTGGTCTGAGGTTCATTCCAGCCCGCATGGAAACAGCTCCGTGTTCCCTTAGCAGAGCATTTTTACCGCGGTGGTCAGGAGGCAAAATTTAGACACTACAGGAAGTCACGTTGTAAGAATTGATTTAATTGTAACATATTAAATACCTACATGGTGTAATTTAATTATACATCGACTAGCCTGGTGTGGGTTCTATTTAGCCACACGGGAGCACAGTATTCTGCAGTAGAAAAGACTAGCGTCAAGGCTGAGCCCCGAAGGGTTGTCACAGAAGAGCCTCAAGATGAGCCAGTAAGCTTCTGAATTATGTTGTTCCGGGTTTTGAGTTTTCCTGCTAATTGCATGAGGGGCTGTTTGAAAGACACGGTTCCATCCAAGGTAACCCCTAGATATTTTGGCTAAACGTTTACCTCTTAATTCGCTAGTTTATTATTTAAGTGGAAACAAAATCCCTTGGTCTTGTTTGAATGAATGTGGCAGGTAACCGCTTTATAAAATGTCTGTTAATAAAAAACGGGCACTTGTTCCCAGATGTATGACAAATTCTGGGTGCATTCCATCTTTCCCTGGAGCCATGGATTTGAAGTGTTTAAATTCCCTTGTAACGTGTGTTGCATGAGTTAGATCAATTTTAGCTTTCAAAGAGGCTGCAACGTAATTGGCGATTTCATTATGCTGTTCTGCTGCTGCTGGATCGTTTAAGGTCCAATCATTCAAAGTTTCCCGCCATTTTAGTCTAGGGGCACTCCTCTAACTTCACTGCGCACCATACTTCAGGTACTCTATATATGCAAGTGCTATATAACAAAATTGTTCAAGCATTTTTTACCACCCTACATAATTCTAACTGTAAGCCACCCTATATTTCAACAACATTTTATATGCAGCTACTTATTTGCCACCAAATATAACATTTTTGTACGACCCTGTATCCTTAGAAACCCACCCCACCCTATATTTCAACTATCCGGTAAATGGAACAGCTTGTAGATCTTACGATTACTTTAAAATATTTTTAAACCCACCTATATAGCTGTAATTATACTCCGCTACATATTTCAACCTTCCTATATATGTAACTACTTGTGGATACAAAACAAATTTTTAACTACAACATAAACTATAATTGCACTCCATCTTATATTTCAAACTTTTTTTGAATCACCTTGAATAACTGTAACTCTACTTCACCCTATATTGCAACCATCCTGTATATGCTGGTGTTTATTTGTCACCCAATATAATTTTTTGAACACCTGGCTATAACTTTTCTCTACCCTATACAAATCTGACATATGCAACTGCTTATGATGTACCGTGTATAACAATTATTTCTGATATTTTTTTAAAGTAAAATTTCTCTTTACTCTATATATTAATCAACCTTTATATGAGCTTTTTCTAACATTGTGTTACACACTCTAAAACTATAATCTTGCTTCTCCCCATATTTCAGATATTCCATATAGTAGAATGCAACTGTTTATGGTCTACCCTATTTAACAATTTTTTTTTAACTTTTTTGATCCATCCTAATGGAAATGATGTGGAACCCTTCGTGAGTCACAAATCTAAAGTTTTGCACCCTAACACCAAACTTTTATTTAAACCCTCACCCAAACTGCAACTGCTTATTGGCCACCCTATACAACAATTTTATTCAACATTTTTTTTAACCGTTTTGTATAACTAACTCTTCTTCCATCTACATTAAAACCATCCTGTATACACCGCTGCCAATTTGTCGAACATTACAACTTATGTTTCCTATAATATATTGCCTCGACTAGAACCAGTGGCACCAATCAAATATTAGATAACAATTATCAGAGAACTGTTTCCAATATATTCACATAATCAGTGCTTTCAAATTTATTTTGTCATGCTACAGAAAAGTCTATTACAAACAGCGGCAAGATATTTGGAAAGGCTCTTCCGAATTTTTCATCATAATCTAAAATGAAAATTAAAGAATTTAAAAATAACGTTCTAAATTTAGATATTTGAAAATGCACCAAAATAATTATGTAAAAATATTGCGGATGGAGTAATAAGATCGTAATATCTTTTTCATTACTGAGTATCCTTATTGGTAAAACTACATTACTGGGGTGCAAACTGCAGAATGAATGAATTAATCGAGATACAATATTTTGTGCGTTAATCCAACACTGAAAAAATTGGTTTCCTTGAGGATCAAGAGACAAATTCTTGTTTTTCTTAAGTGTAGGAACTTACAATCTTGGCAATCATTATAGTTCTTCAACAAAAAAATATAAAACAATTTTTGTTTCAAAGATTTAGACAAATGTAATATCTAGCCATGTATGTTACCATGATATCTGGTTCTTACATCAACTGAGAGCTCCCTCCAATTCAGAAATACAATTCGCACTTCCAAATGTCACTTATAACTTATCAATAAACATTGTCCACAACACAACTGTATTAATAATCCACTTTAAAGTATTATTAAGGATTTCCTTTACTTAGATAGTTTTATCGTCTGGTAAAATGAGGAGGAGAGGACGTCTAATACGACAATATTGCCTACGAGAGCCTAGAGAACTATGCCAATGCAATATATAATCACCAAACTAAAAAGGCCATTTCAAGAAATGCCCCTATCTGGAAAGAAATATCGCTGGAATGTCAACATATGAATATGATGATATGTAATAATCGGGGAAAAATACGAGATAAAATAACCGGAAATAAAGCACGTCCGTCATTGATAATATGATATCAAAAAAGCGGCATTTTCGATGTTTAGCAACCTGTATCTCGAAAACTAGTCATGGTATCTCACCCCATTGACTCTTTTTGTCAGAACATCAACTTCTACAACATATCAAAATTTCATACAATTTGATGGAAGTCCATTTTTTCATAAGAAAGGTCCTTTAGGGGGTTGCTTGCACCCCTTCCAGTAATTTGAATGTAGTCGTGTAATATACCGTTGGAAAGCTCGTAAATCGTAGATTATCCTGGTATTTTTCTAAATTTGTAAATCCAAAATTTGAAAAAACTGAATAATTGGGGGGTACTTTGCACCCGTTCCAAAAACTTGAATGCAAACGTATAATATCCTCTTGAAAAGCTCGTAAATCGTAGATGCGGCCGGCAGTTTTGAAATAGAAAAAAACACATAATTTAGAAAAACTTAGGGGGTTGTTTACACCCTTCCAGTAATTTGAATGTAGCCGTATAATATACCTTTGGAAAGTTCGTAAATCGTAGTTCATGCTGGTATTTTTCAAAATTTATAAATCATAAAATTTTAAAAAACTGCATAATTGGGGGGTGGTTTGCACCCCTTCAAAAAACTTGAATGTAAACGTTAATATTCCGTTGAGAAGCTGAGAAGCTCGTAAATCGTAGATTTGGCCGGCAGTTTTGAAAATTAAAAATCACATAATTTAGAAAAACTGGTAAATTTAGGGGGTTGTTTGCACCACTTCCAGTAATTTGAATGTAGTCGTGTAACATACTGTTGGAAAGCTCGTAAATCGTAGATCATGCTGGTATTTTTCAAAATTTATAAAACATAAAATTTGAAAAAAAAAACTGCATAATTGGGGGGCGGTTTGCAACCCTTTCAAAAACTTTAATGCAAACGTGTAATATTCCGTTGAAAAGCTCGTAAATCGTAGATGAGGCCAGCAGTTTTGAAAATGAAAAAATTTCATAATTTTGAAAAACTGGTAAAGTTAGGGGGTTGTTTGCACTCTTTCCAGTAATTTGAATGTGGTCGTGTAACATACCGTTGGAAAGCTCGTAAATCGTAGATCATGCTGGTATTTTTCAAAAATTATAAATCATAATATTTAAAAAAACTGCATAATTAGGGGGTGGTTTCACCCCTTGGGCATTTTTAGGTGTTTATGTGCATTAAAAAGCTCTTAAATAGCTCGTAATTCCCATTTGTTTTAATTTGAGTTTTTGAAAAATGGTGGTGCCAACTTTACTGACCTTCCAATGACTACTAGTATAAATGGACCTGCCTGTTTACATTAAAAATGGGTTGTAAGATGTTTGCCGAAAAATGGTAAACAGCCGCTTACTGATGCCAAAATTGCCAAACATCATTCCATTCTAACCACTAAGACGTAAATCTAGGCATGTACGCATTGACTGAACGCCTGAACGGCGGCACTTTACTCCAAAAATATACTAGATTGGTAGGTAATTAATTTGTTCAGAATGAGCACCTTTTAATGTTTACATTTTTTACTTCCTGGGTAGGTACCTAACAATATTGAATGTGTTATTTATTTGCTAGAGTTGTATTTTGTTATAATTATTTTCAGCTTTTTAGTTATAGGTGCAAGTCGGTTATATATATTTTTTAAAAATGTTTTATTTGTCCATTAATATTAGTTAAGTGAGTTTTTTCTGTAAAGTGTGTTATAAATATATAGCAATGTGCTGCCACCTGTTTTGGAAAAGGCAAATTTACAGTTCCGAGCAATGAATACCTACCCTAGCGAAGTTCTTTCATGTCGACATTACGAATAACAAGAAAGTTTCGGCTATTCGTCAACAGATGATAGAATTAAAATGACATGAGAATCCTCCAAACCCGTGAAGTTAGGGAAGTAAATTTTCAAAGTAATTATTTTTTCGTCTACACAGGTTTAAAAAATTTCTCCTTACTTGCGGATAAAGACTCCACTTTTATTTTTACTTGCGGAATTGAAATTTGTCTGTTGTGCTAAATTCATTTCTGCATCTTTCTACGTCCCTAAAGGGACTAGAATAATAATTTGTCAGTTAATTCTTCCTTACTTGCGGAATTTTAGTTAGAATAGCCGTTTCCCAGATAGAAACTTTAAAAATTCAAAATTTGTTCGTTAGGCGACATTCAGTTTTGCGTATTTCTGGGTCGCAGAAGTGGCATAAATAAATATTATATTTAAAGTTGTATATACGGGGTGACACTCCATACTCCGGATGATTTTTGTCGGACAAGATGACCACAATTTTTAAATTAATTTTATCAAAACAGATTTCTAAAAATCTAACTATATAACGGGGAGTCATAGTCACGTCATTCCGGTAATCGGGCATTCGAAAACCCAGTAGCCCCGAAAGTTTTCGCATTGGAATATAATTATAACATTTCTACTAGGAATTTTATAAATGTGGCATTTAAGTTTTTTGGAAATAAAACTATACCTGAAGATTAGTCTATGTATTTTAAAGGTTCCAAACCTTTCAGGGTCTAAATCGTTCTTAATTAGTAACACAATTATTAATTAAGACTTTAATTTGTTGTATAATGGTGTATTTTTCTATGTAATTCAACAGCATATAAATGCTATATATTTTGAATTGTAGTGTTATTTGTATTGTAAAAGTAATAGCTGTTAGCCACCAATATAGATCTTGAATAGGCAGACATCATAGAAAAAATTGAAGCACCATGCGAACGATTTTGAACTCCAGCAACAAGAAGTGTTATAATGGTCTGAGCTGAGCACAATAAATACAAGTACATTTTTAAAGCCTGGAAGAACACTAACAGATCGTAATGAAACAAATCAACTACAACTATTTCGTAAATATAAAATGAATGTAAATTTCTTGTAACATTTTTGAGACACGAACATGGAGTGGTGTTAAAAAATTAGAAGAAATGGTACAGATCTACGTAATCCCGTAGCCAGTGGGGGGTTCTGGCGATTCAAATCTGGGTTTTATCATTAGAAATTTTTGAACATGTTTTATCTATGCTGCTAAATAATATTAGTGGAACACCCTAACAGTACGTACCAATTACGTCTTAAAGACGTTCATTTTCGGATATTCGGCGTCCTCAGAACGTCCGGTCTAGCCCCGGACTTGATCAGGAGGGACATGAGAACGTCGAATATTACTAATTCGTGTGCCCCAAGGAAGCCTTGTTTGGTCATACCTAGGATGTCGGAGAAGTCTTTCCTGGGACCGCACAGCAGTTCTCTAAAGATGAATAGATTATTTTTATTTTATTTTAATCCTTCTTGTTCATCACAAAGTAGTTGTCGCCTATATGTGATGGTTGACTGATTGAATGTTAAAATATATACAATTTTATTTGTGCGAATACGCAGTCAGCTATTATTATTGTGGCTTACAACAACCCATCTTTAATATACATAAGTCGGATCGCACTTCAAATTATTAATAGTAGCAATGTATATACTAAAATAATTTTAAGACAACTACAAATTAAAACACTAATATTCTAAGATACTTACATTGCAAATAATTACATTCACTCATATTTATACAGAATTGTAGTGACTTGCATCTAGAAATTATGTACTCACAATCTGACATCATTTTCAGCCTATTAATAATCTTTGTAAAAATTAGGTCTTTTTGAATTGATGCAATAATATTCAAGTAATTTAGAAATAATTATAACAAATATAAGTTTAGTCGAAACTGTTAGCGAATGTAAATACATGTAAATACCAATTTAAAATGTACTGTCTCCAAAGTAACCTAAAAATAAAGTTCGTAGATGTCCCTGGTACGTACTAGGGGAGGTCCGTTCTTAAATTCCCATTTTGACATGGTATAGGAGATGCCCAGAACGTCCGATTAAGGGCTAAGACACTCGGACCTTAATAAGAGGATACAAAAAAGTATGTCCTCCGGAAGACCTGTGCTATTAGGGCATCGATTAGATTAGTGAGTATATGTCTGATCTTTCATCTTTTAGTAAAAATTATGTAATAGAGAATGTCTTCGAGTATCAGTTTTTTGTGTGAAAGAAATTACATAAGAATACATCAGTAAATGTGATCTACCCAATAACTGATGTACCCTGATTTCACCAAATTTGAGAGAATATTTTGGGGATGAAATAGTCATATATTCAGCTGTCAAAGATCTGTTTATTTGTTTTAAACGGTGTTTAGCTAAATGTTTTCAAGAGAGTTTCTATTCAGATAGGAAAATTAATGAGAAAGATGACAGACAGGATAGTCGAGTTGGCAAGTCACATTATACTACAAGATATTCAAGCTAAGAAATATGACAGAATATCAAGGACATCCCAGAATCATTGAATTTAATTCTTGAGACTTTGATAAAAACACATAAGCTATGCAAAAAATAGCTTATGGACTCCCCTTCCCCATAGTAACCGTATAATGACCACAGCTCATATTTTAATATCATCAGTTCCACCAAGGTCTTTATCATCGCCCATTTTTAACCGACTTCCAAAAAGGAGGAGGTTATCAATTCGTCGCCTATTTTTTTTACTTTTTTTTTGTATGTATGTTACCTGATTTCTTCTCCTGTGGTGAACCGTTTTGAATGAATATGGTCTTGTTTAATAGAGTATATATCCGGATTGGTGACACTTCAAATTTTGTAAAATAATTCTATTGGTAAAGTGATGAAATTTGTGAATGAACACATGCGTGCATGGAAATCGACCAATATTCCTAATATTTTAGTCGATTTTTCGATAACTCCTCATGGATGTGTATAGTCGTTTAACGTTTAATCTATTAAGGAAGATCCCGAGGTGATCTCATACTTTTCTGCGACGTGCAACTTGCAGTTTTGCAGAAAATGATAATTCCAAAATTCTTATCAAAAATTTCATCGAAATGACATAAGGGATATTCCCTCATAAATATATTAATTCCAACGTAATAGTGCGGTAATTTTAGGCACTGGAACTTTTAATTGCGAATTTGAAAATTTTCTATTTACATTCAAGCATATAGGTAGTAAAGCATAGTATTTTCGGCTCCTTAAATCAATGAGTACCAAGCTCGTTTTGTTTGTATACCAGGCAAATACCTATTTAAATGCAAATTTTTCCATTTTTTGCTTTTGGCTGTCACATTCTCCCGGCCTAATAAAAAATTCAGTGACAACACATGTCAAACTTTAAACTGCTATTTGCTGCGTTTATACACAGGGTGTTTAGTTATAGCAAACAAAATCACAAAGTAAAGTGATAGAAGGAGTTGCATTTATATGGTGATTGAAATATAGGACGGAGTAGAATGATAGTGGTCCATAGGCAGCCGTATATACAGGATGTTTGGAAGATAGGGTGGACTGAACGTTTGGTGGTATAGAAATGTTGGAAAAAATGTAAAATTAAAATTATATAGGGTGATTAAAAAACTGTTATATGATATGGACATAAGCAAATCATATACATGATGGTTGAAATATATGCTTGGTGGAATTATATTTATACAGTGTGATTAAAAAATTATTTCTTTTATAGCTCATAAGAAGTTGCAAAAAGTGTGGAGAGAATTAATGTTACACAGGGCGATAGTATAAAATGTTAAAAATGAAATAATTTATGGGGTAGCCCACAAGGAGTTATATACTATGGTTGAAATATAGGACGGATTTGACTCCGTAAATATGGGATGGATTCTACTCCGTCCTATAGTTTACAGAAGGCAGCTAACAAATTTATGCTTGTCCGTGGCCAGTCGTATGTACATGATGGTTGGTACATAGGGCGGAGTGGATTTATCTATAGTTATCCAGAGTTGCCAAAAAAAGTTGAAAAAAGGCGTGGTTCATAAGGCATAAATATATTTTGGGCTTATTAAGTCAACGCGTACTAGTACATTTTGTTCGTAAACATTTACCTGTCAATTTAAATGCAAATGTATCATTGTGTAATGTTGAGGCTTTCGATATTACCTGGTTCTGTCTAATAAGGTTGTACATACAACATTAAAAAGAAAGAATGAAAACTACCCGAGTACAAAAAACTAAAAAGTTGAAAATAAAACATGCTGCCTGGTTTTGGCATGAATAAAATAGTTACTATCAGTTTCCACAGACCCAGCTCCACAACTACAAAAATGTCGGTGAAATATGATTTTTTTAACCGACTTCCAATTTCCAAAAAGGAGGAGGTTATCAATTCGGCTCGTATTTTTTTTATATGTATGTTACCTGATTTCTTCTCCTATTGTATCCCGATTTGAATGATTATTGTCTTGTTTAATAGAGTATATATCCGGATTGGTGAACCTTGAAATTTGGGATTGGTAAAGTGATTAAATTGTGAATGAACACAAGCCTGCATGGATATCGATCAATATTCCTAACACATTGGTCGACTTTTCCAAAACCCCTTGTCGATGTGTATAGTTAAGGAATATATGTGGTCTTATATACTTTTCTGTGACTTGCAACATGCAGTTTTGTAGAAAATCGCCGAAAAATCGAATATTCTTATCAAATCAGAGTGAGGTAACTGACATTTTCACATAAATATTTTAATTCCAACTTAATAGTGCGGCAACTGCAGGCCCTCGAAGATTAGATAGCGAATTTGAATTTACTATGTACAACTCAAGCATGTAGGTAGTATATTACAGTATTTTTGGCTCCTTAAATCAATGAGTACCAAGCTCATTTAGTTTGTAAACCTGGCAAATACCGATTTAAATGAAAATTTTTCAATTTTGCTACGACGGTGCTTTTGGTGTCACCTACGCCTGGCCTAATAGAAAATTCAGTAACAACACAGTAAGTTTAGTTATAGCAAACAAAACCAAAAAGTAAAGTGATAAAAGCAATAAGAATATTAATAACAATTAATTATTAAATTATTAAACAACTACAAGCTATACGGGGACCGGACGATATTGACCGATCGGACTGTTGCTCACAATAGACCAGATATAGTTTTGGTAGATAAAGTCTCTAGAAAAACAACCTTAATTGACATAGCAATCCCTAACAACAATAATATAAATATTAAGCAGGCTGAAAAAATAACCAAATATAGGGATTTAGAATTTCAAATACAGAAACAATGGGACATGAACAACACTCGAACGGTACCAATTGTTGTCAACAACAGGGGTAGTCCCAAAACATCTATTAAACAATTTGAAATACCTCGGTCTGGAGGAACATCTTTACCAACTGATGCAAAAGTCGTCCTGTTAGGAACAGTCCGGACGGTTAGAAACTTCATGGAGAACTGCAGCCACTACGCCAACCACGGGCCTGATAACCTGGCAAGGGTTCCCACAGAGCTAAACCGTTTTGATATGTAGTATATCTGGGGTTTAGTGAATTTTCCCCTAAAGGTACGCTATGCGTGCCTTAGAGGGAGTGTGCTGCCATACATTGTATGGGCAAGTCGGAGTAAAACAATTAATTTAATCAATCTGTCTGTTTATATAAAAATAAATCCCTATTTTCCTTGGTCATGGCATCACGCGTGAACGGCTAGAGCAATTTCCCTAATTCTTTTTTTGTTGTGTTTGTTGTGTTGTATCAGAAGGTTCTTATGAAAGATAATTTAAGGAAGTTGCGCGGAACATTAGAAAATTTAAGGAAACTTAACGACCATATTAACTGTTCTAATGTAACCTTATGGCTTTAGTTATTTGACATAACTATCAGCGATTTTCAGAATGCGGTCTGCAAATTGTTTAACACATCGGTCATAATTATATCAATATAAAATAACTAATTTATCATTTCTTAGTGCAAATTTCACAGTCTTGGCAACAATTAGTTTAGAGAGCAAATGCCCGCTAGTAAATTTGTCATTCGGTTGCATATTTAAAATAGCCTGTCATAAAAATAATTTGAGTTTTATCTTTCTTAGTATTAATTAAAATAGTTTTAAGTTTATATTTAACACAGTTAAGCTTAAAATATACAGACATATTCACACGTTATTCAGATGTTAAGTTGTGTTAACTGTACGCGTTATGGTGTCAGGTATTTTATTGGTCATCAAAACGGTCCAAATAATTACAACCTTTAAAAATATGTTTGCCTTATTAAGTCAACGTGTACCAGTTCGTTTTCTTCGAAAACTTTTAACTGTCAATTTAAATGAAAATGTATCATTCTGGAATGTTGGGGCTTCCGAGATTACCTGGTTCCTGTTTATTAAGGTTATATATACGAAATAAAAAATAAAGAATAGAAACCACTGGAGTTTAAAAAAACTAAAAAGTTGAAAATAATTATAACAAAAGACAACTATAGACAATAAATAACACATTCAATGTTATTAGGTTCCTACACACAAAGTAAATCTTGTAAACAATAAAAGGTGCTCATTCTGTACAAATTAATTACCTACGGATCTAGTATATTTTTGAAGTCGATGCCAAGCAACAATGAAGTTTGATGAAGTAGTTGATAAGTATGCAATGCAGGATTTTACATTTGCTTGGCACCGACTTCAAAAACATACCTGATAGGTAGGTAAATAATTTGTACAGAATGAACACCTTTTAAAGTTCACATTTTTACTGTTTGTGAATGTACCTAAAAACATTATTCCGCTTGACCATACAATGTATGGCATCACACTCCCTCTAAGGCACACATAGTGTGCCCTTAGGGGAAAATTCACTAAACCCCAGATATACTACATATCAAAAGGGTTTAGCTTTGTGGGAGCCCCTGCCAGGTTATTAGGCCCATGGATGGCGTCGTGGCTGCAGTTCCCCATGAATTTTCTGAACGTCCGGGCTGTTCCTAACAGGACGGCTTTTTACATCAGTTGGTAAAGTTGTTCGTCCAGACCGAGGTATTTCAAATTGTTTAATAGATGTTTTGGGACTACTCCTGTTGTTGACATAACAGTTGGTACCGTTCGAGTGTTGTTCATGTTCCATTGTCTCTGTATTTGAAATTCTAAATCCCTGTATTTGGCTATTTTTTCAGCCTGCTTAATATTTATATTATTGTTGTTAGGGATTGCTATGTCAATTAAGATTGTTTTTCTAGAGACTTTATCTACCAAAACTATATCTGGTCTATTGTGAGCAATAGTCCGATCGGTCAATATCGTCCGGTCCCAGGACAGTTTGTAGTTGTTATTTTCTAAAATAGATTCTGGTTTGTTTATATAGTAGGGTGTTCTTACCGACTATGATAGCTCGAGTGTCAGCGCTAGTTCCTGGTACAGTATTTTTGCCACAGCATCTTGTCGTTCTTTGTATTCAGTTGCAGCGAACGCTTGACAACCTCCTGTGATATGCTGGATAGATTCAGATGTTGTTTGGCAACCATATCTGCATTTGTCGTTGTTGATAGAAGGGTCTTTGACGATATACTTTAGATAGTTCTTAGTTGGAATTACTTGATCTTGGATTGTCAATATAAAGCCTTCCGTTTCAGGAAACATATGACCAGAGATCAACCAGTAGTTCGACGCTGAACTGTCGACATAATCTTGGTTGACGTCATTTATATGTCTTCCATGAAGCGGGTTCTCTTTCCATTTGAGCAGTTTCTGATCAGTTGTCTAGTGGTATACTTGAACTTGTTGTTCTGTCAGTCGCAGAGGTGTTGAGTCATCAACCTGACATATGACTCTGTGTAGATCAGAAAATTTTGCGAGTTTCTGGGAATGACTACACAAATTAGAAATTTGTTGATCACGTAACTTGCCTATATCCACAGACATTCGTAGGTCTGTGCCTATATCTGTCAATCCTCTTCCTCCTTCATACCGTGGCAACGTTGTACGTTCGACAGAGCTCTTTGGACGGTGATTTTGAGCCTTTGTTAGTAGAACTCGAACTTTTCATTGTAGTTGTTCAATGTCAGTCTTACACCATTTAACTTTTCCGAATGAGTAACTGAGTACTGAGCACGCGTAGGTGTTAATAGCCTGAAACAGATTTTTACTGTTAAGCTTAGTTTTCAACAGTCGTCTTACCCTTCTATAAAACTCTGTTGATAGGTCCTTTTTCATGGTGGAGTGATCAATTCGTTGAGCCTGTTTTATTCCAAGGTATTTGTAAGTATGGCCTTCCTCCATGGATTCAATTGAGGTGTCATCTCTCCTTTCGTAGGGCCCCTGCTGTATTTTGCCTTTCACTATATTGATAATTCGGCATTTGTATAGGCCAAATTGCATATGGATGTCACAAGAGAACCCTTCTACTATTTTAAGCATATCATGCAGCTGTTGTTTCGTAGCTGCCATCAACTTTAAGTCGTCCATGTATAACAAATGGTTTATCTTTAGTGCTTGTACGTTGTTGTGTTTGAGACTGAATCTAAAGTTAGTCACGTTCAGTTTGTGTGAGAGTGGGTTCATGGCAAGGCAGAACCACAGCGGGCTAAGAGAGTCTCCCTGGAATATACCCCTTCTGATTGGGATAGAAGAAAGATTTTGATTTGCCAGGTGGTCATGACATATTCTAAAAAGTTAGCAATACAATTATTTACTTTATAGAGTAACTGAATGAGCCAATCATTTCAATCATTTGGAACTGAATCAAAGGCCTTTTTGTAGTCCACATATGCCATGTAGAGATTTCGTCGTTTGGCGTGGGCTTGATTGCAGACAACGGAATCAATTATTAGTTGTTCTTTGCACCCCATCGAGTTTTTCGCGCATCCCTTTTGTTGTTCGGTAATTATATTGTTTAGCTCACAATGTCTGAAAAGTCGATGATTAATGCACGACGTTATAAGTTTGTATAAGGTTGGGAGGCAAGTGATTGGTCTGTATTTTGCTGGGTCCTGTGTACATAGGTTATCCTTTGGTAAGAGGTATGTAGCACCATGCGTAAGGAAACTAGGCATCTTGTGTGGATGGATAGTTATGTCATTAATGAGTACTGTTAATTTATTGTGGGTGGCGTAACGTTTCTTTATCCAGTAATTCTGCACACCATCTGGTCCTGGTGCTTTCCAGTTATAGAGGTGTTTCATTATGTTGGACGTGTCTTCCGTTGTAAATGTTTGGTGTTGCATTTTATCACAATTCTGTAGTGCAGCCTTCTCCTCATTAATCCAGCTCACTCTGGAGCTATAGGAAACTGTTGTGGAAAGTTGTGTTTTTTCCTAGAACTGCTCGATCGCCTTTTTAATGGGATAACTAGGGGTTTCATTATTATTGATGTTGTTGAGTTTTCTATAAAACCCTTTTTCTGATTTTTGGAATAGTGCGTTGTCTAGTTTCCGTTGGTTACTGGTTTTGTACCTTCTCAATCGACTTGTGTATACGGAAAGCTTTTGTCGTAGACTATCCAGACACTGCTGAGATGTGATGTTTTCTCCATCCCACTGGGAGTGTATTCGGTTATTGTCCATGATAGTCTTGACAAGTCTTTCTATTCTGTTGTTTCTGACCCCTCGTTGGTACCCGGTCAGTCTTCCAAAGTCTTTCCGAAGAGAATTAATTTTCCCTTCTAGCCTTCTTTGCCAAGATGGTATTCGAGGTGTTTGTCTAAATTGGGGAGAGTCTTGCTTTGGTCTTATTGCGACCCCAATTGTTCTGCAGATGGAAAGAATGTGTTATTTATTTTTATTATTTTGTTATAATTATTTTCAACTTTTTTGTTATACTTGGAAGTCGGTTATTTTTTTTAATGTTTTATTTAAATTTTCCAGTATTTCTTGTTAGGGTTCCGTATATGCAATATACGGATACCCTTATAATATCACTCCGGATTTCTGCCCCTGTCACATGACAGCAATTTTCTCCTAAACTACTGGACGGAAGAAGTTGAAATTTGGTATAAATGTATAGTTTGGTGACCCGATCAGGAGTACATATCGTAAAAGAAGAAATTTTGATTTTAGGGGTACTTCTGGGGGGAAAAACTAAAAAAATCGAAAAAAGAAGAAACCATTAATATTAATTTTGGGGAGCAACTTATAGAATTAAATAAAAATTTAAAAATAAAAATTTTTTCAAACGCATCATGTAATACATCAAATGGAAGGTCCCATTCTGAGGAACACTAATATTTATTTTTTTCATATTAAAAAAAAAGATATTAATGAAAATTTCCCAAAATTAACCATTCCCCCCCCTTATCTCCGAAACTATAAAACTTAAAGTTTTGAAAAAAATTAGAGGTATAGGGTCTGACCTGAACTTTACTGGAAAAATAAGGAGAAATCTCTACTTTTAATTTTGGGGGGCAAATTACAGAATTAAATGAAAAATATAAAATTAGAGTTGTTTCTAACCCATCATGTTATATATCAAATGAAAGGGCTCATTATGACAAATATAAATATATTTTTTTCATAATTTTAAAATAAATTATTTAAAAGATATTAACAAAAATATAAAAATTTTTACCCATTCCCCCTCTATCCCCGAAACCATAAGCTGTAAAATTTTGAAAAAAAAGACATATAGCCCCTTACCTAAACTTTACTGGAAAAATAGGGAGAAATCTCTACTTTTAATTTTTACAATATATTAACATAAAGATAAAAATTCTTATTTCTCGCTTTATTATTGAAACCATACTATCTAAAATTTTGAAAATAATTAGGGGTACTGGGCCTCACTTGAGATTTATAAGAAAAATTATTAGAAAATCCCCATAGTAATTTTAGGGACAAATTATACAATTAAATGGAAAATAAAAATTCAATTTTCAAACGCAATCAATAATATATCAGATAAAAGGCTCATTATGTGAATTACAAATATATGATATTTTTAAATCATTTGTTTAAAAGATAGTAACAAAACACTATTTAAATTTAGAAAAATATATTTTATTTGTACTTTTAAATAATTTGAATAACAGATTTAATAACTTATAATTTAAAACTTGACCTATTTTGCCCTTTATCTTCCAATCTACAGAGCCTCAAAATTCAGACAGTAGAATTATAGTTATCCCTGAAAGTTTATTAGTAAAATAAAACTCTAATGTTAATTTTTGGGGGCTAAATTAGAAAATACATATATATTCTTATAAAAATCAAGCGAATCCTAAAGCAGATAAAATACAAAATCTATGTGTAGAAAATCAAAGTATATATATTTTATAAATTTAAAATGTTTTTTTTAAAGATATTAGGGTAAATATAAGGAAATGCACTCATTCCCTGCTTGTCTGAAACTGGAATATTAGAATCTTGAAGGTGGTACGGAACCCTTAGTATACGAGTCCAACTCGCACTTGACCAAATTATTTTTCTTTATTACTAATAATCATATCGGTATCAGTTCATTTTGTTGATATTTTCATGATCTACCATTTACCTGTTGACCATAGAGACTAGTTTGTTATTTTGGATTTTACAAGCATTCAAAGATAAAAGAAACGTCATTTTATTGCTTCAATTGTTTATGACAAAGTAAACTAAAAGATCATAGATGCGGGTGTAAAACGTAGGAAAATATACTTACTGACAAAGCCATCGCAATACGCAGTCAGGAGTAAATGATTAAAATTTGAATAGAAAATACCAAGATTAAATTTTTAAAGTTTGTTGATAATGTGTTTGTCTACCGCGGATATCTATACTATCCTCAACACGTCTTGACCTTGATTCAATAATCTATTTCTTCTTGAGGATTACTAGTCCAAGCTACCTGTATTTTATGTCTTAGAATCCTCAATAATGCCTTCTATTCGGTGTATATGTTGCTCAGCATCAAATTATGAGGTTGAAGTCTTTCTCCTCGACGTCGCCTAACCTTTCTTCTGCTATCTTGTCCACCCAAGCAGAATCTAGATTCATCAGAGAAGAGTACCTGATGCCATTCCACATTCCAAGGTTGTCGTTCTCTGCACCACTGTAGTCGTTGCCGTTGATGCTTAGCGGTTAGAGGTAAGCACAAGAAAGGTTCGATAATACTGCAGTCAAAAAGACCTTATACGGCGGGAAACCGTTCGGATAGTTACAAGATCCCCTTGTTCTCCTAATCACTCATCCGCCAAATTTCGAGTTGTCGAAAATCGGTCTCTAAAGGCCCGAAGACTTCTTGTGCCTACTCTTCTCGATTTGGGGTATAATCAAATCACGCTTGACAACGTCTCATAACAGTAGTTGGATTTCTGTTTGAGCGATTTTTCGAAATGAAAAACGCACCTCCCATAAACCAATATTTCAATCTCTTTCAAATTCACTTAACTGACGATACATTCGGCGTGCACGTGCTCTAGACATTTTGACATTACCTACTAAACATCGATTTTGGATTTCATCAAACAGTGATTTTTTGGTAAATTACAAAAGACGAATACAATAATAATTGATAAAAAAGATTTACATGAAAAAACATTTACCAAAATTTACCAAATTTTAATCATTTACTCCTCACTATCATCCATGTTAAATCAAAACAATATTAAATTTAAACGTATTATATAGTATTATTGTTTTTAAAAATCTCACAGTACTATAAAGAAAAATAAAATAGGGTTTTTTTGTATAAAGTATTTGCCACAATTATGTGTGACAATGTAGTTTAATAATGAAAAAAAAGTACCAGCAGACTAGTAATAGCCTTCAATGGTACATATGCTACGCAGCGCAATCTAATGACTAAAGATTTAAATCCTCAATACGGAAACGCGTTTTTCGTATAAAAATCTTACACTGTGGATCATACACAGCGAAGTAAAAGTTCCCTACACAGATCATATAAAAGAGAACTTCCTTATTGCAAGGTCTGTAGGTAGAGGGCTTACATCGTGGTAGAGGGATCTGTGGTAGAGGGTTGGAGACACATTGATTGATTATTTCTTGTTAAATGGGATGACATGCTTATGGTTTAGCTGTTATCGGAAAGATGGCGCATTAATTGAAATTTACCATAGAAGAAAACAAATTAAAGGAAACATGGCTTCACATTTTAAGGTGAAAATTTCTGAAATGATGTCAGATCTTTCTAATAGATGACACTTCATGATTGAAACCAAGCAGTAGATGATTTTTTTAAATAACCGACTTCAAAATAGAAATGAAAATATTTATATTATAAACAAAAAACACTACAGAATAAATATCACTTTTATAGTTGTTGGGTATCCACACATAAAGTAATAAATACTCACACTAAAACGTGCTTCATTTGTTCAAGTTAATTACTCACCTATCTAGTAAACTTCTGAAGTCACTGTTAAGCAAGTATAACTTTCTGCATTGCGTACATATATACGATGTCGACAAACTTGATTGTTACCTGCCACCAAGTTCAAAAATGTACTAGATAGGTGGGTTATTAAATTTGTACAGAATAAGCACGTTTTATTGTTTGTGTTTATTACGTTAGGTGTATATAACTGTGAATGTTATTGTGTAAATATTCTATTTTATATTTCGTTAAGTATTTTCGTTAAGTTTTTACTTGTATTTTGAACTTGGGAATTTTTGTTATTATTCGTTTTGTTACTTTAATTCTATATCTATATATAAATTTTTAAGTTCGTGTCGAAGTCCTAGATTATACTATTAAGAATAAAATAAGTGCAAATACAATTCTAAACTTAAATTCCAAAAACTATTGCACAACACTGTGGAAAATAATATTTGGTGTACGAAGTCAGGTACAGAAACTGATCAAACACCCAGGTAGATTTTACATTTGTACTAATAGACCCATAGATTTATACATTACGATAGATTCCTTGATGCAGCTAAGTGACAACACCATGTTCGTTGTATCTCTCACTTATGGAGTTCACACTTACTTCTCTTTTTGTTGGAGATACCCTTTATGCAATATTCGATTGAGTCAGAGAGAAACAGGAACAACCCCAATCGTTTTGTCATCATTGTCTGTTTGTTTGTTTGTTTGTTTGTTTGCTTGTTCGGGCATCACGTAAGAACTACTGAACTGATTTGGCTAAATCTTTTTTTGTTGCAAAGCCTATAGTTTGACTCAAAATCTGGTAGATATTTTATCAAATTGACAGAAACAGTAGATATAACGAAAAAACTTCTACCATGTTGAATAACACAATTACTCTATTGGTTCCACAGGAAGCACCAAATATTAGATACTTGAATTAGCTTAGTTTTTATCACGATACCCTTATAACGGTATGCCGATGCGCATCTGGTATGACGTCACGTTGGAGTCAAAATTTAAAATTCTTAAAGCTAAACACATAAGGGAGTAGCGTTTTCGTATCAATAATTAGTTTAAAATACCTATTTTGTAATACAACTGAATTGGATATATTATCGAACATGTGTAACAGTTAATGGTTGAATGTAAATGTTATTTTCCACTCATTTTATTATAAAATGAAATGAACATTTTTGTTTTCAATAAATAGCATTAGTAACTTGCAGCAGTAGATTTTTCTTCTGTTCTTCAAGTATTTTCATTTTCTCTTTTAATTCAGTGACTTCACTAAAATAATGATAAATAATAATTGTTAATACAATATTAAAATTAAATAAATTTCATTTACTTAGATTCAACATTAATTGCACATTTGCTAGGTGCTGTCTCAATCATCAAGGGTTCACGAATAAACTGAGGATATTTCCAATAAAATTTTCACTAGAATTGTCAACATAAGACTCATTCCGATCAGATTCTTGTAACAAATGTCTAACAGTGTCTCGTTGGTTCTTCCTATCAATTCGCTTTGAACGGTGTAAATCATCTTTTTTCTGACAGGTATCAGGAAGTTGTAATAATGGGACAGCATCTGATTTTAAATTTTTTGGAAGATATTGCAATAGTCTTTGCCTCATAGAAACTTCAAAACAATTCTCCTCCAAATGTAAAGAACATATACTGGCTAAAATTTAAAAAAACAGCAACAATAAAAAACTATAAGGTTAGCATTTGTATTAAAACAGTAACAGTGAACTCTTTACTTTCCATTTTTTAAATTGATTTTATCTTTTCGACAACAAGCATTTATCCATTGTTTCGCTAAATCCTCATTTTTTTGAAAATCCAAAATATTTAATATTCGTACCTTTAGTATTCCCGTTTGTATTTTTACATGTCGCTATAGCGCAACTCGGCATTTTTCTTAGTAATATTAATAAAACTAATATGTAATAATAATATAAGTTTAACGTGTAATGAATGTTTTGACTTCAACGTGACGTAATGCGCGCAACCGTTCGAATTTGAGTTGAGAAATCAGCATACCGTTATAAGTGTATCGTGGTTTTTATTCAAAATTCGGAATATGCCAATGTAACATGTTTCGATTTAAACAAAATCAACCGTAATTTTACTGGGTGTTATAAATATAGGAAACTTAGTGCGGAGTAGAATGGCATGGATTTAAAAAATCTATAAAAAAAGTTATATTAGGTGTACCATAAGCAGCTGCATATATACAATGTGGTTGAAATAAGGGGGAGTGGAATTAGTTATACGGGGTGGTTCAAAAAAGTTATATTTAGTGGGCCACAAATAGTTGCATATACCAGGTGGTTCATAAACGGATGGAGTACAATTATATTTATATAGGGTGGAAAACAAAATGATATATTGTTTGGCTCATATGAGGTTGCATATACAATATGGTTGAAATAAGAGTTAGAATATTTATACAGCGCGGATAATTTTTTTTACAAAAAATTTGTTATGTAAGCAGTCAGGTTCTTTATATTATGTTCTTGAGTTATTATAGTGATGGAATGTGTTGAAAAAATGTTAGAAGAAGTTATTTATACAGGGTGGCTGAAATATGAGATCGAGTGGAATTATAGTTTATATAGTGGTTAAAAAAATATTTTATATCGACAAGTAGTTGCATATATAGGATGGTTGAAATATGTAGCGCAGTATAATTAATGTTATACAGGTGGGTATAAGAAATATTATAAAGAAATGTTATGATGAATGGGTGGAGTAGAATTTCAGGTAAGTAGCTGCATATACAAGGTTGTTGAAATATAGGGTGGAGTAACATTTTAATTATACAGTGTGAGTAATAAATGGTATAAAAATTATATATTATATAGCAGTTGCACATATTGGAGTACCTGAAATATGGGACGCAGTAAAATTATAGTTACACAGTGTGAATCAAACAAAGTTAGAAAATGTTGAAAATGAAGGATGCCTTAAATGAAGTGTGGAGAGAAATTATACTTTATAATGTGGTTAAAAAATATGAGGAAAAATTGTGAAATAGCGTAGCTCATAATCCGTTGCACATATAAGATAATTGAAATATAGGGTGGAGAAGTGTTATAGTTAAGTATTTAAAAAATGTTATATTAGTTGACCAGTAAGCAGCAGCGTATACAGGGTAGGTGTAATACCTACAAGGTGATTAAGAAAAATTTGTGCAAAATTGTTATATAGGGTGCGCCATAAACAATTGATGAATTTATAGTTATATACGGATCGAAGTAAAATTATAGTTATAGAGTGTGATTAAAACAATGTTAGAAAAGTTGCATATCGGGTGGTTGAAATATAAGGTGGAGACAAATCATACTTTCCAGGGTAGTTAAAAATGATTATATAGCAGCCCATAAGCAGTTGCGTAGATAAGATAGTGAGTGGAGTAGAGTTATAGTTAAGTGAACATACAGGGTGGTTGGAGTATTTTGTAGAGTAAAAAATCTATACAGTATGGTTCAAAAATAAGTTATAATGTTTGACTGATTGGCAGTAGTATATACAGGATGGTTTTAATATAAATGGAAGTAGAGTTATAGTTATACAAGGCGGTTAAAAAAACGATTAAAATTGTTATATAAGGTGACCAAAAAACAGTTGCAGTTTGGGTAAGTGTTTAAATAAAGGTTTGGTGTCACGGATCTTTTTTACGTAACCCCAAAGACAAAGTACCTAACGAGGATCGAGGAGTTTACGAAATTTCATGTCGCGATTGCCCACAAAGCTACATCGGTCGTACCAACAGGCGCGTTAACCATCGAGTATATGAACACTCTCTGTCAGTTCGTAAAAAAGATCCGAGATCAGCTCTCGCGCATCACCATATCCAAACAGGGCACTCTATCAACTTCGAGGACAGTATGACTATCATATCTCTCAATTCTCCACTATTTGCGAAGCCATCGAAATAGAGAAAAGACCTCTCTGTCTAAATAGACGCGATGACAGCACTCGCCTTCCCACAGCTTGGACCTCCGTAATTACCAGATTAAACAAACCAGACACGCCCACCAACACCCAACCAATCGCACAGCTCCTTCATCACGCGACATCCCCTCCTAATCGACCGATAACTATAAATAAAAGAAGCAGCGCAGACTCACCTTCAGTTCAGTTATCTAGTGACTGTTGGGGAGTAGGCAGGTTGAGGCCCCGAGTTCGATCTAGACTCTGAAACTCTATTTTATTTTTTGTCTCTTGATAAATTCAGATGCGGTAAACATAACTTAGTTCATAATAATGACCGCGGAAGCCCCTCAGAACATCTCATTTGCCTCTACGGGGAGAATTTCTTCCAACTCACAAAAACATACAGCAAACTTCTTATTCGAAAATCTCTGCTTCTTTGTGATCTTGTTTTCCTCAAATCTTGTAGAACTTATAACGTCATTCCAAATACTTTCAAACTAAAACATCACACCTCTTCAGTCTTCAGTATTCTTAACAAAGCAAGTTTGGCCCTGTTACGAAATTCCATCCATTCAATCAGATATCAACTTGACCAAACCAACCGAAATTTGTATCACTGTTATTCATCATTACATACTTTCAATCCTCATTCAATTCTGTGGGACAATTTTGATCGCATTTCGAGCGATAAAGCCGAACACCTGGCCCAAAAGAAAACAGTCACTCAAAAACTTAAGCTAACACGACTTATTACAAAACAACAACTCGCTGTCACCTCACCCCCTCAGACGACCGTCCATAGCTTTTCTCTTAGACTCCACCAGTTTACACGTCCTATCCAAAGGTTTCAATTTCGCAGTGACGCCGAAAACTATGCCAACTGAAAGAATCATTTCTCAAGTTGAGGTATCTTTGGTTGAACTAACAGATATTGAGGCTGCAGATACTTGTCTAGACATTGCTAGAGTACTTCGCACATCAAAGCCACCAAAATCAAATCTAACTTCTAACGAAAGACATGCACTAAAACAACTACGTAACAACGATGATATAACTATTCTTCCTGCCGACAAAGGTAACGCGACTGTTCTTCTCAATACTAAGGACTATGTTCACAAGATGAATTCTCTACTCCACACTGCAGACTAGGAAATAATGAACAATAATCCTACTACTTACTTAGAGAAAAATACTAAGGAAATCATCAACAGGACACAACTTCCTCTTGACGTCAAAAAGATCATCATTCCTCGTGAAAAGTCTTCTAAAATTCCGAACATTTACGGACTACCCAAAATTCATAAGCCGGACATTCCTCTTAGGCCTATTGTCAGTTCGGTACAATCCCCGACCCAAGAATTAGTCCAGTACTTAGCCAAAACCCTTCAACCTCTAGCCGAGCAAGCATCCTCGTACGTAAAGAACTCTTCTTCCTTCCTAGATATGCTAAGTGCTTATAGAATTTCAGAAAATGATATCCTAGTTAGCTTCGATGTTGTATCTCTTTTCACCAATGTCCCTATTTCAGAAACGTTAGATATTCTAAAAACAAAACACAATATCTCTTCTGACATCATCAAACTTGTACAACACTGTTCTTCTAACACTTATTTTTCATTTCAAGGCCCCCATGGGATCACCTCTTTCTCCAGTGCTTGCTAACATTTTCATGGAACAATTCGAAACCCAGGCCCTAAACTCGTCTAATTTAAAACCTTCCTGTTGGCTTAGATATGTAGATGATACTTTTGTCATTTGGCCTCACGGCAGAGATTCATTAGACTTCTTTCTACAACACCTCAATGGTATACATTCTAATATACAATTTACAATGGAAATCGAGTCCGATTCTTCTCTCCCGTTTCTTGATGTCCTCACAACAAAAACCAACAATGACAGATTCTCACATACCGTCCCGTCTATAGGAAACCAACCCATACCAATCGATATTTAAATGCCCAATCACATCACCACCCTGCCCAATTGAGTTCTGTAATGAAATCTTTGACGCTTAGATCGATTCGTTTAACAGATATTGACAATAGACAAAACGAACTTAATAATCTTTAACAAATCCTTCGATAAAACGGTTATCATTCGGACCACATTGCGCGTATAATTCATCAATATCAACAACCCTCAATCACACCAACCCCGTCAGAAACAGACCAACAACATCGAAAAGCCGTCCTTCCATACATTCGAGGAATCACTGAAAAAAATAGCACGGATTTTACAACGACATCAAATAAAGACTGTCTTCAATACCATTCAAATTATAGGCAACTTAACCGGTAACCCCAAAGACAAAGTACCTAACGAGGATCGAGGAGTTTACGAAATATTATGTCGCGATTGCCCACAAAGCTATATCGGTCGTACCAACAGGCGCGTTAACCATCGAGTATATGAACACTCTGTCAGTTCGTAAAAAAGATCCGAGTTCAGCTTTCGCGCATCACCATATCCAAACAGGGCACTCTATCAACTTCGAGGACAGTAGGACTATCATATCTCTCAATTCTCTTAGGCCATCCACTATTCGCGAAGCCATCGAAATAGAGAAAAGACCTCTCTGTCTAAATAGACGCGATGACAGCACTCGCCTTCCCACAGCTTGGACCTCCGTAATTGCCAGATTAAACAAACCAGACACGCCCACCAACACCCAACCAATCACCGCATAGCCCCTTCATCACGCGACATCCCCTCCTAATCGACCGATAACTATAAATAAAAGAAGCAGCGCAGACCCACCTTCAGTTCAGTTACCTAGTGAGTCTTGGAAAGTAGGCAGGTTCAGGCCCCGAGTTCGATCTAGACTCTGAAACTCTATTTTATTTTTTGTCTCTTAATAATGGCTCCAAAGCAGGAGTCGAAACGTCGAGTATTTAATAAATTCAGACGCGAGTAAACTTCCGATCAAATCGAAAACTGTTTTTAAAAAATATTTATTTGATTTAAAAACAAAGATATAAAATTCGTACATTCAATATCAACGGACAAAATAAGACGATTACAGTTTCTATCCTATTTATCACCTCGGATGACATCATATCTCGGTCGGCTGCTTGGCGATTATTTACTCTTCCCCCCTATATCTGGACTTCGGGATCAAATAGGACCGAAGGCTCAGAATTTTCTTCTTACTTGACACTGACTGGTAATTGTGAAAATAATATTTGTTTCACTTATTTTATCTTGGAAATAAGGAAATATGTTGAGATCACTAGGACTGCACAAAGTATGAACCATAATAACCAATTACTCTGATTCATGTTATCTATATCCATTATAGATAATTGATGTGTTGCTTCTGTTTCTTTTTAATGAATGAATTTCTTCTAATGGGATATCATCAATATTTAAGGGGCGATGATGTGTTAATTCAATTAATGTGGATCCATTAATTAGTTTCGGTAATATTAATGGTTTACCAGAAGAACTTTGTTGATACGTGCCAAATTTGAATTTGCCATATTTGATTGTACAATTAGGTGGTACTTGGATAATGACATTACCTTGAACAATGAGGTAACTTTGACCGGGCAATTTGATTTGAGTTTAATTTCTTCTTGGGAAATCACTATAATGAACTGGTCGTTGAATTTATTGAATATTAGTTTTGGAACTACGATTGGACTTTGTTTACATCGAGTCTTTTTGTCTTGAATTAAAGAGGCGATGCAATCATTTGGAATATTGGATTTTAATTCTTCTTGTTCACATATGAATGTTTCTTCAATTTTATAACATGTTTGAGCCATATATTGAAATTCATTATCTTCTAGAGCCAGGAATGGTTTAGAAGGGATTATTATTTTTCTTTTGTGGGTATAGAAAATAGTTGAAAGTATTGGAATAGTTTTGGATTGGCAATTGGAACTTCAATTGTGAAAATAATTTTTGATTTTTGGAAATAACAATTAGTTTGTATAACCGAATACCAAGAGTGTAGGTGTATTTTCAATAATTCATTACTGTTATGATGACTTTTAAGCTCCTCAAGAATTTCATGTAAATTTTGAGTTGATAATATATCTAGGTGGACTGTATGCAGTTTTGCAAACATTACAGCATTTTCGAGATTATTCAAAAACGTAATTGTCATGTGAGCCTTAATGAATAGTTGATCAATCATAGTTAAATAAGAAGTGTATTGATAAAATTGATTAGTTGCATTTTCCACATACGGCATACATTATTCTATATATTTAGAAATTTTCTTTTGGTTTTTGGTTATTGTTTCAATATCTTTAGAATATTTACTGATAAGTTGTTTGGACAGCGAGATTTGTTCATTTACGTGATTGACAATTTTTTGTTGATTTTGTTTTAATATGGTTATTGCTTTATCATAACGTTCACCATCATCAGCACTAAGGGTTTCCCAAAGCCATTTTTGAACAGTGCCCCCAAAATTAATTAAACCACGTTTAATTCTTGAATTGTTCTTAATAAAAACATTGTTTAATTTAAGCACTATTTCATTCATTAGACGTTCTAAGTGATTATAGTTCGTTATTAAAATTATTCTGTAAATAAGGTTACTATTAGTCAATATTGTGTTTAAATCTTTGTAATTTTTCAGTAAATTCTTAACACTTATTTCAAGAGTTTTTAAGTCAACTTCATGTAGAAAAACATGTTTCCTGGATATAATACGATTTGTGCCCAACTTAAAGAGAAGAATTCCTGGGAAATCATCAATTTTCATCACTTTGATGTCCTGTGCTTGCACCAGTGTTAGTAGAATGCTCAGGAGGGTGACTTTCATTTTGATCCTGTAATAAAGGGGTTTTTCTTAGTTCTTTAATATGAATGATTTCTATTTTTGTTTTTAGGATTTTTAATTTCAACTTTATTATGTTCTAACATTTTAGTAATGACATAAGGTCCAAGAAATTTGTTACGTTTCTTGTTTCGGTTAGTTTTTGGGTTCTTTTTATGTAGTGTTTGATTAAGCTTAAATTGAACGTTTTTGTGACCGCTAATATTGGTTTTTGCTAAAACTTTCTTTTTACCTGTTTCTAACTTATTATGAACGTTTTCGTATACTTGTATAAGTTTGTGTTTATGATTTTGAACGTAATTTGTATAAGCTTCTTTGGGAATAAATATTTCATCAGGGGATCTTGAATTTGTATGACCAAAAACGAGTTCAAAAGGGGTGAATCCAGTCGAACTATGAATCGAATTGTTGTAACCTAGTACCGCATAGTTAATCAAGTCTGTTTCACCAGGATTTGTTTCTTGAAGTATTCTCAGATGCCCAAGAAGGGTTGAATGGAATCGCTCTACTATGCTGTGTGATTCATGATGAGCTGTAGTAGTAAAATGAGTCGTTATTTTGTGAAGTTTCATAATTTCTTTAACTGTTTCGTTATTAAACTCTCGTCCACTATATGACACTAATTTTTGAAGAACACCAAAATTTGTAAAGTACTTTATAAGTCCGTCACATATATTTACAGCAGTTTTTCCTGTAATGGGTATAACTTGGTGGAATTTTGAAAATGAGTCAACAATTGTTAAATAGTTATTTGCGTTATAATAAAATACGTCTATATGTACCAGTTCGAAAGGTTTTGAAGGCGTTTCTGTAAGAATAAGAGGTACATAGGGATTTTTGCGAGAGTATTTTGCTCTCTGACAAATTTCACATGAATTTATAAATTTTTAGTTCAATAATAATTTCTTTTTAAACATGAATAAGTCTCGTCAATTCCACGGTGATTAGTTTTTCCTTCATGATGATTTCTAATCAAGTTTAGTTGTTCTCCAGTGTCAGTGACTGTATTTACCATTTTAGAACACATAATACGTCTCAAGTTTCGTCTGAGAATAAACTCTACTAAAGATAGGAATAAAATCTCTATCATGAAAATATATGTAATATGTTGAATTGGGTTTAAGATAGTCTCTTAAAAATTCGAAAACATTTATTTCAGTATCTTGCAAAGGAGTTTTTACGGTAATAATATTATTTCTTCCACAACTTTGATACTTGATCGAAAATTTATCAAGATTATGTTTATATACGTGAATTTGTTTGGATTTATTATTAATAATTTCATCTAGAACAGGGATTCCATCATTTTCATGTTCGAAAGACAGAGTGTGGGGTTTCATTATCAGAGCTGTTAGTAGAAGATGAACTTCTTGAGCGATTAGTATTTTGTTGAACTGAAGTATTTGTTCTAAGTTCATTTGGGTTTCCAGAGGGGCTTAATTTTGTCAGGATTCGGTTTCACACCGTCTGGGGTTATTACATGACCAAGGTAATTAACTGTTTTCTTAAGGAATTCACTTTTATCTAATTGGCTTTTCAAATTTGCGTTGTCTCTGAAAAACTTTTCTAAGTCGGACAATGTGCTCTTGTAAGGAAGTACTGAAAGTTAAAATGTCGTCTAAGTATGTTATACAAATTTCGTTATTTAGTCCACGTAATACATTATCCATAACAATTTGGAAAGTCGAGGGTGCATTTTTTAGTCCGAAAGGCATCCTTATAAATTCAAAATGTCTATTAAGGGTTGATAAAGCTGTTTTTGGGATATCGTTTTTGTCAATTTCAATTTGGTGATAACCGGATGCCAGATCCAAAGTAGTGAAATAGTTGGCGCGACCTAACTTGTCAAGGAGTTCTGTAATTTGGGGTGGTAGGTATTTGTCATTAATAGTTTTGTCATTTAACTTTCGGTAGTCAATAACTATACGCCATTTTTGTCTACCCGAGTTATCTAATTTTTTCGGTACTATCCAAATTGAACTGCTCCATGGAGACGTAGAGTGTTTAATAATACCTTGCTCTAACATTTTATTAATTTGAATTTTGACTTCATTTTTATGAATTTCTGGGAAACGGTAAGATTTTGTAAATACAGGTGTTTCATCAGTCAAATTTATTTTTTGAGTTATTTCATTTGTAAAACTTAGAGGAATGTCTTCGCAATAAAAAATATCTCGAAATTCATAGCAGAGTTTACGTAAGGCGTCTCGTTCTTCTTTATTACAATGTTTTAGTTTTATAGTTTTTAAATTGGCTTTAAGTAAATTGTTCTGTTGTTTTGTAAGTTTTGGTGGTTCATAGATATTATCAGTGAAGTAGACTTCATTGGGATTAATTAACTCAATATTGAAAGATTCACATATGTCAATTTTAATAGGGTTAATATTAGGATTAAGAATGGTTGTTGTGGCATAGTAGTCATGATGTTTGCTACTGCTTCTGGAGTTACAACGTCTTTACCGAAATCTGTTTGTTCTAAAATACCTAATCCACTTTCATAACATACTGGAATTTTAACAATTTGTTTAGTCCTTGGGGGAACTATTGTACTGTAGTTGCATTTTAAGAATTTTTTCGTAAGAGTTTTTGAAACTTCCTAATAATATATGGGAATACGAATAGTAGGGGTAATTAACTGTTTATTATGAATGTCTACTATGGCCTGAAGTTGGTGAAGAAAGTCCATACCAATTAAACCATCATATTTTTTCAAAAACATAAACTTTATGAAAAGCATTACATTGAAAAGTTTCAAAAATCGGAATTATTAATACTTCGTCGTGAAAACTAATATCATGAGAAGTTTGGATATGTAAATTTTCTTTAAAGATATGTTCCTGGAAAAATGTATATGCTTGCTTCGTACTAATTAAACTACGGGAACTACCTGTATCCAATAGAAATTTTGCATTTAATTCAGGAATATAAAGATAAGGTAATTCATCTAATAAATGATTTAAATTTATTATGTTAGATTTGTTTGGGTTGGAGCATTAGTAAAATTTTCTTCGGTAATAGTTTCTTCTTCGCTTACATAATTTTGATTTACAACTTGATCGGTTTCAGTTGGTTCAGAGAGTTCATTGGAATAGTCAAGATAATCGTTTGGATAATAATTTGTGTTCCCAAAGGCATTATAGTCGTAGTTATCAAAATCTGACGTAGAAGGTATAGAATTCGACATTTACATATTATGGAGTTCTTGAAAAAAAAATATTGATATTATTTTTCTGTAGCAATAATTCTCCATGTGAGTAATCTTCTAATATTTGTTAGCTCATTGAAATAAAACTCTTTCTTTTGGCTCGTGAAGTTACAATTTCTTCGAATATCTTCAAAAACAAATATATGTTAAACAATTTTCGTTGGTAAAATATCCAAATAATAATAACTTCATAATCCACCACACCTCAAACAAATTAAAATATAAGCGATCCCTTAGTATTATGATTGACAAAGCCTTATGATCTCATGGAGTGTCGGAGAGCACTTGACGTGTATTACGAAAATATGAACTGAACTGAAAATCTATATATAAATAGGCAAAGACAAAACGATTCGGTACCATTTTCTCCTCTGTCTCTCAACCGGTTTTCTTCATTTTTGTTTTGTTTAGTAGGTACTGACGACCTTCAGTGCAGAATGCTAATATTAATTTATAATATTGGTTCATTCATTAAATAAAATATAATAAAAATTCATTATTTACGTCTATACTGTCAACGCCAAACAACTGATAGTGCCGCCGCTTCCAGACCGTTAAAACTCTAAACATTGAGTAATTATATATAGAGGGACCGATCGTTAGATGCTTTTATATACTTATAGCATGTACTTCTGGAAGTGGCACGCAAGCGTTGTTATTATTTAATGGTAAAATAGTCAATGTAGTAGATAAGCATTGATTTTTCGGACGCATTGCAGTAACTTTCATATTAAATATTCTGTTTTTAATGTGAATTTAATTATTTGATTAATATATTATTATCACAACTTTCCCGAAAGTATTGTGTAAAAAATCGTCAGACAGCGGACAATAGAGAATGTATTAAATATTTAAGTTCTCCTAGGGTTGTTGGTCCTCTCTTTTCTTTAATATTCCTGAACTTGAAAGAAACGTTTTGGTTGCAAAGAACAATTTTTCAATTATTATATCGAATATTTTACCAGGAGCGGTTCCAGTCAAAAATTTGGGGGGTCATTCGTTTGTCAAAAATATTTCGAATACCGATATTTAATTACATTTTTATTTGCTTTTTATTTCAATAGATTTGTCAATACGAGTGAACAATTTTTGTCATTATATCCACTTGTCCGATTTATCCGCAACTCTGTTTCTTATAAAAATATACATTTACAATTTCATAAAATAGGGTCGAATTTCGACTACTGGGCGACCACTAGTTTAAATAATTACACAAAAATTCCTTGATTTGTATGTATAACTTACTACATGATTTCGATGTGAAATTTTACAAGGAACACGGTAGTCGAGTTTTTCATATTCATTGTAGTTTTCTGGAATAACAAAAAACCCTGTTTTGAGGGCGTTTTTGGGACATTTCACTCCTTACTGCAAGCTTGCGTTAAATAGTAATTGCAGATTCGTAATCTGCGCCCTCGAAAACATAAATGTTCCGTTTAATTATGTGTCATCTCATTTTGTAGAGTCAGCCAACACTTCAACGGACTATAAATGTGAACAACCAAATTTAATTCAAGGGTTATTTTCGAAATCATAAGGAGAGTACAAAATATCAGAAGAAAAACGGCAGGCTCATGAATTAGAAAAGATGATTCAAAAATACCAAGAACAATTAAAATAACGAATCCAATAAGTAATACAAGATAACGAAGTAGTTAATCAGTAAATACAAATGGTGCAACCAGACATAAAGATAAAACGATGAAATACTCTGTGGATACTCTTGAAACCAAAGTAGATGACATTGATTCTATCAAAAGCAAGGTACAGGATGATATCAGTTCGATTCAGAACACAGTAAATTCAAAGAGTACAAATGGAAATAAGAAAAATGCAACAGCACTTAGAGCGAGGAATATATCAGAACATACTAAGTACCAAATGTTCCATTTACAAACTACCCACATGGTGGTAGTTCATCTTGGACTACGTACAAACGGAAATCTGAAGAACTATCTGCTGCCAATGGATGGGATAGCCAAGAAAAATCTACCTTCTCTTGTAATTTATTTAATAGGTCCAACATTAGAAGTTCTATAAAGCATTGCGGTGGATGGCGACAAGATCATTGCAATCCTAGATAAAAGATACGATAACCAACCCCTGAGTCAAGTTTATTAGCTGCGATTGAGTGGAAAAACTCAAAAGTTTGGAGAAAGCCTTTAAGAATTCGAAGCAGAGATTAGCCGTTTAGTATGCTTATATTTCCCAGAGGGAACTAAAGATCAATTGGAATTTTATAAATGGTAGATATCAGAGGTGCTGAAAGAAATCTAAGACTTAGTGGCATTAAGAAAAGCAATGAAGCTTTCCTCAGGGCTTTGGAAGCAGATATCATTATAAACATGTCCAAGCCGAAGGTTCCAATAGTTTATTTCAACCAGGAAGAACCAGAACCATCCACTCAGTGTGGAGCGGAATAAACAAACTACTTAAACGGTCACAAAGAACTGAAACCAGAGGAGCATGTTAGTATTGTGGAGTGACAAGACTCATGCTGACAAATTCTCCAGTCGAGAAATTTGCCGAGATAGCAGCAGCCTTGTTATCCTTGTAGCGGATATTGAGGATGATTTTATACTGGTATGAACCTAATTAGCCAACATGGGTTTATATTCGACTCGAGATAACAAGTACTTCGATTCCTAATGAGCAATAACTTGGGACCATAAACATTTTAGTGAAATACTCAACCAGAATTCCCAGTCAAACAGAACAAATTATTCATGGGCAGCTAGAAAGAAATCCCGGGAGTTGCGTTGGAATGGTGGAATCCGTACAGTTAGCTCATGACAGATCGGTTGGACGGGCTGTAGTTAAAATTGGAAGAGACATACCAATTATAGTCTTGAATATGTCCAATAACGATATCCGAATTGCCAATGATGAAGAAATAGCTTGTTTCCGGCCAGTAGACATCAGCAATTGCGAAGAAGTATACTAGGCCTCGGCGAAGGAGACAGGCCCCAGTAAAGAGTTTATAAAACAGTTTGCCGAATATTTGACACACTTTATACCAAAGTAACAGCCGAAGGCCAAGCAATTTATCGTAAATCACTGGCAAAAATTGTTAATAGTCAAGATAGTACTACCGGTCGTATCAACATCATCCAGTACAAAATATGTATTGGAAAGGCTCAACACAAGAATACCACCTAGGCGACTACCATTGGGACAACAATAGGAAAAAAAATTGAGGAAAATATCGAGTCTATTTTACAAACACTGCACGACGTGACGAAGAAAGACAACTATCCACTCCCCAGAACTGATAGCACTCTGAGCTCACAAGTACGGTCCCGTTGGTTCTACACACCAGATTTAAGGGGGAAAATTAGCAGGTTGAACTTCACGAAAAGACAGCGTTTTCCAGAAGTAAAGGCTGTTTCAATTCATGGTCATGCCGTTTGGCTTATGTAACGCTCCTGCTACGTTCGAGAGGTTAATGGAGTATGCATTATCGCTGTATAGATTGGTAACAAAAGATTTTGGATTCTAAGACGTAAATTTACATCTTGGAATTGTACCTTTTTAATCCGTAGTTTCTTAGCTATTGACAACGGGGTCCGATCTAGACCCCGAAACGTTTGGAATATACAGCAATTTCCTTTAAAGTGTGGTGTTATTTCCCAATAAACACTTAGACATTCATAGAATTACACCTATAGGTACATGTTTTCCACTAAAATATCTTTATTATTACAATTTTTGAAGATATTCTCTAATATGTTTTTACGATATAGTAAGTAAATCCTAATATTAAATAAGGGTGGGTTTGGCTGATATATACTTAATTAAATATAGTTAATGTTATAACTATAGTTATATTTGAAAATGGTGATCGGGCGATTTTAAATTTTTCTGTAGAAATTGATATTAGTTAATTTAGGAAAATAAAAGTCATGAGCAATGTAAAAATATTATTTAAAAAATCTTACGAAAAATCCTTTTCCAATACCCACCTACCCCCAAATAAGATGTCGGATGATAATAGCAAACACCCACCCACCCGAAAATATTTTACGTAATTTATGGATGGTCCCCAATTGTGTAATTGGTTTTAGAAATAATCGGCAAATATCCAAAATGGCGGATTTCTTTCTTCGGTTATAAATCTGAAACGGTTAATTTGATAGTTGTCAAGATGTGACATTATTCGCACACTGTTTTAAGTAAGTCGAATAAAATGACATTTATGACATGTCTCAATCGTCTTTTGTTAACCCGCAAACCGGGATTATGGCCGCCATATTGGATTTTCTGTCTAGTGACCTGTCACAAGTGTATAATAGATTTGAGTATCATCGAAATATCACACTTCGTAAAGTTAGGCCTTAATTTACCTAAGTAGGTCATGATTTATTTGTCGCAAAATAAGATTAGTAAGAAAGTAATGTATTAATGCAATGAATTTTCAGTGGAATATGAACTTAATAAGGAGGCTATGATTTATTTGTGGTAAAACACATTAATAAGTAATATGTTAAATGTATTTTTAATAGAATATGAACCTAAATAACGACTTCTCAACAAGTCAGAATTAATAATTAATATCCCCATTAATGTTCGTAATGTACTAATGCTTCGTAACTAGATATTAATTTACAGAATTGCGAATTTGTACCCATTTGCAAAGTGACATTTTTTCGTGACTGTTTTTTGTACAACCTTTGCAAGTTCCGTGTATCCAAAATTCTTTGCCTCAGGTAAGTTGGATTAAATTACCACGTACGTATTGTTTTTATTATCCCAGCCAGTCAATGGTTTATTTTCATCGGAATAACTAATATAGGTATCTCCAGCGGCTTCTAGGGTGTTTTCTGAATAGGGCTCTATGAGGCTGTCGTCGTTTAGAATATATCAATACCGTGCTGAGGTAATGTTGGCGCTTCTGTGTGTTTGTAAGCACAGAGCTAACTTTGAGTAGAAAATACCGGTCATTTTTAACCGGTTTCGATAAATTATGTTTCACAGTTATGATTTTACTCAGAGAAAAATGTACTAGAGTAAGTTTGATACTTTGGATTTTTCAACGTCAGTCAGAGCCAGATGAAAAATGTGTTATAGAACCCGATACAATATTGAAAATGAAATTGGCTGCAGAAACATTTTAAAAATTGTCAATGAAAACATCGATAAGAACTGTTGAAAGGGAATTTCGTGTGTCAAAATGAAAGATACAGAGTGTTAAGAAAGAATAAGTTCCATCCATACAAAACAATGATGGATCAAGAGAGGTTTACAAATTATAGAGGTTTAATAAGCACACAAATCATCACGTAGTGGCAAACAGACGTTTACAGACCAGAGTTGGAATTCCTGTTTGGTGTGGGGTCATTGGTAATTTAATCCAATATACGTTTTTAATTGGGTAAAAATTATAAAATTATGATTTTTGCCAGGAAATCGACTTATAGGAACATCTTTGTTTGACTACAGCTCATTAATGTTATTTTCAGAAAAATTAAGGTCTAACTGGATGAAAATCAATTTTTTATGCACTTATGAGACATCATTGAATTGGAAATTTCACACCCATTTTGATGGGATAACAAAAGATGATCGAGACATGTCATATATGCCGTCTTATTCACCTTAAAAAAGTGTCCCAATAATGTCATATTTCGACAGCTATCAAATTAACCGTTTCGGATTTACGGGCGAAAAAAAATCCGCCAACCAATTGGCCGATTATAAATATGAAGCCAGATATCAAATGCACTAAGTTTCCCTTAAAACTTTCCCATTTGACCTTTTTGGAGGTACAATAGGAGCCGAGATCTCTGTATAGAGAAGCCAATTTGGGATACCCTGTATATATGTTCGTATGTACCATAGAGTAGGGTTGTTATAGCCGAATTTAAAAAATAACAGGAGTTGATGTTGGAAAATCCAGGACAATGCAGTTTAAAAACAGGACGCAATAGTAAAGTTGCAATAGTTACATTAATGTATAGTGAAAAAGTGTAGTGAAAACACTCGCGAGCCGTTGTAACATAACAATTGTAAAAGTGGCGTGGGATTTTTAACTCACATGATCTTATCAGGGCGCTTTAAAATAACAGGACGCTGATTAAAAACTATCAAAGACACTACAAAAACAGAACATGTTCTGGAAAAACAGGACAGATGGCAACTCTATAATACATAGTGATATAGATTTTTTTGAATTATGTTTAAAATTTAATTATATGTAAAATTTATCTTTCTATAAAGTTATACAAAGATAAATTTAAAGTTAGGTTGTAAGTATCCACCAAACCTATGTCACTTATAATCAACTATAATATAATTTGTAGGAATTATGCATAATATTGTTTGACTACGAGATTAACAAATGGGAAAATGATGAAATGTAGACTTGCAAACAATCAAATCATGAAAGCTGAGTCGTTGTCAGTGACCCTTTTTTTTGTTAGTAATTAGAGGAAGGGAATACTAAAATATTAAAAGAAGCAATTTCTTCTTAAAAATCATAACATATTTAATTTAAATTGAATTTGCCACAATAATTCATTATCGAAAATTAAATTGTAAAACTGTTATCTAATAACGAGCGAAATTTCATCCGATAGGTAATGAACCATCCAAATGGTAGTAACGTAAAGGCAAACTTGTCTCTCCATTAGCAACGGATGAAGAGACTAATCATCCACAGCCTAACAAGGTAAACTTTATTTCGAAATGAGCATAGAACAGTTTCACGTTTCGTGTGGATAGTCACCATCAACTTCATCACTAGCAACCGCTAGAAGCGCCCCCTCGAAAATGATTAAGTGTGATTAATTAAACTCGGTTGAAATTTAATTTGGAAGTGTCCGTATCAGCTTAATATAATAGTGTGTATATAAATTTATATCCAGGTATATCATATAGTAAAAGAAGGTATTAAGGGTATTACAGTATTTTCGTGCAGTATTTTAAAGTTTTTATAATGTTGACAGTGTGTTCCTTGTTTATAGCAAATAAATTCCTGAAGAAAAAATATTAATCACTCGTTAGAGTTGTGTGGGTGGCATAGCAAAATGTGTGATAATGTCCATAATTAGAAGAGGTAAAATTGTCAATTTGTTTTCCTAGTAATTAAATGAAATTTCCGGGACTACTTATGATGTCTCCTTCTTATCTTTTTCTAATGCAGTGTTCTGCCTGGTTAAATGAATTATTCCTTTATGTTATTTTGTCATTCCACCCTTTCCGTGGTTGGTATATGCTTCTCGTTCCTATTAGTGATTTGTCTCTGGCTATCCTCACTTCTCTGCTGTCAGTTATTCTGGCGATTGTTAATATTCTTTGTGCAGGAGATGTATCAGGTGTTATTTCGGCGATTAAACATCCTGCTACTTTGTTTTTGCATCCAGTTTTGAGTTTCTTTGCGATTTCTCAATAGTTGGATATTGTAATACCCAATTGAATTCCACGTTTGCTCTATGCTTCTGCCGTCTATTTATGATGAGATCTTTGCTAATTGCCACCAATGATTTAGTTTTTCTTTGTTGAGAAGAGAATAATTTAACACAAAATTGTCAATTTTTAAAATTTATAAGAAAGTTTAAAATTTGTTATTCAACTACATAGAAATGGTTAAATACCCCAAAGAATGGAACTATTTAGCGAAAATATAATGTTTAATGGACTACTCCTACTCTCTACCAGTCTACCAAGGATCAGCTAACTGCTTGAGCATGAAACAATTGGCAGCAGAAAGGCCGGGAAATGCCTTCGAGGCACGGATGGATCGTACAATAATAATTGGTTGCACTTTTTAAAATTTTCTGTTATTGTTTTTATAAAGTCTTAGACTTTTATCGTTTACCATTTAATAATATCTATCTGTTTAATTTTCTTTAGAATATTTTTTTGTATTTAAGGAAGAGATTACAAGAAGTTAATACAATATGAGCTTATATTTAAATGAGTTGTGTCAATCATCATGCATTCAGTGTCAAAAGTGAAAACTAAGTTACGTTGTACTTTCTTTCTGTGTAAAAAACAGCAGTCGTTTTCCCCAAAATTATTTTGGTACTCGTATTTAGCAAATTAATGATAAATAAACTAATTTGTTTTGTATGTAGGGGAAGGTGTATGAATAGATCAATACTGAACGGTATCTACATCATTAGTCAACAAGTCAAATTCAAATTCTCGATTTTTCTTTGTGTAGAAGAATTGTCAGTTACATTGGAAGACTTAAACACAGTGAAAATGGCGACATAAATGTTACCATTAAACAATTAATTAAACTTAAATTAAATTAGTCCGAGGAGCTAAATGATAATTTGAATTTATTAAAAGGAACATGAATGAATATTTTTAACCGACTTCATGAAAAGTATTTAATTGTTGTAGCAAAAATTATTTCTGCTTTTTAGTTAATTTGAAGTCGGTTTTTATTTCATGGTGTTCATTTGCGAATCATCAGCATTCCTAAGGAAATAATGTGTTAATGATGCAAATATATTTCAAAATATAACTTAATGGTAAGGTTAGTAAGGTTAGAAGATTATGTTTAGTGAAAATTTCCTTGTGTGTCGAGAGACCGTAGGAACTAATTCCATTATGCAGGCGGCAATCTACCTGCATATAATTCAACATCATCATTAACTTCAAAACATTTCTCAAACATCGAATTTGGTATGCAGCAGAGTTCCATTTGCTAGGCAACCTATCACACCGCTTATCAAAGGTTAAGCACTTGTCAACAGAAATTTTTATATCTATTTAACTTATGTGAAATTGGTTCAAGCTGATTGTTTGGTAGGGAATCTTATTCGTTTTTGTTTTTAATGGTTTAGGAATAGATCATTATTATCTTATTTTTTGAAGCACCAAGTTGCGATAATTTTGTTCATCTGTTGTCAGCTAATAATACTGGGCCCATTATCGATCCATGAGGCATGTCTACCTTAATCGTTTCATACTGACATTGAATGTGGCCTACGTTTAAATATTATTTTCATCTTGATACAGAACTAGATATCCATTTATAGAGTATTTCTCTTACGTCATACATGAGTGGGCTCCTGACGAAGTTCACTTTATGCTCAGGAACTCATGCTTATCCTCGGAACAAATTTTATGTTTTCTGTGAAGGATAGAAAGCAAGCTCATAATTTTTTGAAAATATTGAAACCACGTCACTGGTAAGAAAATATCAACTTTTTGTGAATAACATTTCTAAAAATTGTTATAATCATGCCAGCTTTTAAGGCATTTGGAATATACTTAAATTAAAACAGAAACTAATTATGGGAGAGATTAATTATATAACATAGAGAGAGATTATAGACATTATTTTTTTCTTAGTACGAATGGCAGCATTTTGTCATATCCACAAGAAGATTCATTTTTTAGCTTTTTCTGCCAAAATTCAAGTAGTTCGTAGTGAGAAAATACCCTTAAGAAAAAGGACACCCTATGTAAACACATTGTCGTTGCTGAAGAACGTGGAGTTCATTTGCGGTTTATCTATTATAAGATCTTCAAAGGAACTAGTTTGAAATATGTACTTGTTGTACATATTTCTTCATGTTATTAAAATAAATTGATTTTTCAGTGGAAAGTTTGATCTTATTAGTGATTAATATATTTGTGTCTATTAACTGACGTTTGGAAAAATGATAATTAATTAAGATAAGAAAGTTATTCAGACATTCGCTGTAAGCTTTGTCAATGTCGTAACTGGTACATACTTCATTCTAACTTTAAATTTTTTAATTCCCCCTTAAACGACCGGATCGCAGCATCATTAGAAGATCTTCGAAAATATTAGAATAAAATGCGTGAATGTTACCAACTGCTGACCTATAGCAAAACAGAAATCGGAGTCAAAACTAATTCCATATATCACAAAATCTTTTTCAAACCGATAAATTGGACATTTTAAGATTATTCCCAGTGTAAATTGTCACTTTCTTTTCTAAGTGAACAGTTTGAAGCTAAAGAAAAATCATTTACATATAAGACAATTACCGTATTTTTTCTCTTTTCAGGCATTTATGACGATAAATTAAACTATTTGTTGCTCTGGAAAACAAAAAAAACGACATTTAAAGTTAATTTGTCGATCGTTAAAGAAAATAAATTATTTTTTTCTAATAGTGAATTCAATGTCAGTCAAGACACATCAATGACATTTTAGAAAATACCCATAACATAAACATAAAGGGATCGCAGATATTCTGGCATTCCTTTACATAAATATATTAACGCTTTTCACTACTGTCCCCTCGAAAAAACAAATCGTATATATACAAAAGTTGAAAAACTTGTAAAACTGAAGTTATAATCGTCAATGAAACATTCAGCAAGTTCAACAACAATTAGAAAATGCAAAAAGTGGTTCATGAGAAGGATTTTTGAAATATTGGTAATGGAGCCTATCAAAATTCAAGAAAATACAGTTATAACACAAAAGTTTTGCAAGAAGTGATTCATCAGGAGGATTTCGGAAATATTAACATATCAACATTCAAGAAGTAGAAGGAGTTTTGCAAGAAGTGGTTCGTGATAAGAGGTTTTTTAAAATATTGGTCAACGAGTTAACACTATAAGAGGCTTTAAACCAAGCAAACTCAAACGGTTGAAAAAACAGTTTAACAATAGATATTAAGAAGATAATAGAATAACCATTGTGAAGAAACAAGAAGCACAAGAAGCAACAAACAAAAGTTTAAAAATAAATGATTAATAGATTAAATCTGGAAATGGGAATGGTTTTGGGGGTGTAGTCCAAATGGGATGAGAATCAAAACAAAAACAGATATGTCTAGATGGTAGCAATAATAATGTAGAGGTTGAAGAAATGCGCATGACTTATAGATAGATAAATGTTCAATATGTTCATAGTTCATACATAAAATATTTTAAATTGGATTTAGATATTTATATATATATATATTTCTTGAGGTTGAATTTTTTTGAATCTAATTACCATTAGGATAAAGTGAGATAACATAACTCTTGATTACATTGGTGATATTGAAGCTACTGTATAAATTCTTTGTTTTAGTAATTATTTAATCAGTTTGAAATAATAATTATTGCATTCTTTCGTTGCATTAGAAAATTAATCGTAAAGCGGAAATTTGTGGCTAAGCACTAAATAAGCAATTTATATATTAAAATAGGTCTTGTTTAACAGAAAGGAAGTGTACATGTTAAATACATATTACGAAATGTAACGCTTAGGTTAAAAATATGCTATTTTATTTAAAACAATATTGGATAGTTTATGTATATGCCGTTGGTTCTTTTTGTCGACTCAGATCAGATTATAACTTATCTTCGGTCCAATTGAACTCTATCTCGCTATTGCTCCCACTCACATACCAACAGAGATGTGGCGTGGAAAGTTTCAAAATTAGATGATAATACCGCTGAAATAATTCGACAAGATGTGTCACATGCTCTAAGAAAGTCAAAATCATCCAAAAGGAACCTATCTATAGAAGAAAATGAGGCCTTGAAACAACTTCGCCTCAACAAGGACATTGTTATTCTACCTGTTTATAAAGGAAACGCGACTGTAATTTTAGATACAGCGGATTATTCAAACAAAATACAAACATTGGTAAAAGATTCAGCATATTGTTGCGAAATTTACCTAAGCCGGCCCTGGTTTCATTTCAATACGACAGCGATCGCTGGGAGGACAAAAAAATTAATCTCGAAATAGCTCGGCAACTGTAGAATTGATAATGGATTGCACTGGAGGATTAGATGCTTATGTTGTATTATATTTGTGATATTCGAATCAGCTGTTGTGTATATTTGATGTAAATAAAAGTTCCAGAAAGTGGTAGTGAATATTAGTTTTTAAATTTTAATTAATTGAACCCACGGAGTATATAACAAATTTGGTGATCAGAAGTGCAGGATTAAGTGAAGTTAAAATCGTAATCGTATGGATTCCCTTAGCATGGAAAAAACGGACGAAACTACCAAAAGAATAATCAAACAGGTTACGCAGGGACTAGATGAAAAAATAACTCAGATTCTGGAAAAACGCGACAAAAAGGAGAAACAACATCAAGAAGAAATTCAACAAAGGTTAGTGAAATCTTTTAATGAAAACCATAAAATAGAATTAGAAAATCTTGTTTCTACGATGAAAAGCGAACAACAAAATCTTGTCACTGCCATGGAAGAAAAACAATAAAATTTAATGGAAGGATTATTCTCGAAATTTGAATTAACCAGACAAAATGATTTTAAAATGTTTGAAGAAAAACAAGAACAAATTGAATTAAAACGACACGAAACTGGAGAAAGAAGACAACTGCAATTTGAATAATTAATGCAAATAGTAGGACAAGTTAATGAAACAGTTAATGAAAGAATGCAAATAGTTGAGTCAGATATAAAAGAGGTAAATGATGACATTAAGACCATAAAAATATCGTGGACACTCTTGAAACCAAAGTGATGACCTCGATTCCATCCAAAGCCAGGTAAAATTTGAAATCAGTTCAATTCAAAACATAGTTCAAGATCAAATCAGTGCCATTAAAAAACAGTACAAAGTGAGGTACAAGATAAAATCAGTGCTATCCAAGACAAGCTAGAAACAGAAAAAAAAATGCAACAGGACTTACAGCGAGGAAAATACAAGAACACCATGAGTACCAAAGGTTCCGTCAGCAAAACACCCACATTTGATGGCAGCTCATCTTGGCCCATGTATAAACAGCAATTTGAAGCCATGGCTACAGCTAATGGATGGGATAACCAAGAAAAATCTACATCTCTTGTAATTTCTTTAAGAGGTTCAGCCTTAGAACTCCTCCAAAGCATTCCAGTTGATGAACAAGGCAATTTTGACAAGATCTTCGCTATCCTGGACAAGAGATACGACAATCAATCCCTGAGCCAAGTACACCAGATGCAACTAAGCGGAATAATGCAAAAATCCGGAGAGAGCCTTCAAGAATTAGAAGCAGAGATTAGACGTTTAGTGCACTTCTCCTACCAAGACCTGCCAGAGGAACAAGGATCAATTGGCCACGCATAGCTTCAAGCACTGTTGGCTGGTATGAACAAACTATTAGAACAGTCACAGAGAACTGATACCAGAAAAGCGTGTTACCGTTGTGGACGGCACTTTCAACGCGACTGCAGAGTCAGGCTACCTGAACGATCACCGACCAGGGGAACCAACAGAACATGTCCAGGGACCGTCAGCTAGTCAGCATAAGGTGGCGAATGTTGACTAACCCTCCACCAGCCCCCAAAACGTTATCCACCGGCGAGTCTATGTCAATACAGGGTGAAGCAGATATAGTACTGCAGATAGGGTCCTGGTAGCGAATATTGAGGACGATTTTATACTGGATATGAACCCAATTAGCAAGCATGGATTTATGTTCGACCCGAGATATGATGTTCTTCGGTTTCTAAATGAGGAATTTGTATTGACACGGCCCGTTAACAGCTCATCGACCTCCATAAAAATTGTGGCAAAGTCTTCAGCTAGAATTCCCGGTCGACCGGAACAGATTATTCATGGACAGCTAGACAGCAATCCTAGAAGCTGCGTTGGAATGGTGGAGCCCGTACACTCAGCTCATGACTACTTACTTGGACGGGCTATAGTTAAAACCGGACGAGATATACCAGTTAGAGTCCTGAATTTGTCCAACAACGACATCAGAATTGCCAATGGTCAAGAAATAGCTTGTTTCGAGCCAGTCGAGACCATCATCAATTGCGAAGAAGGGTACCAGACATCGGTGAAGGAGACAAGGCCCAGTAAAGAGTTCCTACAATAGTTTGCTGACCATTTGACAGACCTGACACCAGAGGAACAGAAGAAAGCCAAGCAATTTATCACAAAGCACTGGCAAATTTTTAAGTCAAGATGGAACAACCGGGCGCACCAACATCATCCAGCACCGAATAGATACCGGGAAGGCCCAACCCATCAGAATACCAGCTAGGTGACTAACATTTGGGCAACAACAGGCAGTCGAGGAAAACATCGAGTCTATGTTACAAAATGGAGTTATTGAGCCATCCATCAGCCCATGGTCCGCTCCCGTCGTGCTAGTTAAAAAGAAGGACTGAACTACCCGATTTTGCGTGGATTACAGAAAGCTGAATGACGTCACCAAGAAAGACAGCTATCCACTACCCGAATCGATGACATTTTGACCACACTAGCAACCTCCCGTTAGTTCTCCACACTAGACCTAAAAAGTGGATATTGGCAGGTTGGTCTACACGCTAACGTCAGAGAGAAGACAGCGTTCTCCACCAGTAAAGAGCTGTTTCAGTTCACGGTCATGCCCTTTGGGTTATGTAATGCTCCCGCAACATTCGAGAGGCTATTGGAGTATGTACTGAGCGAGTTAACATGGAGGACGTGCTTAGTATACCTCGATGACATTCTGGTCATGGGTCAGACATTCGACGACCATCTGAAGAACCTAGGAGAAGTATTCTCCAGAATTAATAACGCCAACCTGAGACTCAACTCGAAGAAGTGTTCCTTGTGACACGATACACCTGTTAAGCGCGATAATAGTGTAACGGCTTGCTTTTGATCCCTCTGGTTTTCCGGGAGGGTGTGAGTACTATGTTTTTAGCTTGAACACTCACTTTTAGGGCGTCAGCCTGGGAGGACACAAAGAGAAAAGATACTAAATTCAATACAAGTTTATTTCAATATTCATATAAAATACAATGGTTCCCTGAAGGGGTAGAAAAATTTAACAATGGTTCCCTAAAGGGGAGAAAAGAAATGAACAAGTACTTTCAAAATGTGCTCAATTTAATTACTTACAGAGATCTGATATTTATGGGAGTATGGTCGAAGGCTTCTGAGTTGGCCTGGTTGCTGACTATTAGCGGTAATCGACTATTTGGTCGGCCTGTTGTAGATCCACTCGGCACAAAGATTCCCACTCTGTGATATAGATGGAAGTATGGACAGATGGCTTCGTGTTGGTCTGATTGCTGGCTCGTAAGGGTACTTGGATGGTTGGCTGTCTTAGTGTGGACTAGCCCTCCCCGTGGAATCAATGGTAGACCCACTGAACGTCTAGAGGCTGCGTGCCCCTTTCCGAGTCAGGAATCCGCACTAACGAGGACAAGATACAAGCTATCCGTGATTGGCCAGTCCCAAGAGACAAGCATGAACTCCAAAGCTTCTTGGGCCTCTGTTCCTACTACAGATGATTTGTTGAGAGATTTGCAACCATTGCCGCGCCTCTACATTGGCAGACCACTGAGAAAGAGACCTTCCTGATTGATTGCGAGACATCATTCAGACGACTGAAGGCAGCACTATGTTCCAGCCCAATCCTAGCCTTTCCTACACAGTCCGGCAAGTTCATTTTAGACACCGACGCCAGCAACACAGGTTTAGGGGCCGTCCTATCCCAGGGGCAAGATGGTGAAGCGAGGGCGATCGAGTATTATAGCCGTGGATTCTCGAAACCGGAAAGAAATTATTGCGTCACCAGAAAAAAACTTCTTGCATTTCTACAAATACATCTATGGTCGTCATTTCTTAATCCGAACAGATCATGCCGCACTCAAATGGCTGCTGGACATGAAGACACCGGAAGGACAACTGGCCAGGTGGATGGAGAAATTACAGCAATATGATTTCAAGGTGGAACACCGTGCCGGCCGTTTACACAATAATGCCGATGCCCTATCCAGAAGACCCTGTAGAGCAGAATGCGGACATTGTCTGCAGACGGAACAGCGAGAGGGTATCTCCATTAGACAGATCCGAGTGCAGGCCAATGACGATTGGACAACGGAACAGTGCATCCAGGACCAAATCTTGTCACTCAAAACGAGAGGGGCACCCAGGCCACGATAAGACGAGGTAGCTAATACTCGTGCGTGCTGAAATCGTTATGGGCCCAATGGGACTCTCTAAGAGTAGAGAATGGAATGCTCAAGCGAGTTTGGGAAAGCACTGATAGCCGAGAAACCAAGTCCTAACTGGTAGTTCCTAAGAAAAAGGTACCAGCTATCCAGACCGAAGTACATGATAGGATTACCGGGGGCCATCTGGGCATGAACAAAACCCTAGACAAAGTTCGCCAACGATACTACTGGGTAAATTACTTCGAAAACGTCAGAGCTGGGTGCCGGAAATGTGACACCTGTGCAGCCAGTAAGGTCCCGAAGACCCGGAGCAAGGGCAGAATGCAGCAGTACAATGTGGGCATCCCATTTGAGAGAATTGCCATCGATGTCGCCGGTCCGTTTCCCGAGTCTGAGAGGGGAAACAAGTACATTCTGGTCGCAATGGATTACTTCAGCAAATGGCCTGAGGCATATGCGATACCCAACCAAGAGGCAACCACGGTAGCGACGATGCTAGTAGAACAACTATTCCGCAGGTTTGGCGTCCCGATAGAACTACATTCAGATCAGGGGCGTAACTTCGAATCGAATGTATTCTAGAAGGTCTGCACGATATTGGGGATCAACACCATTGCACCCACAGTCAGACGGAATGGTGAGAAGATTCAACAGGACCTTGGAACAACACCTATCCAAGGTCGTCAGCAATAACCCAGCCTGATTGGGATGAGCATATTCCCCTATTCCTGTTGGCATATCGCTCAGCCGTACATAATAGTACAGGCCTGAATCCAGCCAGGGCCTATTTGGAAAAGAGCTTCCCAAGACATTAACGATTATGCCGACCAGCTCCGACATAACATGCTGGCAATACACGAATTAGCCCGAACGCAGATGTTGCCCACCAGTGGCCGGATGAAGACGACCTCAAGGCCAATTCAGTCGGGTTCCAGGAGAGGGACAAAGTCTGGCTATACAACCCCCAACAGAGCAAGGGTAAATCTCCAAAGCTTACACCCGCCTGGGATGGTCCATACGAGGTGGGCAAGAGGCTTAATGACGTCGTCTACCGGATCCGTCGAAATCCCAGGGCTAAGTTGAAGGTGGTCCATTTAGATCGACTCGCTCCATACCATGGAGAGGATGTTTCTGACCGGGACGATCAGAATTAAAGTGTTGCGAAATTTACCTAAGGCGGCCTTGGTTTCATTTCAATACGACATCGATCGCTGGGAGGACAAAAAAATTAATCTCGAAATAGCTCGGCAACTGTAGAATTGATAATGGATTGTACTAGAGGATTCGATGCTGATTTTAAAAGGAGCGGTCCATCATCGCAGCAGTGAGTTAGTGCGGCGAATAGCTTATGTTGTATTATATTTGTGATGTTCGAATGTGTATATTTCATGTAAATAAAAGTTCTAGAAAGTGGTAGTGAATATTAGTTTTTAAATCACCACTCTAACCAGTAATAGCAAACCTGTTTATGGAGATCTTTGAGGAGTTGGCATAAAGAACAGCAACTATTAAACCCAGTTTATGGTTGCGATATGTGGATGATACATTTGTGATTTGGCCTCATGGGAGGGAACACCTCAACCCATTTTTAGACCACCTTAATGGCATCCATCACAAAATAAAATTTACTATCGAGGTTGAAGCCAACAATCAACTGCCATTCCTTGATGTTCTGATAAATAGGAAGGAAGATGGAACCCTTGGCCACACAGTATATAGGAAAGCAACTCACACCAACAGATACTTTCATGCTAATTCTCATCACCACCCAGCCCAACTACAAGCCGTCGTCAAGACTTTAGTAACCAGATCACAAAGACTAGCTGACCAGGATAACATCCAACAGGAAATTGACAGTTTAAAAACAGCTCTGAGGCAAAACGGATTTACAGACCGAAATATACAAAGTGCCCTAGAGTCAAAACCGAGACAAACAGACGAGGAGCATGAGACACCAATTACCAAGGCTTATTTACCGTATGTCAAGGGTACCATGGACAATATTGCAAGCATTCTACGGAGACACACTATCGATACTATTTTCAATACAGACAGAACATAAGCACGGTGTTGGGGACTCCGAAGACGAGGATCCCTTTAGAACAACAGGGAGTGTACGAGATTCCATGTGCAGACTGCCATAAAACCTATGTGGGGCAAACTAACAGAAGAATTCAAGCTAGACGTGATGAACACCAGAACGCCATAAGAAGGCAGGGAAAAACAACATCCATTGCGGAACACCTCACTACGACGTCACACCGACCAGAGTACTGGCAAATATAGAACACCCGAAATCAAGACTTGTAAGAGAGGCAATTGAAATAGCGAAGAGGCCTCACAGTCTAAACGCACGCAATGAAATCCAGAACTTATCGAATTGTTGGAAAATTCTATTAAACACCATACCGGCCCGGACCCGTCCTATAACAACTCAACCAAATAACCAATCAGCAAGCGGGAGGCGTGGCCACTGAGCACGAAGGGCCAATCACACGCAGCCGTTCATGGTGCCAACAGATAGGAGCCGACCCGCGACTATATAACAGCGCGCGCGCTCCTGAAGATCTTAGTATTCGAGTAACTAGAAGCGAAAGCAGAAGGCTACGAGAATTATGTGACTCTGCTTATTAGAAGGGACTAGGTGACTAAAAGCCAGAAGCTGTCAAGGACTGAGAGTTAAGGCAGATTAGGAGCAGTAAATCTCATTTCATTTTTCAGCATACACGCACAGATAGGAGTTCCCGGAGTCTTTCTCACCAACAAAAATCATTTCCGGGTGGCGGTAGCGTTACCCCTTTTCTCTCATGTCTTTTCATACAGGGTTGCAGCTGTAGATTAAAAAAATAATAGACATATATTACTAGTTTAGTCGCCAAGGTTACACAGTAAGGCTGTGAGTAACTACACTAGTAACAGCGATAGTATTTCCTGACGACCAGGAAGGAAATTATTATACTAGGTAAGAGAATTAACTTAAATAATTATTACCTGATAATTTAATCATCGTGAATAGTTTTTCTTAAAGAGTTATAATTTGTTATAGTAAAATTTCAATAAGTGAGAAGGTATTGTTGCGCTTAACTAAATTCAAAAAAAAAATTCTCAGAACAAGATAAAATTTTACAACATTGGTTGTTCAGCGCTGTTATTCCGATTTTTTTCGTTCTCTTTATAATTTTCTCATAAAATTGTAATAAAAAAAATAAGGGCTGAAAACCTCCTTCACCAACTTAAATTGGACGCTTATGACTTGCATGTCGGAGTAGCACATGTTAATTAACGTATTATTTTCGACCGTTTTGTCAATAATAGAAAAACAGTATTGTTTGAGCCCTTTTAAGGGCATATAACTGCCTAAGCCTGCAGTTTAGGACACATGTTAATAGGGACTTTTGGCTTATTTTAATGAGTTCTATACACAGCAGAAGCTTATTTTAGAAACACCTTCTATACAATAATTTTGGATCTGCATTGATTATGAGTAAGTCTATAAGTCAGTTATGACATCCTCTTTTATATGTATACATTGTGTACAATGTGTCCCAGATAAAAGCAAGTACATGGGGATTTCCGAAACGGAAAGAGATACAGGGTGGCTTAATAGAGAAAAATATTTAATTTAATTGAAAAAAAATGCTCTGATAATTAGGTTACTTTAAAAAGTCACAATTATTTTGAAAAAATATTAAACACTAAACAGATAAAACAAAATAAATATTAAAGTTTTGACAGAGCGATATATAGCTATAGCCAATGGCTATGACAACCAATACGGCATTTTGTTTCACAACCAACAAAGTGAAAAACAGTTTTTTTTTAAATAATTTACATTTTATGTCATCCAAAGATAGGACTGCTATACATGGTTGAGAAGCTCTTCTTATATGTTATTCAATGACATATAAATCCAATATGATAGCTACAAGAAATAACAAAGTTGGTTATGGTTGAAAACAATCTAGAAGGCCTAGAAAGAATTCGTTAACGTCAATCAATTTGCCGTAGTCGCTAACATAAATCTACCAAATTTCATAAAATTTGTTCACAAGATCGCGAATATATTGCAATTTTTCTAAAATCATAATTTTTTGTTTTTTCTCGATATTTTGAAAACCCCTGTTGATATGTTTAATTCCGATATACTACATGATTGGGCTTGGAATTGTGCAACTTTTTTCTCATTTAAGTATCTCTTGCCGTTTTAGAAATCCCCTTTTATTTGGTTTTATCTGTGACACATCATATAGACCGTATGGGGTCGGAATCTCTCATAGTACAATTTAGGCGTGTTGAAGAAATCGGTACATAAATTAACATAAAATTGAGTCACAAACGAAGAAATCAGATTACATTCATATTCCTTCTATTTGGAAGTCGGTTAAAAATAATTGCAACTCATGTTTAGTTTAATGTGTTTCTATATTGTACCGCAAGTATATTAGTCACCCAAGGAATGCCCCGTATATTTACAAAAAGTTTCTACTGCAAAATATTACATATAATATATGCGGACTTTGGAACTTTGGATATACCAATTCTAGCCTTAAACACCAAAATCCTGACTGGAGTTATAGATGAATTATTTGGGACTAGCAAAATATTTCGGCGGTGTTTTGATGAACATTTTTTTTCAATAACATATTAAAATCAGTGGCAGTTTAGCTGGTTTCGTTAAAATTTCTTATTGGAAAGTTGATCAGAAACTTATATAAAGTGTCACCAATTAAATATTCCTCGCTGAAAGGAGGCAGATGTTATTTCACATCTTTTGTTTCTATAGTTGTAAAAGTTTACATTACTTCAGAGAACACTGAAAAAGATGTAATGCGAGATAACCTTAAAAGGATATTCAGTCACCCCTAAGGCCGCCCCTTTACTGCAGTCATTTCTCGTGCTCTGTAAAACATCGTAATTGCAATCAAAAGCGAAATAGGTTGACGGAGTAGTATAACTCGGCTCGCATTGTGAAAGGATGCACTTACTATTTTACTTCCCCTCAAGCTCGGCTCTTTGCTAGCTGTCATGTCATATTTTATGTTTATGCTTTTTCGTTTTCCATCTCTAATCTTTCATCGCTGCATCAGCAAGGTGTAAATATTCCATTTGGTGCTGTCTGTAGCTCATAAAAAATTTATGACATACGTATGTGTAACGGGGGTTGAAATGGTATGGGCTTTTAAGGTACAGTTTAATGTTACTTTTTGATTATCTGCACTATTAGTGTGTCATAGTGCAATTTAAAATCTATGTGAAAACACTAGGTTTAATCCAGATTTATTACTAAACTGAAATTAAGTCAAGTTGATAGCTTCGAGGCTTCAATTGAATGTTTTCTTCGAAATAATTCGTTGTTATGGAGGTGATAGAATTTTATGTAAGCAACAGACAACGATAGACATAAATAAATCCGAAATGGGGAATCAAAAATGTTTCACTGTCCCATTAAGACTCTTGTTGAACCCTAAACTCAAGGAAGTCTTTTAAAAAACTTCTTTTTATATAAATTCCTTTACGCAGATGTTATCTGTGATCAAGTTTCAGTCCAGTTCTTTTACTTTTTTCTATTGTCCGTAGTAACATTTTTTTCTTATCAGACTTTTCTCTTCTCAGACTTTTTTCTTCTAACTACTAGTTTTTGGGCAGAAGTCTTTCCTGCACTACTAATTCTCATTGAATTTTGCTTGTTTCTATTTTGTTATTTAAGTGACTAATTCTTGATATGCAATTTTTTTATTTCTACTTGAATTTAATTTCCCACAGATTTAATTTCAGGTTTTGACATCCATACATTATGGTTGGTGCTGCAATTCCGTTGTAAACTATTGTATTAATTCTGGATTAATTTCTTCTTTCCTCTGTACTAATTTTTGTACATATAGTAAAGTAATTTCTTGTTTTACTGCATTTAATTGTTCTATTTTATTTTACATACTAATGTTCTGCTGATGCTTAGAACATGTTATCTAAGTCCATTATATATAGTTCTTTCCCGTGCAGAAATGCCAGTTCTATCACTTTACCACTTCCAATATGTGAGCGTTTGTCTGATGTTCTTTCATATAGGTTTTTGTTGTTTTATATCCTTCTTGATTTTCTTGGATAAAATAGTGACGCCTATTACAGGGTGATATTTTACTCTATTTCCCTTTTTATTTAGAGGTAAGACGTTTTTCTCGCAATCTTCACATATTATTACGAGGTGTGATTCTCTAGCCATGATATGCGAATTATCGATAGAGGTACAAGATCAACAAAGGCTAATTGATTTTATTTTACATTCCAAGTGGAGGGTTCGCAATTAAATAGCCTAGTATTGTGAAATAAGTTAATAGAACAAAATTGGTTTGTTTATAACTTGCATAATGCCCATTTTAAAGTAAAAGTTGCATTGTTTACTTAATATGATATAATAAGCATGACTTTTATTGGGAATACGAGGCATGTTATAGAAGTTTAAAAAAGAGTTGCAGAAACAAAAAAAAATGCTTTTGTTCAAAAGAGTTAAGAAAAACAACAAAACTTTATTAATAATAATGAAAAAGAATTGACAATTAGAAGGAAAAATAACAATAAATTATTAAACCACTAGATTTGACGAATAACAATATTTATTTTTAAACAATGAAATTCAGTTAATAAAAAGATCAGTTGATTACATGGTAGAAAAAATAGAAAATTTCCCGATGGGACATAATGAGATGAAGCTGTTTATGAGAAGTAATTACAAAATGTTCTTTGGTGAAACCTTTCATTTTCGATGGCCTTTCTTTTCGGTCCATGCTTAAAAGTAATTTTGAGGCAGTTGCTATTGTCACTTGATGGAATAATAATGAATTGGACACATCTATGTTGATTGTTCAATGTTTTTGTCCCTATAACAAACAGTAACCCAGGGGCCCGATTCTTGAAACTATGCTATAATAAGCATGCTATGCGATCAAAATGGTCGTATATGGCCTTGCAGTTGTACACGAAGTTTGTTCTATTGCGGGCCAAATAGGTATTCTCGAATTGGTAGACGAGACAATAGACTCCAATAGAGTCTTTGGACATATAAAATTAAAATATGGGTAATTGCCAGAACTTCTTCAATATCTTCCATTTTACGTAGAAAAAGTCAAAATTTCGTATAGGTTTCACCAAATCTCTTGTCGTACACTACCTTCGAGAATATTAAATAAACGTCAATTATGACAAATTTATTTGGTATTCTCGAAGGTCGTGTAGGACAAGAGGTTCTAACGGTCAAATGTATACGAAATTTTGACACTTGCAGTCAAATTTGTAGGTCAGTTTTTTTTTGTATTGTTGTGTTGGGCAGACGAAATTAATTTATTTACGCTATAAATTTTATAATTTCTACGTAAAATGCAAGATATTGAAGAAGTTCTCGCAATTCATCATATTTCAATTTTATATGTCAAAAGTCAGTATTTTCTCGTCTACCAATTCTAGAATACCTGTTTGGCCCGCAATAGAACAAATTTCGTGTACGACTGCAAGGGCGTATACGACAATTTTCGTCGCATATCATGGTTCCAAGAATCGGGCCCCAGGCAGGTTTTTGACATTGATCCACCATACTTCATTAACATAAATATATGGAGAAAATGCCAATGAATGGGCAGAATAATCTCTAAGAATGATATATGATACTGATAGCATTTTGACAATCAACAATAAATATGACTTTATTGAATACATCATATGTCTGAAGTTTAAAAGTTTAAAAGATATTCATTGTTTTTAGATATTTTGGAAACAAAGAGCGCCAGGTCAAAAAATGCTAGGATTTTTCTGACTAAATCTTGAAGCTTCCTAAATCTTTGAAAACATTATACGGCGTGCTCGAAAATAGTGTAAATCATTTTTTTCTAATGGCTACCCCTCTTTTCTCAACGATAATGGAATCTACGCTAAAAATATAGGGAGAGTTTATGCTTGCAACCACATACCTAAATTAAACGTTTAAAGATTTGGTAACGAGGATTACTTCAATTTGATTATAATTTACGGGGAATGTGATACAAGTTATTATTAAAGAGGCTGTAAAATCTTTCGTTCGTCATACCCGGATAGACCAACACCCACTCATGACACATTGACGCTGCTTATTCAAATGCCGAAAGAGATACCTGTGATGAATATTCAGAGGATTCTAAAAAAACATAACTATCATCCGTATTCATTCCCATTAGTTCAGAATTTAAGAGCAGGTGACGCTCAAAGAAGAAATGATTTTTGCGACTTCATATTCTTCAAAATTCAGGAAGACGAAAATTTCTTACACAAAATAATTTCGATAGATGAGGCAAAATTTATAAAAAATGGAATGTTCAATCCAGAACTCACATGACTGAAGTGATATTAATCTACACATATTTAGAGAAAGAGAAGTGTCAAGCTTACTGAAGTTTCAACGTTTTTGCTGCAATTTTGCCGGTGCATTTGTATGAGATCGAAGGGTGTTATAAAAAAATATTTTCAGTTTTATTTTTAGGTTGGAGATATCTTGAAATTTTAGAAAATTATTTACATTCAAAAGATTTGACCTGGAATCAGCTGTGGTATTAACCCGACCGAGTCGCACCTCGTAATATTGCATTGTGAATAACTTTTTAGACAATCATTTTGAATATCGTTGAACAGTAAACAATAGACCTCATCGAGGACCTTCTCTCAATTTATTGATGCAACAAAATAGATAGTTGACATGAAAAGTTTTCTATCATGTTGTGTTGCGTCCCCGTAACTTGTTTGTTCTTAGTTTTTAAAGTTGATTGAATTATTCAATTGATTTTTAAACTTGTGCACCTTTTTCAAAAACTCTCCGTCGCGCCAATGCTAACTTATATTTGTACATTTTTTTGTCTCTAAAAACAGAAAGAACTATGAGTCGTGTTGTGACCACCGTCCAGTTCGGTAACTTACTCTCCCTTTGATTCCGTCTTAAGACGGCCGCTTTTTGTTGTTATTATGGTACGATTTCGCGAGTTATTAGTTCCGGTCGTAACACCCGATAAACCGCTTTCATTTTGTTACTTTTTTGTCTACAAAAGCCCATCAAGAACCAAGAAAACACCACCTGCAGGGCTTCGACTTAAAAGGTCAGTGATTAACTTTTATTTGGTGATTTTATTTATGCAACGCTACATTGTTTTATTGATTGTTCCGCTAAAGGTCAATTACATACTTGTATTGAACCAGCATTGAACTAAAACCGCAACATCTAATTCATACACTTTTTTCGATATTATATGAAATGTGCCATCGAAGATATATCATGTAACGTGTAAAAAAATTGAAGCCTTCATGAGTAATCTTACGATTTAGTTGATGGAGATTATGTACCTCTGAAACTGTGGAGTTGCAGTGGCTAGAGTTGTTTTTTTTGTAGGCTCACTGAACCACTTGGTGTTATGGTGCCTCCTGGACTACCTTGTCCGTTGTCTGTTCGACTTTTCGCTAAGCCGGCGATATCCAGGACAATGCTTTTTTGTTAGCACCGTACAATGTCAGTTAAGTTTGATGCCATCCATAAAATACTTTTCTTCTTAAAAATCAGTTAGATTAATTCATATCCTCTAATTTGTAATTTATCTGAAGCCGCTCCTGTACTGTTAAGATTTACGCATGTTTGGTTCATTTGAGTAGGGTGATTTTCTGATTCGAAGAACGCAAACTCGGGAAGAGAGTGAAGCCGTGCCTGGCTGTTGAGCGATTTCTGTAGGCTATCAAAATGGGGTTCCCTTAAGTTAGTTGTTCGATTTTTCCGCGTCAGGAAATGATGGCTGATTTATGGTATTATTCGGTGAAGAATATCGTTATAAAGAGACGTTGATGGTTGAAATTTCTTTGGATAAGATTAGCCCTTCGTTGTGAAGGTAAGCGATTTTAGCGAAATAAATTCGTCACGTGCCAATTCTATTCTAGGATCTTAGGGAGGATTTTCCCTCTACGGTGAATTTTGAGTTACCGTGGATTTGACCTACGGTGGATTTTTCCAGGTTTTGAATCCAGTTTTACGGTGGACCTGTTGTAAGGTGGATTCGTTTTACGGTACGTTGTTCTACGTTTGGAGCCATGTTCTAACTAGGATGTTAAACTTAGAATTTTCTACGTTTTGGGACTGTTATTTTCGAGATGGAATTTTGAAGTTATTATTTTGTATGGAACCGATTTAACCGTTTAATGGAATTCAACTGATATCCAGTCGGTGATGAATTAGTTGGAAATATTTGGCTTTGAGTTTCCAGGATCAAGAAAACAGTACAGATATTCATGTCAATATCACAAGTGATAGTAAATTTCAGAAACATTTAATAAGGTAAGGTTTCAATTTGTCGACAGATTATACCATTTTCCTTTTTAATCAAATCATTTTGATTAGGTGATTATTGTTGAGTACATTTTTTGTAGATTTCAGGTAGAAATTTTTTTGTAAACATTTAAATTTTCAAGGTGATTTTTAAGTCAGATTTGTAAATATTCCCTAATGTAAACTGCAGATTTAATTAATTTTTTTGAAACAAACTTCTTTATTTTTGTATTTACATTTTGCATATTTTTTATATACTTAACCTATCGATTGTGAAAGAATTTTTGGAAGCACCAATGAAAGTATTGCTATCGCTATAGCCGATGTGATTACATCATAACAGCATACTATTTTTTTGGTTTTTAAGGTGTGTTCACTTATAGGTTTTCAACTAAATGGCTCCCTAAATTATAAATAATATTTTTGCGTTTTACTATTTTACCCACGCCCATATGTTCCCGATGAACACCAGCCGCCTTAGCACATGTGAACAAATCAAGGTATGATTTATGTTGATTTTTGAGTCTTTCAAATTTATGATACCAGGTTTGGGTCACAATGTCTAAATGTTTTTCGTTTGTATATTTATTAGCGACCACCACATAAACCTTTGGAATATACGAGAAAACACAAATACACTAAACTGTAGAAAGTTAACTCGACAAGCCTGTTTCGTTATGGTCGCCATGCGTAATCTCAGCTAACTTTGCAAAAACCGTAATTTTCGCTTTTAGTGTGTAGAGTTTGGTAACCTGTACTTGTTATTTATCATTCAAAAGCTCTTGACAAGATTCTCCAAAAATGCAAAAGTCCAATAAGAAATTTCAAAATTCATGAAAATATCTCGAAAAGAATGCAAGCTGACATTTTCGTTAAATTCTTCTAAATAAAATGCCTTAATAATGTAATATTCCTAAAGGCGTAGCACTCGCATTTATTGAATTATAGGAGAAAATGAAAAATGGACATATTTAGTTTTTGCTGGTTATCTTAAAAACCAGCACAGATAAATCATATCTTCGTGAAGGATTGAACTAGTAATAAAATTCTCTACAAGTTTCTTAATTTAACCATGTTTCTAGCTATAACTGTTCTGGTGATAGCAATAGATCTAATCCAAATCTTGGACACAATGTATATACAAGAAAGGAAATTATATTTATGAAGAGCTGTTTGTCAAAGAAAGTAATAAAGCAAACCTGGATTGTGGTATTTTATGTTAAAATTTAAAATACGTACGTATTTCAAATATTCATTTAACTTTACCACAATTAACATTCTGTACCTATAATATTTTAATTCTCAAAAACTTTTCTTAATGAAATTTCAAGAGTAACTAAATTAAAAATTCGTCGGTAACTAATTCTTCAATCCGTATAATCAACGAAGTTTGAGAATACATAATAGTTCTTTACCCGAAGGCAAATTTGAATTTTTTTGTAGATACATTTTTCAATCGCCACCCTTCAATAAACATAGATCGCAAAAGTTTTATGTTTTTAACTAATTCGAATTCCGCTCTCACGCACTTTTTTCGTATTTCCAAAGGGACTGTCACTTTTCACGAGAAAAAGTTCTAATTCCGATTCCGTAAGGAGTACACTTGAATACGTAATTATGGAAGTTGCTTTCTAATCGAATATTGAAAACGTTTAATGGCCAAATTGGAATTTAATTCAGGAGGAAGTTTTTGCAGACTGCTGTAGTTAAAGCGATTTGGTATAAGGGTTACTTGATAACAATTAGAAGCGTTCTTGGCAGCGATAATCTGGTTAAATGTAACTTGGGGAATAAAAAATATTAATATGTTGAGCCGGTAGGTTGACCCTCCACAAGAAAATCGTTTGTAAATAGTTTAAAGTTCGAAACAGTTTTAACATCATTTACCTTCCTATTTAGCAGTCACTTGAGTAATTAGAAGTGACGTCTCAGTCTCAAACAAGAATACAAAAGAAGAGTGGAGTGCTAACTAACGTCTTAGTAATTAAAGTTCTGCTACCTACGTTAACTGGAATTACGTATGAAGAAGGTTAGTTTTTGCAAAATCTGTCTAGATCAGCTTTTTGTTAAAATCTTCTAGACCAGTACTGGCGATTTTTAAACTATATTCCGAATAATATCAATTATCCAGACTTGCCATAGAATAATAATATATTTAAACAAATTAATCACCGAGAATTTTTGAATTGTATCTATCGGTTTAATTGTGACTAAGTGATGGAGACGAAATACCCATAAATGTAATGTGAGATTGAAGATCAGAATGCAATTACAAAAATTATCTTGAGCAACAGTTTTTTTGACAAAGTGCTCTAGTTTTTATTGTTTAGTTCTCGTATTCTTCTTTGCGTTTCATATTTATAATAATTCACAGGCTTTTCTGAAAGAATTCAGGCCATACGTAGAGGATTACCTCCAAGGTATCAGGACAATTACAACAATATTTATAAATTGCTTCCTTATCATTAAACAGATCAGTATGTTGAAATATAGATTCACACATATTACACAAGAAAAATTACTGAGTTTATAAATTTGTACACCAACTTCTAACTTTAATTTAATAAACGTTTTAGTGTTGTTGATATCCTACTAAGCAGCGGTCGCAAACAAAAATTGTTTATTGTTAGACATTGGTCAATTTGACGTGTCCGAATTTGGGGATCTGTTTTTGAATATTTTTTTTTATTTTAAGAGATTTGTTAATTGATGTGTCTCGACTTTTGGAGAGTCATGCCCCTATGACATCCTTGCTTGGACCGCCACTGGTCATACTTTCAATTTCCCGGCCCGTCAAAGCTTGGACAATGAGATAACTAATTTTTGACACTGGGATATAATAAGGTTCGCCATCCTTGTTTTAGACAATATCTGAAATAAGTCTACCCATGCAAGCTATATCAAAAAGGTATAGATAATTACCAAAGACTATTTTCATAATTTTCACTGGATTGGCTAGAATTCTGTAATAGAAGTCGACTACGTTGGGCACTAATTTGTTTAACCAAAGTGGTTGTGTTCAAGAATACCAAGCCACTTGTTTTGGTTTTGGCTGATTTGGACACCACATCCATCTAAACGATACCCACAGGCGATATCAAATAAGAGATAAATTTAACAATTTATTTGACAACAAAAACATGGTTTCAAAATAACAGTTTCTAAAAAAATTGAAAATGCAGAAAAATCTGTAGTTACGTTCCACCTCGTGATGTACCTTAATAGAATCTACATAATTGAAACTAGTGAAATCGATTAAGCTGTTTCACGGATTTCAGTTTTTCCGTTTTGGTGCCAAAACTAACATTATAAATAATTATATGTGGCCACTTCGAGATCGTCCTTAACAGAATACATTTTACGTTATCCAAATCGTTTTGGAGTAATCGGTTAGCATAGGTCCATAAAAAATCTCGATGAAGTGAGTTCTTCTTACTTTTTAGCCGCCTTCAATTCAATTTATTCAAAATAGGTATACACATCACATGTTAGTTGTAGTCATACATATCATAACAATATAATTAAAGTAATAATAATGATATTGATAAATAAATATATCTAATCTAAGATTACACTTTTTTTTGTGTTAATTATACTAGTAATTAAATACTTATATTGTAGTGTCAATTCCTTTCATGACCACACAAAGTTGTATTTTATAATTGCCTTACAGCAAGCAAGTTCTTACTAACTTCTATTTTTCTGTCGGGAATGTGATGACAATGATATTACAAATGTCGAGAATATTGTAATGTTACACTTCGGGTCCAGTTCAGTTCTTGGATTTATTTAAAAACAAACTCCAACACACTATAATTTATTTCCACTACTTTAATTTATATTCACAGAGCTATTTACAATTTATCTTGAACACTTTATCTTTACTATACGGCAATCGAACACTGAATGAATCTTATCGCCAGCTGTCTGCATTTATATATTTCTCCTCGAAATTCTCTAGTTGGTTTCTCGACGATTCGATGAAATTCGAGAAATTTCCATCCTCGCCAGACGTCGGCCTCGGGTCGACAGACAAACATTTCGGATGAATTTCCGTCACGTTACACCCTCCTTCTTAGTGTGGCGATATTGGCAGAACTCTCCATTTCGGCTACGAGACGTTTGGTGGAAGTAACAATCAAGGTTCTTCGAATCTGGGCTGCGAATATTGAGACATCTTACAAGGATGTCGATGCCACAGAATCAAAAGATAGTTTCCATAATCCTTCTCACCATCCTCTAATTCAGTCCATCCAACCCACAGGCTATCTTTCGGACCGCCAATTTCATCAGGTTTTTGTCCATCATCACAGTCCTCAATTCTACCAAAGTCTTCCAAAAATCGCTATATGTTGGCTTGTCCTGCGAGAATGTCTTCGTTAGCAAATAGCTATTCTTCTGGACATCTGGTCTCGGGGTTCTTCTCTGGTCAGGTTCTGCTGCATTTTCTGTCCATCTGAGAACAATTCCATAAACCATAAATCAAATTACCACCATCGGTTGAAATATACCACCATCGGTTTTCCTCTAGGTAGCTTCCTTATTCTATAGACAACATGGATGATTCTATTACAATTTGGTAAGCCCCCTCCCAAGATCTTTGTAGCTTGGGCGAATAGTCACCACGATGCTGCGGATTATACAACCCAACAATATCGTCAACTTGGAATTCCCCGCTCTCGACTTTGATGTCGTAGGCTTCCTTCATTCGGGCACTGGCATTCTCGATATTTATATTACTTTGATTAACTGACTGATATAGTCTTCCCATAATAACAGTGGCCAAGACCTGACCCGTTGATTCGTGCACAGACGAACGATATGCTATTAGAAACAAGTGAAGATATTGGTTTCAGTCTCTTTGGTGGTCAGAGACTACCTTTGACAAATGACAGTTAATAGTCCTATTCATTCTTTCTAACATCCCATCGGAATGAGGGTGTAATGCTGTTGTCCGAGTTTTATTGATCTTCAATAGTCTGCAGACTTATTGGAAAAGAGTAGATCCGAAATTTCTACCTTGGTCTAAGTGGAATTCCAAGGGAACATTAAAACGACTGATCGATTTCTTAACATGGACAACAACAACGGTCAAGGCTTCTTGATTCGGCAAGGCATGAGCTTCTGCCCATTTACTGAAATAGTCCGTCACCACAACAATGTACTTAATTCCGGAGTCAGATTCAGGAAATGGACCCACAATATCAATGGCAACTCTTTCGAATGGACTGCCCACGTTATATTGCTTCATGGGAGCTTTTGCTCGCTTCTGAGGTCCATTACTAGCTGCACAAACCGTACATTTCCGGTACCAATTCTTGACATCTGCTTGATAGTTTACCCAATAGAAGCGTTCTCTTAACTTCCCCAGGGTTTTCGTCACTCCCAGATATCCTCCGGTTGTACCATCATGTAGTTCTCGCAAAACCTCCGGTTTCTTATTTCTGGGGATTACAATCTGTTTTCTATTCTTTCCCCCCTCTGGAGTTTCCAGCACGCGCTTTAGAAGTCCGTTCTGCAGGATAAGGGAGTTCCACTGAGCCCAGTATGACTTTATGGTGGGTGAGAAACGGCAAATCTCCTGCCACATAGGTTTGCGGTCTTCTTTCTTCCACCGGATAACTTCTTTTAACTCCGGATCCAATTTCTGTTTTTTAGATCTCCTTATATAGCCAATGGTTATTTACGGCGGTAGTTCCATAGAGGATAGCCCCTTTTTATTCCGCTCGCTGAACATGTTTACCATTATCAGGACCTGGTCTCTTCGATCAGACATCAGCGTTGTTATGGCTCGCTCCAACGCGATGTTCTACGACGAAGTCGGTACTCCGTTGCTACCCTTGCAACGACTCCTTATACCACCCTTCGAACATCTCAGTTGCCGTTCTTCCGTTACTATCTTCCTTACAGAGGCTTTACAATTTTAGCCATTTTCTGATTCTACTTTTCTCTGCCCTGACGACTACAGGTATTTTTCGCAGCCTCGAATTCCAGAGTTCGAGCCAGTGGTCCACTTATTGAGCCGGTCGAGTTAGTATCAATGCTTGTCTGGTTCCCTTGCCCCGAAGTCCGTCTAAAAATGCTTGGAGTGCTAACCTTTCTATAATATTTTCTGGTGTGGCTGGATAGGCAAGGCCAACAAGCGGGGCAATATCAGCTTCAAACTCTTGTAGTTATCTATTTGCTTTCTGGTGGAGATTTTTCAGTTGGGAGTGGGAAACGTGCTCCAAATGTGTCTGTCCATACCTCCGTTCTAAATGTTTGACCAGAGGTTCAAAGTCTTCTTGCTCCGAGGTATTCAACGTTTGTAAAATATCTGTAGCATCCCCTCTTAAGGCGAAGGTTAATGCTTTTGCCTTCTCCTCTGTGGACCATCCGTTTAGCTTTGCTGCAGCCTCGAATTGGCGCCGGTAATTAGTCCATGACGATTTTCCATCAAATTGGGTAGGTTTCATTTTGTGTCTTGTCCCCTAGAGGCCAATTTTCGAATCCACCACTTCTGGACTGGTTCTGCTTTCGGTTTTTGATTGTGTTTCTCCCCTTAGTATTGTGACTACTTGTTCATTTATTTTACTGATCTCACTCTCCTTATCTGTTTTAGCTCTTCTATCCGCGTTTCATTTTTGACGGTCGTCTGCTTCAGCTCTTCGACCATTGTTTGTTTTAATTCTTCCATCCGCGTTTCTTTTTTGACTGTCGTCTGCTTCAGGTCTTAGATTCGAGCTTCATTCTCGACTATTTTCTCTTCCAGCATTTCTGAATTTTTCTGTACGATGCTTTTCAAAATTTCCATTAAGGGTTTAGAATTTTTCAGTAATTTGGCTACTAATGATTCTTTCAAGGTGTTAGAGTTTTCAAGCAATTTCTCTTCTAGGGTTTTAGACTTTTCTAGTAATTTGTCTTCTAGGATTTTAGAATTTTCTGCTAATTTATCTTCTAACGCCTCTTTCAACTTTTTGAATTTTCTAGCAATTTGTCTTCTAGGGTTTTAGAATTTTCTTGTAATGTTTTAATAGCATACTCACGTCGCTATTACCAGAAACTTCAAACAAATAAGTATCGGAATCGTTACCTTCATTTGTAAGGGCATCTCGTAGCCGTTGTATTAATTCACTTTACTTCCCACTAATTTCTGAATCCCTTTCTTCCAGTTCTTTTTTTAAGTTCGTCACTTTCAATTGGTCCAAACTCACCCCTTTAAACATTGTCAGTCTATTTATTTTTTACTTCTAAAGTTCCACAATTACCCCACACCTAGCACCACTGTGATGTTTTTATTTTGACACTCGGGTTCAGTTCAGTTCTTGGATTTATTTAAAAACACTATAATTTATTTCCACTGCTTTAATTTATATTTACAGAACTATTTACAATTTTTCTTGAACTGTAGGGGCCCGATTCTCGAAACCATTCGACCGCTCTACCACTCGAAACAAGATGTCAATCGAATGAAATTTTACATAATTAACGTTTATTTCGTATTCTCGAATTTTGTGTACGACAAGAGATTCTAAAGGAGAAACGTATACGAAATTTTGACATTTATAGTAATCAAAGTTGTGGGTTAGTTTTGTTTTGTATTGTATTGGCGCTATAAATGTATTTTAAAGTTTCAACGTAACATGGAAGATTTTCAAGAAGTTCTGGGAATTCACCATATTTTAATTTTATATGTTAAAAGTCAGTATTGTCTCGTCTACCAATTCGAGAATACGAATTTGACCCGCAATAGAACAAACTTCGTGTACGACTGCAAGGCCGTATACGACCATTTTCGTCGCATAGCATGGTTTCAAGAATCGGGCCCCTGATCTCTACTATACGGCAATCGAATATAGAATGAATCCTATCGCCAGTTGTCCCTATTTATATATTTCTCCTCGGAATCCTGTAGTAGGTTTCTCGACCATTCGATGAAATTTGAGGAATTTCCATTAGCGCCAGCCGCCCGCCGCGGATCGACAGACCAACATGTCGGGTTCCACGAAATATCGGATGAATTCTGATTCCACGAAATATCGGATGAATTCCCCTCACAATATTCTTGAATGACTGATCATGTAACTGTATTAAGCATTTTTCGATAACTTATTTGATATACTGAATATATGTTATTTTGTTGTCTTTTCTCTGTGTTTGTTCTGCTATGTGTGTTCTACTCAGAAACTGCTTAAACATATACAGTGTGTCCACTAAAGTTGGAATCACATGGAAAACTTTTTTAATAATATTTTAGAGAAAAGTCCCCTCAATCAATTGTATACAAGGTTTTTCAATGAATGTAAAATTTGCTTATAAGTACCTTTTTAATTACGAAAAATTTTTTTGACGGAGTAGAAAGTATTGATCTAGCATTAAATTAACTGAAAATATATTGGAATTTAATCTAAATAAATGTCAATTAACCAGTTTCGAATAAGATGGATGTTTTCATGTTGTCTGACTATACAAGTGTGTTAACTTAAGTTGGAATGATAAAGGGAACTTTTTTATTATTAATACTTAAAAAAATATTTTTCGTGGAAAAATTTGCATTTTTAAACATTATTTCAGTGTGACAACAAATTTTTTGTTGTTGCCATTTAGTTAAGTTATTTTGTGTTTCTTTTGTTTTGGAACGGTTTTTGTTTTTTAAAATTTATTTACTTGTAAGGCATGGTGGATTTAGAATAAATCTGCCAGTTGTCTACCGAGTACTAGAACCGATATGGTGGGGGCATATTGAAATGTTATTTGGCAAGATAATGTATCAAAAAAGGGTAATGATTGAACCAGATTTTAGTTGGTTCTCAAGGATCCCAAAAATTATTGTAAATATGCGGCTGTTGACAAAATTATATTATAAATTGGAACAGTGCAGATGCATTCTAATAATGGTTTGGGCTGCTAAATGTTTTGTGTTTGTAAATGCTACGGTGAATCATGACAGAAAAATGGGTACATATTTATTTGGATGAAGATGACAGAGAAACTGATTCACTGAAAATTAATTGTCAATGAGCTTAACTATGAAAATTAGTCCCCATTTCTGCCTTCACAAAGGCACACACTAATAAAATATTTAACTAAAATGCGCCCTCACCTCACCTCACAGATTAGGCCTTAAACACCTAAAATTTTGAGATTTATGAAACTCAAATTTACATTGAATTACTCAAAATAAAAGTGAACACGCTATTAAAACTAAGCGTTTTGAGAATATACTTCGGAGTGATTTTATTGGTTAAAAAATAGTCGAAACGAGGTGGATTGCAATATCGCAGAATAATTCCCCTGTAGGGAAAACTAACTTTTGAAATATATTAGTATTTTATTGCGAAATTAATATCGAGTTTCAGGGAAAACTAACTCACAGACATCCCAAATCGGGAGACCTACTGTGTGTAACGCCGTTTCCCTGGAATTTCTAGGATAGAATTCACACGAAATAATACTTAGGTTAACTAAGAAAATTTGATATTATGTACGCAATATTTTACAATTCATTCAACGCACAAAAATATATTGTTTCTATTGAGGAACTTTCATCATTTGCGCTTAACTCAAATGATTAAAATCCTGAATAATTATTTATTATTTATGTATTTTGGCTGTATAAATTTTTTCTGTCATTAATAAGTATTTCAAAGTGTATAAGGCAATTTTGAAGAATTGACCGGATTACTGGTTGTGTGAGCAGAAATTCTTCCTCACAGATATTCCCAGAGAAAGTGATGTCCACAATAGGATCAACCATTATTTCTGTATAGAAATAGTGATTTCTATATTGTGTGATGCTTATCTGTGTAACAACTTCAATACTGGAGTCGTTGGTAATTGCTATATGTTGTAGCTAGAGGTTTATTCTTAAATTATCGCTTTGATAAAAAACTTCTTGTTTGTTTCGTTGCTCTTCTAGCCATAGAATTTTCCATCCAAAATCTAGGTCAGTTGAAGGTGCCTAGGTTTTCGCATTATCTACCATCACACATCTAGTTTTCTCAAGTTGTCTCTTTTTTTGACTATTCTTCTTTCAACAAGATCTTTGTTTTATCCCAGTTTACAATATGGCTGCCGGTGCCGGTTAATATATGATTGACTAAATTTGATTTGTCCACATGTTTTTTATTGGATTTTATTAGAATTACGTTTACCTTACTTCTAAAAGTCTTGAAGTGTTACCGATATACGTATGCAGTAAAATCTGCGAAATCATAAACAGAATTTTATATTTTATCCGAATAATACAGCTGGGAGTTAGAGTGTGTGTGTGTGTGTTCGATTCCTAGGAAAATTCAGTTGGTTATGCTATCTTTTGATTTTACAATACATTGAACGCAAGACTCATAGAACGTTTATTTTTTTTACAGCAGTAAAAAATCTTCCGAATAAACAGCTGGCAATGGAAAAAGTATGCACATGATCTAGAACTTTCAAAAAAATCAATGTGATACCTCTAGAGAGAGCGAAAGATAAGATTTTAGGGGTATTCTCGAGAGAACCATATAATATAAATACTCAGTCGACCCACAACCGCAGGTGTAAGTTGAGTAGAAATTGAGGTTGTGAATACAAGTATAGTAATTTACATAGTATTTATTTAGTGGTAAAGTTCTGTGAGTTGTGATAGTGACAAAAAATATTTATTTTTAGGGTTAATTAATTATTACTCCTAAGCAATTTTTCTTATTTTGAATGCTCATTAAGGTTTTCTTTTATCACCTTTTTTCTGTAACAGATGTGATTGAAAATTTTAAGGACCAAAGAGTAGTAGGGAAAACTACATAAAATTTGCCGGGTTACAGGTTTTTTCTTATAGAAAGTCTTTCCCACAGATGTTCTGAGAACAACCAGTAAGGACAATTTTACGAAATTGCACTACCTACACTTTGTTCTATTAGAATTTTCAAAGTTACTTAAGCTATTGTTTCTAAGAGAACTCATGAAAATATTTAGCCCTAATTTATTTTTAGCTTCTTTGGGACAATGACCCTACACTTGACGAACAAAAATTGTATATTAAATAATAAGAAAATATAACGTTTAAATTTTAAATATTAGCTCAGGTCAATTACAAAAATTCGTGACAAAATTAATGGTAGAACAATTGACATAAAATTCATCATTTTTTATAGATGCTTTTTTGTTTTTTTAAAGAAAAACCACAAAAAACAATTTCATTTTTTACCTTTTACACAAAATTTACGCGTGAAACCGTACTATGGGCAATGGTATTGGTTCCTTAGATAATGTAACCTTTACCCGTAATTAGAAAAAAATCAACGTTTACAACTTTTTTATTTTGTAGCGAAAATAATTTATTAATTAGTAACTGAAAAGGTAGCTCTTCTCATACACAATTTATGTAGAGCCTGTAGTTTTTGCAAAATTTTAGACAAACCTATGGAAGACATATTTTTAAAGGGCCATATTGCTCCATTATGAATAAACCAGTGTGGGAAAGTAGAAGAGTTGATCTAGAGACCCCTCATCTCAGTTTTTGAAAATTGCTAAGGGTGCTACCTGTGATCCTATATCCTTAGAATAAATAATCTTATTACAATTTTTAGTAGACATATATTTATATTTCTAGCATGATATAGATTTATGTAATAAATTTAGCATAATGGAATACCTAAACCCCATTTAGACACTGATGACAATAATGGAGCAATCATTTTTAATTTGCAAATGTACCTAATAGTACTTATTTGTGTATTAAAAGATCAATGAATACACAACGCACTTTTTTTTTTAAATTTAAAATAGGTTCATTTTCATTGGTGTCTAAATGAAGTTTATGTAACTAATTTGCTAAATTTATTACAAATCCATATTATATTAGAAATATAAATCTGTATCTGCTTAAAATTATAATTTGCAATCAGATTATTTATTATAAGGATATAATTCCACAGATACCACCCCTTAGCAATTTTTCGAATGGACTCGTCCTGCTGAAAGCGTTAACAATGGCTATATTTTCAATACTTATATGTTTTTATACTTACAGTTTTGGAAAACTGAGATGAGAGGTCTCTAGATCAACTGTTCTACTTTCCGACGCTGGTTTGTTCATAATAATAGGACCATCCGCTGAGGTAATAAGGCCCTTTAAAGAAAACTATCTCCCATAGGTTTGACAGAAATTTTGCAAAAACTAAAGGGAGTACAGTATTTATTTTTAGAACATAAATTGGGTTATGAGAAGATCTACCCTTTTCAGTTAATAAGAATGTTTTAGTTATAAGCTTAAAAAATATAAAACATTAATTTTTTACCAAAAACCAACCAATTAATCAAGTTGAGCGTATAGTAGCTCATTTTGTAGGTTTTTCATTTCTCTAAAGGATTGCCCATAGTAGCAAACACGGTTTCATGGGTAGATTTTATGTAAAAGATTAAAATGAAATTGTTACCGATTTTTTGAGATTTTTTTTGTTAAAAAATAAAAACGTATCAAAAAAATTGTTGAATTTTATGTCTATTAGTCATGTTTTATCATTAGAACATGTTGATGTTGGTTTTGTTCTACTATTTATTCTGTCACCAAAAGCGCTTTTTCTCGGCAAATGACCTGAGCTGTATATAGTTTTCGTTCTCTAAGATGACCTCCGAAAACAGTTGTAATCCTATATATGAACTTCTCAGTTACTGAAATAAGTACTGCTATTTATATTATTGTTTTAGAAAAAAAACTGTTTGCATAATTAATGTTATTTTGCAAATATAAGTTTAGAGTTTGTAGAGAGAAAATTACCTGTATTTGTTATACTTGTTTAGGTAAAACTGGGTCATTTATCTCATATGTGAAATGTTGCAGTTAATTATTCTTTAGTGAATACGTTCAAATACCAATAGTTATTTATATTCCGAGAATTTTATATGCAATTCCTACTCTATGCACTTTCCTATCATTTCCAAGTGGTTCTTTACTGATTGCTGTACAGTCTGTACATTGCATATTCTCTAATGAAATCTTCATGTAACAATTCCCTGCCTTCATATTCAGCGTATCGAGTTGCCTCTGCAGGTTGTCTTCATTGCCGGCTAATATTGCTTGGCTAGCGTGTATTATTTGATTTCTAAGCATGTTGAACAAGGTCGGTTTTAAGTGAGTCGGTTTGCTGCATTGCTCCTAAAAGATCTAGCTATTTCATTTCTCCTATCGGTATTCTAACGTTGTCTTGTTATTCGTATAATTTGTTTCAATATTAATTAATTCTATTATTATGTATTTTATCTTCTATATATTTTGTATAATGTTTTAGTTTTTAGAGGCACTTTTTATTACGTTTTTGTTAATTGGTTGGTTCTCTGTAAATTTTGAAATCGACTCTAACTTAGCGACGCCTTGACTTGAGACTTTAAACATAGCTCTGAAATAAACGACAATTCAATTTACAGGCTAGGCCAAAAATTACAAAAATCATCTATTCGAGCACTAAGCTCGGTTAAAGTTCTATGAAATAGAAAGTCATTCCATTTTCTAGAATTTATTTTCTATGTGTTTATAAATTTCTAATGTTTGTTTTATGATATTACTTCATAATAAAATATCCGATTATCCGTCACCTACGACCAAAATTGGCAACCAAAAAATTCTACCAAGTGCTCATTTCAAAGCTAAGAACGTCTACTTCCAAATGCCGAGTACGCCTTGGAAAAATTCAATATGGCGGTCGGCAACTGGAGAACAATCGCGTTGACAAAATATTAACTATTTAAACGTCACAAAATATACTAGATTAGGTAGAAAATGTCACCAATCTAGCTTTAACGAATGTCATAGAGGACTAAATTGAATAGGACCGGTGTCCGTATAGGGCAAAAACATCCGTTTTACTTATTATTGAGTGAGTGACCTGCTTTTGGTCCCGCGATTTAAATACTTTAGATTACTTTTTGTGTGAGTCACATCAAAAAGATATTTTATAACACTACACCCGCAACACTAGAATACTAGGAGGAGGAATCGTTAACATACGTGACGAAGAGACACTACAAGTGTGATGTATGATTCACAGCAACATAACATATAATATAACATAACATAAACATAAAGAGATCACACATGCTTAAAGGTTTGTAAGACGCATAATAACTTATGTAATCATACTGGTTACTGAGAGAATGTTTCTTTTTATACACACTTTTACTGATGACAATTCTACAAAGTACTCATATTTTCGTTTAATGTTTACACAACATTATTTGGTACATTTTAGTCAGCGTTTGTTTTAAAAATATTTCCTTTTTAACCGACTTCCAAAAAGGAGGAGGTTCTCAATTTGTCTGCAACTTTTTTTTATGTATGAGGAGCGATTACTCAAATACGGCTTGGACAATTTTGATGATTTAAACTGCATTATATTAATGAACAGATTTCAGTGAATTTGAATGACTCCTCACTGTTTTCTCTATAACCGCTCAAGAAATTTGAATATTCTAAATTGTATTCTACAAAGATATGTTCCAGCTTGATTCTGTATATTTTTCTATAACGTAAAACTTACCACTTTTCTGAAAATCGGAAAAATATACACAAAAAACTGTAAACATCATGGTAAATGTCAAATTTTCATCATAAATATTTAGTTTAAATGTAAAATGTAAGTATATCGTACAGGGTGCTTGTAATTAATTTTCATTTTGATTCGTTTGAAGAAAGTTTCTTTTAGAGACGAAGTGAAATTAGGTGACTTATAGTCGCATGAAATGGCAGAACATATTCCGTTAGTTTATGGAAACGAAAATTTGTTATGTCAGTGAACTCTTCTATATGGTATACGGTTGTAGGAGTGCGTGCGTGCATGTGATATTAGGTGGTACATAGGATGGTTGAAATATAAGTGGGAATTGAATTAGTTATATAGGGTGGTTCTAAAAATATTGTATTGGGTGGCACATAAGTAGTTGCGTATATAATGTGGGTGAAATAAGAGTGGAGCAAAACTATAGTTATACAGGGTGGATATTTGCGTTATAGGATGGAGAATAATTACAGTTAAACTAAAGGCTTTAAAAATTGCCAGACGCAGTTGAATATACAGGATGGTTGAACTATAAGGTGGAGTAGAATTACAGTTATATAGGGCGCTTAAAAAGTTATATAGTTTAGAAATAAGTAGTTGTTTATAAAAGGTGTTTGAAGTAAGGCTGGCGTAAAATTATTGTTATTCAGGGTGTATCAAAAATTTGTTATATAAGCATAATCAGTCAGGATATTTCAATTATAGGACGTAGGACGGGGTATAATTATAGACATAGGTTCAACAAATTTTGGAAGCAGTTGCAGATACCGACTGGTTGAAATAAATGGTATAGTTATAAAATGTGGTTCAAAAAGGTGAATTTTGTTATATAGGGTATACCATGAGCAGTTGCTTAAATAGAATATTGGACATGTGGGGCGAAGTAATTGGTATACAGGAATAATTTAAACAATAGAAAAATAGAAAGAGTCAATAGTATGGAGAGGATTTATACAGGGTGGTTTTAAAGATATCAGGACCGTTGTAATATTGTGTTGTGTTGAATTATAGTTGTACAGGGTGATTCAGAAAATGATAGACCAATAAGTTATATAGGGAAGATCAATATACAGAATCATATACAGTGTGGATGTAATATAGAGTGAATTAGAAAATTGTAGAAAGTCGTCGAAATAATAAAAAAGTTAAAATATATTTGGAAAATATAGACAAAGAATTAGAATTAGAATTGTACCTTAAATCAGTTATGTTTGAAAATAGTGATTGATTGCAGACGGTTTCTAAACGGTTTTAATTTTAAGTCAGCTGAAGTCTGTTCTTTATTTTTCATATAAATTATATTTACCCTTTAATTAAATTAATAAAATAAAAGCTTCAAATACGGGGTGGATTTTCAACCCCAAGACAGTATAGGTAAGATTCTGGGCTGTTCCCGACAACTGTTGCCCACCATTAATCTTCACAGTTTCGACTTATCGGTGAATATTATCAGATTTCGAACCATTAATCTCGACAGCAATATCACATTGGGAGCTTTCTACAACAAACCTCTCACCCAATCTACGAATTCGCAGTGGATCTCGTTCTCGCTATCGACGAAAAGCCGCAGTATCTCATCTATCTGCCGATACAGAAACGAAATCCTCAACCTGACTGCACATTTTGAATCAGAAATCGGAACTTGTGAATTTCCGCGGGGAGGAAATCATTGTACTACTCGAGCTGACACAACTGCAATAACAATGGGTTGACACGACCGCCATCAGTTCCCATGAAACCTCTCAAGAGATCACTCACGCTCTCAAACAGATTTTTTCTGCAAAAACTCGGCTATCATGTCAACTCCTCAAATATTCGATATCTTCTGCAAACCAAATTTTGATGATAGTGTACGATGCGAGGAGTTGCGAACCTACCATCTGTACGTCAAGTTATTCGGCAACAACGATATCATTGAGATCACCGACAATCAATCGAGGGACAAGTAGTGAAAACAGCAGACAATGGAGATGTTTCCTTGTCACCAACGCGGGGTTTCTTCTTCTACAGAGTGACATACGAGATAAGCCTTGTGTTCCAAGGACCTATTCATAGCCGGCTGGAATTTCCCTCATAAAGTCACATGTACATTCCGCTGGGATATTTATTTCCATCTTCAACGACCACAAGCTAAATGTGGTCTAAACAAACGATTGACAGAGTGACTATAAACAACATCGAACTCAAAATCCCGCATATTTTCTCCAAGGATGCTACTCGCGAAATTTGGGCTGTGAAAACTTGTGCCGTGGAGAGTCCCTGTTACATTATCTTAGCCTTCCAAAATGATCGCACAACAACATCAAGGAAGATCCAACGAAATTCGACAATATTCACATTTGCAATATTCGCCAACTGTAAATAGCGACAATTGAGATATGGAAATAATGCAGCTGGATTTCTCAAAGAGCGATCTACGGACTTTTGTCCCAGCTTTGGTGGGCTACCCGCACGAGATTTTACTATTTTAAACTATTTTATTTTATTTGATCTATTTTGCGTATATAAACTAATTCACGATATTTCTAAATATACCGGAAACACGAAAAATGGGTCCTTAACTCCAAACACCGTTTTTAAAAATATATTTTTCTATGAAATATAAACGTCTGAAATTCTGGCCCGACAATCTGACAACTAACTGAACATTATAATGCAAAAAATAATTACGATGAAATATGATTTCCAAATGCATCTGTTATCCGCCTGGTCAATTCTCTTCCTGTGGCGACATTATTTCTTCATGGCGACGGCTGAGGTAATTCCTCCCCCCGAAGATTCGACCCTCGAATTAGTGAGGGAGTCGAACGTCTGATAGTTCGATGCCATGCTGGGTATGACGGTCCGTTTTCCGACATCTATGGAGAGGTTTGGTATAAACAAAATACATTGACATTCATTCACTAACAGCCCATAGACCATAATCGTCCACATACTGGGGTGTGTGATATCCAGTTATGCGACAAATGGAGTTGATTATTTAACACTTGTTGTGAATGGTTGGGTTTGTGAAGGATAATGTTTCACTTGTGGCTTCTAATTCGGGAAACAATTTTGGTGAGCACCTGACAGTCGATTAAATAAGTTCCAATAATATCTTGAACTTCTTCTTGTTGCTTACAATGGAATTTTACTTTTTCTATTATTGCTAGGCCAATCCATTGGTTTGATTGGTCCAGACGTTTGAACATTGGTTTTGTAACAGTGATTGATACTGGTTGACAAATGGAGGCATTTTTCATTTCTAGTAGATTGATTTCACAGGGCTTTTCTTTCTTCATTTCTTGAAGGCTCGTTCATAAATGCATAGTACAACTCTGTACCTTAGAAGAAAAGAAGTCACAAAACATAGTTTTGAGAAAAACGATTCGAAGATATTTATTAAAAAGAATTCAGTTACTCAGTTATTTTTAAACCTATGGTTTTAATATTTGGCATAAGAGTAGCTTATTTGGTTACATAATAAATAGTGGAAGATTTTTTTCCCATAAATAACTTATTTTTTTCTAATTGAGTTGTTGAGTTAGTTTGCTTCTTAGAAAAAAATGTTTTACAGGACTTAACTAATGTTAAGTCCCTAATTGGGTTAGAATAAATAAAGCCAAGCCATGTTAAGTCCAAACAAAGGTATTTATTATTCTTAAAAAATAAACATTTAACGAAAAAATCTAGAACAGTATTGCCAGTTGCATCTTAAAACGAATCTATTGAGCCAAAGAAGTTTATTTCGACTAACATATCTGTCTTCTGCATACAATTGGTTAAGCACAACAAATAATGTATATCCTATTTAAAAGCTTATAGCTTTATGTTAATCGAGATCTACGTCTGATCCATCACCGTGCGTAAAATAAATAGAATTATTGGGGTATTCATTTCAACCAGTTTTTGTAAATGCTCAAATTTTTTGGTTGAAATTTTCAGTGTTTCTAATTTGTGGCAAAGATTCAGGTACATTCTGAAATGAAATGTAATGTCTATTTCCGGTTTTAGCTAACGTTATGGGTCTTTCGGCTCTTTTTGTTTAAGTCATGACGTGAAAAATCATCCTTAAATTTGGTTTTAAAAAACAAAATTCCTGGTGCATATCGCCTTACATCTGTGTGTTTCTGTTTTGTGATGGGCAATTATCTGACCAATTCATCTTACGTTAATTCATTTACGTTCTCAGAAATTTCATAATCTTCAGACCATTTAAACACATATGATGCCATTTCATTCCCTCCTCGTCCAGAAATATGTTTACAATAGGTTTCTTCATGGGTTAAATCATGTATCACTAAATTGTACGTCCAAAGCTTTAGGCTATAGAAGTTTTGCGAGTTGTGAAGTTCCGGGGTTGGTAAACACTTTTGTAAATCTGTCATGACTATTTTTTTGTGTTGTTTTCTCGTGAGCGTTTCTTGTCTTCCTTCAGCTTTTATTTTATATCTATTTCCTGCATCTTGCAGATGATCATCATACTGTTTCTGTATTGAGGATCTAAGATCCTGCGTTTCAGCCTCTTGCAATTTTAATGAAACTATATCGCAAGTATCACAAGTGTCATTATCTGGGTTTTTAAACTTATAGTTGAAAATTTCACCATAAAGCCATTCTTCGGCAATATTGTCTGGCGGGACTCCTGACACCTCACAATGCTCTTTATAGAGTTGGTACATCTTGGCGATGATTTTCCAAGTCACTTTTTTTATCTTTCCTGCGAGTAATGCGAGTCAGAGACAGGAAACTAAGCTAATATGTCTATCCCCATACTGCGATCATGTGACAACCTCGTTCCGCTCAGGACAGACTTCGACTTAATTTGATTTAAAACTAGCTATTTTCGTTGCTTGTACAGATATCGTAAAATGAGAAAAAGCAAAGGAATTAACATGAAAAGTAACGTAACTTAACATATTGTAATGTTATTATTTTCACACTCAGGTTCTGTTCAGTTCTTGGATTTATTTAAAAACACAATTTATATTCACAGAACTATTTACAGTTTATTTTAACGTCGAAAACTGAATGAATCCCATCGCCAACTGTCTGTATTTATATATTTCTCTCGAAATTATTCTGGCAAGTCAACGAACTATCGGGAAACTTCTTTCATGTGTTCTGGAAGCTTCAAGGGAATTCCCAGTAACGGCAGCGGTCAGCCTGTTGAGAGACAAAACATTTCGGATTCCCAGAAGTATCGGAATAATGTTCCTTCCACGAAGTGGTTGTTGGCCGATTGCACCAGCTGTTGGATGAATTCTCGTAACATTGCCCCCTCCTTAAGACCATTTCGTCCCGGAATGTCCTGGTGTAATGATATTTGCAGGACTCGCCATTTCGACAGCGGGAAGTTTGGTGGAAGTAACAATCAACGGTCTTCGAATCTGGGTTGCGAATGAGACAGCATACCAGGATGTGGATGCCACTGAATCGAAAGATTGTTTCCATCATTCTTCTCACCACCCTCCAATTCAGTCCATCCAACCCGCAGGCTTTGGGACCGCCGATTTCATGAGATTCTTCTCCATCATCACATTCCTCAATTGTACCAGAGTCTTCCAAAGATCGCTGTATGTTGGCTTGTCCTGCGAGAATGTTTTCGTTACCAAATAAAAGATGTATCTGGTACCCACTGGTTGTTTATCTTCGAGATGAAGGACCTTCTACCACTGGATCATGCTCCCGTAGTTTCTGGAGCTGGCCATACTTTGTGGCAAACACCTTGGCTATTCCTCTGGACATCCGGAGATCTCGAGCCACACAATGAGCCAGCGCACATTCCATGGGCACCTTAAACAGGTCTCGGGGTTCCTCTCTTGTTACCTTGTACTGCACTTTCGGCCCATCAGAGTACAGTACCATAAACTGTTCGAAGGTCATCGCGTCATCCGGTGGTTGGATGCTGCGGACTTGGGATTGGTCAATTTCGCTGTCATAACTTCCGGCATAAGGGGCTAACTTGTTGAAATGTACCACCTTTGGTTTTCCTCGAGGTAGCTTCTTTATTATATAGACAACATCGTTGATTTTCTTCACAAGATCTCTGTAGCTTGGGCGAAATATGCACGAACGCCGTTGCGGGTTTGTACAACCAAACAAGCTCATCAACTTGGAAATCTCCGCCCTCGGCTTTGATATCGTAGGCTTCTTTCATTTGAGCATTGGCATTCTCGATATTTAACAGGACTCGTTGATGGATGTCGTTCATCCTTTGACGTAGCTGGCTGACATAGTCTTTACCTGCGGTCTCTTCTCCTGGGGGCATCCAAACTTCAAATCGCATGGTAGTCTTAATTCTCGTCCCATAATAATACTGGCAGGTAGTCTCTTTGGTGGTCAGAGACTACCTTTGACAAATGGCGGTTAATGGTTCTGTTCATCCGTTCTACCATTCCAACGGATTGCGGGTGTAATGCTGTCGTCCGTGTTTCATTGATTTTCAAGAGCTTGCAGATGTCTTGGAAAAGAGTAGACTCGAAATTTCTACCTTGGTCTAAGTGCAACTCCAAGGGGACACCAAAACGACTGATCTATTCCTTGGCAAGGACATCAGCTACGGTCAAGGCTTTTTGATTTGGCATGGCATACGCTTCGGCCCATTTACTAAAATAGTCCGTCACCACCACACTTGTTTTCAGAGTCGGATTCAGGAAATGGACCGGCAACATCAATGGCTATTCTTTCGAATGGACTGCCCACGTTATATTGCTTCATGGGAGCTTTTGGACGCTTCTGAGGCCCATTACTTGCTGCACAAACTGTACATTTCCGGCACCACTCCTTAACATCTACTCGGCAGTTTACCCAATAGAAACGTTCTCTCAACTTCCCCAGGGTTTTCGTTACTCCCAGATGTCCTCCAGTTGTACCATCATGTAGTTCTCGTAAAACCTCTTGTCTCCTATTTCTGGGAACTACAATCTGTTTTTTGTCGTTTCCCGTCTCTGGAGTTTCCAGGACGCGCTTGAGGATGATCCACTGAGCCCAGTACGACTTGCTTGGTGAGTATTGGGAAATCTCTTGCTACGTAGGTTTTAGGTCTTCTACCTTCCACCGGATAACTTCTTTTAGTTCTCGATCTAATTTTTGATCTTTCTGGATTTCCTCAGGTTGCCAATGGTCATCGACGGCGGTAGTTCTACAGAGATCAGCCCCTTTTCCTTCAGTTCGCTGACAATGTTTACAATCATCAGGGTCTCTTCCATAAGGCATCAACATTCTTATGACTTGTTCCAGCTCGATGTCCAGTCTCGAAGTCGAATTCTTCCAACCACTCAATCTACCTGGCCACTTGTCCTTCGGGGTTTTTAAACTGCAAGAGCCACTTCAGTGCTGCGTGGTCAGTCCTCAGGAGGTATCTTTTACCGTAGAGGTACTTATAGAAATGTTCTATCCCCTTTACCACAGCCAAAAGTTCCCTGCGAGTAACGCAGGAATTCCGTTCAGGCTTGCTCAAGGTCATGCTGAAAGAGCCGATAACTTTCTCCTGACCGTCTTGGATCTGCGAAAGCACCGCACCGATTCCGACATTGCTTTGCGTCGGTATCCAAAATGAAGTTCCCATCTGGCAAAGGATAACTTAACACTCGTTAATGCTGTTTTCAATGCTTCCAATGATCGTTGGCCTTCCTGGTACTGCACCTTTTACTCTGTGAGTCTAGTAAGTGGCTACGGCTACGTACCGACGATAGTACGTGCATAACCCCAGGAAACTTCTTAACTGGTGGATATCTTTAGGTATCAGCCATTCCTGGACAGCTTTGACTTTCTGTTTATCAACAGCTACTCCCTCTGTGGAAACCGCATGCCCAAGATATTGCACCTCTTCTTGGAACAGTTGACACTTCTTCGGGCTTAACTTTAGTCCGGAAATTCGAAGTCGTCGAAACACCTCCTCTAGGTTGTTGACATGGTTTTGAAATGATCTTCCAACCACGACAATGTCGTCAAGATACACCAGGCATGTTTTCCATGCCCAAACCCTTTTAACACGGTTTTCATCAATCTTTCAAACGTCGCTGGAGCATTACACAACCAAACGGCATGACCGTGAATTATTAAAGTCCAGGCCGACTATTTTGCAGTTCTTCAATTAGTTTGTCAAATTTTCATTTCATTTTGTCTTCATTAATTTGTTACGATTTGATACGAGTGGGGTGTGCTAAAATTTCAGATATTTTATTCTCCACTTTTTCTTCCGTTAAAGTGAAAATTTTCAAATAATTTGATGAGTCAATAAAATAGTCAGAATTTTTGTGGGTGTATTTTTTAAGATTTTTCGGTTGTCATTTCAGTTTGTTTACTTCAATTATAAGTGGATTTAGGTAATGATAATGGATTACGGGATGCATGTATTTTTTAACTTTTACTGTTCCTAATTTTAAAGGAATAATGCCGGGATTATTGTCTAAATTTCTAATTGTAATCTTTTCTTGTATTCCCAATATTGCGGGAAATTTGATATAAAAATATTACCTATATTAAAAAGAGTATGTCCTTTTCAAAGGACGTTTTATATTGTCCATACGGACTTTATCCAAGTTTTCGGTGGATACTGTTTTATGTTCAGGGTGAACTCTCTGAAGATTTGTCGGTTTATTAAATTTTGTTGTGGTTTAAATAGTCATCGCGGGTTCTATTAAGTTTCTGACTTGTACTTGCGAATTCCACTTGAGAAGAAACACTTTTAGAAAACCACTTTGGCGACTCATGCGACTTGTCCGCTTTAATTCAAGACTAACAAAGAATGCGGCAACTACCAACCGAAACTCCACTAACTTTCTCAGCCAGGTTACAACGTCACGACGCCAAAATGCACACGGTCGTCAACAAACAGAACCTCACTACAAAAGAAAAATGCAAACATTTCATTAATCGATTTTATGGCTCTAAACAGTCTTTTGACCGGATTCGAACAAAAAATAGGCGAACTTGATCGGGCTAGTAACCCTGCAGATATAATAACCTCTGTTTCCCGAATAAAAAGAGTACGCGCAACCCCCATCAACATCAACCACAAAGATGACCAAATCTCCCAATTTTTATCGAACAGTGTGTTCGTTTTTTAAACGAATAGGACATTTGTATAACGCACGCTTAACAATAACAATTCGTAACAATTTAGACCAAACCCTTTTTATTAATACGCCAATCAAACTAGACGCAATATTGACCCTAATTTGTGTGCCGTTCAACAACATCGACTTTTTACTAGTGGACTGAATCAAAGTTTAATCAATCTCGACCTACGCCCAATTTCTACAAAAATCAATTACAAAGAACTCAACACTTCAATCAAGTTGAATTCTACAGTCGGTCAAAGAACTACACGAATAATGATTTTTATAATACTTCATATTACCAAGACGTTTGCTCTTATTCCGATCCTCAAATTACAGATTTCGAATATTCACAAAAAGACTACCATGAAACTTTTGAAAGCAATTACTCTGAATTCTACTGGGTATTACCCGAAGATCGCCAATAAAATTTTCAACAGGCCTTTACAGTGGAAGAACCACTCAATACACAGATTTGCAATCTTCAAACCCAACTCGGAACAATGAGTTTACTGGACAGCTTCAACAACCAATCAGAATCGTCCAGAACAAGCTTTTCTATAAGCTCCTCACTTATGGTAAATTTTCTATATCAACACAACACCGATACCCAGAAAATGTTGTGATACAAGGTATCACTAATCAAAAATCCTGATGAATGAATCGACCTTAGTCCCATTCAACCTTACGGATCCACACAAGTTTACATATGTAACTTAGACATTGAATTCGATGGTCTACTAGGTTCTGACTTATTAGAACATTTACAATTGTGTGATTGACTTTTACAAAATACTTCTTATTACCTTCAAAACTATTCCGCTTATCAAAGTAACCGACGAACAATATCTTTACAAACAGGCAACCTGCAACAGTTAATTCAACAATTTTAAACTCAATCACTATTGAACAGCGTACAGAACGGATTTGCAATCTTAAATGTGACTTACGCAATATGGAAGCTATTCTAACCACTACCGTCTTAGAAAATGTGAGACTCCCGAATGCTCTAGTTCAAGTTAAGGAAAATGCGAATTTTTCAAATCCATATTAAACGCTATAGCCTGCCCAAAAACTGTAAATTTCGACATTATCAAATAAGAACTTCATTGAAAATTTTTCTGTAAATCACTGCGAAGAAACCTCATTCGCAACCAATTGTAATATCGACAGACATACGGGGATTAACAATGAATTCCGACTTGAACACCCAAACGAGTCCATCTTAGTTTCACGAATGACATTAAACATTTCATTGACACAAACAACGCGATACCCATATACACGAAATGAAATCGCTACTCCCAAGTTCACAAAGAGGAAGTCCGTAACCAAGTTTCGAAAATGTTAAAACAGGGCATCATTCGTCCATCAAATTCTCCTAAATGGGTTGTCCCGAAAGATATATGGCGCGCAGTCGTACACTATAGAAAGCTAAACGAGCTGACATAAACGACAATTATCCTCTACCTAATATATCTGATCTGCTAGACCAACTTGGCAAATGACAATATTTTACCACCCTAGATCTAGTTGTTTTCTGAGTGATATTTGTGGTATCTCTGATTTTTATTTTTTCTTGAGTTCTTTGGGAATAACACCACATAAACTTGCAAGTCTGTATATTTCAGAAAAATATATACAGACTTTCAATCTAATATTTTATACAATTGTGTGAGCTAAATGAATTTACCACTAGGTCACTGGGAACCATATACAGGGTGAAGACTTTATGAGTGCAAATATTTTAAGGAATAATAGTTCAGATAAAAAAAACAAAAAGCCTAATAACATTTTTTAAAAAGAGCTATAGTTTTGTACAAAAAAAGGTACGAGTTTTACACCCATTTTTACCATGACCAACACATGCTTCTGATGTTTCATATGTTAAATAATAAACAGAAACTGAAAAACAATTTCCTTATTTTCAGTCTGAAGCTGGTAGACAATGTAACTGTTTGCTTGGACTTGCATCATCTTGAAATGATTGATCTCACAACGTTTCAATAGTTTTGGTTCTGCTATCGTCATCAGGTGAATGATCGGAAATTCAGATTATTCCTCGTTAGTTATACCCTTAACCGGTCATGCTCATTGGGTCGCTTAATTCCCTGTCTCGTCCAATCAGCGTGGTAGTACCTGGCGATTGGTTGCCGGTGATGTGTAGCGGCAGTGGCTCGAGGAGAGGTCTCCCAACGTTTTTAATTTGGACGCTGGGCTCGCTGATTATATTCTTATTAGAGATTATGTATGCAAGTGATTTCTTCCAACGATGAATTTTCTCTTATACCAGTACTCCTCCTTGTGAACTACCCTTGCCTGGTCCAAGTTGATGTTATGTTGCTCGGTCCACGCGTGATTAACTAATTCAGACTTCGTTAACTCTCCCCTTTGAGTAGCTATGTGGTGCCCCTATGTATGTTGGTGTCCAGTGGTCGCTTAGTCTCCCCAATGTAGAGATTTGGACAAAATGCTTTGAATCCTTGACGTGCAATGATGTTTTGCCCGACAAAGCTTGGATGATTGGTAGGAGGAGTTTTGATAATACGTGAGCTTGTAATCGGTCCCAGCGGTACTACAGCCTTGTGTATCTTGGGTACTCCATAAAGATGTGGTTTGCTGTGATGTGGCGTCAATTTTCTCCTTTTCTCCGGTGGAATGTATTCAGCATGATCTCTGAGAGTTTTGTAAGTTTTCGATTCTATTTTGGCTGTTAGATCAGTTGAAAATGGCTTGTATTTTCCTTTCGAAAGTACGTCGTCGATCTTCTTGTTATATTCCGTTCTGTCATTAGGATGATGGCATTTCCTTTTTCAGCTAGAATGATGATAGATTTGTCATCCTTAAGTGTTTTTATGATCCTCCTTTCGAACTCTTTGATGTTTTGTTTAATGTGTCTTGTTTTCTCAACTGCGGTTCTGACTTTCCATCGAAATTCTTCGATTTGCGGAGTCTCTTTGTTGCTTATTGCGGACTCAACTGAACTGATGATGTCTAGTACTGGCATCCAAACGTTTTTAATTTTGGACGCCCTAATTATATCCTCATTAGAGTTTATGTGTGCCGTCTCGATGAATTTTCTTTTATATCAGTGCTCCTCCTTGTGAACTACCTGGTCTGGTAACAGTTGATGTTATGGTACTCGGTCCAAGCGTGATTAGCTAATCTAGACTTTGTTAACTTCCCCTTTGAGTAGCTATGTACAAAGAACTGTGTATACAGCATACCATGTGAATGTGGCAATCTCTACATTGGGGAGACACTGGACACCAGGGTTAAGAGCACCACATAGCTACTCAAAGGGGAGAGTTAAGAAAGTCTGGATTAGCTAATCACGTGTGGACCGAACACCATAACATCAACTGGGACCAGGCAAGGGTAGTTCATAAAGCGGAGCACCGGTATAAGAGAATATTCATCGAGACGGCCTACATAATCTCTAATGAGAATATAATCAGCGAGCCCAGAGTCCAAATTAAAAACGTTTGGAGACCCACTGCCGCTACACATCACCGGCAACCAATCGCCAGGTACTACCACGCTGATAGGACGAGACAGGGGATTAAGCGACCCAATGGGCATGACCCGTATAAAATACGAGGTATAATCTGAATTTCCCATCATTCACCTGATGACGATAGCAGATCCAAAGCTTTCAAGACCAAGGAATTTTCTTATTATTATAAATTAAATGATATGGCAACAAAGGCGCGATCGCTGATAAGGTGAATCGGCGATTTGGTGAACGCTGTTTCAATGTCAGATTTGTTTACTTTTTTTTTATTTTGTAGTTTTCACTGTAAGGATTAGTTGGTTAAAATGCTAGATTTTAAGGAAAAGTGGATTAAACCTGACTGTTAAGTGCATTCTTTGTTTTGAAAGTTTATTTCTTCGTGTACTCTGTCTAACAGAAATATATTTAATAATTAATGTCCTTCTGATAAATTTTGCGGTTAAAATAGTTCATTTGAAGTTATTAAATAATATGTAAATAGCAGAAGTAGCTTTTTAGTATTCTGTCTCTTATATTGTTTTTTGGATTATCTTGGTTATTAGGGCCTATAGACCATAGTAGTATAAGTGTTTTTCATTGATTTGTTGTGTGCTATCTCCACCTAATTTATCAACTGAAACTGTTTACACTCTGTATATATTCATATTTATAGTTGTAGGCTTTCACAACGGTATGTCGTTATGCTTTCGCAGAATTCGGCCAATTCTGCCCGTTGTTCCTTTGATGTGCGGCTTTTAGTTTTCAGTACGGAGTGTAGAGCAAAGGAGGACAAACTTATATGGGAATAAAACTGAAAAAGTGTTCAGCGGACGGTTTCAAATAAGAAGTTCAAGAAATGGCCAGAAAGGCGCAAGTGTGACGACAGGGCATGTTATGAAGTTAGCAATTGTCAACGGATTGAAATGCACAAATCCTAGATTTAGAAGTGAAGTGGCTGAAAACGTGAGAATGATTTAATTATTCGTAAATATAACCTAGAAAATCTGTTATGTGAACTTTTCTTTGTAAACGGTTGACTCCGTTTTTTGTAATCTCTGCAACTGAGTTTATAGTGTGTTATATATTAATAAGTGTGTGCCCCAGGTTTGACATTTTATAAAACTTGAGTTTATAGTTGTTATTTTGGTATAAAACTATTTGAAATAGTTAATTAAACAATGGGAAAAAATTGTATATTTGTAATATTTTTATACTTATTAACAAGTAGATGTTGGTGAATTAGATGAAAATAAAAATTATTTATTTTTACATTGTTGTTTTTTTATTACATATTTATTTTGAAAAGTGTCAATTTACAAAGTTAGTGTTTCTATTTCCTAGTTCACCTCTCTCTGGATAAAAGGTAATTACCAATTCTTTTCATCACTGAATAAATCATTAAATAATCTCTTCTGTTATCATTATGAGACACATTTCACTTGCATTTTATTCTAAAATAGTTTCTTTTACAAGGATTCTAACGTTTTCACACACTGGTTTTCCATATACTTGTTCTTGTCTAGTTGGACAAAAAGCTCCATTAGCTACAATTAAATGACTTTTTTTGACATTTTTTCGGCTATATTTGTATTTTAAATATTTCCAAAGGTACGCCTGGTGAATGCCCCTGGGAAAATATCTTAAGAAGTTTGTTTAAGTTCTTGAGTTGGTGGACAATGTCATAATCAGCTTAGTAATTATATAATAATGGGTTCTTCAGAGTTTAATTTATGTAAGATATTTATCTTACTCATAAAAAAATGTGCAAATAAAATTTTGCTTGTAAGTCATTTTTATCTATGTACAAGGTATTTCATTGACTTAACAATTTGTTAATGTTAAATACAAATCTGGTAGTTTAACTGTGATTGTTAAATTTGCATTTTTTGGATGTGAATTCTTCACATTAACCTAATTTTATTCAGGTAGCGTTGTTCCTAGAAAAGTGATTTCTACGAACAAAGTACCCGATCGTCCCAGTGGCTCCCCCAATTTGAAACCATTTTATGGACACTTTTTCTTACACAGAGTGTGTTCTCCTTTATTCAACCCTCCATATTTTCCAGTAAGTTCGTCTTTTGATTTTAGCTCTAGGTTTTATTGTTCTATTGCCTTTTTGATTGTGTGGTTTGTGCATCCGTTTTGTAGTAGAGTGGCAGTTATCTGTTTCATTCGTGTGTTTTGTTATTATTATCTGTCAGTCGTATAGATGTGGAAATGAGCGTGTTGGCAGCTCCCTGTATTTCAGAAGGTTGGTGAAGGGATTTGCAATTTAGGTATCTGTTCGTGTGTGTCAGTTATTTGGATACGGTGTGGTCCTGAAGTCCATTCTGGGTTTTTTTCTTAAGAGGACGTAACGGAAAGACAACTGGTTGTTTTCTTCAAGTTTTGTAGTAAATTGAATCCTGGGGTGCATCGAGTTAGGTGCTCTAGAAACTTAAGAATTTCTTGCTTGCCAAAAGGCCATATGACAAATACTTCAGTCATCGGCGTATCTTATCCATAAATTTGGCTTCAGGTCTGCTGTCTGTGGTGCCCTTTCCTCGAAATAAGTCATAAAGATATTAGCCACCGCTGGTAATAGTGGTGACCCTATTGCTCCTCCGGCGGTTTGTTTATATATGCGGTTATCAAACATAAAATAGACACTTTTAAGGCAGTGTCATGATAAATCTATTATGAATGGTGGAGGTTGTCATTGTCAGATATTTGTTCAAGTGCTTTTTCTACCGGTATTCTTGGATATAAGGACTTAACATCGAAACTGGCTATGATATTTTCTGGTTCTATGGAAAGACGGTTCAGAATACGCGTGAACTCTTCTAGTTTTTTAATGTAAGGGTATGCTTTTTCCACAATAGGTTGTAGGGTACTGGCTAGATATTTTTCCAAGTTGCATACTGGCGAGTTAAAAGCACTAACTATAGTGCGAAGTGGGAATCCGTCTTTATGGATTTTGGACATACCTTTGAACAAAATATGTTACACCATGTATATATAGGGTTTAACAAAACGCACTGCAGATATCTTGGTAGATCATCGAAGTGATGGGTAAAAATAAAAAAGTTTTATATTACATATGTCAAAAAGTTTGTGGTTTACGAAAAGAAAATCATTCCAAGTTCTCAATCAAAGTTAGCATTTACATGTGTATTTACCCATTTATTTGCAAAACATCAACAAATTTATCAACTGAACACTGCAACAAACAAAATTCTCCACAATTCCTATCAACTGAAGAGATATTTAAAAAAATGATAAGTTCAATTTAATTAATTTTTTAAGTTAATAAAACAAAATCATGGCAACATTGGATTTTTGCTTTCGTTCGCAAACCGTTTTAAATAAATTATTAGAGAAGGTCAGGTTCCGTATTGCAAAAATTTATCTCTTTTGAATGTAATATCTTGACATGACAGCTAAGGGAGTTTTATTTCAATTGTGGTGTTAATCCAAATAAGTGCATAAACATTTAGTAAAAATACCACAACTATGATTCAGGAAACAACTGTGTTTTTGTTAATATTTACGAAAGATGAGTGTGGAAAAATGTAAGCATGGAAAGTACTGGTGAGCATTATTATTAATGTTTACTAAGGCAAGAAAATCTTCAAAACCAACAAGTTGAAAATAATTCAGTAAATAAATATATCATATTAACATTGTGTTTTCATTGAATGTCTTCTTTTCAAATAATTTTTTAGTAAACTGTTGAAAAATAACATTATTATTGTCTGAATGCAATGAATACAATAAATACAAAACCATCATAGAAATTTAAAACTTAAATACCTACGCTTTAATTTTTAGTATACTCTTTTCGTTCCGAACAGTTTTATTCGTGCACGGCAAGGTTGCCAGGTGTACTGAAATTTCCAAAAACTTAATAATGGAATAGGTTCTTAACTATTTGAGATATATGTGTCTTTGTTAAGAGTTTCTAGTTCATACTACCCAGTACTATTAAATACCAAAATATCTGCACTGCAATATGTTACACCTTGTACATAAGGTTTTTTTTCATTTATAGGAAAAGAAAGTTAATGAAAAGTAATAAATTAGACAATAAATTATTGTCGACAAGGTCTTTAATTTTTTCGTTTAAATAATAATACATTAATATAATACATGATAAAAACAATGACACACAAACAATTATATGCAACTCTCTTGTATTCGATTCGATGTGGTGACCACTTCTGGTCCCCTATATTTGTGCGTCAACGTTTGTGAGCCAGATAGCACTGGAGGCAGACCGGGCGTCGGCCTGTTAGGCCTTTGTAGACTTCTGTAGATCTGGAACAAATAAATAAAAAAAATATTATATTTGTCACTATTGTTTTTAAATTAAGTTGTATATTGAGGGTAATTGCACTGAAAGTAGTCAGTAGCTACTAAACAAAACACAAATGAAGAAAATTGGTTGAAGTAGAGGAGGTTATATTAGAAAATAAGAGATATTTCCAGTGGTATACAGTCCTGTTCAAAGTAAAGACTTCTTTCTACGATTAGGCGTAACCGCTTGTAAGTAAAAGATGAAAATTTTATTGTACTTATGTAGTGTTTAAAAGTAGTGAAATTTGGAATGCCACTATAAACTTTTTATAAGGAAAATCTAATTAATATTTTCCAAAATACTGTAAACAGTAGAGAGAACGAATTAAATCCATGTTAAAAGCATTAGAAACAATATAGTTAAATTTATAGGTAAGGTAAAGACTGTTGCAGTTTGACTATTCCTTGTTATAGAGTGATTATGATCACAATTTATATTGTTATCTATGTATTTTATAGTATAAATATATATAAAATAAAATTTTTTTTATGAAAAGAATTGTTTATTCGTTAAAATTGAATTTGTAAACCCTTGTCTTGCCTTGTTTTCAATATTATTTATAATAGCTTAATTAAGATGCTTGACATTCTTTTCATCTTAAAAATTAACATTTCTATCAATATTGACGTCTGCTGATAAATCTGATATACAATAATATAGACGAATAACTGTTTTGTCAAACATTTCTTATACATCGTTTACATTATGCCGAAGTCAGCAGGCAAGTGAGTATGGAAGTGGGCACCTTAGTTCTCACTCTTCTGCCGGTGCTACTCGCGCTGCATGGCACTCTCTTACTGTGGGGGTGTGTCAAAAGACTGATAGTTCGAGCGATAGCGATGCGACCAAAGTAGAAGGAATCAGTTTATAAACATTTGTTTACATTATGCAGGGGCCTAATGTAAACGAGCCATACGATCTTTGACATAGATCTTTATGATTAGTAACCGACTTTCAAAAAGGAGGAGGTTACCAATTCGGCGCGTATTTTTTTTGTATGTATGTTACCTGATTTCTACTCCTGTTGTGCACCGATTTGAATGAATGTGGTCTTATTTAATAGAGTATATATCCGGATTGGTGAAACTTCAAATTTGGGAAAATAACTCTATTGGCAAAGTGATGAATTTTGTGAATGAACACATGCGTGCATGAAAATCGACCAATATACCTAACATGTTGGTCGATTTTTCCAAAACCTCTTATCGATCTGTAAAGTTTTTTAAAGTTTAATCTATAATAGAAGATCCCTAGGTGGTCTCATGTACTTTTCTGCCTCGGGCAACATGGAGTTTTGCTGAAAATCGCTGAAAAATCCAATATTCTTATCAAAAAATTCCATCGAAATGATGTAACTGACATTTCCTCGTAAACATTGTAATTCCAACGTAATAGTGCGGGAATTGCAGGCACTAGAAGTTTTAATTGCTAAAGTTTTCTATCTATATCACAAGCATATAGGTAGTATAGTATAGTATTTTCGGCTCATGAAATCAATGAGTATCAAACTCATTTTGTTTGTATACCTTTTTTTTGCCGAGGTGAAATCCTATTACGGATTGGCCATGCGCTTGGTTCAATCATGACATGCTGTATGTGAGGCTCCCGGTTACCCGTATACTCACTAAAACACCTCCAATTGCCCTCTAGGTACCTGGAACTATCAACGAAGATATTATGTCAGGTACCCCGGCCCCTAGTCCCTAACCTACCAGTTCCCTAATTTCAATCACCTCCCTTTCCTCTCTCTCTTTGTCCCTTACCACCCAGGCCAGGAACTCTACAATCACTCTCCACCTCCTCTCACTCTCCATCAACCGTTCTACGACATTCCTCGCCTCTAGAGCGCACCCCAACTCATTCTCTGCTCGCATTCTATACCCCTGCCATCTTTCACACTCAAAGAAAGTATGTTCAGGGGTATCCACTTGTCCACAGTAAACGCACCACTCATCCTTCTTCCTCTTGAATCTGAACAGATACTGCCGAAAGCACCCGTGTCCAGCCAACAGCTGTGTCAGATAATAGCTGGACTTCCTATGTGGACAGCCAACCCACGCTTTCAGGTCTCTGACGAGCCTTCTCGTCCAGGACGCCATTCCCGCATCCTCACTTCTCCATTCCCTCTCCCATATATCTAAGGATCTCTCCCTCTCTTCCTTTCTCACTCTCACTCGATCCTCCCCCCTCTCGACCCTTTCAAAGATCCTACTCCTTTCATCGACCTCGATTCCTATAGGAAGCTGCCCCGTGATGACGCACAGCCGTCCGGTAAGCACACGCCATCCGCAGAAGCATCTGTCTATAGGTGCCCTGAATCATCCGCGCATACGTTCCCACTCTCATAACCTTTTTCCATACCGGTGCGCCATAGAGCAGGACAGTTGACAGTGCCGCCACCACCCCTTTGGCTTTCTGGGTAGCCCTTCGAATATACTCATTCCAGATGAGCCTATCATCGAGAGTGATCCCCAGACATTTAATAAATTTCCTAGGGACCACCCGCACCCCGGCCCAAGAGAAGGCAACGCCTCCCCTCTTCTCAAGGGGGGCCCCTCAGAATGACGCATTCCGTCTTCTGAGGAGCAACCCTTAGATGGTTCCTATCGAACCACTCCCTGATGATAGCCAAAGATTCGTTGCCCTTAGCTACCATCTCATCCAGACCCCTGGTCCTCACGACGATTGACAAGTCGTCTGCAAAAGCCAGGCTGACGCATCCTTCTGGCAGAGCCAATCTTAAGATCGGGTCATACAGCAGGTTCCACAAAGTTGGCCCAAGGATCTAACCCTGAGGGACCCTCTGCGTAAGTCCAATCTCGGTGTCTCCCACACCACAATCACTCTGCCTGTCTGGTATTCCTTCAGGACATTTACAACCCCCGCATCCATTCCCAATTCCTCCGCTTTTTCCACGATTCCCTCCCATCTGGCCGTATTAAAGGCATTCTCAACATCCACGCCAATAATAGCCGCCCAAACGTACCCAGGATCCATAGCCAGATGCAAGATTTTGCTCACGGCCTGTATTGTGGACCTTCCCTTTCAAAAGCCGTACTGGTTGTCCGAAAGATCTCCAGCCGCCTCAATCGTTTCCTCCACACGTCCCCTGATAAGATGCTCGTAAACTTTGCCGATTACGTCTAACAGGGTAATCGGTCTGTATTTCGTAACGCCCCCTTCTCCTTGACCTTTCGAGATCAGGACAGTTTTCCCTCTCCTCCAGGTTTCAGGAAATCGTTGTCTCTTCCATAGTTCGTTCAGGATTTGAAGAATCCCTCCCGAATCGTGCCGAATGATCGCCCTCACCGTTTCTACGAGCACTCCATCAGGCCCAGGTGGTTTACCCGCTTTCAGCCTTCCACGTGCTTGCTCCAACTCGTTCTCTGTGAAAAGCCTCACCTGGCAGTCTTCTTGCCGAGTGGAGCCTTCCGTTTCATTCTGAACGTTAGAAGAGTTCCCTAACGATCCTCAATTTCTCATCCTTATGCCACTCATATGGACTCACCCTGCCTTTCAATTTGGAGGTGACTATCTTATAGCCCTGCCCCCAGACGTCCCCATCCACCTCACTCACCAAACTCCTCCAAGCCTCACGCTTGGCCTTTCCGATAATTTTTACAAGCTTCTTCCGGGCCTCCACATATCCTGCCATTCTCTCGGTTTTCTGCCATTCTCTACCCACTCTTCCCCTTACTCTCATCCATTGTCTCCTCTTTTTGTTACATTCCTTTCTTACATTCTCCAATGACTCATCCCACCAGTACGCATGCTCTCCACTTCGTCTCATTCCTCCTTTCTCACTCCGCATCCCAAGCGCCTGTGCGCGCCTGAGGACCCCCGCCAAACCCGCATAACACCCTCCAACGTCCCGCGGAGAATGTCATAAGCATCCACCACAAGGTCCTCATTCACACCCCTACCCCGGAAGAACCCGTCACGACATCGGCGCTTCACTGAGGCTCCTACGTCAAACGCGATGTACCTGTGGAGACTGAGAGATTCCTCAAGGAGGACCTCCCAGCTCCCCAGACCCCTCGCGAGCGACGGCGAACACAGCGTCACGTCGATGTATGACCGCGATTCGCCCCTGACAAATGTTGGCTCGGCGCCGTTATTCAGGACGACGGCATCCTGTGCCACAATCCCTTCCTCCCACAGGAGACCCTTGGCATCCCTAACGGTTGACACCCACAACGCTGATTTCGCGTTGAAGTCGCCGGCCACCAGGTACTCCCCATTGCTCGCGCGGACCTCCTGGAAAATACAATCTCCCAGGGCAGTATACTCCCCCATCCCGATGTTCGGAGACAGGTAGCAGGCCACCAACCTCACCCACCCAAAATCGCCCACTAACATCCCCTCTCCCACTCTCACCCCTTTCACTCCACAGTTCCTGTTTACAACCAGGACCGCAACATCCACCCTACTGTCACACAGCCACTTGCCACCACTCGCGTATTTAACGTTTGGTTCGGCCTTAACCAAAACGTCCGCGCTGATCCGGACAGCCGTCTCAACCGCCAGATTATGGGCAGCCCTTGCACGCCCCACAATAACTTGAAGGAACTTAATACCCCACAGGATTACTTTCCTTCCTCACCCTCTTTTTCGCTCTCTTCCCCTCTCGTATACGCATTCTCTTTTTCCTCCTCGAGCAGTCTCCTCCTAAAGAAACTACACGCGGTAGTGTCCCATCTATGCCCTTCCTCACTACACAAATGACATTTGGGCTTACACTTACAATCTTTGACAGTGTGTCCCCTGACGCCGCAATTCAAACAACACTGCCTCCGATCCTCCCCTTTACGTTCACTCACAGTATGTTTGTATATCTGGCAAATACCGATTTAAGTAAAAATAAAAAAAATTGCGAAGAGGCTGTTTTTGGTGTTACCTACTCCCGGCCTAATAGAAAATTCAGTGACAACACATGTCAAGCTCCAAACTGCTAGTTTATACACAGGGTGTTTAGCTATATCAAACAAAACTACAAACTAAAGTGATAAAAGCTATAACACGGATGCATCGGTCGGAATTATATCGATATATAAAATAACTAATATTTATCATTTCTTAGTGCAAATTTCACAGCCGATTCAATTATACAGTGAATTTTTTGAGAAGTGTTTGTTCTTCACGGTAAGGAAAGAGCAGTCACTCCCAATATTAAAAGTTCAATTTAAGACTATTGGGAAGTCTGTTAGACTGTTATGATTGATTAACACAAGGTATACATATACATACATACAGAAAAATGATTATATAAGTTAGCCATCAGTAGTTGAATATATATAATAGTGAAATTATACGGCGGTGTAGAATGGTTGTTAAATTGGTTGGTTAAAAAATGTTAAAATACCTGTGAGGTAGACCATTAGCAGTTGAATTTCCAAGGTGCTTAGAATATGGGTTGGAATGAAATTACAGTTACACAGGATTATTAAAAAAGTTACAAAGGGTGGCAATAAGTAGGTTGATATACAGGGTGGTTGAAATATATGCTAAGTAGAAATATTGTATTACAATGTGAGCTAAAAATTGCGTTGCCCAAGTTGCAATATAGGGTGGAGAGGAGATATTGTCATACAGGGTGATAATAAAAACGTTAGAGAAATCAATTATTTATAGGACGGCCCAAAAGGAGTTGCATATGTATGATGGTTGAATATATTTCAACCATCATATCCTACGGAGTAGGATGGTAGCTACAGAAGGCAATTAAAAAAATTATGGTGGTCCATCGGGAGCTGAATGTACAGGATGGTTGAAATATAGGATGGAGTGGACGTATGCTGGTCGAAAAATGTTTAAAAAAAATTATAAAGGGTGGTCCATGAATATATGATAGTGAAATATAGGGCGGAGAAAAATAATTGTTATACAGGGTGGTTACAATTTTTATAACAATTTAATACCTACAGGGTAGTAAACAGAGTAATTGAAATATATTGTGAAGTGGAATTATTAGAAAGTGTTTTAATGAAAGAGAATTGAAATTAAGCTGATTCATTTCGACCTCGAAACAATTAGTTTACAGAGCAAATGTTCGCTACCAAAATTGTCGTTCTTACTATTAATTAACAGTTTTAAATTTATATTTAACACATTAAAACCTAAAGTATACAGATATATTCACATACTATTCAGAGGTAAAGTTGTATTAACTGTACGCGTGACTGTGTCAGGTATTTTAATGATTTCTTTAATATAATATCTTCAAAACAAATAATTACAATCTTTATAGAACGTTTGGAAAAGACAACGTCTGTCGGGTTAGTTATATATTTTTCGCTTATTAAGTCAACGCGTACCAGTTCATTTTGTTCGTAAACTTGTACTTGTCAAATGAAATGAAAATGTATCATTCTGTATTGTTAGGCCTTTCAATGTTACCTGGTCCTGGTCTATTAAGGTTATACATACAAAATATAAAATAAAAAATAAAAACTACCCGAGTTCAAAAAAACTAAAAAGCTGAAAATAATTATAACGAAATACAACTCTAGACAGTAAATAATACATTCAATGTTGTTAGGTACCTACACACAGCAAAAAATTTAAACATTGAAAGGTGCTCATTCTGTACAAATTAATTACCTATCTATCTAGTATATTTTTGAAGTCGATGCCAGGCAACAATCAAGTTTGATGAAGTTGTAGATAAGTACGCAATTCAGGATTTTAGATTTGCTTGGCACTGACTTCAAAAATATACTAGATAGGTAGGTAATTAATTTGTACAGAATGAGCACCTTTTAATGTTTAAGTTTTTTTACTTTGTGTGTAGCTACCTAACGCCATTGAATGTGTTATTTACTATCTAGAGTTGTATTTCGTTATAATTATTTTCAGCTTTTTAGTTTTATTTGTATCCTTATATATATATACGTTAAGTGGATGAAATTTGTACTAACTTTTAAACTTTTCAAAAGCTTTGGAGAATTTAGATCGTGTTATTCTATTAGGTAAGCCGGCTAATTTTGGTTTCGTTAGTCAATATCCAACTTATTAAAACTGATGCATGGCTACATTGTGGAATAAATTTAGGCCTCTATTACTTTTTGGTTTTCTTTATTTGTATCAAAACCTGGCGTTTTCACCAAGAAAAAAGTTTAAAAATTGGTAATATGGTAAGCAATGTAATTAAAGCTACTAAATTATTTAGGTTTATTGTTAGGACTTTTAAATTCTTTTGTGTTTTAAAGTTCTGTATTGTTCTTCTGAACGCTCTAGATTAGAATTTACCTGGGCGGTTGAGAAAACAATTTTGTAACTATCCGAATCATTCTCTGGAACCTGTTCAAGGGAAATTTTTAAGCAGCTTTTTATAAAACTGATGAAGTGTACCCTAAAAAGGAATTCATGAGCATTATTTTGCTAGAAGATTTTGATGTGAAGCCTGTGCATACTAAAATTGCTGCTGTTTATTTATTGCCACCAATAAATGTTTCACTGCAAAGTTGCTTAGTTGTTAGTTATGGAACATTTGTTTATTTTTACTAATACACACACACACACACACACACACACACACACACACACACACACACACACACACACACACACCACACACACACAAGGTCTCGCCTTCAGTAGCCTCATCAAGTAAGGCACCACCACTTAAAACTCTTAAACCGGTGCTAGCTAGCAAGCTAAAGCCCGGTAACGAAGGTCGCCAGAACATCGGGCAAACCACCCAGGGAACAACAAGTAGGGTGGTCAATTCAGAAGCGGAGAGAAACAATGGATTAAAATCCAAGTTAAACCGCCAGACCAAAAACCAACCTGCAAACGCAGTCGACTGACTGGCAAGTGGTAAAGAGGAAAAAGGCCCCGAGGACCAATAAGCAAAAACCAGCGCACATTGTACGCTGCTTATAAAGAAAGGCGAGAAGAGCTCCCATGCAGATATCTTGCGAGGTATCAAGAATGATCCCACCTTGCAGGATATAGGCAAAAAAGTCAATAAGATCCGACGAACAGCTAAGGGAGATCTACTTTTGTTATTCGCCAAGGCAGACGCTCAGGAGATGGAGCGCTATTGTAACGCCATCAAGAATAAGCTCCCAAGCGGGGCCACTGTACAATCTCGAATACCGCAAATCGAGATTGAAATTAAAGACTTGGACGAGATCAGTACCAAGGAAGACGTAGTAAACCTGCTCAAAGATAATATCGACGGCCTGGCAGAGATCACTGAGGAGGCAGTGAAATCACTTCGACGGGCATATAGATCAACACAAACGGCAGTTGTTTGTCTCCCAGAGGTCCAGGCCAAGAAAGCCATCGCACTTGGAAAGCTGAAACTTGCGTGGGGCACAGTACGTGTTCGCGAAAGGATCAGCCTTCGACGGTGCTTCAAATGCTGGCACTTTGGGCACAACGCCCAGGCGTGCAGAGGCAAGACTGAGCGAAGCAGTTGTTGTCACAGATGCGGAGGCGCTGGTCACAATGCCTCGGCTTGTCAACAACCTGCCAAGTGCTTACTCTGCAAAGAGAAAGATAGTAGGTCAGACTGCCGGCACGTTGCGGGTAGTTGGAAATGTCCGATCTACCAACAGGCGATGAGAGCAGCACAAGCCCGTAAATGAAAGTACTGCAACTCAACCTCAACCATTGCGAAGCAGCCCAAGACCTACTGGTACAGCGGGTGCGGGAATTGGATTGCGAAGTAGCCATAATCTGCGAGCAGTACAAAAACTTCGACACCCTGTCCTGGGTAAATGACACAACGGACAGAGCAGCGATATGGGCTTGCGGTAAACTTCCGTTCCAACAACTCTCAAATACCCCGAACCATGGCTTGTGAGAGCCAAAGTGGGAGGGGTTCACTTCTATAGCTGCTATGCACCTCCTAGTGCACAGCTCGAGGAGTTCGAGTTATTCTTGGACACCTTGGCGGAGGATGTACGGAAGCGTGAATCGGTTGCCATCGCAGGTGATTTCAACGCCTGGGCAATTGATTGGGGATACCGGGAAACGAGCGCGAGAGGACGAGCTCTCCTTGAGACCATGTCTTCGCTCAACCTGGTACTCCTCAACACAGGAGACGTAAGCACATATCGCAAAGGCACAGCCAGCTCCATTATCGATGTGACATTCGTTAGCAGCAACCTAATTAAAGGGGGCTGTGAGTGGCGGGTCGATGAGGAGTTTACTAATAGCGACCACCAAGCTATTATATGGGAGATCAATACCACTCCCAAACGAAGATTGTGTGTCAGTCGTGCGAGGCCACAGCCAGTCGGTTGGAACAAAAATGCTTTCGATGCTGATTCATTCGCCTTGGTTATGGAGCAGGAACCATTGTCAATAGCAACAAGCGCAGAAGCCACTGCCAAAGAGGTAATGACAAGCGTTGTCAAGTCCTGCGATGCTTCCATGCCAAGGAGACGGCAGAACAACAGCCGCCCACCAGTTTACTGGTGGAACGACACAATCTCACAACACCGACGAGAGTGTCTCAAAGCACGAAGGCTGCATCAACGAGCACGAAGACGCGACAGGGTCACAACAGAAGAACTAAGGCTCGACTATGAGATCAAAAGACAACAACTACGAAGAGCCATTCTCTCAAGCAAGAGATCCTACTGGAAGGAGTTGTGTGACGAAGTTAATCAAGATCCATGGGGAAAACCGTATAAAATCGTGATGCATAAAATTAAGGCCCCTCCCATGACATCAACGAACTGCCCCGAATCATTGCACCGCATTGTCACTCACTTGTTTCCTGCGAAGCCTGAGCTACCCGCTTATCCTTCGTGGCAGGTGAGGGACGAAGATATACCATCAGTGACTATGAGTGAGCTGATGGGCGCATGCAACCGGCTCCAAAACGGCAAGGCTCCCGGTCCAGATGGCATACCTAACATCGCGCTAAAATGCGCCATAGCCAATAGGCCTGACATGTTTCTACACATGTATGAGACCTGCCTAAAGCAGGGGGTTTTCCCGACTAAGTGGAAAAAGCAGAGGCTTGTGCTCCTCCCTAAAGGGGGAAAGAAACCTCCCGACGAACCGTCATCATATCGTCCCCTCTGTATGTTGGACTCTGCGGGAAAACTCCTTGAAAGGATAATAGCAGATAGGCTGGAGCCCTACGTTGAGCCGAAACTTTCCACCAACCAATTCGGGTTCAGAAAGGGGAGATCAACCATCGATGCCGTGAAACTCGTTACCAACATCGCCAGAGAGGCTATCTCGGGAAAGAGATGGAGAAGAGGTGGAAAAAGTACTGTCTAATAGCCACCCTGGATATCAAGAACGCCTTTAACTCGGCCCGCTGGGACCGCATTTTGGAGGCTCTTGCCAGGATGGAAGTTCCGCAGTACTTGCGCAGAATGGTTTCAGCGTATTTCAAGGACCGCATCTTGTTGTACCAAACTGAAAATGGGCAAGTAGACTATAAGATCACAGGAGGTGTACCTCAGGGCTCTGTTCTGGGCCCCCTCTTATGGAACGTAATGTACAACGACCTGCTCCTGCTCGGTCTGCCTGAGGGCGTCAGGCTAGTGGCATTCGCCGATGATGTGGCATTGATCATAGTGCGCAAGCACATAGAGGAGATACAAACAACCTTCTCATTCGCTATAGCCACAATTCAGCATTGGATGCTCTCAGCGGACTTGAGTTTAGCAGAACAAAAGACCGAAACACTTCTTGTTAGCAGTCGAAAGGCAAGGGAAACCATCACCCTCAACATAGGCGACACCTACATACAGTCGCAGCCCTTCATCAGCTATTTGGGGGTGCTCCTGGACGCACGGCTCAACTTCAAAGAGCACATAATCGCGGCCAGCAAGAAAGCAGCTGGGGTACAGGGGGCATTATCTAGAATAATGCCGAATGTCGGAGGCCCTAGACAGATAAAAAGACAGCTACTGGCAACAGTAACTACCTCTGTTTTGTTGTACGGTTCACCGGTATGGGAGAAATCGCTCGAGCTACCATCGTACCGCCGGAAAATGAAATCAGTCCAGCGGCTCTCAGCGATTCGAGTGGCATCATCCTACCGCACTGTGTCTTACGAGGCGGTGAGTGTGATTGCCTCTACCCTCCCCAATCGACATTCTGGCTGCAGAAAGGGGACGGCTTTATCACAGAAAGTTAGAGAAAGACCAATCGACAGGAAACAGCGATGAAAGAGCCATGAGTCTAGGGCAATGGCAGGAGAGATGGGACAGCTCTACTAAAGGCCGGTGGACATATCGTTTGATACCTAACATCAGTCGTTGGGTCAACCGCCAGCATGGGGAGGTTGGGTTCTACATCACTCAACTCCTGACTGGACATGGATGCTTTCGAGCATACCTGCACAGGTTCAGGAGGGCAAATTCCCCAAACTGCCCACACTGTACGGACGTGATAGAGGACGCGGACCACGTGTTCTTCTCCTGCCCCCGGTTTCAGGATCAACGTGCTGAAGTGGAGAGGATTCTGGAGACTAATATCGTTCCAGAACAATTAGTAGAAGCCATGCTTTCAATGTAAGAGCAGTAAACATCTGCAATGAACCACCCTTGCGAAGTAGTATTGACTAAGAGTGCCGCAGGGGACCATGGTATTTCCCCCCTCTTCGGATAAAAAAAAAAACACACACACACACACCACACACACATATATATATATATATATATATATATATATATATATATATTGGCCTGCAAATAGTCTCCGCCGTTGGGTAATACAACTTTAGTTATTATTATTTAGTATTTTTCATTCTTCTGTTGGAATTTTTAGATACATTTTTTATGTAAAAAGTTGACTTAGAGGCTGTTTAGGAGTAGGTCACACATAATAAAATTAAAATTGTTTATTATTTTGCACAAATATCTAAAGTTGCACTGAAATATGAACAACAACGAATTAGATATGCGCATGTGAATAAAAAATGTTACATTACTCATATAGCATTTTCAGGGTTTGTTGGCAAAAAGTCAGTCCACAAAATCATTTTATTACAGAATTTATTTATTTATTTATTAGTACACCATCCAACAGCCATAGGCCAAATCAAGGATGGGCAGTTAAGTTAGTGTACATGGAAAATTATAAAGTTACATACATAAAAACATAAAAATCAAACACTATGTACAACAATTTATAATATACACTGCTAAAAATACGAGAGAGGACATTACAAGAAAAATTAAATTTCTCCTTATTACATTGAAATGATTAAGAATCAAGGCCCTGGAGCATTTGCCTCTTAATCATTCCAATGTTCCCATTAAACAAATCAATATCTGACGGTAATTCAATATAATTGTAAAACATATCGAAAAGCGGAGAATTTTGTAGTAGATTTGTTCTGGGCGTTACCATGTAAAAAATTGGGGGAAAGCGAGTTCTGATGTTAGGAACATTAAACGAGATTTGACTTAATAAACTTGGACAGTCCAACTTGTTGTTTAATAACTTATGCAGAGTAACTAATGAGTAGTATTTCCTACGTGTTGCCAAATCCATTAACTGAAATCGTTGCAGTAACGTATCATTAGATATACCACGATGTGGATACACCCCGTCAATTCTAAACCACAGATATTTAACGTATTTCCTATTGATGTTTTCAACAGCATTAGTATATGTTTCGTATCCAGGTTTCCAGATAATGGATGCATACTCGAGTTTAGAACGTACAAAAGCATTAAACAAAGTAGTTAAGGTGCTAGTTCTGGAGAAGTGACGCCCATTCCGTATTACAAACCCCAGATTTCGATACGCCTCCTTCTGAATAATGTTGATATGCTGAGCAAAATTTAGTTTTGAATCAATAGTGATTCCTAAATCCTTATATGTAACACATCTGTTAATGAGGTTCCCATTAATGTTATACCGATATTCAATTGAAATTGATTTCCTCGTGAAGGTCATATGATTACACTTGGAAATATTCAACGGTAGCCTATTTTCTATACACCAATGTGAAAGACTATTAATATCTTCTTGTAATACTTTACATGCCTCTTCATCATAAATTGAATAATATATTTTTAGATCATCTGCATATAGTAATGATTTACACTTTAAAATATCAACAATGTCTTTAATAAATATATCAAATAACAACGGACCAAGAACAGGACCCTGTGATACACCAGATGTATGTTGAAAATTGAATGACTGGAAACCATAATAATCAACTTTTAAATTGCGATTAGTGAGATAAGATTGGAAAAAAAATAAGAAATGATGAAGTGAAAAGCTTCGATAATTTGCTCAATAAGATACCATGGTCCAGTCGATCAAAAGCTTTAGAAAAATATGTATATATTACTTCCACTTGGCCACCAGCATCTAGTATCTCAGCAATATATTGCGTTAAACATAATAGATTTGTAGTTGTAGATCTACCTGGATAGAATCCATGTTGTTCTACGCTGAAATATGAATTCATACAATACATTTTCAAATACCTTGCTAAAATTGTTAAGAATTGTAATCGGTCTATAATTTACAATGTAAATAATGAGAAAAATAAAGTTTCTCCAAGTTCTCCTTAACATCCTTCGACCTTTACATAGATTCCCCATCAACTGCAACTCAACACATCTTCACCCCTTGAGCATTCACATACTGACTGAGTGATTTATTGTCTTTACTGAGGTCTTCGATTGTTTATTTCGCTGTCACCGATGTTTTCGCAAACATTGTTTCCAATTGAACATATAGGCCGTCCGCATATGTATATTCCATTCGACGAGACAACGTCACGATTGAAACAATCCTGTATTGGCGAGGAAGTGGTGTCAGTCTCTACACTTAAAATAACACTATACTCGTGTGTGGAATTTACCAGATGTTTTTGTTCTTTTTGCTCTTTGGCATCAAATAATTTTGTTTATTAATCTTGTTAATTGTCTTTTTTCATGTAACATATTTCACTTTATTACTTTTATGTTTTTTTGGGCAATAACACCACAATACCAAACGTTTCAAAGTCTATTCTGACTTCGATGTCAACGGCTTTATATTAATTGATGTAGATTGCAAAATGAAAATTTGATTTATGACATTTAAAATTGACAAAGTCAGAATAGACTCTGAAACGTTTGGTATTCCTGCAATATACGTCGTTTTATTTCTATTGTGGTGTTATTGCCCCAAAAAACATAAAAGTAATCAAGAATATGCCACAAACATCGTTTAGAAGACATATTTCACTTTCTCTTTTAATTTGACACTAAATTTACTCAACATCTATTTGCCTGGTATGTTCTTTTTTTCTCTGCTGTTCCTGCTGCTTTTTATTAACAATGCTTAAAATTAAACAATTCATAATAAAGTTCCACTGAAACTTCTGACCATCTCAACTTGGATTGACTGATTCTTCAGAGTCAAGGATCTATTTTTAGACAGTATCGTTGTTCTTAAATCATTGTCAAAAATTTTCGTAATTTCTGCAGACTAGGTAGATATACAGAAATTCCAAAAAAAAATAATTACAATTTATTACAGACCTTAAATCAGTTACAAAGAAACTGGCACCAAGGCCTTCATTTTTATAATTATTACAACAGAATTGCTTAATTACTTTAACATCAGAAACTTACCATAAAATACATTAAAACATTAGTCTGAGTTTTTTTTTAAATGTTTTGAGAGTACGTAGTATGATCTTCTCATTTCCTTGAGATATATTGTTGTCGATGTTATTGTATATATCTATTTTCATTTTGCAATTTACATTTTCAATACATATGAAGCCAGAATCCACTTTGCAACTTTTTATTTCAATTGTGGTGTTATTCCCAAGAAAACATAAAAATAATTAAAAAAATAATACATCTATACTTTTGTAAATGGGAGAATTCTGGGACTTTTTGTTCGGTAATAGTTATTTATCTGCTCTCTTGTTCTTAAATTATAATGGTGTTGATCTTTATTTAACTGTAATTTCTCTTTAATTTTGATTAAATTATTCTGTATAATATTATAATCAATTGAAAATATAGTTTTTATACTCTTATTCTGTCTTTGTAATTTATTTAACAAGTCTTGACTAGTATTGCCATAGCTTGGTATTAAATATCTCAGATTGTAGTGGTCCTAATATTGATCCCTGTGCTACTCCAACATTAATATTAGAAATTTTACTAATTTGTACATTTACTTCTGTGTATTGTTTTCTTCCTGTTGAATATGTTCTTAAGAGTTCATAACATGTTCCACGATAACCCATCTTTTTTCAGCTTTTCCAGTAATAAGTTAATATCAACTGCGTCGAACGCCTTTTGGAAGTCTATAAACACTGCAATAACATATTTATTTTTATCTATTTTATTATATATGTATTCTAGTAGATCAACAGTTGCTCCTAAAGTACTACTTTTTTCTGAAATCTATATTGGTCTTCATCAAACTTGAAGTATTTTTCAATAAAATTTACCATTTTTCCTTTGAGATTTTTTTCTAAAATTTAGCTAAATATACTTAATAAGGAGATAGTAATTGTAATTGTTAATATTTTCATGTGAGCCTTTTTTGTATACTGGTGTTATTTTGGCAATTTTTAGTTCTTCTGGGTCAAGAAGTTTTTCATTACATTGTTGATAATTCCAACTATTTTAGATCCAATGCTTTCAAAGATTGTAATTATGTATTTTTTTGTTATTTTGTCAATACCTGGTGCGCAGACATTTTTCAGTTCATCTATAATTTCTCTTACTTCCTTTATGTTTGCTTCGTTTAGCATCATGGTTTCTACATTTCTTCTTCTTCAAATGTTAGACCAGTTCTTGGTGGAATATATTCCGCTAATTTATCTTCTATATGTATTTCCAGCATCATCTATCAGTTTGATAATATTTGGGTTTTTAATTTTGTTTTGACTGCACATATTTTTCAGTATTGTCTTTTCTTTTCCATCTCACATAAAATTTTAAAATTGTACATTGTGAATTCACTTATTACAAGAAATGCATATTTAAGAATTACCTGAATTTATATAAGCGTATCACGTTTGAATTACTATTGGGGAAGGTATTTTTTTGTTATATTAGTTAATTAACTCTTTAGATTATTTATTTAATTTTCTCAATAATTGGTAAATCTTTACAAATGACACTATATATACACAGTAACAACGAAATAGAAACACCCAGAAGGAGATGTTTAAATTTAATATTGTATTGGTAAAAATAAATATGCTATAGTAAGGAGTAAATAATTAATGAAAAATACCAAGTAGTTTTAAAATTAAGTTTGTTAAGAATGTGTTTGTCCACTGTGGTTGTCTATTAACTCCCCAACACGTCTTGGCGTTAATTCAATAAGGTGCCTCTATTTCTTCTTCAGGAATAATATCCCAATCTACCTGTATTTCATGTCTTAGAACCTCCGTGCTGATAGGGATAAATTCCCGAGCTTTCTACCCATCATATCCCAGACAAGTTCTCTTCAAAAAGTTTTAACTAATTCGAGCAATAAGAGGCATGTTGAAACATGGGATCCATGAGCCTATTACCATCATTATTGAAGCGTTCGAACCGAGCGGACGTGTTCTCTGTGAGCTCCGCAATTGTATTATTATTTACCAGTTATATCGCTGTATAAACGTAAATGTGTTAATTCTCGCGTAATATCGGATCAACTACGGCTGTGCACCATCCACCCCGTCCAGTGCGTTTAGCATCAATCCGTATCTATGCAGCGACTAAAGTGATAGTGCAACAATCTAACCATCGAATATTAAGAAACGATTATCGATCTATCGTTAATAAGCCTCCGTCTCTGTTCGCGTAAAGCATAATCCAGTTCTCAACAGTGCATTGATTACAATTAACAACTTTTAATGACACAATTAAAATTAATCAGCGATAATAAAGAAAAAAAAATCCATTCAATCTAAAAGTGAGTAAACAATATATTGTGCCAGCCAGCCCGAAATCCTGATTCGGCCACGAGTATACACGACAAGGATCGAGCAAGTGGTCTTCGAACTAATATAAATTCGCACCTATGACCTGTGTGCATAAGGAGGCCAATTACGACTGTCTAATTACTGACCCACACCGCACCACCCACCTACAAGTAAGGGACCGCCATTACAGCTAAAAGAGGTATTTTCATCTTGTGTTGTGTGTTCAGTGTAGTTTCGTCAATAAAACAGTAATTTGTGTATTAAATTAACCTTATTTCATTCAATCTTGTCTAAAATAATATTTTACTGTTTCCTATGTAAAAAAAAAAAAAATTTACGGCACATGAGTATAAGAGTTGAGTCTATATATGTATGTTATACACTAAAATAGTTGTCGGCGAACTGTTATCTACAAAACGAAAATTCTTTTATTTATCAAAAATCTCGACTCATTTCTGCTCAAAATCAACCGAATACTCATAACAGCCTATCATATATATATATAGTAAATATGAATGCCGAATTTAAAAAAAAACCCTTATGTCGGACTTCGGTGCACTATGATGCATAAATTTTAACTGTATATGTTTTTTTTAATCTTATTTTGCCACTGTTTTTATAACGTTAGGACATTTTAATCTATATTATACTATGTGTTTGCGTGATGTCTTAACTTATAACTGGTTAGATAACGTGTAACACTCGGAGAGTCTTTCCACTTTCAAACCGAGAGTGAGTTTAATACGGTGCATCTATACAATTATCTTGATAAAGTCTCTTTTAGGGTCTTTTTCTATCGTTGCAATTATCTGCTGCGTGGTATAGTTGTATTATACTTCCCCACTTTGGAGAATCTTCCCAGCATTGTGCTGCGATTTCCGCATAACACCGTTTTTTTTCTTTAAATTTCAAATAGTCCAAAGAAACTTCTTGGATTATTTCGGTGTTCTTTTTTTTTTAGTTCTTTAATTCCCCTCACTTAGTTTTCTATTTATTTTCCTTTTCTTTCTATTTGTCGGTGCCTTATGGATGCTAATGCAGAAATACACCTTTGCCCTTGCGGTAATAATTATTCATCGAAAAAAAATCTTCGAAACCACCAACGAAGATATTGTCGCCTTCTGCAAATTAAAGATGATGAAAGAAAATTCTCCTGCGATTTATGCGGTGACAAATATGCATCATATTTAGGTCTGCGACAACATGTTGCGAAAAAGCATCCAATCGAGTACAATCAAGAAATGGAGAACGAAGCCACTAAAACTCCCCTATGGTCAGCGCAGGAAACATTGGATATGGTACATGCCGAGCTGCGATTCACGGGTAGAGCCGTTAATATGCATATTGCTTCGATTTTTCCTGATAGAACCCTCGAAACAATTAAACTCAGAAGAAGGAGAAAATCTTATCAGGATCTCCTTAATATTGTCAAAAATGATATCATAGAGGCGGGTGGAGAACTATCACAAGTACCACTACCTTCTCCTCAACCTCCTACTACCCCCCTTAGTCCTTCTACTACGGTTACTATAGAGTATCCTTCCATTATTGCTACCCCTCTCTATAATTCTTCCCCCGAACCCCCTCCTATAGACCTACCACCCGATCCTCCGCCTTTGAACCAGCCTCCTGAGAAAATATCACCTCTACCTTCTGAATACGTCAACCATCAACAGCTGTCCGATAATATATCTATCACTGAAAACTCTAATAATTATCCTTCACCATTACCACCCTCTATCGTTGTACCTTCACCCCCTGCTACCGCCGGCCAACAGGTAGAAAACCAACTAAACCCTAATAGCCAACCTTTTCGCCCCATTGATACGGTAATGGAGTCTCTTTCGGCTGCCACGTTAAATCTTGACAGTGATAAACATCTTGCCCGGATATTAGGTAACTATGATGCAACAAACGAGGAGAAACTGGAAGTATTTATCACTGGTGCACAAATTTACTACACAAAATAAAAAAAACGCCCAAACGATAAGCGACATAATAACTCAAACACAAAACTTTACGGACCCTTTGCTAAAGCCACCAACAGGGCTATCCTATATAAAAATGTCAAATCCTCTTTAAAAAGAACCAAAAAGAGCTTGCAAATAAAATCATAGACGATCTGCCTTTTGACAATTCTGAGGATCTGCCATCGGTTAATGAAATCCAAACTCACTTTAGCAATCTTTTTGAGTCTCCGAAAAATGTTGCTCCTCATTATCCCTCTATTATCAACAATGAGGTTGGGCCGAACTTATATAGAGCTATCTCACCGCAAGAGATAAATAAAGCTATTATGGAAACTAAATCCAGTGCTAAGGGTTTTGATGGATATAATATTCGTGACGTTAAACGCCTTCCTAAAGACAAGTTATGGCTCCTTTTTAATGCAATGATTTTACTACAAAATATTCCAGAATTTATGAGAACATCGCGTACTATCTTAATTCCCAAGCAAGGTAAGGATTTGAAAAATATTAAAATTGGCGTCCGCTAACAATTGGCTCTATTTTCTTGCGTTTATTAAATAAAATTATGAGCTGGAGATTAAAAGAATTGCCTATCAACCGTTGTCAGCAAGGTTTTGTTAATCGGGATGGCACACTAATTAACAATGTTATTCTTAATAGCACTATCAAATACTCCAGAAAAGGTATAAAGCCCCTCGATATCATTTCGCTCGACTTACAAGCAGCCTTCGATTCTATTCCTCATTCGAGAATTTTAACAGCCTTGGAAAGATTTAAAGTCCACCCTAATATCATAAAATTTATTATGGCCACTCTTCAAGATGCATATACTTACATCCAGATAGGTAATAATGATAACATCAAAATAAAATTAAACAATGGCGTCAAACAGGGCGACCCTTTGAGTCCCTGTCTATTCAATATTTTCTTTGACGAGCTACTTGTCCAGCTGCAAGAAGAAAATCCACCTGCAGTCAATTATATCGAATGTAATTGTCTCGGCTATGCTGACGATCTCGTGCTTATTTCTGGGTCCACAAAAGAAACCAATAACCTCTTAAAAAAGGCCAATAAATTCTTCAACAAAGCAGGAATATCACTTAACACCGACAAGTCCTTTGCCCTTTCTCTTCGCACTGTGCCAAGAAAAGGAAACTTTTTAGTATAACCAAAAGCTTTTTTTGTCAACGGGAAACCCATTCCACAAGTGGGATGGACACCCTAAATATTTAGGGCTTCGCTATAATCGGATGGGTGCCGAACTTCCTAACCTTGATCTCCTTCAGACCCAAATCCCCCGTATTCGTAGATCCCCTCTCAAACCTTCCCAAAAATTCATTATCCTTAATTCCTATCTTGTCCCGCGATGGATTAGTTCCTTACAAAATATCTATATCACAAAAAAACTTCTTAAAGAAGCTGACAGACTAATCCGTCGTCTGGTCAAGACTGTCCTTCATCTCCCCTCCTCCACAACTAACCCTTTCTATATGCACCCAAACGAGGTGGAGGTCTTGGCATTTTCCCCTTCGCGTTAAAGATTCCAGAAATTATGGTCAGAAGATTGTCAAAAATTATGTCCCACATTCATTCCACCTATAGCCAAATCCTTTACCGAACACCACATTGGTAAAATCAAGTCTTTAACCAATCTACATACAACCAGCGCTATACCAATAGTTTAATAAATGACTTAGACAAATCCTGGTCTGGGAATGGTATCAAACAATGTGCCTCCTCGAGTGCTTCGAGTTCTTGGATAGCCAACCCTCCCCCACTTTGTCAGGAAATAGCTATGTTAAAGCTATTCACCTCCGCGGTAACCTATTACCGTCAATGGACCTGCCTTACAAACCTAAAGAACAACGAAACTGCCGCGGGGATGTAAAAAACGCGAGTCCAATTGCCATATTTTACAGGGATGCTACATTACCCATGCACTCGAATAAAACGACATAACAACATCGTTAATATCATCGAGGATGTCGCCAAAAAGAGTGGGTGGGAAACTGAAGTCGAGCCGAGGATTAGAGCAGACTCTGGGACATTAAGAATTCCTGACCTTATTATCAACAAAGGCCTACAAACCATTATTATTGAAGTAGGTGTTTTCTGGGAAGGTCCTCGTTCGCTCGCCGAGAGTTATAGACTGAAAAAGGAGTATTATGAAGAACCTGACTTCACGAACAAATTATGGCAGTCAAGAATTCCACTGACGTTAAAGTCTACCTTATTATTATTGGAGCTAGGGGTATTTGGTGTGGCAATAACGATGCTCTTCTCACTATTCTAAATTGCAACACTCTTTCTTTAAACGTAGACTGATCCATAGCGTCATCGTAGGCTCGCTATCGTGTCATAACTTCTTCAACAAAGCCGTATGGAGATGAATCTTCATCAATCTTTCCCTTTAATTTTCCCTTTATTCATTTACATTGTGTGCTATGCCATTTTCATCTATTTTCTATCTTTTTAAATAATGATCCTATTAAAATTTCTTAATTGTCAACTCTGTCACGTTTATTTTTAAAAATTCTGTTCATTTGTTATCCGCAATGTAAATTCCATAAGGCTATCGGGTTCCAAACGTTCGCTCGCATCGTCGGTAAACTCAGCTCTCGTCTCTCCGGTGTAGCGCGGTTTGGATATTTTTTTAGTTAGAATGTATTGTAATGTTAATCGCCCAATTGTTTTGTATATTATGTTTTTTTAAACTGATATTTCTGTCATTTAATTTATATGTTTACTGTTACCATTTACAATTTGACATAATTTTAGATAGATTATTTTTAATATTATAATTATACTGATTAGGGTTATAGGATTCTCATGTTTGTTTAGATAGGTTTTGACACTTAGGTTAACGACACATAAGAACAGCTTAGCTGTTCATAAATTGTAAACCCTACAGCCGGGTAACAGGATGGCTGAAATGTCTTTTATATATCTCTGTAAAATGTATACATTTTATTGAATAAAGAATTTTTAAGGTAAGGGAGTACATACAGCTCCACTACTTCCTGAAGATAACGTTGCGCTCTCATGTTGACTCGGACAAAGACTAAAGGATCTCATCAAACAATTTGTTTTTTGGTAAATTGTTTACAATTTATCAAAAAACAAATTGTTTAAAAACATGCAAAAACGACAATATAATTGATAAAAAATAGTTTACCTGAAAAAGCATTCACCAAACTTTATCAAATTTTAATCATTTACTCCTTACTATATCATCTATGCTGTACCAAAATCTATATATAAATAGGCAAGGACAAAACGATTAGGTACCATTTTCTCCTGTTTTTCAACCGATTTTCTTCATTTTTGTTTTGTTTAGTAGCTACTGACGACCTTCAGTGCAGAATGCTAATCTTAATTTATAATATTGGTTCATTCATTAAATAAAATATAATAAAAATTCATTATTTACGTCAATAATGTCAATGCCAAACAACTGAATGTGCCGCCGCCGCCAGACTCAAAACATTGAGTAATTATATATAGACAGACCAATGCTTTTATATACTTAGAGCATGTACTTCTGATTACTTTTATGTTTTTTTGGGGAATAACACCACAATAGAAATAAAACTATGTATATTGCAGGAATACCAAACGTTTCAAAGTCTATTCTGACTTCGTTGTCAATGGCTTTATATTTATTGATGTGATTGCAAAATGAAATTTTGATTTATTTATGTACTTCTGGAAGTGGCATGCAAGCGTTGTTATTGTTTAGTGGGTAAAGTAATCGTTGTATATTATAATTATACAGGGCGATTCCAGATATGTTAGAAATCATTTTTTTCGTGGGTGGCACATAAGCAGTTGCATATATAGAGTGTTTAAAATATAGAGAAGAGTGCAATTATAACTAATAAAATAATTATATAGGGAAGCCCATTAGCGGTTGAATTTACAGGGTTCTTGGAATAGAAGGTGCAATAGAATTACAATTATACAGGGTGTTGCAAAAAATGTTATACATAGATGCATATACAGGGTGGCGGAAATGGAAATGTAACCCATAAGCAGTTGTATATATAGTTAAGATGAAATATAGGGTGAGAGGAATTATAGATATACAGGATGGTGATAAAAAATGTTAGAAAAGGAAATGATTTATAGAGTAGACCACGAAGAGTTCTATATATATAATGATTGAAATATAGGTCAGAGTAGAATTATAGTTACAGAAGATAATTAAAAATTTCATAAACAAAAAGAGTAAATATGGTGGGTCATAGGCGGTGGCATATACAGAATGGTTTACCCGGTGGTTCAAAAATGTTAAAAAATATTATGCGTGGTCCATGAGCAGTTGCGTATACAGGGTCGTGGAAATATTTAATGAGATGGAATTATTATAATGATGATTTTAATAAATGTTAGAGAATTGAGTGCAATTATAGCTATACAGGGGGGTTAGAAAAAATAAATATGTAGGGTAGCCCATTAGCGGTTGAATTGTTGTCATATTAAATTAAGAATTACGAATTTGAACACAAATAAAGTTCTATGAATTATATCTGAAAAAAATTGAATTTCGTTACTTATTTGTAGAAGCGAGATGTAAGACCGACATCTAGGATTTTCGAGGAAACTATCACACAGAGGTTCCGAATCTGGATCCGTTCTGTGTAATTGCTGTTCTCCCTAAAGTCCTAGGATAGAATGTCACGATAAAATTTTCATGTTACTTAACCTGCCAGAGATATTGATACAATTGGTCGAATTTCGACCACTGGGCGACAGCTAGTAATATTAAATTTAAACATCTCCTTCTAGGTGTAGCGATTTCTTTGTCAGTGAGTATATTTATATGAAGAAATGAGTCAAGAACATAATATTGAGAATAACGCAATAATAAAGTCAATAAAGAATATGCATTTCTTGCACTCTAAAAAAGATTTGTATGATACATGTCACAAGAAAAAGAATATATAATTGATTTCACTGATTATCAATATTTAATACATTCAAAAAAACAACTATTTTGTCAAGTTTTTTGGGTCATTCTGAATAAAAAAGGCGTCTTGTGATTTTTCTCCAAAGTTGATCATTTTTCAGTTAAAAGCGATTTAATTAGTTGGAAAAAATCCAAATATGACGATTTTCACAGCTCTATAACTCATTATTATTATTATTAATTATCATTTTTGAACCCATAAAAAGCCGAATGAAAATTTTAACATTCCTCTAGAATATCACGCAGAGTTTTTGGGAAATATTTTATTGCAAAGCCGCAATTTTTAAAAGTTTATAACTTCCATGCGCGTGCTATCGATACTTACCAGTAATATTGCGTCTATCTCGCAATTGAAATTAAAATAATAATTAACAATACATTTATTGAGTAACATATATGGATTTATTTTATTGCCAAATATCAACGTGATATCAACTAAATTTTTGGATGGATTGCAGAGTAGAATAGGAAGTGTGGGAAGTGAAATAGCCTCTTGCCCTCTGTTTCTAGTTTTTTCACGGTATTTATGCAATGCAGGCTATCTCTAGGAACTATTTCCTCTAAGCCGTACACATGAGCAGTGAAGCTAAGTTTTTAAGAGTGATTTTTTAAGATTTATTCGATACGATACCCACCTAAATGTACTCAATGAGTAAAAATATCGAATACAAAGGATCGAGTACAAAAGTATCGGTATCGAAAAAACGTACTCGATACCACAAAGTATCGATACTTTTTTTTGTCGATGCTCAGCGGTCGGAGATAGCACAAGAAGGGGTCGATAATGCTGCAGTCTAAAAGACCTAATATGGTGGTAACCCGTTAGGACACTCACAAGATGGCCTTGTTCTCCTAACCACTCATCAGCCAAATTTCGAGTTGTCGAAAATCGGTCTCTAAAGGCCATAAGTCTTAGACGTCGATATTGAACTTCATTTGTGCCCTTGGACGTCCGGTGCCTACTCTTCTCCCATTTTGGGTATTATCAAATCATGCTTGACATCTCATAACAGTAGTTTGATTTCGGTTCGTGCAGTTAGCGATTTCCCGAAATGAAAAAGCCAATAATTCGACCTCTTTCAAATTCATTTAGATGGCAATATATTCGACGTACCTCAATGCATTTTAACATTACTAAACATCGATTTTGGATACCATCAAATAGTTTGTTCTTTGGTAAATTTAAAAGAAATGCAAAAAACGACAACAATTTTAATTGATAAAAAAAGTTCACATGAAAAAACATTTACCAAATTTTAATCATTTACCCCTTACTATAGCATCTATGTTTTACCAAAACAATATTAAATTTAAACATCTCCTTCTGGGTGTTGTGATTTCTTGGCTAGTGAGTATATAAGATATAAGTTTTAAATAAAGCAGGGGAGTTATATAAATTAAAGAAAGAAAGTTTTATTTCATTATTTCGATTAACGCATCAGTGCTTGAACATCAACTGTAAACATTATTCCAGGAAACATTCTTACATTGATAACACGTTTCAGCTAGTGATATTAGATAGTTATGACCATTTAATTTTCTCTCATGTCCATAAGAGGATAAACGTATATCAGTAGAAATGTGTAACGGTATCAAAACAAATCACTTTAATACTCAGCCAATGGCATAATAGACTACAACAAACACCCAGTTAACTCATTAAGACACTAGGAAGTCACTAAAAAAATCCACCCTTCATAACATTAAACCCTCGTCCAATATGAAATTTCACCTATTTCTACACATATGGTTATTTTTTTAAACTTTTAAACACTCAAAAGGGAGAACCTTTTGATTTTTTGACATCAGTTAAAACTACATATTGTAATGATATATATATATATATACTAGGGATGTAACGAATGTCCGATTTTCGATATTCGCGAATACGAATGCGAATGCGAATTTTATCTTCCAATATTCGCGAATACGAATGCGAATATCAGAACAAAATTTACTTATTTTGCTTTAATCAAAGATTATAACCTAAATTGAGCTTCGTAATCATTATATCTTTGTTGTATCACAGATGTATAAGCACAACATTTTGTATACTAACACCAAACCCTTATACTCAAAGCTCTTTCAACAGTTAAGCTGTCATCATATTGGAGTGAACCAAAAAAGTTTTTTTGATTTATGAGAGAAGTTATAAGAAGTTATTATAATTAAACAGAAAAATTATATAATTAAATTTATGGCGTCAAATAAAAACTAAAATTATATGGATTGCCAAAAAAAAGGAATTTTATTGTCATGTTATAACTTAGCTTATTATGGACACATTTACATATTTTTAAAAAAATCAGTTTCAAAAACAAAGTGACGAACTAGTGTAACCTTTGTATAGGTTTAAAAGTCAGATTCTGCAAGCTTGTATATTTCTGAGAAAATGAGATTGAATGCATGAGAATTTGTCAAAAAATAACTGAATTATGACGAGATATGTTTTAACATCCTGACAGCTAATTTCTCGTATTTTACGAAATTAACTAGGCTTAAACACAAATTTCGCTTCGTTGGCAACCGCTACTAATTTGAATTGTCAGCTGCGAAAATGTTACTAGCTAATGACGATAAAATTTGCATCAATACTTTAAATTAGAGAATGATACATGGCGAGTTCTGCCATAATTTGTTGCTAGGCGATATAATAAAAAAGCATAACTTACAATTTTGTTAAGAAATTTCACACAATTGCCAGGCGGGCGCAAAGTAGGCAGGTGCTCAAGGAGTAAGAACGCAAGTACGACAGTTATGTCGTTACTGAAAATTAAAATAGGGCTTTTGTAGCGATTTTATATTGTCCGATCGCTCAGTGGCTTCTTTTCGCCCCCAGTTTCAGCGTGTGCCTGTCACTTTGACGCAACTCACGGTCTGAACCGCACAGAGCTCGTTTATAGCTCTGACAAAAGGCTTGAGCTAGTCTGAGCGTTCCACGAACACGATAGGTTGTATATTTTCCTACCAACCAAAAAAAACCCCTTAAACCGTTTTTTTTAGACAAAAGGGCAAGTTCACTAACTATATAGTGATGTCTGTCGATTTTGCTACCGAACGAAGCAAAATTTGTTATCCGGAGATTTAAAACATACGCATCTTTATAGTATAATAATATAATTATTTTTTGACAGATTCTTGAACGTAACCTCCTGTTGTATCTACAAATATTCAAGCTTTACACTTATTTTTAAAACTAGAAATGTGGCCCAAGAAAGTAACAGCATATTTTAAAGTTTGTCAAACTTTAGATATGTCTGCAATTTTGTTTCTAAAACTGATTTAAAAAATGAAGTCAGCACTCTAATAGCATCAATTGTCGAGAACCTTTATCAGTTGCGGTCCCCTCAACTGATTAAATCTCCAGAAGATTGTAGCATCATTTCATTGACAGGTTTTCGTTAACATAAGAATTCTTTGTCCTAGAAATTACAAGAAAACGGAGTTATATTCAGTATGGCTCCTGATTTTGAGTCTCTGTGAGCTAGTTTTCCCAAATCTCGAAATTCATTTTGCCATAAAACCCTATATCATGTTATGAAACTGACATAACTTAATTTTATTTAGCAATTAAATTGTTGCTTGATTACATATACATGTCAGGATTCCAGTAGAAATGTATATATGTAGTTGATATTTATGTCATCATACAACTGTTATTCCTCATTGCAAGTACAATTTAATACTTTTGAAATCACAAGTAAGTTATGCAGTGTGCAATGTTCCTAATGAGTAACATCATAATAATTACGCTTTTCATTGACAAACATATTCGCAAAAAAATCGCATGAATAACCGCGAATACGAATGCGAATATTAAAAAACACACGAATATTCGCTAATGCGAATGCGAATGCGAATATTCGTTACATCCCTAGTATATACTGACAAAATACTACTACTAATTTTGAATACCTTCAAAATATTTCAGCTCAAAGTCAAGAATGAGGACTAAAGGCTATTAAAGATACTTGTACTATTTTAGTTTAAAAAAACTGTGTGTTTTTGTGAAGGTATGGAATATTATATTGAATTGGATTGAAAAGATTTGTAACATCCAGGGTATTGTCACTTACATCTATACAAGAAACTCAACCCCTAAGGGTTAAAATAGGGGATAAAAGTACATTTTATGTTTTTTTGCGGAATAACACCATATTTGAGAAAAGCTTTACAATGACAATTCGAAATGTCTATGCTTGGGATCTAAATTATAAAATACAGTTTGACAATTCAATAATATTATATAAAGAAAAATATACCACTAAAAGAAACTTAAAAGAGCCTGCTGTAATTCTGCTAAATGAGGAGAATTACTTTGCGTCCTGGAAATTTAGTGATGTTTGGTGCTGATGATTATGAATAAGATGATAAACCCTATATAAGGAAAGTTAATAAGGATTTTCCAAGATAAATTTATTTGTCAGATTAGGTGATTTTTAGTTCGCATGTTAACTCGAGGCACATATTACCGATATATAGGTATGATCATAGTTATACAGGATGTTTAAAAAATGTTATAAGCAGCCCAAACGCAGTTGTATAGATAAATTTTTAGTTTGGAATGTAAGGCACTATAGAATTGTAATTAAACAGTTGCATATATAGGGTTGTTAAAATATAAGGTGGACATATAGAGTGTATAGAAAAAGCTAGAAAAAAATAATTTATGTTGGGTAGCTCATAAGCAGTTGAATATACCTGATAGTTGAAATATAAGCGGTGTAAAATTATTGTTATACAGAATGGTTGAAAAAAAATGTTAAAGATGTTATACCTATAGGGTAGCCTATTAGCAGTTGTATTTACACATCATTGAAAGACAGGGTGGACTGGAATTATAACTGTACAGGATGTCTCACTAAATGTTATATTAGGGATCCATAAGAAGCAGACTCATATACAGGGAGGTTGAAATATATGGTGGAGAAGAGTTGTAGTTATACAGCCGGATTTAAAATATGTTATAAATGTTGCAGTTGCATGTATAGGATGCAATACAGGTTGAAGTAAAAATGAAATTATACAGGTGGCTCAAAAATATTATAATAGAAATGTTTTATAAGGTGGCCCACAAATATTGTAAAAAGTATTATAGTGTGTAGTCCATAAGCAGTTGCATGTACAGAATGACTGACTTATATTAGTTTACACAACAAATACCTTATTATTTTGATCTTAATTTACGAGTGAAGCTCTGCCACACAGTTACTGATTTTAGTGGGAACACTGAAACGAATTCTTTGTTAGCATTTTTGGCGAATGCAAGAACAAAATTTCTCCTAAGAGGACCGCATTAAGACAGTCTTCAAGTTCTTTTAACTTAAAAAGAGTTGAGCCTCCATTCTTGATACTATTTGACCATTCGAGTGCTCTACCAGTCGACGAAGGACAGATGTATGAAAACTGACGTAAATGAAGTTCAGTATATGGGTTAAACGTCATTTATATAAATTTCCATGCGTCTTACCTCGAAAGGCGAGTGGACAGCAGTAGAAAGGTTTCGAGAATCAGACCCCTGACTATTAACTACTCTATGAGATTTCTGGAATTGTATGTGTTACTTTGTATACAGGGCTTTTATTTCAAAACTAGCCACCCAAAATAAATTTTAAAATATCTTTAAAAGAAAAAGACAAAAAAAACATGTTAATTTATATTTAAGGGGCACACATTTTACAAGTATTGCTCACCCTGCTCTTTTGCCAATCTTTTGACACATCATATTTTTAGAAACCTTTAAAAAGAGGTATGAAAATTTAAAAATTAGCACATGACCTAATAGACCAAGATGGGGGATCCTTTGTATTTAAACTTTTGTTAATTTAAGAAGTGATATTCACCGGTGATTTTCCATCTGCTTAGGGCTTCGATCTGCATTTAAACTTTTAGGGTGATATTCACCCCGCGATACGTGTAAAATGTGTCCCCCGTAAATATAAATTAACATGTTTTTTGTCTTTTTCTGTTAAAGATATTTTAAAAGTTATTTTGGAGGGCTAGTTTTGAAATGAACGCCCTGTATATCAAAACTTTCATGTCGTGTGTTTGTAAAAGTGAAAAGCATTTAATTCCAATTTAACATATTTTCAGAATGCCATTGAAGACGAGGTCAAACCATGTCGTTGTAAAACTGTCAAATATTCCATTTCTATTTAAACTGTTATTAAAATAAAATAACTGAGTTCAGTACCAGACCTAGAAAGGTGTGGATTTTTAAATTTACAGTTTTTGTTCTCAAGTGTGGTGTAATTACTCCAAAAAATCATAAAAATAAACTCGGGAATGCCACAAATAATCTCCAAAAATCAATGAAATTTCATATTGGTTGGGTTGACCAATCACATGTTAAAAAGTTTCAACAATCCCGCTGTTTTACTTTCTGGTATTACAACCTGTTTATTGAAGTCGGTTTTTATTTTGAAAATAAATATTTTGTTGTATAATTGAAATTGAAAGTTGATGTGAGATATATTTGACTTAAGGCGTTTAAAAAATATATTTTACCAAAAACTAAATTAAAGCAAATGTCCTTACCGTGTGATTGGAAGGGATATGTGTCATTTCTTTGGCAACGTGTCTGTAGTCGTAATCGTGTCCCTCTTCATCCAGATCGTCTTCTTCTCGTCTCCCAGGTGGCTCGTACACTTTAACGTAGCCGACGGGACGTCTCTCTGCAAGATTAAACGCCAACATTTATTACAGGAATTGTTGAGAATTTGTTATGTCTTATTTAGTAAGTTGATGCATTCGTTCTAGTCGACAATTTCTCTTATTTTAAATTAAGTTGTTTTGGGATTTAATGAAATCGTTGAGAGAATGAAAACTAAATCACGTTTTAAATGAAAATTGGAAATTTTAAATAATGGAGAGTATGTGTAAGAAATTCCTAAAGTATAAATATATTTTTTAGTTATAAGGGAGACGGGAGTTTCTGATTTCTGCAGATTGAACACATTTGTATAAATAATTTCTCAAACGAACTTTGCTGCTTCAAATTTAGATATTGCACAAGGAGAAGTACAGTTTTTTGCAACCAATGAAATCGTAAATTACTTTATGGCGCTACTCAATCCCCTGGCAGGTAGAAATTCCCACCAAAATGATCTGTATTTTTGAGAATCTTATATTTTAGTTATAAATCCTATTAAGATTTCAAGTTGCCTGAAGTATATTTTTTTGCAAAATATGTTGCACGCGCCTGGCAATGTTAAAACCCTGACTAAATTATCTGGCTTAATATTTTTATTATTCTTTAAAAATTAAACTAGAATATATATAAATTGCATATTGCCACAAATATATTTTTGGAAAAAAAAACGAAACTTCGAAAACCATAGATAAATGAGATTTGCATAACAACTCATACATTGACTTTTTGCTATACCCAAGTTTACTGCGGAAAAAGGTAATGTAATGTGATTTTCCCTGTCTGTATTAGTTATAGTGTTAAATATCTGTTTTATGTAATTAATTGAAAATGTACTAATGGCACTTATTCAGAAGTCAACATTGTTCAGAATAATTAAGTTTTTTATAAATAATTGGGTTCTCACCATATTGATTTCTTATTATATCAGGATCCGCTCCTTCGACAGGACCTCTTTGCATCGTAGGCTCCACCATCATTAGCTGTTCTTGTGATGTTGGTGTCATGGAAGTTCGAACACCAGTAACACAACCATCAACAATGAGATCATCAGCAGCTATGACCGCTTCCATAGGTACATGTTTTGATCCATTGTCTATGGGTCTGTGACATGGTCTACGTTTATCTTGAGACAAGAAATGTCGACGGCAAAGTGCTGCTAGTATTAAACATATCCCTGTTGCAAGTATGCCTGCTGTACCTAGTAGAGCAAGAATTAGCGGGCTTATTGGCATGCTGGCTGTGGAACCTGAAATGAGACAAACACGTAACGTTTTAATAGAGGGGTCTTATTTGTTAGATTCTTCATATTTCAATATTCAACTTGATTACTGGATGAAAACAAGTTTAACTAAGATAATCACAAAACTTTATCTGTGAGAAAAAGTTAAAAAATAAAATTTACTAGCCATTACCCGCGGTTTCACCCGCGTACGGAATGTACAAATCTTTGCAAAAAGAAATAACTGATGAAACATATGGGTTATCCTATATAACAATTTGTCCAATTGTTTTGAAACACCCTACTTAACTATAAATCCACCAATCCCGAATATAACAGTTTCATTCGACATTTTTTTGAATCACCTTGTATAACTGCAACTCTTCTGTGCCCTATAGTGCAACCATCCTTATATATGCTGCTGTTTATTTGTCACCCAATATAACTTTTTTTAACACCTGCTTATAACTCTACTCTACCCTATTTCAGCTATGCAATTGCTTATGGTCTACGCTATATAACAATTATTTCCGATATTTTTTGAGCCATCTTGTAAAGTAAAATTTTTGTTCACACTATATTTTAATCATACTTTATTTGGAACTTTTCCTAACATTGTGTTAATCACACTCTAAAACTATAATCTTGCTTCGCTCCATGTTTTAGGTATTCCATATAGTAGGATGCAACTGTTCATGCCCTATATAACAATTGTTTAAGACTTTTCAATCCACCCTAATGGAAATGCCTGTGGAACCCTTGGTGTGTCACAAATGTAAAAACACAGTTTGGCAACCTAACACCAAACCTTTATTGAAACACTCACCCAAACTGCAACTGCTTTTTGACCACCCTATATAACAATTTGAATCATTTTTTTGAACCGCCGTGTATAACTATAACTCTACTTCCATCTACATTAAAACCATCCTGTATATACTGCCACCAATCAGTCCAACATTATAACTTAATTGTGAACCATCCTGTATAACCATAATTTTACTCTACAAAATACTTCAACTACCCTGTATGTGCGTCTGCTTAGGGGCCACCAAATATCTAAACACTTAACTTCAACTCTACTTCACTCACTGCTTCACTATCTTATTTACGCAACTGCTTATGGACTACTATTTAATCCTTTTTCAACCACCCTGGAAAGCATAATTTGTCTCCACCTTATATTTCAATCACCCGTATATGCAACTTTTTCTAAGATTGTTTTAATCACACTGTAATACTTCGATCATCCACGTTTCAGATATTGCATATCTGCAACAGCTCATGTTCGATCATACAAAAAAAATTATCCAACCTCTTTAACTAAAAAGTTTTGTATATGCAACTACTTATCGGCCCAGTATAAGATTTTTGTACCTCCCTGTATAACTATAAATACATAATGCCCAATATATTTCACCAAAACTGCAACTGCTTATGGGGCAGCCTATATAACAATTTTGTCAACATTTTTTTTGAATCACTTTGTATCTATTACAACTACCCTGTATACGCTGCTGCTTATTGGTCAACCAATATAACATTTTTTAAATACTTAACTTAACTTAACACTTTTCCACCCTATATTTCAACTATCCTCTATGTTAAACTGATTATATGCCACGCTATTTCACAAATTTTCCTAATATTTCTTAACCACTAATGTGGTTTATAATTAAAGTATAATTTCTCTCCACACTTCATTTAAAGCACCCTTCATTTGCAACTTTTTCTAACCTTGTTTGAATCACACTGTGAAACTATAACTTTACTGCATCCCAAATTTCAGGTACTCCATATGCAACTGCTATATAACAAAATGTTTCTACCATTTATTACACACCCTGTAATTCTATTACACACTATATTTCAACAACCTTATATATGCAACTACTTATTTGCCACCCAATATAACATTTTTGTATAATCCTTTATACTTAAAATTCTACTCCACACTACATTTCAACCATCCGTGATTGTAGATCATAACATTTCTTTATATTTTTTAATCCACCTATATAGCTGTAATTATACTCCGTTACATATGTCAACCATCTTATATATGCTACTTGTGGATATAGAATAATTTTTTAACCACTATAATTCCACTCGATCTCATATTTCAACCACCCTGTATAAAGAACTTCCTCTAACAGTTTTTCAACCCATGCCATAACAATAATAACTCACGACCATAATTCAAAGATTAGATAACACACTTTTTTCAAAAAAAAAAAAAATTATCGACCCTATGTAAATATTCTACCCATATTTCAACCAAATTGTAAATGCAACTACTTATGAGCCAAACAATATAACATTTTGTTATCCACCCTATATAAATATAATTCTACTCCGCCCGTTTATGGCCCACTCAATATAACTTTTTTGAACCACCCCGTATTACTAATTCTACTGCCCCTTATTTCAACCACATTGTATATATGCAGCTGCTTATGCTACACCTCATATCACTTTTTTATATTTTTAAATCCATATCATTCTGCTCCGCACTAAGTTTCCTATATATATAACATCCTGTAAAATTACAGTTGATATATTAATTGATTTTTTTTAAATTGAAACATATTACATATTCCGAATTTTGAATAAATGCTACGCTGATTCAAGTACCTAATATTTGGTGCCTGCGGTGGAACCAATAGAGTAATTTTGTTATCCAACATGGTACAAGTTTTTTCGCTATATCTACCGTTTCTGTCAATATAGGGAGATAAAATATATACTAGATTTTAAGCCAAACTATAGGCTTTGCAACAAAAAAAGATTCAGCAAAATCAGTTCAGTAGTTCGTACGTGATGCCGGAACAAACAGACAAACAAACTAACAATTTTATAATTGTACTAGCCGTTACCCGCGGTTTACGTTTATGAAACATATAGGATATCCAATATAACAATTTTTTCTAACTTTATTGAACCATCTAACATAACAACTATAAATCTACCAATCAACTCAAACTGCAAGTGCTTTGGGCCACATTATACAACAATTTTACTCAACATTTTTTGGAACCACCTTGTATAGCTGTAACACTGCTTCACCCTGTAGTGCAATCATCCTGTATATGCTGAAGTTTATTTGTCACCAAATATAACAATTTTAATTACCTAACGATAGTTCTACTCCACCCTAAATGCTATATAACAATTATTTCTGATAATGTTTCGGCCACTTCGTAAACCATAATTTTAACAGGCCTTTATATGCAACTTTTTCTAGTATTGTGTTAAACACATCATGTAAATATAATTTTGCTTCGCCACATATTTTAGGTATTCCATATAGCTCATGGTCTAAGTTATGTAACAATTTATTTAACATTTTTTAATTCACCCTGTAAAACTATAATTCCATTAAGCCTCCGATTTCAACCACCCCATATATAGAACTACTTAAGGACCATGCAATATAACACTTTTTGTAACCACTCTGTATGACTAAATTCACCAATCCCCAACATATTTCACCAAACCTTCTATATCTATAACTCTACTTCCATATATATTTAAACTATATTGTATAAACTACTGCCAATTAGTCAACCATTATAACTTATTTGTCTATCAGTTTTTTAACCATCCTTTATAACCATTATTATATTCTATAAAATATTTCAACTACCCTGTATATGCGTTTGCTTTGGGGCTACCAAATACAACATTTTTTAAACACTTAACTAGAACTCTGAACCACTCTATATTTCAACTATCTCATCTATGCAACCGCTTATGGACTACGCTAAACATAACCATTTTTGAGATATTTTTTAACCACCATGGAAAATATAATTTGTCTCCACCTTGTAGTTCAACCACCCCTTATATGCAACATGTTTTAATCACATTGTATAACTATTTTACATCGCCCCATGTTTCAGATATTGCATTTTTGCAACATCGCGTGTACTATTTAAAAAAAAATTCGAAATATTTTTTCCACACTATTTAACTACAATTCTACTCCACATTCTATTTCAACCACATTATATGTACAACTAATTATCGGCGGCCACTCAGTTTGACGTTTTTTGTACCACCCTGTATAAATATAAATCCATCCATTCCCAATAAATTTCACCAAATCTGCAACTACCTATGGGACACCCTACGTAACAACTATTTAACTCTACTCTTCCCTATATTTCAAATATCCCATCTGTGTTACTCACTTCATTTAAACCATCCTTCATTTGCAACTTTTTCTAACCTTGTTTGAATCACACTGTGTAACGATAACTTGACTTTGCACAATTCAGGTACTCCAAAATTTTTCTAACTTTTTTACCCACACTGTATAATTATTGTTCTACTCCACGCTATATTTCATCAACCTTGTATATGCAACAACTTATAGGCCACCCTATATAACATTTTTTCACCACCCTGTATACTTAGAATTCTAGTCCACCCTATATTTCATCTATGCGTTATATGAAACAGGTTGTAGATCATAACATTTTTATAACCCACCTGTGGATATAGCTGAAATTATACTTTGCTGCATATTTCAACCATCCTATAATATGCTACTTGTGAACTAATTCTGGTTATAAAACAAATTTTTAACTACCCTATAAACTATACTTCCACTCCATCTTATATTTCAAGCATCCTGTATAAACAACTGATTCTTACATATTTTTCAACCCATTTCATAACTATAATAATAGCTCAAGAAAATTCAAATATCCTAACTGCTTACATAACATATTTTTTATCTACCGTATTTAAATATAACTCTATTTTACCCTTATTTCACCCACATTGTATATGCGACTACTTATGACCCTAAATATTTAACATTTTGTTATCCACCCTTTATAAATACAATTCAACTCCACCCGTTTTTCAACCACCTGGTATATACAATTGTTTTTAATCCACTCAATATATATATGTTTTGAACCACCCCGTATAACTTCCCCTTTAATTCAACCACATTGTATATATGCAACTACTCACGGACCACCTAATATACCTTTTTTAAGATTTTTTAAATCCACATAATTCTACTTATCCTATATATGAACACCCTGTATCAGTTGGAATTTTTTAAAATCAAAACATGTTACATTAGCATATTCCGAATTTTCAATAAAAGCTAAACTGATCCAAGTATCTAAAATTTGATGCAAGCGGTGGAAGTAATTGATATGGTAGTAGATTTTTCCCTATATCTACTGTTTCTGTCAATGTAGGGAGATAAAATGTATACCAGATTTTAAGTCAAACTATAAGCTTTGCAACAAAATCAGTTCAGTAGTTCTTACGTGATGACGTAACAAACAAACAATCAAACAGACAACTACAATTTTATAATAGTATAGATAGATAGATACCCGATTAGCAAATAGTTCAATTTGATACTATAGGCACTAGAACGCTTATATTAGTTACCAATTATAATTTAACAGCTGCCATTAATTTTTGGTGATTTTTAGTTTAAGAATCACGTATAGATAAGTTATGATTCGCTGTTGTTAGGAAGATAGTTTATTATAGATACCTCGTATTAGAAATTGAAACCATTTAAAAGGAGTGGATGTTAATCAAATGTCATGAGTCATGATAGTCTTTAATACGACTATTTCAATTTTATGGATGAGTACTATCTAACAGAATCTGTTTCAATGTAGCCGGCTTTCACGCACTATTATAGGATGGGCCACTATGAGCATGATTACAAAAGTCATAGATGAAATAACTAAATCAGCCCAAAAGAAAGATATTAGATTCAGAGGAAAGAAAAATAATGTAAACTACAGTAACAAATATCTGGAATTTTTTGACACGCATAATAAGCTCTCCTTGCCATTTGAAATAATCTACTCAAACACAGGAAGTTCTAAGTTTTGTTTCAATACGATGTCAAGGGAAGCCTAAGATGGTATTGCATGGTATGACAATGGCCTTTTCATATTCAAAAATGTTTTGTTGTCGTGCGTCATTTTTTCGAGCAGTTGTCAGACCATTGGCATGTAAATACAATGGTTTTTTGCCCGAAAAAAAAATGACAGAAGTTGACGCTTGCCCACTAGAAATGTTCGAATATGGATACGCAGTGGATGTAAATAAATCCTAGCTTAGAAAAAGCAGAAGATCACGTCTCTGCATCTTTTATGGGCTTTTATGGATTTTGTAAATATTGTACATTACTGGCTGATACGAATCTCGCTCGAAAAAGTAAATTATGCAACGTTCTCCTAAAGCTCTGATCATCGCCATAATTAATCTTCCAACGGAAAAACATCAAGAAGAATCTTGTTTTTTAAAACGTACTACCTGTTTTATTCGTCTGCCGAGAAAAGATTGGATGAAATCACTTTATTGCAGCCAATCTAGGCTGTTGCGTAGAGTATCGTTGATTATTCTGTATGTTGTGGGAGAAGCATAGACAATTTGTCAGTATTTTAATCAGTGTCAATGATTTCAGCAAATTTTTTTCAATACAAAACAAATGAAAAATATTTATTTGTATATCTATAAATTAGTAGGTGAAGAGAAATCTTTGTATCCTTGTTTAAGTACATTTCGAGCAAGGCTGAGTCTTCTGAGTATAAAATCTAAAATGTAAATTCTGGTACTACACTAAAATAAAATAAAATATTCATTGTCTAAGCTCATACTGCCAATGTCAAACACATAATCTATACTAGGGGTGGCCAACTTGATTAGACCTAAGATCTACTGTTTACTAACGAAACCCTGTGCGAGCTACCAAGTACATACTTTTTGAAATCTTAAATGAAATTTCCAACCTTAAAGAATCCAATGTATGAGCGTCTGTCTAGCGAGAGCGGTGTTTATTTTTTGTTTGTTTTAAGTAGGAAAATGCTGGCTCACATAAATATGTTGAACCAAAACACGAATGAGGTTGTTCAACACATTTTTTTAAATTTCTATATTTTATTTTATGCCCAGAAATCTTGACTTGCGGATGACCTTGCTTTTAGAAATATGTCAGAGCGCAGAGTAATAATATCGTTTTGTAACATCATGTATGTTACAAATGAATTGTATCTGCAAATTTTGTAGCCAATTAATAGATATTACTATGATCAATGGCATCATTAAATGGATAACTTATGAATTGAACCAACTTCTCCATTTTTCTGAAATCAATAAAGCGACTTTCGAAGTCTGCTATCACTATGAGGCTTGCGTGATACAGAGTCTAATCGTGATTTACATCGGTAATAGTCGAAACGTAACTCCAGTAGTCAATGTCGTCAACTGTCAACTGACTGACTGATACGTGACACGGGAGGGATTGATACTTGACACACGCCCCTTCCCCGCAACCTACACGCTTCCCGCTTATTGGTCATTGCGTGCCGAAAACAAAACACTATACTGCGTAGAATAAAGAATAAATACCGTGACGGAACAGTGATTGAAAAAACGAAGTCAAATACCTTGGAGTCATCATCGACAAGGGGTTGACTTTCACGAGGCATATCCAAGAGACCCGTAATAAAGTCCGGGCTGCTCGTGCCAAACTTTACCCCTTAATAGGAAGAGAAAGCAAGCTGGGACTCTTAAATAAGCTGACTCTCATCAAGACAGTCATCTTGCCAATGCTGACGTACGCTTCAATAGTTTAGGGACACACCAGCAAGAGCAACAGGCAGGCCATCCGAAGGCAGGAGAACCCATGCCTACGCCTCGCAGGCGACGCACCCTAGTTCGTTCGTAACACGGTGATTTTCAACGATTTACGACACCAACCAGTGCTAGCAGAAACGAAGAGGAGGGCCAGAGAGGCTTACACCAAACTGGAACAGCACTCAAACCTTCACCTACGACAACTAATCGACTATGACCCCAGATTTATTGACAGTTACAAACGGCTTAAGAACCACCTCTGCCTTAGCGAAGGGAAAGAGGACGAAGAAGCCCAGAGATAGAGGACAGGTAAGTAAAAAATGAAGTAGATAACAATCTTTGTTTTTCAGGAGACAACAAGGGGGCCCGGGGGGAAACCAACCTACCAAACAAAGAGAAGACACAAGAACACACACCCACAAAACAAACGACGACAACGTGCACGCCCACAGAAAGGTACAATTAGCTATATATCATAGCAAAGAATGAGCCACGTAACACAAATAAGACAGTTGCTGTAGTACCAATAAGGTAAAGCAACGGAACCAAATCAAAGCCAAGCTATCCCAACAAGAAGACAGCGATTATACAGAAGGAAAACTCCGTTAGCGTGAGGACCTGAGTTAAGTAGATGGCAAGGGGGCTGGAAGTGGTCATCAGTAAAATTTTCTGAAGGGCAAATCTAGTTCCTGGGCTCGCGCATAGTTGTCTGTGCGATTGAAAAATGATACAAGATGATGCTGCGGTAGTTGATAATTACATTGCGCAGTCTGTTCTAATTATTTATATTTTTTGCTTGGCCACGATCGCCTGGACTAACAGTTGCGATCGACCGGTTGGGTTGTACACAATTACTCTATTGGTTCCAGCGCATGCATCAAATATTAGGTACTTGCATCAGCTTAGGTTTTAGTCAAAATTCGGAATATTCCAATGTAACATGTTTCGATTAAAAAAAAATCAACTGATATATGAAGCGACATTTTACAGGTTGTTCTATATATAGGAAACTATGAGCGGAATAGAATTACATGGATTTAAAAAATCTTTAAAAAAGTGGTATTAGGTGGACCTTGAGCAGCTGCATACATACAATGTGGTTGAAATAAGAGGGGACTAGAATTAGTTATAGGGGGTGCTTGAAAAGAGTTGAACTGAGTGAGCCATAAATAATTGCATATACCAGAAAAACGGGTTGGATATTTATATAGACTAGCTGTCGCCCAGTGGTCGAAATTCGACCAATTGTGTCAATATCTCTGGCAGGTTAAGTAACATGAAAATTTTATCGTGACATTCTATCCTAGGACTTTAGGGAGAACAGCAATTACACAGAACGGATCCAGATTCGGAACCTCTGTGTGATAGTTTCCTCGAAAATCCTAGATATCGGTCTTACATCTCGCTTCTACAAATAAGTAACGAAACTCAAGTTTTTTTCAGCTATAATTCATAGACCTTTATTTGTGTTCAAATTCGTAATTCTTAATTTAATATGACAACAATTCAACTGCTAATGGGCTACCCCACATATTTATTTTTTCTAACACCCCTTTATAGCTATAATTGCACTCAATTCTCTAACATTTATTAAAATCCTCATTATAATAATTCCATCTCATTATATATTTCCACCACCCTGTATATGCAAATGCTTATGGACCAGGCATAATATTTTTTAACATTTTTCAACCACCGGGTAAACCATTCTGTATATGCCACTGCCTATGACCCACCATATTATATTTCAATCATTATATATATGGAACTTTTCGTGGTCTACTCTATAAATCATTTCCTATTCTAACATTTTTTATCACCATCCTGTATATCTATAATTCCTCTTACCCTATATTTCATCTTAACTATATATACAACTGCTTATGGGTTACGAAATGTTGCATTTCCATTTCCGCCACCCTGTATATGCATCTATGTATAACATTTTTTGCACCACCCTGTGTAACTGTAATTTTACTGCACCCTCTATTCCAAGAACCCTGTAAATTCAACCGCTAATGGGCTTCCCTATATAATTATTTTATTAGTTATAATTGCACTCTACTCTATATTTTAAACACCCTAAATATGCAACTGCTTATGTGCCACCCATTAAAAAAATTATTTCTAACATATCTGGAATCGCCCTGTATAATTATGATATTCAACGATTATTTTACCCACTAAACAATAACAACGCTTGCATGCCACCTCCAGAAGTACATGCTCTAAGTATATAATAGCATTGGTCTGTCTATATATAATTACTCAATGGTTTGAGTCTGGCGGCAGCGGCACGCGGCACATTCATTTGTTTGGTATTGACATTATTGACGTAAATAATGAATTTTTATTATATTTTATTTAATGAATGAACCAATATTATAAATTAAGATTAGCATTCTGCACTGAAGGTCGTCAGTAGCTACTAAACAAAACAAAAATGAAGAAAATCGGTTGAGAAACAGAGGAGAAAATGGTACCTAATCGTTTTGTCTTAGCCTATTTATATATAGATTACAAAATGTTATAACCTTTGGCTCATAAATAGTTGCATATAAAATGTGGTTGAAATAAGGGTAGAAAGAATTATATTTATACATGATGGATAAACAAATCTTAGAAATAATATGTAATGTCAGCAGTTAAGATATTTGAATTATCTTCTTGAGATATAGTTATGAAACGGGTTGAAAAAGTTTTGAAAGCAGTTGTTTATAAAATGTTGTTGAAATATAAGATGGAGTGGAAGTATAGTTTATAGTTTGGTTAAAAAAATTGTTTAATATCCACAAGTAAGTTGCTTTAAAGGATGGTTGAAATATGTTGCGAAGTATAATTACAGTTATACAGGTGGGTATAAAAAATATTACAAAGAAATGTTATGATCTACAAGCTGTACATATACTGGACAGTCGAAATATAGGGTCGAGTAGTATTCTAAGAATAAAAGGTTATAAATGTTATATTGATACACAAATAAGTTATAATGGTTAACTACTTGTCAGCAGTATAAACAGGATGGTTTAAATATAGATGGAAGTAGAGTTGTAGTTATACAAGGCGGTTCAATAAAAAAAACGTTAAATATGGTGGTCAACAAGCAATTGGATTGGGTGAACTATGTTGGGGATTGGTGGATTTATATTTATACAGGTTGGTACAAACATGTTATACTGGGCAGCCGATTAGATGTTGCATATACAATAGTTGAAATAGAAGAAAGAGTAAAATTACAGTTATACAGTGTGATGAAAAGAATGTTAGAAAAAGTCGCATATAAGAGGGGGTGAAAATATAAGGTGGAGACAAATTATACTTTTCAGGGTGGCTCAAAAAATATCAGAAAAATGGATGGATAAGATAGTTGAAATATATAGTGGTACAGAGTGATAGGTAAGTGTTTAAAAAAATATTATATTTGATAGTCCCTAAGCAGAGCTCAAAGTGATTGAGATATTTTGTAGAGTAAAATTATGGTTATACATGATGGATCAAAAACGTATGGACAAATAAGTTATAATGGCTGACTAATTGCCAGCAGTATAAACATGATGGTTTAAATAAATAAAGATGGAAGTAGAGTTATAATTATACAAGGCGGTTAAAAAAATGAATAAAATTGTTATATGGGGTGGTTAATAAGTAGCTGCAGTTTTGGAGAATTATGTTGGGAATTGGTGAATTTATAGTTATACAGAGTGGTACAAAAATGCTATATTGGGTAGTTGTATATACAAGGTGGTTGAAATTGAGGGCGGAGTAGAATTATAGTTTTGCAGGATAGTCCATGTTTCATAACCTATTGCTTTTTGCGCAGAATTGTACATTCCATACGCAGGTACAACCGGGGGTACCGGCTAGTAGTCTATATACATATATATATATATATATATATATATATATATATATATATATATATATATATATATAGATGCATTTGTAGACGTTCGGAATTCTAGTGTTTGGTTTTGTTTGCTTTGATAAAAACAATTTTGTTGACGTTTAGATAAAATATCATTCATCTTCTTCTGGCTTCACTGTTCGGTTGCATTACAAAAACTGTTGTTATATACATATAGGTGTACAGTGTGGTCCAAAAGTATGGAAACCCCTGAAAAACTCATCAGGAATGCAATTTTTGAAAAATGTTAAATACAAAAGTTTTATCATTTTTTGGCTATCTAAGGGTGACCTTGACCATGAACTAGGCGGGGTACTGAACGTGCAAACAGGACCTTGACCATCATTGGTCCTTGACTATGTATTTGACGAGAGAGGATAAAATGCCCTCCCTACCAATCCAGATGGAAATTTTCATTTAAAAAAATCTGTGATCCGCTTTCACTTCTAGTTACTCGAATAACTAGATGCGAAAGCAGACGGCTACGAGAATTATGCGAACCGACCTGAAGAGGGCAGATGTGACTCTGCCGAAACGTCGTCATTTTACCATCGATCCCGGCAAGTTAGCAATTACGCGGATGAATTCCCGGAAACCACCTAAAACAGTTAGTGCACGCGAAAACTTAAAAATAAGTATATATATATATATATATATATATATATATATATGTCTATTCGTAGGCTTTCATGGATGGAACAATGAGAAGAAATATTTATCCGGGAATACATCCGTTCGTTACATTGATTTATCTTTGAATCCTGCTGACGTTTCGCCAAGGTCTCACTTGGCATTCTCTCATCTTAACTACGCATTGAGAATGCCAAGTGAGACCTTGGCGAAACGTCTGCAGGATTCAAAGATGAATCGATGTAACGAACGGATGTATTCCCGGATAAATATTTCTTCATATATATATATATATATATATATATATATATATATATATATATATATATATGATTTTTCTTTGTTGTTGTTGAAAGAACAGTTTACCTGACGTTTCGCCAAAATCTCATTTAGCATTTTCAAAGCTGAAAATTCTGTTGTGCTGTGTAGACCACCCTTTAATATATGGTAAAGTTAGATATTTTTTATTTTTTGCAATAAATTGATCAGATAATGAGTTGTTTCTTTCCTGACTGTGGTGTTGTTTTAGTTGTTCGTTGAAAATGTTATTAATCATTTATTTTGGGTTGTTATTAGCCTTTAACGAATCTTTAGCTTAAAAAAACTGAACTAGACATCAGAAAACGAGAACTACATGAAATGCTACATATTCAAGAAAATAAAATGTCAATTAATGCTAGAAAAGATATTAATTACACGTGCAAAATGTACGCCACTGCCCTCTAAATGGAATGGAGACAAAATTTTTACAGATGTGTGTGTGGGATGTCATTCGATTTTAAAATGTTGTGTTAACTAAGTGACGTACCATAAATGTTGACAAATTTAGTAGCAATAGTTTTGTTGTGTTGAGATACATATGATTGTCTAGTTGGTATGTTAATGTTAAATTATATGTATTTGGAATTTTAAAATTAGACTTTTTCAGTTGATGACAATATTTTGTTGAAAAAGGACGCATGTGGGCCCGACAAGTTCAAATAAAATAAAATACAAACATAATGACCAAATGATCAAAAACCAAAGAATTTGATTTTAAACAAAAATATAACATTTTTTTTGTTCTTTTAAAACCTTTAATTCGCATAATTTTTGTTTGCTGTAATTTGAAAAGTATCCGTAACATTTTTCTTTGGTACTGCCGTATTAGCGTAATCCTCATCTCAAAATCTCGAAAGAACAAACACCAACATTTTAATTTGTCAATATTCATTTTAAGAGCTTTCTGACTTTAAATTTGCACAGGCAAACATCGTTCGCAACCTAAACAGCAGAAGAGTAACCTGGAAAATGCCCCGACTTGACTCATCGTAAAACGTTTCCCCATGAGCACACAGAATTAACTTCACAAACATTACCAATTACAGTAGTTTCAAATCTAATATTCTGATAACAAATTCTCCGCTCACTGCATCAGTTGCTCAACCCTACCGAATGGAAACTAACTGTACACTCCATAAATTCCCGGCTTCGAACATATTCGCTGTTTGCAGCTTCGAGACACTTTGTTTATGCCGGAATAATTACAGAGTTAGGAAAAAATTGCCAGTTCCTAGCTGAACAAACATTCAAACATGCCGGGGCTGTCTTTATAAATGAGAAATTTCGTTCTACAGTCTACGAACCTGGATTTGAATATTAGTTGAATAACTGAGGCAAATAGCTGGACTAAAATTGTAAATACGAGGCTTTCATGTAACTCTTTGAAAGACATTTATATTACAACTTCTAAAGAACATGGTAAGTAAAACATTTTAATACTTGGAAGCTAAATTGTCCTGTTTCTATTTTCACTCACCAGATATTAAACTTATTAGAATAGAATTTTACGATTTCTTATCGTAGTGTTGTTGCTATGAATTAACTTGTTTTTTCACCAGTATAAATAATAACTAAGCGTTATTTAAAGAAAGTCGAAGAATAAAGACTATGTATTACCACAATTAAACGCGTTGTCATACTTATCAAAATTGCATGGCGAAAAGTGCTATTTTGTCTTATTGGTTCCGTACTTTACCAGTTTACCAGCACTATGGAACAGTTTTGGTCATATTGCATGTATTTTGACTCGCCTTTATCTCACAGGCAACTCCTTTAACTGATAAACTGATTCACAAAATCTGGTTCAAAAATTTAGTTTGTCGACTTTCAACTCAATTCGTCTAACACATCTATAACCCATGACATGATATGCTCGACAACATTCAGTACTGTGGAGAGGTAGCCTGAAAGTGTAATATATTTTTTAAACTTCTTAAGACTAAATGTATTACTTTCATTTGTATACTGGTTTGTCTGAATTTTTGGATTCTGCAATTGATCTAGGTACTTTAAATGATTTCAGTTTTATTGAGTAAACAGTCTATGTCTAGGGAATATATACTGATTAATTTTAGGTTTTTTGAGCAGTAACAATTTTCATTTTGCAATTTACATCAATAAATATAAAGCCATTGACAACGAAGTCAGAATAGACTTTGAAACGTTTGATTTTCGTTCAATATACGTCGTTTTATTTCGATTGTGGTGTTACTGCCCAAAAAAAACCTAAAAGTAATCAAGAATATGCCACAAACAACGTTTAGAAGGTATATATATTGTAGTGAATTTTGTTTGTAATGACCTTAGCTTTACTTTGGGCTAAACCAAAAATGTGAATTTATATTTTAATATTATTTTTAAATAGAAAAAAAATTATTATCTCAGGGTCCTTTTTGCTTGGATTCGAAATTATCAGATCTTTATAAATGAAAATATGCTTATTTATTTTGGTTTATAGGTTTCACATTCCTTGATCTTCACCACTAAAAAACCTGGAATACTTAAGTTTTACCTTCACTTGAATTTAATTTATTTATATAATCTAATTTCAAAAATCAAATTCCAAACCTTTCAATTTGTTTACAATTTATTTATTTTCACACAAATATCTCTTTAACTAAATAAATTACCAATAAAACTTATTCTATTTTGAATTTATTATTCTATAAAAAAATTTTTAACTACTCTATAAAATGACTATTATAAAATAAAATTTCTAACCTTTAAGCAAATATTCAATATCAAATCTTAATGATTTAAAATAAACTAAATCTTTTGTAAAATTTTGGGACTTTCTTTATTAATGTTTCAAAAATTCACAGTTTGCATAGCCTCAATTTTTGTTTTTCCTTGCTCTTGGTTCTGAACAATACTTCCTGATTCCTGACTTTGTTGATACCAATTTATTGTTGCTTTTTTTTTATTCAATTTATGGGATGTTAGTTATACTAATAATTATTTTCATCCAAACTGATTTAATTCTCCAACTAATGTATTTTAAGTAATTCTTCTTCTGAATGTTAACTGCTTACTTGTTTTATAATTTAGTATTTTGTTTCCTGGTGTTTGTTTACACCAAACTTATAATAATTTCCAATTTATTTTTCAAAACAACTTTTCAAACTTTCCAGGGTAAATTGCTTGTCTACTTGACATGGAACGAATATTTTTAATAATACCACAGATCGTTTATATCGTTGTCATGGAAACGTACTTTTTTTTAAAGATAGCTTCTTCGAATCGCTCTGGTTAACAGCTTGATGATAAAGAGAAATGTCAGTGTCACTTTTTTGTATTTATATTGCTTATTTTGGCACCTGCTGTTTATATTTATGTTAATAATTATTTTGTTAATTTCCAAATAATTCCCCTTCAAATTATATAAAAAATCAACATACATTTCAATTAAACTTTTATACCCTTTTACCTCGTTTTTAAAATTGTCTAAATCATTCAATCATATATTTAAATTGTCTTCTAAATGTTGTTTGTGGCATATTCTCGATTACTTTTATGTTTTTTTGGGGAATAACACCACAATAGAAATAAAACTACGTATATTCCAGGAATACCAAACGTTTCAAAGTCTATTCTGACTTCGTTGTAAATGGCTTTATATTTATTGATCAATAAAATAAAACCTTAATTTGACATTGGTCACCTGTTAACCACCAGATGTTTGGCAGGTATTTTATTAAAATTGGATTTATTTAAAATTTAGATTTTCTACGCTTTAAAATAGTTGCTTACTCTACAATATTCGTATAAAAATCTATCCAGTCCGTCCCTGGTTTCATTCCGTGAGACATCAATCGCTGGGATAGAAAAAAAGAAGAGCTAGAAGGTTCGGATGAGAAAAAAAATTATCTTGAAATAACTCGACAACTGTAAAATTGATACTGGATTGTACGGGAGATTCGATGCTGATTTTAAAAGGAGCAGGCCATCATCGCAGGAGTCAGTTAGTGCGGCGAAGAGCTTATGTTGTATTATTATTGTGATATTCGAATCAGCTGTTGTGTATATTTGATGTAAATAAAGGTTCTAGAAAGTGGTAGCGAATATTAGTTTTTATAGTTTTAATTGAACCCACGGAGTATATATATATATGCTCTCTGTTCTCTTTACACTGTTATTATTTTAGCGTTCCATCCGTGTTTTTATGATCTCTAACGGTTTTGAATTTTCACGTTTCTAATTTCTATTTTAGAAAGAATTTATTTAATTTAAAAGTGTTATTGATCCAAATTAAGTGTAATTTGGAATATTTAATGGCTTAATTTGTGATTCTACATATTCTTTCAACTATACCATCATTTATAACTGAATTTAATCTTTTGATGTCTAACCTTCATAATGCTTCTTTGCAAATCTTTTCTATTCTGTAAGTATTACTATTTTATTAAATTTGTATAATGCAATGTCTATATTTTATATGCCAATATTCATCCTTGCAATAGTTCGCTTTTGAAACATTTTACATAGTTCATAATTACTGCTTCATCTATCTTATATTTGCTTGTTCCTTATATCTATTTACAATTAATTGCCAATTCATTTAACAATTTCTCTTTTTATAAAATTTATCTTTCTTATTAATGCAAATTATCAACATTACCCATTAATTTACTATATTTTAATTGGTAAGTTTATATAATATTTTATATGTACTTAAATCCAGTTATATATATATATATATATATATATATATATATATATATATATGTAAATTTAGATTTAAAAACAAAATTTATTATTGTTATTGGCAATCACGTCTTTATAGATTCAGCATAATAAAAAAAAAACAAATTTCGAGTGCTATATACTTTGCTTTCTTACATGTATAAATTGTAAAATTACATTTTCTTTACAGGAACCTGTCTATCATTGTTTTCTATGATCACATTGACGGAATACTAAAATCTCCTAACGTTCTGTTCCCACCCTGTGGCGTTCTAAATAGAGAGCTATTTTACAGGATTTCAGTGGATTTCTCATAGAAAATTTTGACCAAACTAGTATTGTGAAGTATTTAAGCGTTTAAAGTTTATAAATATAAATGTATCCTCTGAAGAATCTAAAATGTGTTATTTGTGACGAATCCTATATTAAATTTTGTGGCAATTCTTATTTTTATGAAGTAAGTCCGATTTCATAATATCCATTCTATTTATTTCATAAACTTAATAATATAGTTAAATATAAATACTATATACTCCTCTGCTTTCACAATTTCATCTTATAATTTCAGAAGAATATTTTGTTACACTAAATTTCATACATAACTATGCTCTACAAAAATGTATGAAGCACTCCAGAGGCCCTCAAAGAAGGATACGTGAAACTTAGAGAATAAGAGAATACCTTTTCACGAATGGATATCCAGAAACCATCATTAACAAGGCTATACCACTAGTACACTAAAGGCTTGTCAGAAAAACTTAGATGTATTGGACACGGATATGGAATCAAAATGGTTTGTAAGAACAACAACACCTTGAGCAGGATGATCACAAAAAATCATAAAAACAAAGCCGGATACTCCTGCAGTACCAAAAAACTGGGTATATAGCATACCCTGTGAATGTGGCAATCTCTACATTGGGGATACAAAGCGCCCAGTGGACATCAGGGTTAAGGAGCACCGCATAGCTACTCAAAGGGGGGGAGCTAACAAAGTCGGAGTTAGCTAATCATGCATGGACCGAACACCATAACATCAACTGAGAGTATTTATTGATGTATTTCGTACATATAACTGAATTAAATATTTCAAGGGGTTATGAATTTCGACATCTAGGAGTTTCAGGGAAAACCAGCATATAGAGACCTGTGGTGGGCTGTCTGTGGACTAGTTTTCCCAGAAATTTTACCAACTCCCCTATGTACTTGTACTTCTTCAACGGGTAACAAAGAATCTTTTTAATTATTATGTAATCAACGATAGAGTTGAAGTTTTTTGTGTTCATGTATACTTGTGTATGTATAAGTGTTTAATATATCAATTCCCGCTCGAATAATTAAATCTGCTAAAATTGTAATCTCTTTGTTGTGTTTTACTCACGAGAGTTCCTCATTCAATAACTCCCTTGAGTTATTGAATGTTATAGAAAAAGATAGGTTCCTTAACCTATCTTTTTCCATAACAGACGCGTTATTTAAAATTCAATAAACACATAAAATCGTAATATTATGCTATAAGATGTTCATGTTTACTCTAATGATGTTCTCGTTTATTGCACCCGAAACAGTTATTTTATTCTTTATGTTTTTTGCCGCCAACACATATAAACCCTTACTTGCATGTTTGTCTTTGCATAGCCGCTATAGAGGTACATGTAAATGACAATTAATCCCGTTCCTTCTTTTTTTTTCGTTTGTGGTATAGTTGTTATTTATAACTGATGTTTACGTAATTCATATACAACCTGTCTTAATTTTTATCTATCAACCTGTGTGTTGATTGTTTCAAAATTCATCACCATTTATCTATGCCATTTTGGTTTACCGCAAAATCTATCCTTATCTGTGAGACTAGAATTAGCCTCTTTTACATCTTGACAGTTTTCGGTGAAATCAGGAGCAATCCCAGTGTCACACTCCCCAACTTGGAGGACCAAAAATATTTCTCCCGATGGCGCCTACCCCGTGCTAACTCGTTCCAGTTTTAAAGCCCTAGAATTTACGTTTTCATTCACTCTCTTTAGCAACATTATTTCCCTGTGTTATTTTATAACACAGAGCCTCTCTAATTTTTATCATGGAAGTTTCATTAATGAAGTCTGTTATTATTTAACACTTTTGTATACAAAAATACTATTAGATTACAGTAATTATAAATTTACGGTGCTGTGTTTTCTGAACTTTTCATTTGCTTATAATAATTCCTAAAATGTGTTGAATCGTTGATTTGTACTGATTTTCTACAAATGTTATTTGATTCCTCTCAAGAAATTCACAAATATTTAGTGCTACTTTAAAAACAAATAGATTGATTACATATATTTGAAAAAATATCCAAATTGTGTCTCAGAAAATAGGATAATTTTAAGATCTTTTAAATTTTTTCGTTATTTAAAATAATATAATTTAATTTTTTAGAAAGGCAATCAGGTAGAAATGATTCTTCTGTAGGAAATAAAATGTTTAAGAAAGGTGCTTCTCCTGAAACGTTAACTAATAAACAGGCAAAAATCGCAAATGCAACTGTGAAATAAATGAAAGAGGAAATATAATTACTACAATTTTTTCTTATGACAATCCATCTTTATTAGTCCGGTAATGTTAATTGAAATCTCCGAGATAATTTGTGATCATGAAACTAATAACACTCACATAAACAGTTATTCAGAATAACTGCGAAATATAAAATAAAAACTTCGTTTAGAACATTTGAATGAGGAGGAAAAGCCAGTGTTAGAAATTCATTGGCTAATGTATGTTGCTGATTCTGCTTTTTCCGGATTTAGACGGCGTCATTTTTTCGAATTAATTTATTTATATATCTGAACCAACATATATACAAAGTCTTCCGACGTTTCGCCCACACTTATAAGGGGCAAAATACAAATGTTACTTATCTTACGGCGAGCATATTCGTTCCGTGTTTTTCTTGCAAACACACTTTGAAACACTTTGTTGAACCTGTCACACTGAAGCACAAATTGTAAATGATTAACACTTTGGATCTATCAAATGGTGAAATAATAATTGGCCCCCTAAAATTCCTAGTAAAAGGAGGGTACCAGGTACTTAAAGGGATTATGTTGGTTTGTTTTGTGGTTGTGATGATATTTTTTAAATACATTCCTGGAATTTTATTAGTAGGTAATGTACGGGAATTATTTTGTTGATAAGATTTATGTTGAAATGTGAATGCAGGGTTGTCAGATTGGCGAAAGTTCAAAACCTTTGCTGGGTTGAAATTCTTGGGATTTTTGGCGATTTCAGCGGCCTCTCGCAATTTTCTGGTGAAATAATACTGAGATTTGGCCACAACAGATGAGTTGTCAAAGAGGATTTGGTGGCCCGTTTCGTGATGATGTTCAGCTACAGCAGAGTTTGAAACAAGACCCGTTTTCAAACAACGTTTGTGCTTACATAGACGGGTGTTTATAGATCGACCTGTTTCACCGATGTATACTGCCCCACACAAGCATGGGATGGAATAAATACCCTTGGATGAAAGAGGATTTTGTTTATCCTTTGGAGAGGGTAACACTTGTGAGATTTTTGATAGTGGTTTGTAGACTGTTTTCACCTCGTGATTATGGAGAAGCTTCCCAATCCTATCCGTGACCTTGCTGATATATGGAAATATACTACTGATTGACTAGGTAACAATTCTTTCTTAAGAACCGGATTTTGGTGACGAGGAATGAAATTGTGAATCTCTCGTTTACTGTAGCAGTTGTTTAGTAGGCTACGCTCTACCCAAGCTAATTATCTTCTCAAACTTTTGAGTTCGGAAATTGATATAGCTCGGTGCACCAGGGAGTTTACGACTAACCGTTTCTGAGATGGATGATGATGGGACCGGGCGTGAAGATATATGTCGGTGTGTGTTGGTTTTCTGTATACAGAGTGGCACAGGCTACCATTTGGCATTCGTGAAACCAACACGTCCAGGAAGAGCAGAGATCCAGTGGACTCAATTTCCATCGTGAATTTGATGTTTGAATGTTGTGTATTAATGTGGTTAAAGAAGAATTGGAGAGCCTCTTGTCTATGTGGCTAGATGACAAGAGTGTCATCAACTAGATTGTTTGAAAACGCGCCTTCTTTCAAACTCTGCTGTAGCTGAACATCATCACGAAACGGGCCACCAAATCCTCTTCGACAGCTTCTCTGTAGTGGCCAAATCTCCGTATTATTTCATTAGAAAATTCCGAGAGGCCGTTGAGATCGCCAAAAATGCCAAGAATTTTAACCGAGACAAAGGTTTTGAAGTTTCGCCAATCTGGTAACCCTGCATTCACATTTCAACACAAATCTCATCAACAATATAAATCCCTTACATTACCTACTAATAAAATTCCAGTAATATATTCAAAAAAATACCATAACAACTATAAAACAAACCAAAATAATCCCTTTAAGTACCTCCTACCCTTCTTTTACTTGGAATTCCAAGGAGGCAATTATTATTTCACCATTTGATAGATCCAAAGTGTTAGTCATTTATACAATTTGTGCTTTAGTGTGACAAGTTCAACAAAGTGAAGTTTCAAAGTGTGTTTGTCAGAAAAATACGGAACGAATGTGTTCGCCGTAAGGTAAGTAAGTAACTTTTATATTTTCTCACCCTTGAAAAAGCCTCTTATATGTGTGGGCGAAATGTCGGAAAACTTTGTTTATATGTTGGTTTTAGATATATAAATAAATTAATTCGAAAAAATGACGCGGTCTAAATCCAGAAAACGCAGAATCAGCTATGACTCTGGCCGCGAAAACCGCCGCTCTAATGTGTACGTTATTTAGACGGTGGTTAGTTCAGAGTCATGACTGAAATGTAAAACATGAAATACTCTAAATGCCAACCTAATTTCTACAAAGCTATAAGTATCATGAACTTCATAAGTAGGAAGTTAAACATCAGATGAAATTGGGTCTTTATTAGATTAAAATATCATTCAGTCATCTCTCAGTCGATGGGTCTCGCCTGTTTGTCGATGCTGACGGTATGAGAAAATGAAGTATGGTAACAGATTATTGTAAATTAATTGATGTAACTATTGCAGATAAAGAATACCCTTTACCAAATAATGAGGTAGTATTAGAATATCTAATGACGAATTGAAATCAATAGCTTTTAAGAATATTACATTGTTATTAAGATCTTTTCAGCAAAATATTAATGGGCAGAAAATAATATTTTGAAGAAATAAATACTAATTTTAAAAATTGCAGATCATTTAGCCCTTCTTAATAAAATGAGACATGTTTTAAGATAAATTCATCTACAAAACCAAGAAAAAAAAATTATTACATATTCTGTAAACAGCAAAGAGTGCATATTATGATTGCGTAAATGCACTTGAAAAACATGACTAAGATATTTTACTGAAAAAATCAGATTCAAATTGTTCCAAGACTATAACTAATTTTATATTGCAGTAAGTTACAACTTGACGAATAACCGTTTAATAATAACTTATAAAAAAGAGAGAATAACGTCTTCTCATTTATTGAAAAAACTGAAAATAAAAAAACTAAATATTATCCACAATAACAAATTAAAAGGTTGCCGAAAACTGAACATCCAAATGAAAAAGTTATTGAATTCTAGAAATCTCAGAATATGACTCTTATCACATTTCTTTTGCTCATGCAGTGGACATTACACCTTCATTCCTTATTAAGTACGTTTGTTCAGAAATAACTCAAAATGAATCTCGTTTATGTTATAATCACTATTCCAAGACCCTTACCGAAGAATGGAATCACAAATTTCAACAAACTCAATAATTTTTTGGCTCCTCAAAATCAGCGCGTGTCACTGAAATACCTTGAAGACCTTCAAATCTTGTATCAGAAGAAATTATTTTTTTGTATTTGTATTTACTTTTATATAGAAACCTATTTTATAATTGTATTATTCTATACTTGCGTTTTTATTTACTATAAAGGTTGTGATTTTGTGTATTGCATGTTTAGTAACATATTTTTGATTTTTTTTAATTAAATTTTTTAGATTTACAATAGTTCTTTTTAAAATTTTGAATGTTTAGAACCATTTGACTGAATCTACCAAATACTAGAGATGCATTTTAATAATTTTGGGTTGATTGATTTTAAAATATTTTAATTCTATATTGTAGATTCTTCTTAAGGCGTAACTAAAATTTTAGGGGAGACGATGTTATCGAATTATGCTGTATACAATTAAATTATGTTTTCTAACAAAAGTTCTTAGAATTGATATTTTGTTTATTTAGTAATTTAGATTTATTTTCATTTAGGCATGTATGCACACCTGCAATGCCAGACCGGCGCGTAAAATGCAGAATGAGGAATTCATCAAAACCCGAGATGAATTTCATAATTTTTCAGTATAAAATTTAATCAGGTCGTATACTATTGTCATAATATTAATTATTATTAGAATATCGTACAGCGCACATTTATTGTGAAGATGAGAATAGTTAGTTAAATAAATTATATTTCTGATAATAATCACCCCTTATTGCTGCCTGTAAAACGTATATTGTCTCTAGGTGGTGGAAAACTTCAAGTATTTCAAACATATCGTCGAATGTATTGATGTGAGACGTGACGACACGTTAAGATGTCGAACATACCATTCTTATTGATTTTGAATGTTGAGAATTTATTAGAAATTTATAGAATGAAGAATTTCTTGATTATGTGGGTAGGAATTTAGTCTCAGAGTGTTTTGTGAACTATTTAGAAATGTTTTACTTTAGATCTCCTTTTTAGAACATCTTGAAACTTTCGTTGAGTTTTAGTGAAATAACATCTAAAATACTTGGAAACTGCTTTACATATTTTATATATGTTTTTGATATTTACACGTTTCTACAATAGAATGGTTTTTATTCATGTATCTGGGAAGTGACAACCTCACGAATTCCAGTTACTTGTGTCACCAGGGTGAATTGGTCCATTAAAATAGAGTTGAGAAATAGATGCCTCGGAAGTGACTCACTGCTTTCGAATCGACAGGGCATGTTTGGAGTTGGCTCTAGACAGAACAGCATGCGGAACATGACAGCATGTGTGACGTGGCGTCGGTGGCACGATGCTGAGGACAACTACAGGCACAGCAACAACGTGTCAAACAACAACGACAACTCCAACCGCGAAGTGTTATGTAGGATCAACAGCCAGCGCTCACTCAAGCGGGATTTAAAAGACAGCCCATGAAATGGACTAGCTCCATGAATGAATACTTTTATCAGGAGTTGAGTCGTGAATACGTAGAGCTTCAAAGTACCGAACAGAGAGTAGAGCATCAAAATCGTTTCATCTTGAAAAATGGCCTTATATCGGCGGAACGATTGAACATAATAAAGAGCAACATTAAACGTGGAAAAATTTGATCGAAATACAACAGGTCTAAAGTTTGAGGTTCCTTTAGCATACAGAGCGGAAGAAAGTCAAAGACATCAACAATAATCAACCAACGCTGACCTGCTTGAGAAGATAAAATCAGAAACAGAGGGCGGTTTTCTAGAGTATAGCGGAATAAATTCACTGAGTAGACGAACTGTTCCTAAACTAATAGCTTCAGAGAGACTAGATATCATCTTATAGAAAATGAAGAAATTTATTTTGTCTATCTAAGATTATTATGGACAACGACCGAATGCACTCTCAATAGGATGGAGAAAACATTACTACAAAAGCTCTTCGTCTATACAAGTCAAATAAGAAGGTACAAAACAAGTAACTAACGAAAACTAGCTAACACACTATTAATTTAACAACATCAATAATATTGAAGCCTATACATATCCGAGTAAAACTGCTTTGTACAACTTCCCATAACTACAGACCCAGCTGCATTAATGAAGAGGATGCTGCATTTCAGAATTGGGATAAGATGACACACCATCCATTTACAACTGAAAAAACGTCTAATTCCAACTAAGAGCTATATGAAGCAAATCGTTAAAGATCCTTTTACAAACAGTAGCAGACGCAGATATTTTTGCCAAACATCAGAATCAATCCAGCTTATTACAGGAGGTTGTCAAGTATTTGCTGCAACTGAATATGAAGAATGACATGATGGCAAAACACTGTACAAGGAATACCCTACTATAATTACAAACCCTAATATGTATTACAAAATAATACCTGCAATATTAAGACCGTATGATACTGAAAAATTAGAATAGCTCGGCCTGGACGAACATCTTTACAATTCGACCAGGGACCTGATGAACTAGCAATGGCTCCCACAGACCGAAATCCTTTTGATATATAGTTTGTCTGCCTTTTAGGGAATTTTCTCCTAAAGGAAGGCACACTATCTGTGCCTTAGAGGGAGTGCGAATGTCATACATTGTACGGCTAAGTATTCTTTTTTATTATTTTTTAAACCATAATGTATTTATTGTACTTTGAACGAATCTTAAATACAGAGAATTTTCTTTCAGTGACATTGAGAACAGTAAACACTATTTTACTTGACGAATAGTGTAAAAAAATATCAGAGTATACTTAGAGCATGTGGACATAAAAACTAAACATTCTGAATTTAGTTTCATTCATGCCCTTGATTGATGAAAAGCGAACGAAAAGCATGCTCACTGAAACTTTTGTATCCTTTCAACTAGAATAGATAGAACTAATTCGACCAGATGACGACTTTCGAGACGCAATGACCTATGAAACTGAAAAATGAATCGTTTATTTATCTCTGTCCGTACAAAAGTAACGACCGATTGATTTTTTGCATTACATTGGAAGTTGCATTTCATTTGCTTTTCGAGTGTCATAGATGCATCTAGCGTTATGCTACTCTCATGTATTTCTCATATTGGAAAAAAAAACAATCGATTTTATCCTCCCACATGGCGAATGACAGAGCTGCATTTGTGGACTATTTATGAAAAGATTTCGTTAATCATTTTGCACATAAACTATTATGAAAAATACTTCTAAAAAATGTACTCAAAATTATAATTATAGTCAATATGTACAAGGTTGATCCCATTGATTTTAAACAAGTAATCTTGTCGAAATATTTTTTAATTATTCCAATGATATTACTAAATTTTATCAAACGGGAGGAATAAATATTACATTCGAACAATGGGCAAGAAGAAAAAGAAAGAAGACGAAACGAGAGTACCAACTACGTCATTGAATTTCAGAAAAAGGAATAAACATGCGATTAAAAGAATTCAAGAATAGGAAGATGCTGACCACGACCAAACAGGAGGATACAAAACTGAAAATTATTTTTTAAATTTATAATTAAAAAGAAGAAATGACCAAATTCGAAGAAAGCTTTATAAAACATCGTATTACCTTGAACAAGAGGTTTTTGGGGGTTAAATACTGTAAAAGTAATTTAAACATACAAACGGTACACAATATAATATACAAAATTAAACAAATAAAACCTAGTATAACATTTCTCAATAGGATTACAAGCTCAACATCTCATCTAATAAGTATCAACACACTTGATAGGATATTTTGGATTTTTCTGGGGTGGCTGATTCCGAATCCGAGGTTGAGATTCTTTAAGCCTGTGTACCAGTTTTGAAGGAATATTTTTATAATGGGCTTATTTATCAGTCATCTTTTTGTAAATTCTTTAGTTCTTAGTAGTTCTCTTATCTGTGATCCCGTATAGCAGAAATCACTATGTAAACAATCTCAGTTAATTTTATGCCCACGTTTTATATATGAATGGAATAGTTGGTTTCGAGATCAGAATGGTCGTTGATGCAAATGTAATTAGGTGATAAAAATATAAGAATATTATAAAAAAGAATTTGGAACATTTCTGAAGCAATCGTATGAGCGGGAATCTTTACAGGACCATAAACGAAGAGAACTACTAAGAAATGAAGAATTTGAGAAATCAGTTTGGCAAAACTTGAGAGAAGTAACAAAAGTATTTATAGGAAGTAACCTGATTATAAAAATATTGATGCAAACATGGTATACAACTTTAAAGAAATATGTTGCCTTATGAACCTTCTCAACTGTCAGATTTAAGTGAATAATAAGGCGAAAGAATGCACTAAGACCTGAGTTAGTTTGAAAAAAGAAGTCAAAGCATTTAGGGAATAAATATCTCAGCAGGCAATTGCTGGAATCTAACAAGAGGTACAGGAAAATTACATAAATGAATTTAGAGATGAAGAAATGAAAAATAATAGTAGATCAAAATAATTTCGATGACAAAATTAAAATACCCTCCCTCGTAATGTTACATGAACCCACACGAATTTAGCATCGCAAGAGCTAATATTCCGGTCAATCTAGACATAAAAATAGGGACCAAATAACAAAAACTTCGGTAAAACTGAAATTTTTTGTAGCTTGGGTTCACCATGAGAAAGGAAGTTTTAAAAGTACACATTAATCCCATATGCGCTAAAAGAATTATTCGGGGTCAAATATCAAAATTTGAGGTTTTTTGGCTTTTTTTCGGAAACGGTAAGTTTAATCGGAAAAGTACTTCTGACCAAAGTTGTAGATCTTAAAATTTGCATAGAGGGATTCATGGATTCACACATTCTACACGGGAAACTTGCCGGATACCTCGGCGAGAAACGGAAATTTGTCGGGTGTTGCATTCATGCTCTCGTGTTGTCTCATTTATTTCGTAAATTCGGCAAGATGAATGCCATTGAAATTGACAATTGCAAATATTGAAGTGAATCATGCTCAAAATGACACAGACGTCCTTATAATAGAAACAGCAATAGAAAAATTTAATGCAACAAACACAACCATTGTAGTTGGTGAAGATGTTGATTTGTTAATACTACTTACTGCAAAAACTCAAATTATTTACTTTTTGAAACCTGGAAAAGCTCAACGGGAACAGAAATTTATCTGTTTATCCCAAATTATTTTTGCATGCAATAACCGGCTGCGAGACTACATCAGCAATGTATAGAAGGGCAATACTTTAGTAGTAAAATTATTAAAAAAAAAAGATTTCTTTGACTGCGTAAAAATATTTAAAGAAACTGATTCATCTCCTCAAGCAATAATCAGAGCAAGAATTCGCTTTCACCTTGCTGTTAATGGAGCTCGAAAAAAAGATTCTCTAGATAAATACAGATATTTAACCTTTGTCAAAAATAATCCACACAAGAAGCAAGTACAATTATCATGTCTCCCCGAACATCGGCATCTGCTATTCACCACTTGTATCGACTATTCTATCAAGTTCAGACATAAATTTAACCTAGAAGACTGGGATTGAAAATTCATAGATAATACTTTGCTGCCACCAGCTCCAGAAAAACTCCTTACATTTATTTTTTGCAATTGCAAAAAAGGTTGCAGTGGCAAATGTGGCTGCAAAAAATGACTACTGTGTTGTCCAGAATGTGCCAACTGCCGATGTCAGTCTTGCTCAAACGTCAAATTAAATATCACAGGAAAATTCATATGATTTCGATCAAGACACAACTGATTCATATTTATTTGAAGAATTTATGAATATCCAGCAAGTGGAAGGGGAAGACGAATAAAACATCTAAAAAAATATATCCGACTTCTACCTATAACTAAAAAGCTAAAAATAATTATAACAAAATACAAATTTAGCAAATAAATAACACATTCAATGTTGTAAGGTACCTACGCAGGAAGTAAAAATTGTAAACATTAAAAGGTGCTCATTCTGTACAAATTAATTACCTACCAATCTAGTATATTTTTGAATATATATTGAATTGAATTGAATAATTGATATATATATATATATATATATAGCACCTTTTATGTTTATATATATATACTATACCTATTGTGTGTTATTTATTTGCTAAAGTTGTATTTTGTTATAATTATTTTTAGCTTTTTAGTTATAGGTAGAAGTCGGTTATATATTTTTTTAAAAATGTTTTATTTTCAGCTTTTTGGTTTTTTTTTGAACTCAGGTAGTTTTCATTCTTTATTTTTTATTTTGTATGTATAACCTTAATAGACAGAACCAGGTAATATCGAAAGCCTCAACATTACACAATGATACTTTATCATTTAAACTGACAGGTAAATCTTTACGAACAAAATGTACTAGTACGCGTTGACTTAATAAGCCCAAAATATATTTATGCCTTATGGACTACGCCATGTAACCTTTTTTCTACTTTTTTTTGACAACCCTGTATAACTAGATATTTCCACTCCAACCTATGTACCAACCAGCCTGTACATACGACTGCCCACGGCAAGCATAAATTTGTTTGCTGCCTTCTGTAAACTATAGGACGGAGTAGAATCCATCCTATATTTACGGAGTCAAATCCGTCCTATATTTCAACCATAGTTTATAACTCTTGTGGGTTACCCCATAAATTATTTCCTATTTAACATTTTATATTATCGCCCTGTGTAACATTAATTCCTCTCCACACTTTATGCAACTTCTTATGGGCTATAAAAGAAATAATTTTTTAATCACACCGTATAAATATAATTCAACTCCAGCACATATTTCAACCATCCTGTATATGATTTGCTTATGTCCACATCATATAACAGTTTTTTAATCACCCTATATAATTTTAATTTCACATTTTTTTCAACATTTTTATACCACCAAACGTCCAGTCCACCCTATATTCCAACCATCCTGTATATACGGCTGCCTACAGACCACTATCATTCTAGTCCCTCCTAATTCAATCTTCATATAAATGCAACTCCTTCAACCACTTTACTTTGTGATTTTGTTTGCTATAACTAAACACCCTGTCTATAGGCCCCCAAGTACCAGTTTAAAGTTTGACATGTGTTGTCACTGAATTTTCTATTAGGCCGGGAGAATGTGACAACCAAAAGTACCGTCTTCGCAAAATGGAAAAATTTGCATTTAAATAGGTATTTACCTGGTATACAAACAAAACGAGCTTGGTACTCATTGATTTAAGGAGCCGAAAATACTATGCTTTACTACCTATATGCTTGAGATGTACATAGAAAATTTTCAAATTCGCAATTAAAACTTCCAGTGCCTAAAATTACCGCACTATTACGTTGTAATTAAAATATTTATGAGGAAATGTCTGTTATGTTATTTCGATGAAATTTTTGATAAGCATTTTGGAATTTTCGGCGATTTTCTGCAAAACGGCAAGTTGCAGATCGCAGAAAAGTATATGAGATCACCTAAGGATCTTCCTTAATAGATTAAACGTTAAAACAGTATACACATGCATAAGGAGTTATCGGAAAATCGACCAATATGTTAGGGATATTGGTCGATTTCCATGCACGCATGTGTTCATTCACAAATTTTATCACTTTACCAATAGAATTCTTGGATTGAGTTGGCTGATACTTGGTGGAAGTTGAAATTCATGATGATTTGAGTAATACACTTATTACAAACTTACACTTTATTCAAAAAATTGTGACATACAATTGTATGATTAAGCTCCATCGGACGCGAAACAATTGTCACAATTTTTTAAATAAAGTGTAAGTTTGTAATAAGTGTATTACTCAAATCATCATGAATAGAATTCTTTTCCAAAATTTGAAGTTTCACCAATCCGGATATATACTCTATTAAACAAGACCATATTCGTTCAAAACGGTGCACCACAGGAAAAGAAATCAGGTAACATACATACAAAAAAAAGCGAAAAAATACGCGACGAATTGATAACCTCCTCCTTTTTGGAAGTCGGTTAAAAAGAACTCGAACAAGACATTACTGTTGAAAGTATGAATCTTATTGAATAATCATAAAATATATAAACCACAATTAAAATCAATATCCAATATGAATATCAATTATCATTATGCATTAAAACTAATATTGTCCCTGAAAACTATATTATATTAGTTCGTGGAATAGGCCTACTGGGGACCACGTTAAAAAACGCGTCGAGTACACTACCTCACAGGAGGCGTGAAAATGTGTGTGACTCTTACAATTGCGATATATCAGAAATGGTGAGTCTTAGAAAAAAAAAACATAAGAACCAGTTTTGTAGATAATCTTAAGATCTACAACTCTATTCTGAAAGATTTTTTTCGATAAAACTGTTTTCGAAAAAATCCAAAAAACCTGAAATTTTGGCATTGGACCCGAATAACTTTTGTGATTAATGGGGACTTTTAAAGTTTCCTTTCTCATGGTAAACCCAAGCTGTCCACGAAATTTCAGCTTTCTGGGAGTTTTTGTTATCTCAAATGTCTTAATTGACCGGATTATAAGATTTGAAGACGCGAGATGTAATATATATTGTCTTGCGTACAAAGGAATGACACCTCGAAGAGAGTATTCGGATTATAAGATGTTTTTTCTAACGGGTTTTCTAAATTTGAGCTTGAAATGATCTTGGAATGGCCTTCAGAAAACCTTGTAGAGTCAAGCAAACCGAATTCAAAAATCTGAATATATTTTTTCAGTTTTTAGAATAGAGTATTCTAAGTTGAGTTTGAAATTGCTTTGAACATGAAATTGACACTCCATAGATAAAATTTTGCTCTGTGTTATTAAGTAGTACAAATACAGATTCGATATCACAATATTTCAATGTTATGCTGACAAGCCTGTATTAATTGTCAACAATGAAGAAGACTTGTTAACTTTATACCATGAAAATATAGTGTGTGTTCATGTACAAAAAATCACGGCGACGGAAATACAAATTAAGGAATAGAAGTAATGAAAGATATCTTATAGCAAAACCAACAATACGGACAAATACCATTGAAATGTTAGCAGTGCCCAGCTATATTCTTCTGGAATATGCAGTTATGAATAATGGAATTAAATGACGGTATTCAAGATAATAGTGGAACAAATTTCAACATACTTAGTTACGACAAGAATAACTACAAAGAAAAGAAAAAGAGCAATGTAGAATTGAAAGACGATTTAGTCGTTAACGGAACTAACACTGACGACGTAGAGTAAGCAATGGTAACATACATTCAGATAAGTTATTAAAAAATAAGAACAAATAAGTTTAAGAACAATAAGCCGTAAAGGAGAAAACAAGTAGGAAAATCACCAAAGAGTTTACAATGATCAATACCAAAAAATAAGACAGTCAGATAGTTATATTCATAATCGTTTGAAAGAGAAAAAGAAGAAACTTGAAATAACAAGAACGCATTAGGGAGTTAAAGTGACTACCAATAAAGTGATGATTTGGTGTAATTAGTTGTTCAAATAATATATAAAAATTTGAATCAATGATGATGAAACAACATTATTTCCTTTGTTTTCTATTAACGTATCGAATAGATAATTACGACAAAATAAGATTTAATATGTAAATATATTTAAAGAGTTAATTGAATTATTTATCGTGATTACGACACAGATTGTGCCAATTTCAAATGAAAAGACATACGTTAATGGAAGACAGATAAAATACGAGTGAATATCTAAATATATTGAAAGAGTTATTTGAATAATTTATCGTGATTATGAGATTTTTTCAAAATGTTGATCCTCAGTAAATTTACAATGCATCTTCAAGTTTTGGAAATGAATGTCTTGACTAAAGTATATAATTTGAAAATGAGGAACCTGTCTTTTTATTCAGAACACGTGTTAAAACCTTTGCTAAAACATCTTATAGTCAGTACTACATAGAAACTATTGCAATCTAAAAAGATGCGTTTATATATTCCCGATTTACTATATACATTTTCTCGACCTTTGAAATTGACTTCAGTGATAAATTTTAATAATAAAAGGAGTCTGTCATTAACATTTTAAAAATATGTTAGTGAAACATGCTCTGTCCTGTTTACAAAGGGTTACAAATCTGAAATATACTAATTGTTGGTCTGTGAAAAATATTTATTAATTAAATTTGTTCCCAAATAGTTATTTGAGCAATAATAGGAATATATAGTTCATGAACAATAAATGCTCTGTGGATAATAGTACTATATGCTGCTAGTTTAGGGTTTAGGTTAAAAAAAGTTATTGTCTAGTTCTGTTTCAAGAGTAAAATCAATGTTGGTAGGTAAATTGTTAATAGAATTCAAAAATTAATCCAATTATCTCACTATTACATTAATCTTTCTGTTTGATTTTGTAAGGAAACTATAATAAAGTTCCGCGTACCAATGCGAATGCTTTTATTCAAATAAATTTTGTAACAAAATATATCAAGCAACCAGCTTTTCAGAAACAGTGGAAAATTCTTCTATAATATGTTATAATTTCAAAGAACTATTGTCGTCGTATGAATTGAAAATCAATGAGTTTTCTGTAAGATATGACGTCAAGCAATTTAGGTAATATATTGCTCTATTTGTAATGGTCGGTATAATAGAATGAAGCCTCAATAGTTAGTTTAAAGAAATATTATGAAAAAACAAACACAATGAAGACATATATCTTTTGATCCGTAAAGTCTTGTACCTACTGGTTTTGAAAGTAAATTTTTTGATCCGAAAATAGCATTTTATTGACCAAATGTGTATAATCTCGAATTATATTTAACGACAAATTTGAAAATTCTAGTGTTCCAAAGCAATTGCGATCGTATAGCTGGAAATTTAATGTGGGATACATGATATTTATGTTTCTTTAGAATCCGTTTAATAGTTGTGGGTTCAATAATTTTCAACTATGGCCAAATTGCAAGCATTTTTTAACGTTAACAGCGTTCCATTTTCTTAATTTAAATTTTAGGCTCAATAAACCTTATATCAGAACGATCGTAATGAATAGGAGACTCAATTGGAGTACTTATTTACCCGGTGTTTACTAAAAAAATACAATTTTGGTTCGGCACAATTTTTTCTTACTACTCTGTATTATGGCTATAATTTTAAAACACAGGGTGTTTGACAGTCGATACGATTTATATTTGTTTCCGAAATTTCTCACCGTTTATTCACAACCGTTCACACCCCTCTTGGTTGCACTACACTGTATATTGATATTATGCTTCATACATGGAAGAGTAGCACTGTTATATGACAGGCGGTGAAATATACAAAGACGATTCAATGGTGAAGAATCCTATTGGCAAACTTTGTATTTTCAAGTAATACAGGTTATCCAGAAATTACAGTTTGCTTTTGTATCGTTTACCAGTTTTATTTCAAGAAATGGTAAATATCAAGTCTTTACAGCTACGTTTCGTTTGTTCACGGCCACCATCGAAATACGCTTCTAATACGAAACTGAATTTCTTTTATTAAAATTCATAAATATGTCACAATGACACACAAAAAGTATTATAATACATTGTGTGGCATAAATCAGCACGTCTGGACGGTCACGTATGAAATGGCCAAAAGTATCATATAATTATATCCGTTTAATTACCTCTGTACGTCTGGGTCCTCAATGGCAAAGAAGTGGGACAAATTACCCCACTTATCGGTGTTCATCGAATTGATGGTCGCTTTAAATAAACAAAACGTAGCTATGAAGATTTCATTAAGTCGTGCTTTAAAATACCATATTAAGACTGGTAAAATCAACGGACGAAAGCTTACGTTTTTGCACGATTTGAAATGATAAAAGGTTAGTCTGCCCAATGGACCTACATATGTACCGGAATACATGCAAACGTTATTTATGTAAATATGTATATTTTGTATACAGGGTGAGTTTTGTTTGATGATCAGTATGGGGATCTCGGAAACTAGCGGAGATAGAGAAATGGTTAAATTGGGAAAGATCTGCACTTTTAATGGTTCAATTTAATGACACTTTCGGATTTTTGTAAAACGTCATGGCTTACTAGATATTTGGAAAAAAAAACGAAATTCTGTCGATTTAGTCAAATCCCGCTAGCTCCTTTGTTTATGATTTTTAAAAAAAGTGTAAATATCAAAATTGAAGGGAATTGTATCCCGAATATGATTGTAATGTCCTCGTTTGCGTGACAGCTCTCGTTTTCTAGATATGACAAAAACTTATCTTTTTTGAATGGAAACCATAGTTGGCTGACCTCAAAAAATCGGACATTTTTAGAGCATTTCAACGATATAATACTCGATATAGTTGCTCAAAAAATAACGGAGTTATGGATGTTTTTATCTCTTATTTTCACTTTTAACGTAGTTAGCCATGAAATAGATTGATTTATTAATATCTATTCCAAAAAACATTGAACGATTTTTTTTATTAGGTATATCAGATATAACGAAAAAACTAAATTAGTAGGTACTTACTAAAAACTTAAGAAATTGTTATTTAGACAAAAATTTCATCTTTTTAAGATTGATATTACCGCTTTGCTCACAGACCGCCTATCAATTTCTTCAATTGCTTGTAATACCGCCTCCCTTAGGTCACCAACTGTCCCATACTTTTTTTGTATACTTTGTTTTTTAGTGCACCCCATAAATAGAAGTCTACAACTGCCAAATCGGGAGACCGGGGTGGCAATTCGCGTGGGCCATTTCTTCCTATCCAAGAGTTTGGATAGATATTATCTAAGTGTTGTCTTACTAATAACGAGTTATGAGCAGGTGCTCCATCATGTTGGAACCACTCAATTTCTAAACGAGTTCTCAAATTCAAATTATGTCTTGAAAAGTGTATTGCAAGTAGCGCTCCCCAGAAGTGATTCGTCATAGATAAAAGGCACCAGAATAGTAAACCCTATATTAGTTTGAAGTTGGCAGACAATGTAACTCGTTCCTCGAAGTTTCCTTGGACTTCCATCGTCTTGAAGTGGTTGATCTCACAACGTTTCAATAGCTGTGTATCTGCTATCATTCACCTGATCACGATAGCAGATACACAGCTATTGAAACGTTGTGAGATCAACCACTTCAAGACGATGGAAATCCAAGGAAACTTCGAGGAAGTAGACGCTATGATACCACACCAAACATTAAAACTAAATTTTATCTGGGGTCGTCTTTGTTCTACATGGAAAGGGTTTTCTTTAGCCCAGATATGCTCATTGTGTCTATTGAACATACCGCAGTTAGTAAATCTAGTTTTATCTGACCATAACACCTTTAATGGAAACTGTGGATTGTCAAGCCCCATGTCTCTAAACCATGTACAAAAAAAATACGTCGATGTTCGTCACCAGCATGCAAAGTTTGAGAAACTGAAAGTTTGTACGGGTGGAACTTGTGCGCTTTCAGTACCTTAACTACAGTTCGTTGAGATGTGCCAGCTTCTGCCGCAATCACACGAGTTGATGTAGATGGATTTTGATTTAGCATTGCCAAAACATTTATTGGTGCTGCTTCGTTAATTTGATTACGTTCCTTTGGTGGTTTAGTAAAAGATCCATATCTGCATAAACTATCGTAAAGCCTCTTAAATGTACATAGAGCAGGTTGATGATGATTAAAATATCTATGAAAGTATCCTCATCTGCACGAACTGAATTTTTATGGCATATGATATAACATTCCATCATATTCAGTTTTTCTTCGTTCGAGTATTCCATTTTATCACGAAAACTTGTCAATATCGACTGTCAGTTCAGCACTACTAATGAAATTACTTTCAAATGAGGAAACGTCAAAGTGAAAACAATCTTTACCATGGCTACCTACGTTGAAAGTGAAAATAAGAGAGAAAAGCATCCATAACTCCGTTATTTTTATGAATAACTATATCGAGTATTATATCGTTGAAAAGCTCTAAAAATGTCCGCTTTTTTCAAGTCATAGCCAACTATGATTTCTATTCAAAAAAAGATAAGTTTGTGTCATATCTCGAAAGCGAGAGCTGTCACGCAAACGAGGACATGACAATCATATTCGGGATACAATTCCCTTCAATTTTGATTTTTACACTTTTTTTATAAAATCGAAAACAAAGGAGCTAGGAGGATTTCACTAAATCGACAGAATTTCGTTTTTTCAAAATATCTAGTAAGCCATGACTTTTTACAAAAATCCGCTAGTTTCCGAGATCCCCATACTGATCATCAAAAAAACTCACCCTGTATATATTTGCATAAACTTCTGACTTATATAAGAACCATGTGCTAGGTAGTACGAATAAATTTAGAAATGTGTACCGGAAAAACATAGAAATGTTATTTCTTGATATATGAAACACTCCATATATATGTTTTTGTATATAAATATTTCCATTTTCATAGAATTTATAGAATATGCAAAATATCAGCTCCATCGGATACAAGAAAATGCTTGAAAACTGAATTACAAATTTTGAACAGGAATTGTATACTAAATTAAATAACAACTGGCAAAAAGGGAGTCTCAACGAGAGATTAACATAACCTTGGTACAACTTAAAGGACGCCCTATGATTCTAGGTTGAAGTCTTCAGTTGAATTTGTTGCCTACTATTTACATATTTACTCTCATTCAAAAAATGCAGTCTACCTTAAATTACTGTATGGTTATAATAGAATTCAATAAATATAGACTTCAAATGAAGATATTTCTGCAAAAAATATCGCATAACCTCTCAAATTAAATAATTTAGTTGACTTGGACCTAAAGTTTTCCTACCTATCAAAAATATTACTTTATTATAAATTTGGCAACACTTGGAGGTTGGGTATACTTTTCTGATGAGTCAAGTTTATTGTAGATATTTTTCCGGCAACCAGCGAAATGTAAGTTATACCCTCCTCAAATTTCATCCGAATTGGTCTACTTTAATTCGAGTTATTTTGATGTCGGATGTCACTGTGAACAGCATCAGCAGGTTTTGGAAAGATCTGGAACGATTTGTGCTCGTCGGTATTCGCCAGATATGTACACAGCTAGGATTTTAAGTTTGCTTGGCACAGATTTCAGAAAGATATACTGGATATGTAGATAATTAATTTATATGTAACAAACACTTGCAGTTTATGTTTATTTTTTGGTGTGTAGATCCTTAACAACGAGAAATTAAAAAATATTTCTTTATTATTTAGTAAATCTGTTCTCTACTTACTAGGTACCTTACATAAGTATTTATTGCTTTGTGGAGTTGTTAATTATTCATTTTAGTGCTTCTCTGAAATTCATTTAATAAATATATTCAGTGATACTCGGGTTTCCTTTCTGTTCCATGACAACTTCTTTATTAATCCACAAAGAATTGTAAATTAATGCTATGTTTTGTGAGTGTAATTGAGTTTGTAATTAATTATTGTATTTTCAATTTCAACGCTATCATCACATAGGTATCTTAAAAAAAGAGTAAACAAATGTAGACATCATTCGTTACTATCACACAAAAGGTAAACTTTAAATAGACATGTTTGTCACATTCCAACTATAAAATTATCTTCCAGAATCTGCTACTCGCAGCTCTTTTTCAACTCGTTTTGAGGTTCTTTTCCTGCTTTTACATCTCTAGTTATAGACATATCTTTTGCAAGGCTTGCGGCTTTGAGGAAGCATACATTCTTACATGAATACATATGCATTATGATTTTGTAATGTACACAATAAAGCTCAGGAAGAATAATCTTATCCCGAGAGTACACTACTCCACTGCCATTCCACTTCGTTCAATCCGCAATTTCGCCCTTTGAGGCTATTGTATTCACCGCATACACACACACGGACGAAGCGACGACGACAAATTTCGTGTAATTATTTCCATGCTTCCACTGAAAAATATTCGTTGCCGTCTGGTTCTTTTCATTAGGAACAATACACTACTTTTGTATCCTCACTGCAAGGATTGGAAAAAATATGTGCACCACCATATTTCATTCAAGTGGTATGGAGTCTAAATATTCAGTCGTCAAATGACTGCATACCGCATTGGCGTACATAAGAACAACTCGACTCTACAGAAACACTAGGAAAATGGGTTTGCAGTAAATGAACTAATATGCGCTTAGGATTTAATTTAATATTGTATAATTATTAGCAGTTTTCTTAACTAGCACGTTGTGAAGTACTGAACGCAGTGATAAAAACCCTCTTCAATGGCATCTTGTTTAAGTTACAATTTACCACAAATACTATTAAAGAATTACTCGAAATAAAATTAGCCCTGTAACATGTCATTAGTAAACGAAAAAAAAATATATATATATATAATACAATTTCATTCTGATACATACTTAGTATGAGATTTACGATGGCGTTCTAGATCGTAGCTTTGAACTTCTAGAAGGGCTTTTAGATTATTAGTAGTCGCGTCCTATGAGTCTGTCACTCACTGATCGTTCCGATTCGACATATTAGATATGAAGCCACTCATACTGGTGCTTTACCAAGAGGTGCTTGGACGGTGGACGCCACTGCTTCTCTCACGGTGTCCGATGACAAGTTTTCTTCTAATACCAGATATTACCACTGAAAACACTGTAAAAATCTTGTAACCGACTTCTTAATGTATCATAATATATGGTGAATGCGCTGGTATTAAAACATTTTAGTTATTGTTATTCGAAACCTAGAATGAATTTAATTGAATTAGGTATAGGTCTAGATTCAATATGTCTCGTTCGCTGAGCTAGTCGTTCTCTAGGTCCTAAAAAAGCATCTTTGGGTCAGATTGAATTCTGGAGATTTCAACGTGACCATCGTCATAGTCATTTGTTGTGATCACAATCTTTATCTCCTTCCTTATCTTGAGCAAACTCATATAGGCCCATTTTCTTATCTACGAATCCTTACTTCGTCTCCGTAATTGTTCCTTCTTCTGTAAAATCTATACCGATATGTGGTAGTTGTATTGAAAGACAGTAAGGTTGGAACTTACATGACTTGTTCAAAAATGGTAGTACTCTGCACTGCGGGTAAAACGTGAACCCCAGCTATCTAATGAGATCTATGCTCAATAGGAAATCAACCTCGGCATCTGCTACTAGAACCTTATGCCTGATGCTGGACTCACCTAACTTATATTCCCACTATATTAGCATCGATATTCCGGTTATGGTTAGCAACTGGAGGCAGTAGGCAACCGGCTGGATTTCGGTTTGCCATCATCAGCACTAGTTTTTGTCCTGAACACATAAGTGTTCTTTCTTTTAAAGTATGTCTAACTTTTTGCTCCGGACTAGTTCTTGGGGGTATAAGTTCTGGTAACCTCGAAACTGGACCGTCTTTTCTGGGAGCTTGAAGAATTTCTTTAGGTACCATTGAAGACGGCTGTGGTGAAATTCCTTCCATCATTGCTGGTGCCGGTAAAACTGGCAACACAGGAGTTCGTTTTGGAGGACTCGTGCGAAGTTCAGCAACTCTTATGGGTACCAGCAATGAATGTACCTAAAGAAATTCTTCAAGCTCCAAGGAAAGACGGTCCAGTTTCGAGATTACCAGTTTTACAAACTTCACTAGAACTTACCACCAAGAACTGGTCCGGGGCAAAAGGTTGGACATACTTTAAAAGATCAGCACTAGTGTCGAATATAATGTTGACAATTATAATTGTTGGTACCCTGGAAATTGCCCAAACTCTCGCACAATACTCATCTGCTTATTATTCTAAGGCTTTTAGGGTGGTTTGAATAGAACTGCCATTGCCAGTGAAGTGATGACCCTGGTGGATGATGGTTGTGGCAGCCTAATTTTACAACCTATATAAAGAACATTCTACTCTAGGGGAACTGAATATTGTCTGCTCATGAATTTCAGACACAAATTTTCGGAAAGTTACTTTCATCTGATTTGTGCCTTTAAACTATAATGAAACTGCTATCATCTCTAGTCTGGACATATCACAGTTTCTATCTGAAACGCACCGATGACTTCGTAAAACTTCGTTGTGACACTGAATCGCAGTTTTGGGATTTTGGGCGTTTTTAATGTAACTGGTAAAACTCTGTGTGGCAAACTCATCAATTGCACTTGGTACCAAACGACGTCATTCTCACATCCTACGTGTTTTTACCAGATTTTCATGCTCATTTTGAATTTGGTAAACTTGTCTTAAAATTTACCATATATTCTATCGAGTATTGAAACTAACTCAAAATCTCCCCCTTGTTGTAAGAGTTTGCCAGGGGCGAACATAATAGAAACTTCCAGGAGGGCGATATCGGACCTCAGGACCACGACTTTGTCCTAAATTTAGCTAAAAGGGAATCGAATCGTAACTATGGTTGAGAACAGATTGTATTTTGTGGATAATTCACAACGAAAGGTAAAATTGAGGGCCGCGGAGGAATTGGAAGGAAACTGCCTTTATTGATTCGAAACAAGCCATTTCTTCTCCCGTGGTTAATAAAATCGTATTGCAAAATTTAATAGATAACTGTGGAGAAACTTCCTTCATTCTTATTAAACAACTTCAAAAAAGGAGGAGGTTCAAAATTCGGTTGTTCATTTTTTTAGACTTACCTCAGTACTCTGGCAACTATGAACCGATTTCGATCATTCTTTTTCCATTTGATAGAATATATTTACTTCCAGATTGGTGCCATATTTTTTTCAATTTTTTTCAGTGCAAATGGAAAAATCTTGGAACCGACTTATGAACGTATCATAATATATGGTGAATGCGCTGCTATTAAAAGATTTTAGTTATTGTTATTCGAAATCTAGGATGAATGTTAATGAAAATAAATTGGAATAGGCCTCTTCATATTCGAAAATTTTTTGTTCGCATGCGTCAACTTCCGACAGTTTTCACACAAATATGAAAAGGCCTATATTCATCATCAATGACATGAAATGGTCTATTTTGCAAAAAATCGGGAAGATATTGTAACCGACTTCTGAATTGCCATTATATATGGTGAATGCGCTGGTTGAAACATTTTAGTTATTCTTATTCGAAATCTAGGATGAAATTAGTTTCATCAAAATATTTGCAGATGTATTTTTTCAATTTGTCTGCATATCTATAGGGTGCACTTAATTTAGAATAGTATCGAAAATTTTCTTATAAATACTATTTAAAAAATAATAAGTTTGTCTCCATGAAAACAAATCCATAGTCTGAAAGTTAAAGCGAAATCATCAGATGTTACTGTTATCAATAACTGTACACGAGGTTTGTCAAAAAGATGTATTTTCCTTAATAGTGAAGGATCTACCATTTTTTGGGGAATATCGAATATGTATGGTACGGTTGTTGTTGAAATGCGATTATTTTGGGTATTGTTTGGAGTAGCTTTGTGCTGAATGTATTTGACTGAAATTGTTTATATACTTCTGTGGTGTTAATTTTTTATTGCCATTGAAAACGAAGTTTGATTGTGGTGTTATTCCCAAGACATTTCTCTTATATACCAGCTTGCAAACTTTCACCATTTCAATTTATTTTACAAAATAATACTTATTTGCTTTATGGTACAATGTATCTTTTTGACTCAAAGGGAGATTAGGGGATCTTTGCTATGTTCACACAGTCTCAAACGAAGATAATTTTGGAGAGCGGACAGCCCAAGACAAATAATTGACTTTGGTGTGGGTTACCCCAGTTGAACCAAGTCAAGTCTGGAACCGCGTACCAGGAATACTTTGAACACAAGTGATGCCTAAGGCCACTAGTCTTTTATGTAAACATCGGTGTACTCCCATCGTCTCATTGACAAGGGAAGAGTAGATTTATTTCCATTGAATTTGGCTCCCCAAATAACACTGGACTGCGTTCGAACCGTATGTTCTGTAGCGAAAACCTTATAATATCATCTCTCAATACATCAAGACCGTGTTACATAGTATTGATAAAATTGTGAGAATTTGTTATATTTATAAGTAAAAACAACTACTCAAAATAAGGTTTTTTGGACTTCGCAATTTGTATATTGCAAAATATTGAAGATTCCGGTTTACGTTATTGATGAAAATCTATGGGTTTTAAATAAAAGGCAAAACAACTGCTAAAAATAAGGTTTTCTGCATTTTGCCATTGAGATTTTCGGCTTACGTTAAAATATCGAATGTGGATGTTATTCTATATGACAGTGAATAATGTTCGTCAAATACAATCCCATTCTTCGTTTTCTGTTTCTGATCATTCATTTGAAAAATTTCATAATTAGTTTCAAAACTTTATATTAACCAGTAAAAAATTAAACAACTGCAAACACAAATCACAGGTATACTATGTAAAACAAAACTCAAATCATTATAATTTAGGTACTGAGAATTTGATAGTAATGAAGAAATAGTGATAAATAAAAAAACCGAAATGTTCAAACAGAGTAATGGTGCTCACGATGTATATCGATGGTATATAAAATTTTGGAATTTCTAGTATATTATTTATTCAGTTAAACCATTCGTATACAAAAAAATGATTCATCTTTCAAAAATATCACGTATACGGGTTCTTTCAGAAATGTATTAAACATAATTTAAAATAATTAAATTGGCATTACTTTTGTATTCTCCCGTAAATCATTATTCAATAATATTCTTGTGGTTACTTCAAAACAAAGTTAATTACAACATATTAACAATCCCTATACCTGTCTAAATTTCAAGTGAATGACGGTTGCTCCCCAAAAAACGTTTGGCTTCAATAGTATTTGGTAATTAGTCCTATTTGTGCCTATGTTCTGGGTAAACAATCTAATTACCATCATTATCATTTTTCTGTATTCTACAATCAAACAACACTCAATTCATATATAATTAATTTCACAGGCAACAAAATATTTAAAAAAAGTTTTTACAAATTGTTTGGTTAAGCGCAATTTTATGTGTAATGGTGGTAGAATAATCTTCTTAGAGTCAATTAAAGTTTTATACAAATGTTGATCCCTTGCTCTGTTGTCACACTCACACATTAAAAGTGAAAACATCTGTTTTAATGACCAAAGAGCATGGAAATAACTTTCAAATCTCCACACAGCATACATCTATTTAATATTGAAATGGTAGAAATTAGTGTGTGATACGACTATTTTTTTTTTCGAAATCAGTATCCCGAAATAGACAGAGATAATTAAAAAAATTGAACACGTTTTTTCATTGTTGTCCTGTCTTTTAAAGATCGTAAAATATATAGTTCTGTTTAAAAACACAGTTATTTTTAGATATTTATCAAATCACTTTATATCACACAATATGTTGTTGAGATTCTATTATGCAGTGCAAGAATTGTACTTTAAATTTCTTTGTAAATCTGGGTAAACCTTAGCAACTAGTTTTTCAATATTCTCCACGAAATTATAGGAGTCCCCTATTAGTGAAATACCGCCTTCGGGTTTCATTTCTAAAAGTGTATTGATAATTTTCAATAGTGTGACCCTGTAATTTTAATACACGCAAGGGGGTGCAACAGTGATGTATACCGTCACCTCGGATTTTAAACGCATACTGAGAATACATAATAAGTCGAGCTCTAGACAACTTACGATACGCAGAGGATACAATGTTACTGGTGAGAGAAGAGGCAGAAATGAAGATCTTGTTGGATAGAGCGATGAGCGAAAGTGCTAAACTGGGCCTGGAAATAAATTTCAGCAAGACTAAACTTATGGTAATAGACAGAGATGAAATCCTCCCAGTACTGAATATCCCAAATATAGAAAATGTACACGAATTTGTATGCCTGGGATCTCTTCTAAGTAACCAAGGGGGGTGCAAAAAAGGAAGAACAGGGTGAATAGCAATGGCTCAGGGGACATGAGCAACCTTATAAGAATTTATGAAAGATCGTCACATTACAAGAAACACGCAGATCATGTTGGTCAAATCTCTCATATTCTCAATCTTCCCGTACGGAGCGGAATCCTGGACGATGAAAATATCAGATATACGAGGACTAGATGCGTCTGAAATGCGGTGCTGGCAATGTATGTTACGGATTTCATGGACATAGAAACGCTCCATTGCATCTATATTAAAGGAGTTGAAGGTCAAAGACAGACGGTCTACATGTCGCTGCCTAATCCCAAAATACTTTGGACACACTACAAGACGAGAGGCAGGTCACCTGTTAGATGGATAGACCAATGAGTTTTTCTATGTTTGACCATTAACTGATGACTTGAGCAAAGCTATAGTTTTACCTGCAGATGTACCACCAGCCAATATAATAGTAAATTGTTTAATATAAGCTGTAAAGTTTTTCAATTCACGCCAATATGTGTTAGAACAATAAATGATTAGCAGCATACGTTTTGAGGATTAAAAAGTTCACGTCAAAACCACTTTTTACATCAAATAAGAAATTTTTTCGTTATTTTTCGAATTCCTTACGAATAGCACCACAGGTATGAGAAAGTTTGTATGTTCCAAATATTCAAAATGTTTCAGGGTCTAAATCAGACCCCGTTTTTAGTGACAATGATACCATTGTGTTATCTAATTTAAGCCCTGAAATGTTTAAAATATTGGAAATATACAGACTTTCCTGTAAGTGTGGTGTTATTCCAAACAAATTCCAAAAATAGAAACTAGAGATAGCAATCATACCGAAGACAAATAGCAATTTGGGATACAAAAAATCCTGTGGGCTATTACGATCTAAAACATCATTATACCACATTTTCTAAATCCTGTTAGACTGTTAAAAATGAGTGCAAATCTATCCCTCAAGTACAGTACATTTTTTTCAAGATAGAAAATAATCTCTGTTACTCTTATTGCATGCAAAAAAGCAGACCAAGACATTCGCATTTACATTATTAATTGCTACCAAGAATATATAATTAAAGCTATTAATTTTCAAGTTGTTGGAAGAAGTGATATTCTTTTACATTTAATGATATATCTAGGTGAACATACTAAACAATATGGGCACTTGGAGGTGACTAACAACAGAAAAGCCTGGGTCATGTCCACGGAGAGAGCTGAGAGGGTATAAACACGCTTTAAAAGGCAGCTTCTTTGTCTTGTTACGATCACCATTGGAGGGCATATAAATTAAAGTTGAGTTATTAAATAAGTTTCAAGTAAATTCTTTGTTATCATTAAAACATGATTTGATGTTGTTTCAATTAATCTGTAAAATATCGAGTAAAAATGTGCATAAGCCACCACTCATACCAGTTGTTGGTAAAATCTCTTACTGAAAGTAACAAATTAATTGAGTGATTAAATTTGTGCCACGGGATTAAGATTTCGTCAACCGTAAATAATTTGATAAATGTTTGAAATTACGAAATCAGGAATATTTAGGTCCATGGAGAAGTCTTAAATAAATAAAAATTTGTAGAAAAAGTCCCGATTATTTCTCAATAACGAAAAATGTGGAAAAATGTCTAGAATCTTGGGAGTAAAGCTACCTACCTATTTAGACAATGCATAATGAAGTATTTATGGATAATAATAAATGGACAAATTTGACAAAAAAAACACAATGAGTAAAAAATCCTCTTTATTGGATTATTGCCTTTCTGTAGGAATACTAGTGAAAAATATCTTCGCAATTTTAATAAGCCAGCAGAATGGAACATTTACGGTATGTGTTTACTCAAACATTATTTATTATCAACATATTTTTCTTTTAAATTAAAACAGCTTTGCGTTACGGGCGCTCATGACAAAGCTCAAAGGCGTTTTGGCCTTCCGTTTTGTTGACACAAAGTTGGATAACAGATAAAAAATATTCCCGCAGCTGTTGGACGCCTTTATTCGAAATAAAAGTGTGACTCATAAAAAGTGATGATTAATTCTCTTTCTGAACGGATTTTTTTTCTTTCTCCAGTGCTACCAGAAACGATTTGCTTTTTAAGAGAAACTCAGGGAGAAAGAAGAAAAGCTGGAAAATGCCCCGACAAGGTTTTGACATACCGTTTGTGATTGTGATTGATTTTTTTCAGGGGGAATTAAAAAAGAAAGCTAAAAATGAATCATTTTTGCCGAGTTGTTATGATCGTACCAAAATAAATGTTAAATCTAGATTTCACTGCTATTCCACGTATAAATGCCCAATAACAAACTTTGATGGGCTTATTTACAAATGAGCGGAATTTTCATGAGCAAAATAATGATTTTCAGAATAACAAATTGCTGACATGAAAGATTTTGGTCTGAGAAAAGAATTTATAGTATTAAGCTCCCATTGTCATTTAGAAAGAAGAGTGATATGTATTAATATAAGGTAGTCTTTAGAGACATACAATTTTGTATACCTACTTTATGGAAATTTTGTTGCTGGATGTAAAAATAATGGTAACGAACTAAATAAGATCTGGCAAAACAACTGCAGGAATAAGTTGTGAACGTTTTAACCGGAAGTTTCGCATTGGCCTTACAATCGATTTCGAGTATTATCAAAATAAAATATCGAATTTATACAAAATTAATTTGAAATATTGGCAATGAAGCACATACGAGCTTCAAGTGCCAGGATGAAACCCCACCATGATTTAAAACCAAATCCGATCTGATTCAGCAAAGCGATAAAAGGCAAAGGCAAGTCGCCAAAGTTGTCACCCTCATGGGATGTTGATATAGAGGATAAATGAGAATGTGTACCGCATCCAACGCAGCATAAGGACAAAAATGAATGTTGTCCAAAAAGATCGTGTGACCCCTTATCAAGTTTTGACATTTTTAGAAAACTGCACTAATTTCTAATTAATAAAGCACTATAGAAAACTCAAGAACGTCACATTATATACAAAGATGTGTTCCGAGACAGAAACGTCAGTTTAGTTGGGTAGTGTGTTGAGCTCAGTTTATGGAGTGTTGAGTAAACCCTCCACAGCTCAGTTTCAATTTGGCTTTAAAAGTCACATTTATCAGTTTGTATTCGAAATATTGATTTTGTTATCGTTATTGATAAGGTTTCATTAATTGGAAGACAAGTGCAATTAACCCCCCCCAGTATTTCGTAACAATATACTTAAAAAACAACTTAAAAAAAAACAAAATTTGATTCCAATAAACCAAATGTAAAACTTTTATGCATTAATTGAATTAACTCAATAAATAAGACTTTACTTTATTTTTTGCTTATTAGTTAAGTAATTATAAAATGCTTTATAAATTTATCTAATTTCGATTTGATGCTTAAAAATGCAAGTAAATAGCGTCCTACAAAATTTCCTTTAAATTAGATAAGACGCTACATTTGTAATTTTGTTTCAAAAGTAAACTCGTAACTTTCTGTTGCTGAGCAACAACTTTTGAAGAGTTCTTAAAACTGAAAAACTAATTCAAATTATCTGCATAATTTATATTTCCAGGTCGCTGTCCCCGAATATTCCATTCAACCCTTAAGCCCGCGTACGGAGACAAGTGAAAATAAACTTTTATCAGTTTACACAAACCACTTGTTAACTACGACGACCTTTTGCGATAAAAGCCACCAGTGACATTCCTCTTTCTGCTACCCTGGAGACAGATACACCCCGAGATACATCCGCCCGTAGCAAAGTTCAGTTTCTGTCGGGGCGAATTCTGGAACTATAGTCAGATAGTTTCTAGGCCTTTCTGTGACAACAGGGCGGTCGAAGTGGTCGTTACAAACTTGTTAACTATCCTTGGACTTTTTGCATCGATATAAATCCAATTCATGTCCGAATAGCTTTAAGGTATAACATACAAAAGTTGTATAAGCTGAAACTTCTTGGGGCAAAAATAGACGACGGAAATTTCATTGAAAACTAGCCTATATAGAGTGTGTAATTTAATTAAAGGATAGCATTTGAAATTAAAAATATTTTGCTATAGATGATTAACTACTTATTGTATTATAGAAAATAGAAAAATATATAATTATACCACTTGGTAAGAATTGCCAGTAGTGTTTATGTGCTATTTGTCAAAAATCCAGATTAGTCTACAATAATAATGGAGCAACTATGTAGGTTTAAAAAAATATAAGGACATTTAAGGTAATATATTTAATTGATAAACATTTATAATAAAGGAATAGTTCAAACAGTGCTACATAATGGTAGATAACAAGAGCGTCGCCAGAAAGGGTAGGTTTTAGTTTTTTTAGGGTGAGGTAAGGCTAGAGGGGGGGGCAAATAAATATTTGTTAATATCTAGAAATGTGCTATTAAGATACTAGGTATTAACTAAGAAAAATAATTACTACTCCATACATTAAAAGCACCAAAACTAAATGAAATGAGCTTAGAAAAAAGTCATTTCGTCCATGTGTTCTAGTAGTAATGACAGTTGAAATGTGAAATCTGTCTAAAAAGAGAACTTTAATTGCACATAAGTCTGTGAAAAGGTCATATAGAAATGACCAAGAGGGATGTCAAGACATTAGAGTATGGTTAACAATCAAAACAATGCAATCAACAGAATAAAATCCAGAAGTACAATGAATGCCATTACGCAAAATTACTATATGTCAAGGTACCGGGGTGTCGGGTGTCAGGAAATGCCTTTTAGAGCAAAAAGAACACCATGAATTTCATGTGAAAACTACCACAAGTCTTATGTAGGAAAAACTAATTGGAGAAAAAAAAAACAAAACGAGATGAGCACAAGAATGTTATTAAGAATCAAATATTAGTTGCACAACATGCCACCACACAACTTTCACTTGAAGAGACTTTGAAACAAATAAGTATAGGCAAATATTGAAACATAAATTTCATTGAAACATTTTCTTATTTCTCAAACTATTAAAAGTAACAACAGAATACCGCACAAATAGAAAAACAATACATTTATATGCAAAGTTTTATTTTATACCGTTACTAAAATGATTATTTCCCAAATATGTACTCTTTAAATTTTTAATGTTATAATATAAATGAATATCAAATGACTTATATTATATATTATTATGTGTTTCAACAGTAAATACATTTTTCACTTTACAAATCTTTTAAAGTGTTTTCACTTTATCCCCTTTTGAAATACTTATTCTGATGGATGCTGTCTCACCTTAGTATCTTGGATGATACCTTATAGTCTGCTACTTAACTGTAAAACCTCTGCTACCAATAATATTTAATATTTACTTCTGCTACTATCTGCCAAAACCTCTGCTACCAATGTAATAATATTTGATATTTACTTGTGTTACTATCTGCCAAAACCTCTGCTACCAATATTTGATAATTGCTTCTGTTCCCAATAAATTGACCATTTACTTTCAACTTCTCTATTGAATTTAATTTGTTTGATTATACTTGCTGCTATACCTTATACTGCTTGTCTTGTATTTTATTTTAGTACATTTCCATACAACTTTGTACTATTTACATTCAGCTACTCATGAATGTGATTGCTTCCATTTAAATTTCAAGCACCTTTTTTAAAAAAATTGAATTTATGAAACTTTTGACATTGACAACTAACTGTCACTTATTAACCATGAACAATGTTTACTGAGGCACTCTCAAATTTAGACTCCCTCTAATGCTGTCAGTTCTTGCTTTTATAGGCTGTTTTCCAATTACTAGAACACAAAGTGTTTTTGTGTTGCCCTGTGCCGTAATTTTCGGGCGTTAGTTGGAACATACTTCATGTTTTATGATAAAGTTTTTTGTTTACTTAATAAACTTACATAAAACATCCCAAAGGCACAGTTATTTCTTGTGCCAATTTGTGCGAGCCAGTGCTGTAACTGGAACACTTAGTGCTTAGCATTGTGCCGCACTGTGCGCAATTGTGCGGTAGTTGGAAAACAGCCATAATTTTTAATTTTGACATAGAACTACATTCTTTAAACTTTTTAAATCAACATTTTCGAAATCCCATTTTCATATACAATAATCATTTCTCTGATATTTAATTTCCTCTCTAACCAGAATCCTAAAATGCCTTCTACTTTCTTTAAAATTGCAATTTTTATTTTTGTGTTTTATGTTCGTCTGGCCACCAGTCGTTTTACTTTTAACCTGTATCAAAATTTTAATAAAATTTTCATTGTTGGTATGGAACAATACATTCTGTATTTACTTTGTCCTATGATTTTCAAGTTATTTCGATCGATAGATCTGTCAAAATCTCGTGCCAAAAATTTATCATGACATCTGAATTTGAATTGGTTATTTAGTGGGGAAATAATGTGTTTTCAAACTGTATTTACCCCGAAATACTTTACTAAGATCCTAAAATTTTGAATTATTGCCCCTATTGTGCCTAAAAATGCAGTTTAAGTTGCATAAATCATTTAAAAATTACCAGTTTATGGTCTAGTTATATAATTTAATCATTTCTATTCGTGTATTGACCTTTAAATGGCATTTGATTTGTCATATCTCTTTTAGATGCTTCGAATCACCCTTACAAAATTTCTATTGCCCTCTAATATTGGTTTTCTGTTGCAATGCATTATTCACTATGTTTTAATATACTATTTCATTCATTCAGATATTATTATTGATTTGATTTTTTTTATTTTTGTATATTATTATGTCCATTTCAATATAACAGTGTGTCCGGTTATGGACATGGATAATCTAAATACATGTAAAGCAACTATTTTAATACACAAATACACTATATACTACATTTTGTTTTTTTGATGACCCATTCTCTACGTGTGAACAAAAACCTTTATATCTGTTAAAGTTTTGGTCTTACTGAGATAAAAATAGGCTTATTCGACGGACAATAAAACTGTCTATCAACAAAATTTCAAAACAAAGTGTTAACGTTTTCTTAACTTTTGAAAAAAAGATGAAATGCAAAAAAAGGTCAAAAAATTATGCAAATCAACAAATTATTGCAAATCAATGCAAAAGTAGTCCCGATTACCTCTCATTTTTTTTCACTAGATCGAAAGTTTTTGAGTTAAGCTACAATACAACATTAATTTCATAACTGTATGTTTATTACTTTAGGAGTTATTGTTGTTTGAACGAACAAGCAAAAGACTTTATTTGATATCTCATTAGTAGTGCTGTCCGAGAAAAGGCTAGCAAAACTAGCAGGAGTAAGCGAAATGGAACATAACTCTACCTGCAAAGAGATATAGTTACGTTAGTTGTACCTTGTGCCTGTGATCCCTACTTTTACTTACCGTCCGTGCTGTTTACGTTCTGTATTAGTGGTTATCTTTGATATGAATATGGCAAATCGTCAATGTTCACATACACTTCGTTTATGGTTTCAGCAATTAATAAGACTTTAATGTGGTTTTAATGTTTACCTACCTGTTTAGAGATACGCTAGGTCATACAAATTTAAACAAAAGGCTGCCATATTTGGCGGTTAAGTGTACAGTGAGCCTATATAGTAAGACCAAAACTATATTTGTGTAGAATAGGTCATCAAAAAACAAAATGGCTGCCATATGGCGGGGTGGGGTATTTAGTATATAGTTGCTTTACATGTATTTAGATTATCGCTAGTTCATAACCGGGCACACTGTATATATATAGCTTTTGAAAATGCCAGATAAGATTTTGGCGAAACGTCAAGCAAGAATTCAGTGGAATTCAACAGACGAACGGATGTAAACTGGAAGATATATATGATATATATAATCTATAGGGTGTCTCAAACGTTTCATTTTGGGCTACGTCACTGAAGCGACCTTTCCAATAAAATCTTACACGCAGAAATTAACCACATTTTCTAGAGTTTATCGCTGAAAACAAGGAGAGCATATTGGAGTGATGACGAATGAACCATCTATGTTCAAACAGGATGGTTATATAACCAAGTATAGTCGCAGTGGAGAGGAAGTTGAATTGAGATTGTTCGATGATTGTTTTAAGACGCTGAAGAGTGAAAACTACAGAAGTATTTAGTGTTGCACTTTAGTGTGTGAATTGCTGAATTCTGCCGTATTTAAGTAAATAAAGGAGACTTTATTTATATTTAATTTAGCCGTCGGAAATGTACAGCATAATTCTATTATTTGTTTAAAACAAAAAATCTTATTTACCATATGTGACGTGGTAAGAGCTCAAGTTCAGTTTTCAGTTTACTTAATATTTATTTATTAACGGGATTAAAAACAGGTAGTGGTTGTCAATTCAGCGGAATTTTTTTAATACATGTTCACTAATTATTTAAAAACGTCTTAACCGGATACCATGCCATTCAATAAGTGAAACAACATGCATGTTATATTTGTAAGAAAAAATGACATAATAAATATAATTGGCACTTCTCAATCTTGTTTACTTGAACTCGGTTCATTAAAAAAAACCAAAAGGTATAGTACTTTTTGGTTAATATAACTAGTTAGCAGTAAACAATAGAAATGTGGAAACCGTTACTTTGTGATAGTTAATTCTAATGATCGAATCAAACTAGTTTCTTTGTTTTCTATCACTGGATTTATTTACACTACGTGACTTTTTTTTCAGGGTAGGTGAAATCTGCTAACCGAACTAACAGCGGCACGTGTTTTCCAGTTGCGTACTGCCGTGTGGGGTTCGACCCACTAAAATACCTCCATCGCCCTTTAGGTACCTGGAACGCATCGTAGATATATCTTCAGGTACCCCGGCGTTGTGACTATTCACCCATTATTTCTCCCACAGTTAAGTTCAACCGTTCCTCCCGTTCTTTAATTTTTATGATGTTTATCATATAGTCACTAAATTTCTTCCACCCTTTGCGGTCGGCGGTTATAATCTCCACTATATTTTGCGACATGATTACTCCCCTCCCTAGCTCTGTTATCAGCACTCCTCTCTTGGCGCCCCACCTTTCATACTCCGTTAAAGTATGCAATATATAGACAAATCATCCTCTGCCCTTCTCATTCTCATCAAATAGGATCTAAACGCCCCATGTCCAGTTAAAAACTGGGTCAACCCATAATTTAGTTCCCTAAAACTACAACTCATCCATTCCTTTATCCTTCCTATTAGTAGTTTGGTCCACTGAGCTTTATCCACGATTGCATCCCATCTACTCTGCCATAACTCTATGGTCTGTTCTCTCTCTCTCATCCTTCCCTCTCCACCTACACTCTGAACTCTCGCTCTCTCTTCAATCAAAAGCTCAATGGGTCAATGGGTACCTCCTCAGTAACCACATACAACCCTTCCATCGCTACTGTTCTATATGCACATGCCACTCTTAGGAGGATCGGTCTAACCGTTTTCTTCCTGAGTCTGCGATGGGTCTTCACCCTCATCGCTCTGTGCCATATAGGGGCCCCATACAACAAGATTGACTTCATTACCCCATACCACAGCCTCCTTTTCGCCGTCCGAGGCCCATTCACGTTTGGGAGTAGCCTAGCCAGAGCTGCACCCATTTTTGCGGCTTTCGTCGTGATAAACCTGATATGATGGTTAAAAATCAGTTTGTCATCTAAAATAACTCCCAGATACTTGACTCATCCACCAATCTATACTTTACGTCCACGTGCATGTCATATGGAGCACAGGACGCCTTAGTCCTCCGGGTGGCTATCCTGTACCCCTGCCCCCATACATCACTATCTACCTCTTCGACCAGCTTTTCCCAGCTTTTTTCCTTCGTTCCTTTAATCCCCATACTCAGAGCTATTTTTGCCTTTTCGTACTCCACGCTCCTCAGTTCTATGAGTTCTGCGTCCCTTCTCGCTCTACTCCTAGTTAGCAGTCTCCTGCATTTGAGGCACTCCTTCCTCACGTTTCCCAACTCATCATTCCACCAATACGCATTCACTCTTCTATTTCCTCCCATCTCTGGCTTGCCGGCGTTTTGGACACATTTCAAGACCCTGTCCAATTCCTTATAGCTACCTTCGATGCTACCTCTGAGCATTTGATAGCTATCCAGCACAGCAGGAGCATTCAGTTCCTCTAAACGTTGATGCCCCCACGCCTTACCTTGCTACTGTTTCCGCCAAGTTCGAAATATATGTTTATGGAGGCTTAAAGACTCCTCGTCCATCACCTCCCAATCTTTCATCCTTCCATTCAAACCTCTAGAGTAGATCCTTACATCTATAAAGGACCTGGACAGCCGTCTTTCGAAACTAGGTTTGCCTCCTAATTCCCAACCAACATGTCCTTACTTGCAATCCACTCTTCCCAATCCGTAACTGGTAACCCCCACAACGCCGATTTAGCGTTGAAGTCACCCTGTATTACCCATTCACCTCCTTTCCTCTCCGTTTCCCCCATCATTTCATCCACTCTCCTCATGTATTCTTCCGTTCTTATGTTTGGCGAGATGTAATACGCCATGACACAAAAGTAATCGGACTATACCCTTAAGTATCCGGCTGCACTCTTATTCCCTCTCACCCCCACTGTCTTATTTGCGAACCAGACCGCTACATCAACCCTTTCATCCTTCAAGACATCATTCCTACCCGCCGTCATCTTAACATTGGGCTCACCAATCACCACCACATCCACCTTTTTACTTAATGCTGTCTGGATCATCAACGCATGCGCCGCTCTCGCCCTTTCCACATTCACTCATGCCTACGCCTTTCTCTTACCTCCTTCTCTTCCACCCCTCTCTTCCAGGCTTATAGTTCTCCTATACTCCCTACAACTCGCAGTGTCCCCTCTGTGACCCTCTTGCTTACACAGATGGCATTTCGGTGCTGTTTGGCACTCTTTGACCTTATGACCACTACGACCACAATTGTAGCAGCAGTCCTTCCTGTCCTCACCCTTACATTCTGATGCCAGGTGTCCGAAATCCCAACACCTGAAGCACTTTCTCATTTTCACCCTTTTACTCACTGGACCAGTTATCCAGGTCACTTTCACTCTGCCCTCATTCAGCAGCTTTCTTTCCCCCTCATCACTCACACTAACCGTGGCCGTCTGCCTCCCCCCATAACTCTGACTCAGAGTGATATTGCCAATTTCCTCCTCCCTTACACTACGTGACTAGTTTCGACGGTCATTCGTCATTTTAAACCGTATACACATCAATGAAAAAATTGAAAAACTAAGCAACTAAACCATTTTAATCATTAACAAAAACTTAACTAACTAAAGGTATGAACATATTAAGAAATAAAACATTTCTTAATGCGCTTTTGAATATTTTAAGAAAAACAGTGTTACTGAATAATGTCTCTGAAGTTGAGGACGTCAGTTGTAAACTATCGTAAATAGTGCTTTGGGAAATATAGTTAGGGCGACCTGATAAGGTTAGCATATTTTGCCTGTTTATTTGATGGGGAATGTGGGTACTTTATACAGCTTTCCTTCACATGTTAACTAGGATGTATCCACTTGGGATTCATTATGATGATGTAAAATTAGTCGTATATATTCTGTCCTCTTTTAAAACTCTTATAGATAAAGAGACTCCTTCCAACTCACTACGGACACTTATTCACCTCTTCCTGCATGGTTAATGTCAAGGTTATTTAGCAGTGTCGGTTCATTTAAGCCCTCGCCCCTATTCTGGCGTGTAGGTATAAACGTTGACCTTCATTTCGGTTCAGAAAATCAAAATGTATAGCTATCAGTTCGCTATATTTTTGTCAAAAAGGTTTCCCACTAAAACTTGCTGAAACATGAGCCCAATTTATTTCGTATAATGAGCAATATACTCAATATAATTGTTATTGGTTTTGAAATTATGTGGGAGTTGCGGTAACCTGTTTTTGCTGACTTCGAATAAAATAAGTGAACATAATATAAATTTTAATATGTCATTTTAATGTGATTATAGGAAGTTAAAATGAGAAAATTAAACAAATACCAGCTTGATGAGATGTATCCATAATTGTATTTATAAACTATAATTACTTTTATGTTTTTTTGGGCAATAACACCACAATAGAAATAAAAGGAATACCAAACGTTTCAAAGTCTATTCTGACTTCGTTGTCAATGGCTTTATATTTATTGATGTAGATTGCAAAATGAAAATTTGATTTATGACATTTAAAATTGACATTAGAAAATTTGTTGTTTTTAGATATACAGGTAGCACAAAAAATTCTAAAGATCATGAATTATAGTTAACCAGCTTTCAAATTAGAAGAATTTGAAAGAGTTGTCTTTAGAATTTATAAGTGGCGTTCCTAGGTACGACTTTGTTATAAGATAGCGCATTCGCAAAAAAACAACAAATTTTCTAATGTCAATTTTAAATGTCATAAATCAAATTTTCATTTTGCAATCTACATCAATAAATATAAAGCCATTGACAACGAAGTCAGAATAGACTTTGAAACGTTTGGTATTCCTACAATATACGTCGTTTTATTTCTATTGTAGTGTTATTGCCCAAAAAAACATAAAAGTAATCAAGAATATGCCACAAACAACGTTTAGAAGACAATTATAAACTATAAGACAGAGTTATGTATGAAGATATTTAACAATGCGTTAATACCGATTTAAAATAGGCACATAGCTGTTAACGACAAAACTTTTTAAAATTGTTATAAGCAGTGGATTATTGGAAATGTTAGAAAACTTCAAAAATTAAGAGATAAAGCGTTACTGTCTGTTAAAATCTCAATGACTAGTTCCGCCCGTTTTTTTGGAAAAAATATTAAAAAATACTTAACAACTTAAAACATTTTGGGATGATTTATACAGTAATTTAGTTCTTTTTCAGTACCCTAGCTATGCTTAGTTTATATTATCCCCATATCCTTTCTGGAAAATACTCGTTATATTTGAATTTTTGTTTTTTGAACAGCCGAGACTAGTTATTTTTCCATAAAATTGTGTCTTGTTTCGGATTAGCTATTTCTTGTGAGATCGGTTTTTGTTGTCAGTCAGTAGTTGGCGTTTTAAGGAATACAGTAGCTTGGTATGAAAACATTATTTTAATCACATTTTGGACCTCTGTTTGAAGAGACGGCTTCAAAATTAAACTATAATATTAACTCAAGTATTTAGTACACGGGTAAATGGAATAATTAATTGCCATGATAAACTATAAGGCTGAGGAAATAGCAGATATGTAAGAAAAAAATTAAAGGACATTTTTAGTGCTGCAGACGTTATTTTTAGTATCTGACAAAGAGTTGGGAACGAATGTAAGGAAACCAAACACCGATGAATATAAGACAGTAAGGTTAATCACAGAAATAAAAACTGACCATTAAACAAGTCATTTAATGAGAAAACATCGTTTACAGTTGTCTACATTTTCGGTAAAGACCAATATTTTCAGTAAATTATGTGGCAGTTGGGGTAAACCAGTCGTTGACCGACCTCAAATAAAATAGCCCTGAAACGGCTAATGCAGGTGGTGGTACATTCGCTAACAAAATTTTCATAAATTAACATACTTTCAAAGTGAAGACGCAAATGCCCGCCTAGATGACATGAATTGCAAATAATTCATTTCAATGTAATTATCTACTGGAAGTTAGTATGGTATATTTTCAAACGTAAAATGTGTAAAGTGTATAAAAACTTTGTGAACTCAACTCGAGTATTACAGACAAAAAGTGTAATTTTAAGTTTAACTTTTTCGATTACATTTCAGCAGAATTATTCATGTCTAGTGATAAAAATAGTCCAGGAAGTTTTTTCACTTAGGTGAACAATAACAGGTCTCGCTGTTATTAAACCCTGGAATTTGGTTGTTTTAAACAATGAAACCGTTTGAATTATTACAGTGAAATTATTTTATATGATAGCTTATCGTTATGTTTAATACATTTGTACCGTATTTAATAATTGTTTATATATTATGTCGGATTTTAAACTATGTAGCAATACTTGTAAATACCTATATTGTTTAGGTCTAATCAACTAGATACCAAATTACGTCTCTAAGGATTTTAATAAAATATTTTAAAGTTATCCATTTACACGTGTTACTTTTAAAAAAAATTGTACACAAGCCATCTCACGTTTGTTTCACATTGCTACACTTTGCTAAGGACTTTCATGTCCTCCCCTATACACATTTCAATTACGAACATAAACCATGTAAAACGTTGCCAGTTGTCAATCAAACTAAGTTTTGACATAAAATTAACATTTGCGACATTACCCAATGCCAAATGGGCATTATCAACTTAAAATTTTAAATGGAGAGGGTAGTCTTGTGCTGCTTTAGACATTTTATTATCTATTCAACCCTTTTTTGTTTACTAAAATCCGATGAGTAGTTAAATATTTATGAGCGATTAAATTAATATGTTTTGAGTTACATCTTATGATTAAAACTTACTTGCTGTTGTTGGAATTAGTGTATTAATTGTTCAAAATGTTGTCGTTGTGCATCCTAATAAACTAGTTTAGTTTAGTTTATTGCCCAACAGAAATAAATCCAATTACAGGACAAATATTATAAAGTAATGAAACACACTAATAAACTATGGTATCTTAAATATTTAAAAAAAAGATAGTAATAAAAAGAATAAAAAGAACGCAGAATATTACAAATATTACAACATAAATTTTACACGTTTTAAAAAAGAAATAAAATAACAATTGACAATTATTACATCATACGTTTTACACACAGCTTCAAAAAAGAAATAAAATAACAATTGACAAGAGACTTTTACTAGTAACTGAACCATGGTTGATCTGACATTTGTTGAATATACCCTTTAGCGATTGATTCAAAATTGTCATAGTTAATATCACAGATTCTAGATATACTGTTATAAGTTCTACACATGATAAATAATGGTGACTTTATGAGTACATTTGTATTTGCAAACAGATAAAAATATGTGTTATTTCTTGAACCAATCCTTGGCGAATCTATTGGGAGCATTGACAGAAGAACAGGAGAGTCAATTCTGTTGTGAACCAATTTGTATAAAAATGAAAGCCTTTGTAAATTCCAATGCATAACTAAAGACCTTATCCCAAATCTGTCAAGAAGTAAATTGTGCTGGTACCCTCTGACAGGATATGAGCCGTCGACTCAAAAAGCGAGAAATTTCAGAAATTTTCTTTGCACTGCCTCCAAACGCTTATGATGAATCTTGTAGACAGGATGCCAGATAAGATTGCAATAATCTAACTTTGCAATTTCGCAAAATAAAACCCAGCGAACGCAGTGCCGATATGCAAGTTATGGAAATATTTTCAGCGAATGAGAATTTATGATCGAAATATACACCTAGGTCCTTTATGATAGTGCATCGCTCAATAGTTTGATTATTCAACGAATACTCGAATAGTATAGGATTCCTCTTTAAAGTATAAGAACATACTTTGCATTTCGCGATGTTCAAAAAGAGTTTGTTCTTGGTACACCATAACGTGAGCTGATTGCCGTCATGTTGTAGCCGTAAGCTATCTTTGATGCTCTCGACTTTGAGAAATAATTTCAGATCGTCTGCAAAAAGAAGAGTTTCAGATAACAGTATACTTGATAAGTCGTTAGTGAATAGCAGAAACAATAACGGACCGATATTGGAACCTTGGGGTACTCCTGAGCTGATAGTAAATATGTTTGATTTGAAGCCGTTAGAGTTAACAAATTGATGGCGGTTACTTAAGTAGGATTTAAATAGAGTAACCAGCGAGTAACTGAAACCAAAAACCGATAATTTTTCGATTAATGTAGGGTGATGAAGTTTATCGAAAGCCTTGGTAAAATCCGTATAGACCACGTCTACTTGACTTTTGGAGTCAAGGGCTGCAGCTGTGAAAATCGATAAATTAGTGACTGTGGATCTATTTTTCATGAAACCGTAATGGTCCGGCGATATGTGATCTGATAATAGGAAAAATCTGATTATAAATACACATTTCGAATACTTTAGCAAAATTAGGAATAATGGCGATGGGTCTGTAATTTGTTATGATATCTTTGTTACCAGAGTTGTGCACCGGACAGATTTTCGATAGTTTCCAGCACTCAGGGAATATCCCAGTTTTTAGGATTAAGTTGAATATTGAGTATAACGGTGAAGCCAAAACGGTCGAGCAGTCTCTAACCAAGAAGCTGGGAATCATGTCATGTCCAGATATTAAACTATCTTTAAGGCGTTTAGAGGACTTGATGATGTCACTTATAGATAAACTTGCTATAGAAATGTTAGGCGAGTATATGGACCCACCCAAAGAATTACCTGCACTGGAAGGGGAATAAACACTATGGGATTGGTATGGTATTGTTCCTGGTAGGAGATTCTTCCTGGAATACGTGAGGAGGTGCATTTTTGATTAATAAATGACCAAAAGGCCTTGGGATCGGTTTGTATTTTGTTCTGTAGGGTATTTAAGTAAGTGTGGAAAGAATCCTTAATTAGTTTGTTTACAAGTTTTCTCATATCGCTAAATTTATGATAATAATATTCAAAGTTATACCTTTTAAATAATTTGTGATAGTGGTTCTTAAGTTTAATGTTTTGGATTAAATCGTGGGAATACAATGTAGGGTATTTTGTAAATCTGTTTTTATACGGCGGGATGAAGCGAACTAACAAAGCATTAAGTGTATTATAAAGGATGTCACAAGCTGCATTAGGATCGGTACAGGAAGACAAGGAATTCCAAGATCGCATAAACCAAGGTATAGGCCGTGGTAGTCACCCCTTCTAAAGTTATGTGTTCTCTGTCTGGAGTCAAGCGGAAACCGGTTGATATGTGGAACTTGAACTCTGATTGAAGTAATAAGCGGGGGGTGATAATTGTCGATACTTACTAGCGGGTTGAATTCAGCCTTAACTTCACATGATACACTTGACAAGACTAAATCAAGCAATCCACCATTGGCATTTATAATATTGTTTTCTTGTTTAAAGTTATTAAATTCAATAAAAGATTGCAATCTAGTAGTCTTGATATTAGTGCTGTCCAGAAACGGAATGTTGAAATCACCTATTATGATAATGTTAGAGAGACTGATAGTGAACTAGTCTGCTCTGAAATTCAACACTCACATTTGTAAACATTTCTGGTGGGATATTAGCGCAAATCTCTCTTATATTGTTTTCGAAATCATCTAGTGATTCAGGTTCCTTCGATTTCAAATATCATCACAAAAAAACGAGAGGCTTAAAATCAATAGAATCGTGTCCACCAATCTATCGATTATAATAATATACCACATTACCCAGTGCCAAATGGCAACTACCAAACTTTTTTTCCAATAGAAAGAGTGATTTTCTGAAGATTTAATTAAAATAAATTTTCAGAAAATTCAAGGCTTCTTTGTTTGCTAAAATCTGATGAGTGGTTACACAGTTATGAGCGATTTATTTGATGTGTAACGACAGACGTTCATTGAAGATAAATTTAAAACAATTTCATTGTAAATGCACATTGGATATGTTTGAAGAAAAAACTATTTAGTATACTGACGGATATCAGTTGTATGGATATCATAAGTAAACATTTAGGAATAGAAGAGAATTTTGGTATCGTTTAGTTTTGAATTATTGGTTGACGTTATTATTCAAATTAAAGCAAATTTTATTTAAGCAGAATTCGGTGGTAATGTGCACGAAGCAAACCCAGTGTTTGGTAACCGTTACGGTAGTATTCCTATATGCAAGCATTCAAAGTAGAATCAGTGGACACATTTCAAAGAACTGGAAGTGTACTGCATAGTAAGGGAGCAGAAAAACCATAAACTTCAGAACAAAAACAGGTGGTGATTATCGGATCTGTTAGTTGTTAATAATCCCAAGTAATCAACTGCCACAGTTACCTTGGATCGCCAACAATCAAACGACTACCCATCTAATGCCCATATTTTATTTCGGAAGGGTCACACTCAAACTCTTCAAAAAGTTAATGTAAGTGCAGCAATACTTGGAAACCATAATGCAAGGCCAATGTTTCTGGATAAAGACTTAACAGGCTCTATATCTTAACAACCTTCAAAATAAAATCCAACCGAAGAGTTTAATGTGAAGTCGTATTTCGACAAAATAGAGCGTCAACAGACTTGTTAAATGAAACTTATTACAATCGATGGGTTGGTAGAGGCGATCCTATTTTGTAAAGATATTTGAAGTTAAAGTAGCTAGAATCGTTAGACGACTTGAAAAATGGAACAAGAGACATTTGTGCTAATATTCCACTGGAAATTCTAATTTCAAATTGTAAATTAAGAACTTGTTACTGCTGTTCAGTTTCTCTCTAGCCCCAATTTTTCAAACTGCTCATAAGGAACCAGACGTGTATCTACAGACATTCAATAAACGTAATGGCTTCCATTTAAAAAAATGAAAAACATTTTACGAGCATTTCAAATTAATTTCACTAGCGATATGGAAAATGTACCAAACGAGTGCAACAACTGTTCATACCCGTAAATGAGTAATTCACGAAGTCGAGTGAAACGGGCGCGAGTAATTATGGCTATTGCAGTTTCGATCATTGAAAATGTGAGGATTCATTGCAAAGCTTCTTTCATAGGAGAACATTTGGCTCAGTTCACATCTATCAATTTAAACCTACGACTTGATTAAAGATAACTGCTTGCAATTTTAGATAGATCGACGAAAAAGGAATACTATTTGATCAAAATCTTCCTGCTGTAAGTAAAAAAAGACAGCTCATTAATGCTTGTAATTGCAGCATCTCTGATTCGTTTTTTGATAGGTTGAACGTTACTACAAAGATCAAATCTCACCTAATCCTAAGATTTTGTTTGTAAATCATAAACTATTTAATCTCAATCATGAAAAATAGATAGGCTATAACACAATTTAAATTAACGGCTGAGATAAAAAAACTGATCTGATCCTGAAACCCAGTGATAGGGAGAAATATAAAGTTATGTAAATAACAATTAATGGGAAAAATAGGACCAAATATTTGCGGTCATAAAGGCCTGATAATGTTGTCGTCACTGATAGATAGACCGCGGTAGATGGTAAATTCTGATTTTGACCCCATTTATGAAATGGGGGGATTTAATTCTCATTCCACAATGAGACTTCGTTTAGATACTTTATAATAATAATTTTAATCATTTTGTAATCTAATGTATTTAATTTTGAATTAGGGTTTGTTGAAGTGCATTTTCTTCTGAAAGCATTGTTTCCAAATATCGTTTCGATTTTCTACCCGGTTTGACTTTTTTTTGTTGCTGATCTAAATAATACTTTTTAGAAATGTCCATCATTCAGTAGATTTTCTTCCGTCTATATTATTATCCAATTCTTTGCCATTTTGTTCCCGTTTATTGTTTCATCAATAATGCTTTATTATATTGCTTTCCTGGTTCTTTAAGTAGATCACTATCCTGTGATATTTATTTCCTTGATATTTTATTCACGTTTCACTAGTCGTTTGCGTTGGTATTATTATTTTGATGTTTCTCGCGTGCCATTTCCTATGTAGCATGATGTTTCCCTTCCTTTATGTGTTCTTAGAATTGTTTCGTAGTATTACAATAATAGGTTTCGTCTAGTTTTGCCTCCAGATTATTCTGGTACAGCAATTTATTACTATTGTATTATATTTTAATACTACTTCACAAAGTAATGGTACCTTCCACATTCTGGCTCTACACATGCCCTTACTTCTAATACTTTCAATTCTGATTTTTTAAATATATTGACCATCTTGGTCAATGATTAATTTCAAATTTTAAGTTATATACCCCTGAGGAGAAAAATAAACGTACTTATTTTTCAAATTCCTGTAGTTCAAACGTATATTCAAACATAACCATAAATAAATACGTACCTAACTCTTGCTTTGTATCAATACGTTTTAGGGACAAAGAAATGTTTATAGATTATATTGCCTAATCTTATCTTTAATAAAATTCATTAGCAACACAAAACAAACACTAATTCAACTTGACAAAAACGAATAACGGAAATAAATCTGAATAATTCAAATAAAACAATCGACCTCTAATGTTGTTTCCTTTTATGCCTTGCTTTATAATCTCTAAGAAATTCGGATTTCTGCCTTCCTTTGAATGAGACGAAAAGAGGTTAGCTTAAAGAAAAACTTGAATTAAACATGAAACGGAATGAAGTATGGTAATGAGAATGACAGCCATGGGAGGGAGAAAACCACAAAAGAAATTGTACCGAAAAAATATTATGATAAATGGTAAGGAAGCGAAAAAAGTGCCACTCTTCATACGAGTGTTATTGCCGTTGCCAAAGATTTATTTTGTAGGTTTATGCTTACTCCAGTGTAGTAGAAATTTTATTTTATTTTTAATGTAAGATGGACTTTGTTTAAAATTCAATTCAAAACTAGGCAAGAAGTTTACAAATTGTCTTAAACAGTGTTTATTCCCGTAACAATCTTGTATGTTTACTTTTTCAGCAAATTCTATGCGTGCTTGAATTATTTCAGTTTATGTGAATTGTTTATGTTTTTCTCAATTATAATTTACAGTTTAAGCTGTAACCGTAAAAAATAAATTTGGTTTTATAGATAAACGATTTAAAACGGTGAGTCAGATTCTGGCTTGCAGGTCATTTACCCGGGGCTCCCATAAGAATATTTTGAAAACTGGCTAGATCCTGATCGTTTTCATGAATTTTAGTAATCACGCGTGAATCTATGGTCAAGCTAAGAGTTTAGCTGATTTCAAACCTAAATCTCAATCAATTTGTTTCGGGGATTTGTAGGAAGCAGACTTTGAATATAAAATTTGGGACTGGTACAATTTTGTAAAAGAGTCATTCATAACCAGATGCAAAGCTACAGTTAAACCCAGACCAGCATCATCGAAGTTACATTTTATCGCTTCCAGGGCCTTAATAATTTTCACTTTATTTTGTTTGGTAAGAAATGGGTAACGTAATATCACAACTTGTACCGTTATAACTGTAAATTTTGTTGTTTTTATAACACGTTTTTTTTGTTTGTTCGTTTGGGGTTTCTCTCTCACCGACATTTTTTGGAAACCAGATGAGTTAAATAATTGAAAACAACAGCGTATTGAGGGCAATATGTGGAAATTTATAGAAAAAGTGTCACACAGGATTAACTTGGTATACTTGTCAACTAGTTTTCCTTAATAATGTGTTTTAATATGTATTGAAGGATACTTATCTGTGTGGTGTAACGTTTCGATTCCTTTCAATAATCCTTCTTGAACAATGTGTTTCGAGATTTTTGAAGCGATATTCTTTCGGATGACTTATTTTGCTATTGTTAATTGATCGACTAAATGATTTTTGATGTTCAATTTCGTCATTATGTAACAAAATACATACATATCCTTAGTATGTTGTTCTTAAAGTAATATCTTGATCTGTATATATGTCTTCTTGACACTTTGTATTGATATTCAATTTTCGTTATCTGGAGAGGTGTTGAGGTTTTACCGGAATATGTGTTCAATTAGACATAAGGCACCGTGTACACAACATTTTTGGAAATTTGTTTAGCGTTTTCCGGTTTTGATTTTGTCAGATTTGAACTTATAATATTTATTGATTGTTTTAAAAATCATTTCTACTTTTTTAGAATAGACCGAAAACACAGGGTATAACGTTATAATTTCAGAGTTTTTTGATTTGTCCGTTGTTATTTAATTTACTTTGTGTTGTTTGTGCCATTTGTTGATTTCATTGTTTTTAGGATTCCGTATATATAATATACGGATACCCTTATAATATCACTCCTGATTTCTGCCTCTGTCACATCACAGTAATTTTCTCCTAAACTACTGGACGGAAGAGGTTGAAATTTGGTATTAATGTATAGTTTGGTGACCCCATCAGGAGTAAATATCGTAAATGAAGAAATTTTGATTTTAGGGGTACTTCTAGGGGGAAAAACCAAAAAAATCGACCGTTCCCCCACCTAATCTCCGAAACAACTGAGCCTAAAATTTTGAAAAAAATAGGAAACATAGAACGTTGCCCGAACTTTACAGGAAAAATAAGGAGAAAGCATTAACATTAACTTTGGGGGGCAAATTATAGAATTAAATGAAAATTTAAAAATTAATATTTTTTAAAACGCATCATGTAATACATCAAATGAAAGCTCTCATTCTGAGGAACATAGATATATTTTTTCATATTTAAAAAAATTGATTTAAAATATATTAACGAAAATATACCAAAATTTACCCATTCCCCCCCCTCTTATCTCTGAAACTATAAAACGTAAAGTTTTGAAAAAAAAATAGTGGTAGAGAGTCTGACCTGAAGTTTATTGGAAAAATAAGGGAAAACTTCTACTTTTAATTTTGGGCGGCAAATTACAGAATTAAATTGAAAATATAAAATTAAAATTGTTTCTAACGCATCATGTTATATATCAAATGAAAGGGCTCATTATGACGAAAACAAATATATTTTTTTTAATATTTTTAAAATTAATTAATTAAAAGATATTAGCAAAATATAAAAAAATTACCCATTCTCCCCCACCTTATTTCCGAAACCATAAGCTATAAAATTTTGAAAAAAATGGAGGTATAGCGCCTCGCCTGAATTTACTGGAAAAATAAGGAGAAATCCCTAATACTCAGTTTGGGGGGCAAATTATAGAATTAAATGGAAAATAAAAAATTAAACTTGTTTCCAACGGATCATGTAATATATCAAATTACAGGGCCCATTATGACTAATACAAATATGTGTTTTTTAATTTTTTAAAAATAAATATGTTTAAATATATTTAAAAAAATATTTAAAAAATTACCCATTCCCCCTTTATTCCCAAAAAACTGTAAGACCTAATTTTTTTTATTTACAGGAAAAATACGAAGAAATCTTTAATATTAATATTGGGGCAAAATTATAGAATTATACGGAAAATAAAAAATATATTTTTTAACGCATCATGCAATATATCAAATGAAGGGGCCCATTATGAGGAATACAAATATATATTTTTTATATTTTTAAAATTAATTGTTTACAAGATATTAACTACTATACATACATATAACATACTACCTAAAATTTTGAAAATAATTAGGGGTACTGGGGCTCACTTGAAATTTATAAGAAAAAATTATTAGAAAACCTCCATAGTAATTTTAGGGACAAATTATACAATTAAATGTAATATATCTAATAAAAGACTCATTATGTCAATTACAAATATATCACATTTTGAAATCATGTGTTTAAAAGATATTAGCAAAAATATTAAAAATCGACTTGATTCCCATTTTAGAAACTATACTATTTAAATTTTGAAAAATATATTTTATTTGTATTTTTAAATAATTTGAATAACAGATTTAACAATTTATAATTTAAAACTTGACCTATTTTGCCCTTTATCTTCCAATCTATAGAGCCTCAAAATTCAGACAGTAGATTATAAAAGGCTTCCCTCAAAAGTTTATTAGTAAAATAAAACTCTAATGTTAATTTTTGGGGGCCTAATTAGAAAACTAAATCCATATGTATTCTTATAAACATCAAGCGAATCTTGAAGGTGGTACGCAACCCTTAGTAAAAGTTGTTTCGTCAACAAAATAATTTTTTAGACAGAGATAAGTTTCTTAAAGGAAGTTTTAGAACAAAATAAATATGCAACAAATTGTATAAACAAAACAAAAGAGAAAACAGGGAAATAACAAAGAAATCAACAAACTAAAGAAACAACAAAATGTACTTCTAATTTAAATAATAACGCACAAATTAAAAAGAATTCTGAAATAAGAAACGTTATACCACATGTTTCCGGTACACCCGGAAATAATAATTGCTGTAAAAATTGCACTTGATGAAGGTATTCTAGCTTTATATGAGGAAACATTTGGACAGCAATTTCAGTTTCAGTTGTTATATACAGACAAATTTATTATTGGTCTGACATTGGATGGATTCAGACTGTCCTGGGGGATGATTAACTTTTATTAAAATGTATTTTTTCTGAGTAAATCTTCTGCATCAAATTAAAACTTTCACAACTTCACAATATTTTGGAATAATTTCATTTTCCAAGAAAATTTGAGAATTTGCAAAAACCGCCTGATATCAGTCTCGAAAAACATTTGATTCTAAAGAACCTGTTAACAAATTTTTCTGGGCAAGTTATAGTAAAAAAGGTATAGAGAAAAAAAGAAAAAATTGCCATTTTTCAACCTTTTTTGTTTATAAACAATTTTCCACAACTTTCTGGCATGACGCACATTGCAAAACTTATCATGTGTATGCAAAAAATCATTAAATTGATTTAATTCATCCTGAGTAATACTTACAAAGTATAAATACTATGTGTAAATATGAGTTGCATTTTTATGTGTTCAACACCTGGACTATTATTGTTATCCTCCAAGGGGTTGTGGGAAATTATATGAATCGTGCAAATTTATTTCAAAACATTTTAATACACACGCGCTTTCGACTATTTATAGTCATCATCAGAGCCTCTACAAAAAAAAATTGATTCCTAGCAACCCATGGATGCCAGGACTGTATAGACTCCCCAAAATTCATAAAGAGGGGATACCTATGCGACCTTTAGTTAGTTTCATAAATACACCAGCTTCCTTTTTGGTAAAGTTTTTACTAAATATAATTAAAGATTTATCCAACTTCAAAGCTAGATGTACAGTTAACAATAATTTAGAATTAGTTGGAAAGTTATCACATATCAAAGTAGAAGAGGACAATTTCATGATGTCATTCGATGTTTCTAACCTTTTTACATCTATCCCTAAACAAAAAACAGTGTCTCTTGTGAAGGAAGTTTTGAATAAGTCATCAATTAACCAGAACACAATATGTCACATCATTAGGCTGTTAAATATTTGTTTATTACAAGATTTCTTTGTGCTTAATAATATTTGTTACCAACAACTGGAAGGGCTAGCCATGGGGAGTTGTTTATCTCCATTGTCAGCTGACTTTTTTATGGAACATCTGGAATGCACACAGGTTGTTGACTCAAAACATCATGAGATAGTTTGTTGGTGTAGATATGTGGATGATATCTTTTGTATAATTAAAGGAGATGAGAACAACGCTCTTAGTTTATTAAATTCACTCAATGTAATACATCCAAACATCACTTTCACTTTTGAATTGCAGGTAGACAATAAAATTAATTTTCTTGATCTCACAATTACAAAAAACTTACATAACAAGAAATTGTAATTTGGTATATTTTGGAAATCAACTTAGACTGATCATTTGATTAACTTTTTTCCTAATCACCCATACCAACAGGAACAAGCAGCATTCAACTCTTACATACAACGCATGCTTAAGTTACCATTGAATCAAAATGAATATGAGAAAGAATACAAAATCAATCAACAAATTGCTTTAAACAATGGCTTCAATCCTAAATTAAAAGGATTAAGGATAAAATAGAATCAAAGGAATTAAGAAATAGCATTTATCCAAAGGAATCAATTGTAATAACTTCTTATTTTTTCATCCTATTTATTGACAATAACCTATGTCAGAAAATTTCAAAAATCTTAAAGTCTTCAGTCAATAACATTAACATTTCATTCAAATCTACCCAAACGTTGGGCAGCCATTTAATCAACACCAAAGATGTCATTGATAAGCTTTATAAAAGTCCGATTTATAAACTGAATTGCAACGATTGTGGAACTTCTTATGTGGGTAGAACATATACGGCTCTTGATGTCTGCCTAAAAGAGCACATAAAATATCCAAACAAATCAGCATTTGGGCACCACTCAGCATTTAATAAACACACTTTTAGTGCACAGTCTAATTCCATTCTTAAATACCCAGTTGCAAATAAAAATCTTACCAGACTTGAATTTTTGGAAGACATAGATAACGAAATAAAATCTAATCCATTTTGTCTAAATACAAAAGCGAATTTAAATAAACCCTTTACATAGAAATCTATTACCTTAAAACTGTTTAATCTTCCAGGTTTGACAGATCTTCACAATTTATGACATAAAACATAATAATTTGGCCACCACATTTCCAGCATGGTTTAACCTCACTTTGAAATTATTTCCCAATAACATTTTAAAATTGAATAAATATTTTTTGACTAGTCTGTATTCAGCTCATACTCTACTTTGTTTTTTAAAATTGAATATTTATATTGTAACTCACTAGCTTCAACTGTAAGTAGTTTTAGTTATGTTAAGATGATTTTTGTATGTGACTTGGTTTTTTTTTGTAGAGGTTCTGATGATGACTATTAATAGTCCAAAGCGCTTAGTGTATTAAAATGTTTTGAAATAAATTTGCGCGATTCATATAATTTCCCACAACCCCTTGGAGTGTATTAACGTGCATACAGCAACTCTGTGTATTATTATTATATTTGACTTGGAGGTTGCATTGGTTCAGTTTGTCTTCATTTTTGAATTTGTTGTGTTAGGAGAGTTGGGGAAGGTCAATCGATCACGGAGATTTGACCAGTCAATTGATAGTGAATTTACTAATAATATTGTGCCAAATTGTCAAAAAATGTTGGTGCACAATATTTCAGTTCTATTCTAAATAACCTTTTCAGTACAATTGTTACTACATCATTTACGACTGGAGGGGTTTTCCAACATTTCCAAGCATCGCAAAGCTTATATCTAAGTTAATATCACTATTTTCATAGATTATTCACTTTTCCTTCTGCGTCTTTTACGTTATATGTAACCCTTTTATTATGAGTTTAAAATAAAAAAATCTGGGATTGTTTTACGGGAATACATGAAAGAGATAAAGTGATGCGGACATCTGAAAAAATATATAGAACACTATTAGTCACACATGTTGATAGCATTAAATAATATATTTTGATGAAGTGCAAAAAAATCACTTGCAGTTTTGGCAGAAATATGTATGTATAAACTGTACAACTAGAAGTGTATTAAGAAATCGAAGCCTGTAATAAATAAATTTAAGTTTTCATAATTCAGTATTTAACCTTGAAGCATTATTTTGCTAGATATCAAATTTGTGACAATTGGGCAATTTGTTGTTGACAAATCATGTAATATTTTAATTAGTCGGATCAGTTTCGCTATGATTCTGTTGGTACTAGAAATCTGTTTCAATCTTATCATGCTGAAGATGAAAGCATATTCACCAATTAACAACAACAATGAAGACGGGTGGATAGAGGCCACTTATACAAAATGACGAATAACTTAAGTCCTCAGGTGAAAGTCCAAAGAGGTGAAAGTCCAAAGTGCCGAAAGTTGCAAATTTTTACACAGGTTGTGAAAAGACAAGTGAGCAGTCTAATTTTTTGCACAAGCTGTATTTGCCAAACAAAATTTCACTATAATAATTTTCCGTTTCATGAAGAAGATAAAAGCAGAACCATATCTTTTTTGACATGAATTGACATGGCATGTACCGATACCCACAATGCAACATATCTTCTTTAAAATATAAAAGCGAGAATCTGACTCCAGGATTACCTTGCTTATATAATTTTGCCTTACACAAATCTGGTTTTAAAGTAATTGGAGGAATGTCTAATTTTAAATTACCAGCATATACTTTGAACAACCCAATAATTTCTACAGCGCAGCGGTGAAAAGCATTAAATCAGTTTATCCAATATTACATCATCAATCTGGTGGGTGAGTTGGCAAACGGAAACGTTGATTCATGAGGTCTCCAAAAAGTTATTGCGGATTTCGGCCCCCTTAGCGTCTTGTGGAAGAAAATGGTCCACATGTTGAAGTAGACTGACCATTCGATAATCTGAGAAACTAGTTTATGTACAAAACAAGTTCTGATGTCAATATTTTGAAGCCGATTTCGATACCAAAGAATCTGAGGAAGAATTAGAAACTAACAATTAGTTAGTAAGGGCCTTGTGTGTTCAGATTTAAATTATATTTCTGTTTTTCAATGTACAAATTTTAGACAAAAAAAAAAGAAAAACAGCGGCCATTGTAGACTGAACGATAGAAGCGAAAGCTTCTTAGGAAATAATATGCTTCCCGTCTCTCGTTATCTCCCTGTCTCTGTTTCTCTTTCTTTGCCCCATTCTTAGTAATGGACATCAAGTTCAGAAAAATATTATTTTATATTTAGCAATGCACTTAATATCTACAATAGCACCATTCCTTTCACTTCTTGAACTCGTTAATTAATGCTTTCAGCTGGACACTTTTTCAGTTTAATCCTTATATGTTTGTTATCCTTGTCTATATGATCTATAAACTTTTTGCGGAGTTCTAGTTTGTCATCCTTGTCTCTACTAACCATAAACTTTACTTTTTTTGTGCAGGTATGGTTTATTAATTGATCAAGGTAATGTGGTGTCGGTCGGAACGAAGTGTCGAAACAAATCTAACTTCAGTTTTTGTATTTCATTACCATATTCATTTATTTTCATACGTGTAAATGTGAACTTTCATTACCAAGTTTTCGCTTGAACTGATAGTAAGTTTTTTATTGTTTCTCGTTTTTTTAGATATATGGTCAGATGACTGGGCAATTGATCAATTGAACAAAAACCAACCGACAGGACAAGTCCACATTCCTAGTAGGTTTTAGTATAGGACATCTGGTTTATTAAATTAAAAAATTGCCGAAATCGTTTGTTTAGAAGAGAGAATATTGTATTTGCCTGCTACTAATGTACAAAAGCATTGGTTACGTGACCAAGAAAATTTTGGCATTATATCAAATGCTTAGGAATCATTTTCACTTTTCATGGATCCCTAAAATTACAAGCTGCGGTTAATTACTGTTCTATATTTGCATCAATCAATGAAATAGAACAAAGAAAATTAATTAATGACAAGAAAGGGTTAGTTGCCTTCGGAAAAAATTATGTGGGTTTGTAAGAATTATAAAATTCATTCCGTTTCGTTCTCGTTCATTGGTGGTGTTAATAATTTAAGAATTAGAAATATTGCCTATAATTAAGATAATTTAATAAGATATGTGAATATATTATTGCTGTTTGGTTTTGATACGGATAGATTTTGACGAGCAGAACCCTAATTAGATAATAATTTCGGGTGTTTATATAATTAAATATATCTAGTTTCTCATTAACAGTACGAGTACATAGACATATACGTATTCATAATAACAGAATATAGATTCCACAGTCAATAGATATTTTTGAGTAAAACAAAATGTATCAGCCTACGCCCTCATGTAAATTATAGTTTATAAGCAACAGCGAACATAAATTTAAAACCAAACTCATAGAAGTCAATTATTTGATCATTGAAATCCCTATAAAATGTCTTTTTTTTTGTTTAAATTATGAAAAGTCAATGGAAAAGCATTTTTCATTGAGGTAAGCTGCAAAAACCAGTAAAAAGTGTGTAATTTAATTCGTATCTTTCTCGTAATGATAGCTTATAACGCTGAGATTAATTGGGCATAAGATCTATACTGTCCGTTAAGGAAATCTTGCAGAATTTGAAATTAAATAATTTATAGAAATGTTTTGAAGAACCGTATTAACCACGATCGTTCGATGGGGATATATAAAATATATTTTGAAGGAATTTAAAATTCAATGCACTTTGTAAACTTTGAATTTTCGTTACAATGCCGTAAAATGTATTAATAATATTTTTGAGTTTTTTTTAAAATTTAAATAATATACTTCTGCAAATTTGTGTTCAAATCTTATCAGTTATTCTCTATAGACTGATGTTACAAGGATGCTGTTAAATTTTTTGACCCAAAGTAGATACTAATGTTTACAAATACACCTCTTAGCGTACTCTGTCGCAATTGAAATTTTTAGTCAAGCTTTTATTGACAGATACAAACGGCGTAAGAACTAGCTCTGCCTAAGCGAAGGAGAAGATGACGAAGAAGCCCAAAGGTAGAAGACAGGTGAGAGAAAATGAAGTACATAATATTCTATTTTTCAGGAGACAATAAGGGGACCTAGGGGGAAACCAACCGCACCACGCAAAGAGAAGACGAAAAAAACACACACTCACCAAAAATCTAAGGCAACTTGCATACTCACAGAAGGGTAAAATAAGCTATGTATCATAGCAAAGAATGATTGTACTACCATTAAGGTAAAGCAACGGAAATAAACCAAAGCCAAGCTATCCCAAACAAGAAGACAGCGATTATGCGGAAGGAAAACTGCGTTAGCGTCAAAATCTGTGTTAATTCTCAAGAAGTGGATGGCAAGGGAGCTGTGGAAGTGTCCTCAGACATTTTCTGAAGGGCAAATCCAGATCCTGAGCTCGCGCAACGGGTGTGTGTAGTAAAGCTTTTCACTCTAGATGCAGCGTGCTGATTGACAGTAAGACGGAGTTTCTTCCAGCCATTGTCGAAGCGGCACCATGGTGATAATGATACAAGTAATAATTTGACGGGAAAAATTAATATTACAACGTTTGGAGACGGTCAGTTGTTATTCATGATACAACAACTTTCGGAAAATGCCATTTACATGTCAAGGATAAACTTATGTTTGCCGGGAATTAATGGCATATCAAGCTTTTAAGGACTGCTTGTTATAGAGATACCAACTGTCAATAGTTAATAACTGATATAAAGAGAAGTTTAAATATGGATATTTATAAAGAAAGATTATTTGAGTTTATGAGTTGTCGATTTTTCCCATTATCTCTTAGTTTTACGTGTATGAAAGTCCTATGAATCCATTTCGGGATATTTCTAAATATAACACAAATCCTAATCGGTAAACGCGATTTCAAACAATTTGATCAAGTGCAGGTCGGCCTAGCATACTAACCAAAGGTTTCGTACCACCTTTGAGATTTCTTATAATGTAGGTAAATCATATTATATATTTTTCTAATTTTCTAGTTTCACTAGTTCTGGCCCCCAAAAATTAAGATTTAACTTTCAGTGAAGCCCTATATAATCATTTGTCTGAATTTTAGGTATGTAGTTTCGGCGATAAAGGGAACAATAGGTCAAATTATATATAATAAATTAAAACTTTTAAACAAATTATTGTACAAATTCAATTAAAATGAATTTGTATATTTTATGATACATTACGGATGCACTATAAAAAAAGAATGTTTTATTTTCCATTTAAATTTACAAATTAATGTTAGAATTAGTGATTTACTTTTTTTGTAAATTTTGGGTGAGGCTCTATATAGTTTTTAGGCAAATATACGAAAGAGTGGGTCGAATTTTGTATACTTCATTAATGACTTTTAACTGTGGGAATATGGAAATCTAATATAACCTCTACGATCCTTACATCTTTATTATATTTCCTAGAGGAAACCATGGGTCCACAGAGACTGGGCTAGCGCTAAAGTTATGTTAAAAAAAAACAGAAATGTGTATAGTAACTACAAAAGAATAAGCTTATTGAATACAGCATACCAAAAAGCCTACCAAATACTCAATAATAGACTTGAAGTCAAAACAGAAAATCTCATAAATGAAAAGCTAATGAGATTTCTAAGAGGAAGATCAACAGTTGAGGAAGTATTTACTATAAAGCAAAAAATTAGAAAGTTAGAGTTTAATAAGGGAAACCATTCATATATACAATTCTATATTTAGGGTACTCACAAGGTGTTAGATATCTTTGAAACACAACTTGTTCATTCATTGACCATTGTCCATTGTCTTACTTTTATTAACGTATATTTCTTCAGGCAGACCTCATTCAGAATAACATACCTCAATAGTGTAGTTCTGCAAAAGTACTTTATTTTTTATACGTTTTGTGTTTGAGATTATGGTATATGAGGAACGGCTGTTGAATCAGTGGATTAAACTTTCAGAAACAGGACGAACTGTATTTGATGCATATTGTTACGAGAATTCATCCGACAGCTGATGCAATCAGCCATCAACCAATTCGTGGAAGGGTCATTATTCCGGTACTTCTGGGAATCCGAAATGCTTCGTCTCTCAACAGGCCGACCGCTGCCGTTACCGGGAATTCTCTTAAAGCTTCCAGAACATGAAGGAGTTTCCCGATGGTTCGTGGACATACCAACCAATTCGCAGAGAAGTATATAAATATAAAACAGCTGGAGATAGGAGGCATTCAGTTTTCGTTGGTCGTATTGTACGGTTAAGATAAAAATGTAAATAGTAGTTTCTGTGAATATAAATTTGTTTAAAAGTAGTGGAAATAAATTTATATTCACAGAAACTACTATTTACATTTTTATCTTAACCGTACAATACGACCAACGAAAACTGAATGCCTCCTATGGCCAGCTGTTTTATATTTATATACTTCTCTGCGAATTGTCTGGTATGTCCACGAACCATCGGGAAACTCCTTCATGTTCTGGAAGCTTTAAGAGAATTCCCGGTAACGGCAGCGGTCGGCCTGTTGAGAGACGAAGCATTTCGGATTCCGGATTCCCAGAAGTACCGGAATAATGTCCCTTCCACGAATTGGTTGATGGCCGATTGCACCAGCTGTCGGATGAATTCTCGTAACAATATATTGTTTTTTTGCAATCGTCACCGATTGTTTTAAGCTGGGTCTAGTGATTTGGAGAGTCTAAATTATATTACATAAAGGTAGTAAAGCGGTTCCATTTATAGTTAATTAACGTAAAATTTACAAAAAATTAAAAAAAAAACAATAAATTACCAACGTTAACAAAGTGTCACATAACATGCCTTCATAAACATCGATATTTAAACGTCAGTTAATTTGAATGGATAACTATTGACAGTAATTTCTGAAGGATTGAAGAGGTAATTTGTTATATGGATTGTTACTTAATTATTGATTCTTCTGCCCTCGCAGTGATACCTGAATATTAGATGAGTAATTTAGAAACAAATTGCAGTAAAGGAATTTGTGCAAATTGACCAGAACACTAGTTGCCTTCTTATAGTGTTTGGCAGGATGGTTGTAAATAAATAGGTAATATTAACAGAGATATCATTTTATTTGATAAAACGTTCAACTCGTTCTAGGAGTACTCTCTTCCAGGTGCTAGTTTCCCCCAAAAATCTTAGACGTCGGTCTTTACATCTCGCGTCTTCGTTCTAGGAAATCGTAACGCAAGCGTAAATCCCCCGACAAATATTATGGTTTGCTCATAACATGTAAATGGCATGTTTTACCACCAAAAGTTGTGATTATACAAAAATACCTCAAGGCACAGTGAGATGCATGTTGGTTTTCAAAATTTGTGAGGCTTTTCCTTCTTTATTTAATGTGTGTATTTATAGTATGACCACAAAAGTCAAGCAGGCGAATGGTACTAATGGCGATTCTTATTACGTGAAATAGGCTACCATTATATTGTCCAGTCTCAAAGGGGGTTGAGATTTTCGATAGTTCTACTTCCTTCTATGTGATTCTTCTTTTATTTGTTCCTTTATCCGATTACTTACTCTGTCTCATCATCTTGGTAACTTAATGCTTGTGAGTACTGAAAGTTCATTAAAGTTGTGCTACAGCTGGTTACTACTACTCTGCTCAGCACCATGACTAGGAAGGCCAGGGATTTTCAGTTGAAAGTTTTCCAATTCTTAGGTCTGGGAGGTTCTCCTTCACCCTTCTTCTAAATGTGCTTTAATGATGTCTGACGTTGTGACATTAAGAGACACTCTTATATGGCGTTATTCTGATCATGTGGCGTTTATGGGTCCCCTAAGACCTCATTTTTTATATCGAGTTTACCTCATCAATCTCGTTTCTTAAATATTGAGTTTTAGAACAAGTGAGAAAGCGGACTTGGTTGCCTCCCAAGAGGGACACTGACGGATTACAAGGCCCACTACTCATGTTAGTAGAATAACTAAAGGAAGTAATCTGAAATACTTTTGAGTCATTTGACAAAAAAAGTTTTAAATAATTATTAAAATTGTTATTTTGGTACAATTCTGTGTAATGTTTAAAAAAATGGAAGTTCATATAAAAAAATTAGTTGTGGCATTGATAGAGAGAAGAGAAGAGTAATTTATTTTTAATGTTTTCTTTTTGGAAAAATAATACCACACTTGAACTACACACAGTCTATATTTAACGTTTTATGTTCAGATTACAACTATGAAGCTTCAAACAATCAAATCAATTAACGAATATAAAATAATATTATTATGAGCTTCGCCTTTATTCATTGGTAGCCAAGTGCGTATGAAACCAATAAACGTAGATGATATACTACTACTACTCAATTAATAGACTGCTCGTAATTACAACTATATATCAGATTATTTCTATACCGTACTGATTCCAGTTCTACACAATAAAAAGCTTTTCACGTTTATATAACTCTGCAGCCACTCCCACCATTAATAATTCTCCTCACCGGTAGCTTGACATCAACTGATTCAAAAACTTTTTATTAAATAACAAGGCGGAACGCGAAATGGCAATTTTCTGACCGTGGAAAATCAAGATTACAAAATGTCTACATAAAATGTTTATTTTTAATAAAAGGTCTCCTGACTTGGGATAATTAGAGAATGTTATTGGAGGTCCTTGTGTGAACTGTTGGACACACATGGTTCATAAGATCGTTCCTTTGGGGTTAATTATGATTTGTTGAGGTTGGCTACAAATGTTAAAAAAAAGAGTAGGGAGTAATCCCTGGTTATTTGGAAAGTGTTCTGTTGTAAGGCAATAAAAATAACTGCCGAGAATGTAAATTAGTTGAGGGAAACCCATTTTAGGTTTAATATATGGCTTTGTTCGTTAGTACATTTCATTATGTTTTCCTAGAATTAATAGTGTGTCTAACGTCGAGTAATCAGACTATACGGTAATTTACATAAATTACATGAAAATGCTTGTTTAGAGTTACGGTAATATTATTAAGTAGTGAACTGATTTATTGTAAATAAGTTACACTAATTGCAATTAAATTATGGAAATATCAGTTAAAAATTCTATTAGTTGGTTTGAATACTACAAAGTCGAAAAATATGCACAAAGGAAACTTAAGAATAGTGGAACAAGTCGAAGTGAGGCCACGTGCAATAGGCATGTAAATACCTAAAATAGTTTTGTTACATATTTACGAATGGTTCACAGGTGAGGTGAATAAAACATATGTTTTATTTGCTTAGATGTGTGATAGATCAGCGGTATATACTGGTGTGATGGAGATGTTAAATGTTTTATTTGAATTAATTAAATGTTATAGCAGTTTTAGGAAGGTCAGGTTACTAAGGCAAGAGTTTAGCTCTATTATCAGTGTTTACCGTTCCTAGTTTGAATAGGAAATAATTTGTTTTTGTTGTTATTCTATGCAGGGGCGGATCCAGGCAAGTCGCTCCGTGGGGATTTCATGTTTCAGGGGGGCATCCTGTAATAAATTTACCTAAATAAAATTTGAAACCCAGATTTCTTGGGTTATTACATTAAACATAGTCGTTCTGAGGTTTAACCCCATAGAAGTAGCCCTCTTTTAGGCTCTTGGAGTTAGAATTACCTCGTTTTAATATTAAATTTACTAACTTTGAGGTTCTCGGTGGGGGTAATCGCCTCTATCGCCCCACTATCTTGGATTCTATGCAAGTAACAAAAGAGTTTATTTTTTGTGGTAGTTAATTAGTTTTTGGTGTTACTGTAAAAAAGTACATATCTGTAACTGTAAAAAAGTATCTAGTTCGAAAATTATGTAGCAACCATACTCGTTTCGACCAGTATTTCATTTTTGTTTGTAATCACGTCTTTTATGGGAGGTCCTCAAGAACAGCGCAGGTTTTGATGATTTTTAAATTTCGTTTTTTATAAATTATGTGAAATCAGTAAACCTTAGGAGGGGGATTCAGTTTTTGGAAAGTTTAAACAATATCTGGAGCCGTTCCATGTCACTGGTGTTGTCACATTCTCGAGTGGGAGGCGCAAGGTTCCCGACCAGAAACAATATATATATATATATATATATATATATATATATATATATATATATATATATTGTCTTGCGTACAAAAGTATGACTCTTTGATGAGTGTATTCAATTCACTATGTAGTTCAAAAAATATCTATGCATCATTTAGATATCTAAGGTAAGAGCTTATATCCAAGCATACCAGTAGCAGAAACACTTTAACAAATATCTGAGAATGAAGACCTCCCACAATTCATAATAGATTTGTCACGACACTTCCTCAAAAGTGCCTATTTTATGTATGACAACCGCATATATAAACAAACCGACGGAGCAGCAATGCACTATCATCAGCGGTATCAAACCTCTTCATGACCTATTTCGAGAAAAAGGCAATACAGACAGCAAACCTGAAACCAAAGTTATGGCTAAGATACGTCGATGATGTATTTTGTCATATGGTCTTTCGGCAAATAAGTACTTCTTAAGTTTCTGGAACACCTAAACTCCATACACCCCAGGATTCAATTTACAGTAGAACTTGAGGAAAACAACCAGCTGCCTTTTCTTGATGTCCTCGCAAGAAAAAACCCCCAGAATAGGCACTTCGACCACACCGTATATAGAAAGCCAACACACACGAACAGATACTTAAACTACAACTCCCATCACCACCCTTCTCAAATACAGGGAGTTGCCAACACGCTAGTTTCCAGATCCATACGACTGACCGACGACAATAACAAAACACACGAATTAAAAACAGCTAACTAACGCTCTACGACAAAACGGATACACAAACCACACAATCAAAAAGGCAATAGCACAACAACACCTTGAACCAAAACCAAATGATGACCTCACCGAAAAACCAAAAGCAGTCTTACCATACATCAAAGGGACAACGGACAGAATTGGCCGAATTCTTCGAAGGCATAACAGCATACAAACCGCACCAGACCATAGGTACAAGTTTAGGAAATCCCAAACCAAAAGTTAAACTTGAAAACCAAGGGGTATATAGTATAACTTGTTGAACGTGCGACAAAGTATACGTTGGACAAACGAACAGGAGAATTTCAGCCTGTTTAGGTGAGCACAGATTAGCTGTCAAAAATAAACAGAGAACATCGGCTCTGTTCCAACACCAACAAAAATCGGGCCATAAAATCAATTTCGATAGTTGCAAACAGATCGCACAAACAACTCATTACAAAACCAGACTAATACGAGAAGCCATTGAAATCGAGAAAAGTGGACATCTACACAAAACAGATGACGCCCTACACCTTTCTAACACATGGAAGACAATTATTCAACATCAAAATAAAACAGAATTAGCCACGCAAAATACAAACCCTTCAATAAGTGAGACTCCCGACAGGGCAGCACAGGGGGCGGAGTCGACACCGACCAATTCGGCGCGATATAACCTCCGACGGAGGCATATAAAATAAACAGCTCAGGTAAATCACCTCTCAGTTCACCGTAACAACACATTGAGAATGCCAAGTGAGACCTTGGCGAAACGTCTGCAGGATTCAAACATGAATCAATATAACGAACGGATGTACGTGAAAGCCTACGACTAGACATATATATATATATATATATATATATATATATATATATATATATATATATTTGTTTTTAAGTTTTCGCGGGCACCAAATGTGTTAGATGGTTTCCGGGAATTCATCCGCGTAGTTGATACCTGATCCCTGCCGGGATCGATGGTAAAATGACGACGTTTCGGCAGAGTCACATCTGCCCTCTTCAGGTCGGTTCGCATAATTCTCGTAGCCTTCTGCTTTCGCTTCTAGTTACTCGAATACTGATATTTTCAGGAGCGGTGTTATATAGACTATATATATATATATATATATATATATATATATATATATATATATATATATATATGTTATATGCAAAATATATCCTCACTTAGTTCACACAGTCGAGAAGTCAAGGGAATTTAAAGCGTACGTGAGTTCTCAGGGATATCAAATTTCATCTCGAATTATATGCAAACAACTTCCCGGAAACCTACACGAGTCCGTTTACCCAGTAAAAACGCTGACTTGCATCAGCACTTTTGTCGATGTTATAAAAGCAACTGGAAACGATCTCGTGTTGTCATTCAAATATTATCACTTATAGTATTAAGTATTTCAAGTAATTAATTGTTTAATTTTTGATTTTGTATGTTTTAAATAAATAATCTTTTTTAAAAAGTGAGTATAAAATTGGCGCAGTCAGTAGGATATTCCAGACACAGCTAGAACACGAAGATTTCTAACTAGTTGTGGTGGTTTCCAAGCCTTTGAAGAAACCTACTTGAAAAGGACAACAACTACCAAGTACTAGCAAGGGAACACGCAACCAGGCTAACCAGTGCTAAGTGACGCGGAGAACAGTCCGATGCGAGGAATAATAACGTAAGAATCACATAAAGCAACTATTTTATTTTGATTTTATTTTGATTGACCACCGTTATTTCATTTATATAATATTTTATTCCTCATAACCTTACCCTTCCTAAATAATTTTGAAACTATATATTTTACATAATCATATTATTTTATTTCTATTACTTTGACTTACATATTTCGAAGTATTTGAAACATTATTTCAAGTTTATTATTAATTTACCATTTATACATTCCTATTTCAAATTTGTAATTACTCTATTAAACATTGCTCGATAATGGATTTTGATAAACTAGATATTTACCATTTACATTTAAAACCTCAACATTTAATTTTTATTTATTGTGCGAATTTATACAATTATAAAAATGGCCACCACTAGACAAGCAGCTACACCAAAAGTAGAAGCCTATAAGCTATCGGAAATATTTGCCATAATTCCTGAGTATGATGGTAATCCGATATTTTTGAATACTTTCATATGCTCCTGTAATACTGCTTACAGCATGGCAACGGATAATCAGCTAGTATTGCTAATTCTCCATATCAAAAATAAGTTACGCGGTAGAGCGGCTGAGTTAATTAATTCGCGAAACCCTAGTCAACTAGCTGAAATTCAAACCCTCCTAGAAAATCATTTTGGAGATCCTAGGGATCTCTCGGCTCTTATACAGGACTTGCAAAGAATGCGGCAAACTCCTCATGAATCCCTTCTTACATTTTCTGCTAGACTTCAGACGCATCAGGCGAAAATGCTAGCAGCCATAAACAAACAAAACCTAACTGTTAAAGAAAAACAAGCACAGATTGACTTGATAGAGTCAATGGCTCTTAATAGCGTCCAACGGGTTCAGAGCCCAAAATTGGTCAACTCGTTCGCGCTAGCGACCCCTGCAGTATTCTCACTGCCATTTGTAGAATTAAAGGAGAACTACAACTATCACATTTAGAAATCCAGAAATTTTCAGGTAATAGAAGTTTCCAACAACCCTCTCGTAAACCAAATAACGTCCCACCTCCAAAACAATGCACATTTTGTAAACGAATGGGGCATCTAAGCAATGAATGCTTATTGAGGATGAGACGATTTTACATAACCCGAATTCCAATCAGAATTATTCCAATTATCGCCCTCATTTGTCCAATTAACCTGCTAATCAATCTATAAATGTTAATCCTAGTCAACAATCACAACAACAATTTCGTCCATCTACCAGTAGACAACCCCAAATGTCTGGCAATTACAGACCGAACCCGAGTTTCTTTAAACATCAACAACGCCAACAACCAAAGACTCATCACTTGAACAATCTGCAATTCGGACCATATCACAATGACTATAACCATTCTCAAAGCGAAAATCAATACAACCCTTTAGCCAAAGAGAACGGAAACGTACAACAATATTACCCTAATGATTTCGAACAAAACGATGAACCAGAATATTTCAACACTAAACAGTTTAACGAATATTATTGTGACAAACCTGATTCTTCTTAAGTAAATTTTCATTTGATCCCCACTCAGTCAGAACCCCCAGACCAAGAAATTTCAGAAATTCAAACCCAAATTCAGACAATGAATCTGGACGACTTCAGCTGGAATGTCAACTTCCCAGAACAGAACTTTCTGTAAGACCCCTTCTTTCCGTCAACTCCAAGAATCTTTATTATATTATTGATTCTTCAAACACCTATAAACTTCTTATCGATACGGGTGCAAGACTTTTAATTTTTAAACCTGAAACCTGCCAACGCTTCAAATAACGATTTCCGAAAAAGTAGTCATCCAAGGAATCACTGATCAGAAATTCTTAATCAACGAATCCACCCTTGCACCTTTCAATGTCGCTGATCCACACAAGGTGTATATTTGCAACATCGACACTGAATTCTACGGATTACTGGGTTCAGATTTCCTTGAACACTATAACTGCGTTATAGACTTTAACAGCAAACAACTTGTCACTAATTTTAAAACCTTACCACTCTACAAATGATACTGTCATGCGTACTCAGAACCCTTCAACTTTCAATAACTGCATCCTAATTAATACAATCTCTTTAGAACCCCGAACAGAACAGATATGTAAATTAAAATGTAACCTCACTAACACTGAGGCTTTCCTATCATCTGCCGAAATAGAAACGGTTTATCTTCCCCGTGCCCTTGTTAAAATTAATGAAAAAGGCGAATTTCTTATTTTTTCTTATTTTAAATGCGAATGCTATCCCCAGAACTGTTAATTTCGACAATTTGGAACTCGAACCGATAAACAATTTTTCCGTAAACATTTTTTCTGAAAACTACTCACAAAACTTAATCCAGCCTGATAGACAAACTACAATCATGGAACAACTTCGGTTAGAACATCTGAACGATGGGGAAGCCGAACTTATTTCTCAACTCTGCCTCGAATATTCTGATATATTCTATTTAGAAGGTGACCAACTGGCCTTTACAAACGAAATCAAACATTCAATAGACACTAATAACGCGAAACCCTCTTTCACAAAGTCATATCGGTACCCCCAAATACACAAACAAGAGGTAAAAAGTCAGATATCAAAGATGCTTGACCAAGGCATTATACGTCCGTCTAATTCGCAGTGGTCATCTCGGTTTGGGTAGTCCCCAAAGAACTAGACGCATCTGGTACCCAAAAATGGCGTGTCGTCGTCGAGTATCGTAAACTAAATGAACTTACTGTTGACGACAAATACCCCCTACCGAACATTTCGGATTTACTTGACTAACTTGGCAAATGCCAATACTTCACCACTCTCGACTTAGCTTCAGGGTTTCACCAAATCGAAATCGATACAAAAGACATCCAAAAAACAGCATAATATTCTTTTAGGTGTTCAAAACGGGAGATGTTTAGTCTATATGGACGACATTATCGTTTATTCTCCGACTATACATGAGCACATAGCCCGACTTTCTGAAGTTTTCAAACGATTGCGAAAAGCCAATCTAAAAATCCAACCCGGCAAATGCGAGTTTCTTCGCAAAGAGGTCGCGTATCTTGGCCACCTTATAACTCCCGAAGGCGTGAAGCCTGACCCCTTAAAGGTAGATTGTATCTTAAGTTTTCCCCTACCAAAAAACCCAAAAGATATCAAGTCCCTCTTAGGGTTAGCTGGTTATTACAGGCGATTCATCCTCAATTTCGAAGATTACTTCAAAAATACATACCTTTCCAGTTCGATTCAGAATGCGTCAAATCTTTGACGAATTAAAAAGAGCCCTTACTTCTACCCCCATACTCATATACCCTAATTTTGAAGAGCCATTTATTCTTACAACCGACGCCAGTTCATTTGTTATCGGCGCAGTGCTCTCTCAAGGCCCCGTAGCTAAAGATTTACCCGTAGCCTATGCCTCCAGAACTCTCTGCAATGCTGAAACTAAGTATTCAACCATAGAACGAGAACTCCTTGCAATAGTGTGGGCGGTTAAATACTTTCGTCCGATAATTTTTGGCCGTAAGTTTTTACTTCTAACCGATCACCGCTCGTTTACTTGGCTGTTTTCTATAAAGGATCCTGGAAGTAGACTTGCAAGATGGCGCTCTCTCTCGCATTAAAGTTAACAACTTTAATGAATACATATCATTTCAAGCAAACAAACAATCATCTAACACCATTTACAGTGCTCCCAACAAACGAAACTGACGATGACTCACAAGAACCCCAAACGAGAAGTCCCATTAATCTCCAACAAATCTCTGAAGAATTTAGAACTTTTGTCGAGCGATATCAAACCGTCTCACTCATAGATTACGACAAAATTCAATTTTCTAATTGCCAACTCTTAGACCGAGGAAACAAAAACATCCTACTCTCTCATGAAAGATTTTCACCATAACATCATCGAAGACATTTTTGAGGAAAATGCTGATTTCCGTACCCCTAGAGTAAATGTCTTTGCAAACAAAAGTGTTAGAAAAAGACGCTATTACATCGTCCTTCTCCCTTCTGACCCAGAAGTAGTCAACCGGATCTTTTCGCATCTTTGTATAATAGTACAGATGTGCTCACTGAAACATTGAACTGCCCATTTTGGAAATGCTTTCGTTTATCTTTTCCGAAATCGATATCAAATGGAAAGTTTGCCAAAATATCGTCCAAACGGTTGAGAAAGACCAAATACCTATCATTCTCGATCAATTCCATAACGGCAAAAATAATATACATCGAGGCATTAATGAAACTATCCGCAGAAAAATACAATTGGCAAGGACTGATTAAGGACGTTGACAATTTTATCAAAAACTGTTAAACTTGCCAGAGAGCAAAGTTTACCGGAAAAATGTCGACAGCCCACTTGTCATTACTGAAACCCCACGGACACCCTTTGAACGCGTCAACATCGATATTCTAGAAGTCCCTACAAAAAACTACGCATTAACTATCCGGGACGAACTAACAAAATTCTCTCAGGCCTACCCCATAACCGACGAATCCGCAAAAACCGTTGTTAGTAGGTACTTTACTACTCTATTTCCAAAACTTCGGTATTCCATTACGGATACATTGCGATTATGGCAGGGAATTCGACAACACACTAATGAGAGACTTGTGTAAACATTTGACATCAAACTATCTTATTCTAGTGTGGGACATCCCCAGTCAAATGGTTCATTAGAACGATTCCACTCGACCTTATTAGAGATGATTAGAATCCATAAACTAGAGAATCCTGACAAACACCCTTTTAACATCCTCCCTTATGCAATCATTGCATATAACAATTCTGTAAACAAAACTCATGGATTCACCCCTTACGAACTTGTTTATGGACATACTTCGAGTAGGACTCCAGAAACTCTCTACAAGCAACAAGCCCTGATAACTAAGTACATCAGAGATCCAATAATCGTATCTCTCACTATTATAAAATTGCTTGCGAAAGAACGGAAATCCAAAAACATAAAGCGAAAGTCAGATTTGATGTACACGTTCCTGAAAATCTCCCTAAACTATCAAATAGGCGATAAAGTCTATATTAAAGAATCCCAGATCAAGGACAAACTCCAAAATAAATTCAATGGTCCTTTCGAAATCCTGGAGATTCACAGAAACTCCACAACATTACTAAACCCTAAAACCAACTAAACAACAAAAGAAAATTTCGACCGAATGAAACCGTTCTCAGAAAGTTAATTTCTGTTTCAGGTTTTGCCTGCTGTTCGGGTCAGCAGTAGCGCAATTTCAAATACAACCAATAAATAATACTTTAGGTATCTACTTCCATAACGAAGCAGAAATAACTGTATCCAATGATAAATGGACACTTTTAGTACACAGAAACATCTCTGCACTAGAACAAGTATTTACAACAAATAACAGAATATTACAAACTCTTGTAAAAACTGTTAACTTCAATTCTTTCGCTATGAACTACTTTCGCGCAGACATACAAACCCACATTAACCTTCTCAATCAAATTTCTAACTCAATCAAACAGAAATTTACTGACATTCACATGGACACTAAAAGACACAAACGAGGTATACTTGATGGGGCAGGTACCCTTTTTAAGACAATCACCGGCAATTTAGACGCCGCCGACGGAAAATACTTTACCGAAAGCATAAACCGCTTAAATCAAGGCCAACTTGAAATTGAGAACTTACAAAAAAACCAAATAAGTGTCATCACATCTGTAATTAAAAACTTCAACGAAACTATCCAAAATCTTAGAATCGACGAAAAACTATTTAACGGTAACATGAAAAAGCTGGAAAACACTATCGGAAAATTTAATGATAAGGTCGCCTACGGCGAATCAAAACTCGCATTACTTGAAATTTGTGAAAAACTTATGGAGAATTATCTCTACTTAGAAGATAATCTAAATGATGTTTTAAATACTATCACATTCGTGCGTTTGAAAATAATTCACTCTTCAATTTTAACACCAGAACATCTTATTACCTCATTACAGGAAATATCGCAAAATTTAGTCAAAAGTAACCTTCCATTGGCTGTAAAGTACTCGAGCATCGCACAATATCTGGATATCATTGAACTAGTGGCATTTCAAACATATACCGATCTTATATTTGTGTTAAGAATCCCTTTAGTCGAACAACATCCTTACACAGTCTTTCATTTATATCCTATCCCTATATACGATGAAAGAACAGGTTTACATCATATGCTATCCTTCACTCAAAAATATCTTGCAAAGAATGATGATTCTTTAATGTTTATTCCGATCAAAGACTTAAGTGCGTGTAAACCGTTAGCCACTCGTAAGAAACTGTGTTCTGAACTTTACGCATATCCTATTGACACAAACGCGTTATGTGAAGCTCAACTTCTAAAGAATGTCCAGAAGGTACCCGACAACTGTAAAAGCTCACTAATATTCACTCAAGGATACAACGTTCAAAAACTAGAACCCAATACATGGCTCATAATTACTTCTGAACCGATAAGTGTTACAGTGAATTGCGCTCAATCAAACCCAAAAACTCTTACAATCTCCTTCAACTCCATATTGACTCTTCAATCAGAGTGTAGTGCGTTTATTATTACAAAAGTTCAAGCCGAATCTGGTAAACAAACCAATGTTCTAGAAATCTTTCAACCAGTAACAGCGTCATTTAACTGTTGCGATGCAGTGCCAGAAAAAATTATAATTCCTGAACTTCAGCCCCTAAAGCTAAACACACTTAATGTAGAAGAATTAGACGTAGCAAATCACAAATTGGAACAATATTCCAGAGACCTCGATGGTCTCATAAACCAGCCGTTTGTAACCAAAAACATCTCTTGGTTTACCTATACAACCATAGCTGCTCTCATGATCATAGCGGCACTCATCACTTTCCAAGCTGTCAAAAAGAGGATGGTTAAACCTCCAAAGGACTGCAATCCTGACCAGACTTCAGTGCCTCAGCCAAGACTCAAATTCTTCCCCAAGCTTAGGCCTGTTTTGAAAACAGAACAAAGCTTAGAGACGCAAGTTTAAGTATACCCTTTATGTTCTCTAAAAACACCTATTTTTAATATTGATTTATATTATTAACCTTTTTATTTTTTTACACAGTATTTTTATTCACATTTCCTTTTACTTTATATTTTATTTTGATATGTATAGGATAAGCATTTATTTATTACTCGTATTATTTTATTGCTCATTTATTTTAACATGTTTTGACTTTATTTTACAAATTGATTTTTGATTTTTACCTATTTCTTTATTTCGTTTTATACACTTATTACTCATTATGTATACCATTCAAACATCATTTTATATTATTTTATGTTTCTGTTCCTAAAAGTTGATGTTATAGCATCAACTTTTGATATGTAAGGGGAGTTGTTATATGCAAAATAAATCAGCACTTAGTTCACACAGTCGAGAAGTCAACGGAATTTAAAGCGTACGTGACTTCGCAGGGATATCAAATTTTATCTCGAATTATATGCAAACAACTTCCCGGAAACCTTCACGAGTCCGTTTACCCAGTAAAATCGCTGACTTGCATCAGCACTTTTGTCGATGTTATAAAAGCAACTGGAAACGATCTCGTGTTGTCATTAAAATATTATCACTTATAGTATTAAGTATTTCAAGTAATTAATTGTTTAAATTTTGATTTTGTATGTTTTAAATAAATAATCTTTTTTAAAAAGTGATTTGAATCAAAGTGAATATAATATATATATATATATATATATATATATATATATATATATATATTAGAGTGCGCCAAAAAACTTTTTTTTTTCTTCTATTGCCATGAAAATATTATTCAAGATGACAAAAAAATGAGCCTGTCAAAAAGGCAGCTTTTAATTTTAATGAGGTGGCGCTCTGTGATTTTTGGTTTCAAATTAAAATAATACGGGAAAAAATATATTTTTTATTCTGAATTTTATTGCGTTTCAACGAATTGTGGTATTATAAAAAGCAATAAATATTCTTGTAGGATATAAAACGATCTATACAAATAGTCTGAAATGAATTTTCTTTATGGCTAATCCCAAATTTCATGATAACGCTACCAAAATTATGGAGTAGTTTGAATAGCATCTAAATAAATTATTTTATTATATTTTGACAAAAGAGAAACGGTTTTTATTTAGAACACCTCCTTTAGAAGCACGGTGTAAAATTATGTAGTTACTTACCTTGTAACTTAGCAACACCTTTGAAAGTTACTGGTTCCAATACTGAGGGGTCACTTCTTCCTTTGGCGTTAACAGCATACAATAAAATTCTGTAGCTGGTACCTTCATCTAGGCCTCTGGCAGTGAACGTTGGAGGTAATCTGTAGGAAGTAATATTGAGCCGTGGCCTTAAACTTGGTAATTCTAAAACTTCCATAAGGAAGTTCTGTGGTAATCCACCGTCGAAGCCTTCTAGGCAATCCACTTGAAACGAGTTAGAAGTTTGGTTGTACAAAGTGCAGTTTTGGAGCATTGATGGTCGTCCTGAAACAATATTTGATAGCACTAAATTTTAAAAAAATATTAATTCAATTGTGTTTTCAAATTATTAATTGCTATATAAATGAAATGTATTAAGTGCTACATAAATGAAATGTTTACCTTTGTGTTTTTATGTAGAATATTTAATGGGGATAAGATGGTGGCTGAAAATATAAATTTGTCAACCTTGGAGTTAAATAAAATAAAAAGAATAATTTAACAGATATACTCTTGTGCTTTAAGCTAAGATGACAAACAATAATTCAACAATTATTGAAAATGTTCAAAGTAGCACTGGAAAACGCCATCTGCAAACGTTGAATCAGAATATTTATTACAATTGATCACTTTTTACAAGGGAATTCGACTGTGAGTGAACATCGTCATTAAAGACAATATGTTTTGTTCTTAAAAGTAAAAGTTAATAATAATTTTCATCAATTAAATCAGAAGTAATGTATAGTAGTATGACGGGAAAAAAAGTTAGATTCCTTCAATACCATCAATATAAAACTCAATGTCATAGATAGTATGTTTACAAATGTAATAATATTTTTTTAAACTGGTATCTTTGAATCTGAAGTTAAATCATCAGAAACAAATTCTATGGTAAAATAACAATTTTTGTAAGATTTTCTGAAAATGTGTGTCTCACGTCATTAAGAAAATATGAGACCACATAGGTGCTCTGCTTAATAAAGTTTCAACTATCCAAATCAGTTAAGCCCCTTTGAAGCAATCGCTGAACACATATGAAAAACAAAAACAAAAAAGAGATCACTAAATTTATTTAATACCGCGTTAAGACATATGGAAAAAACTTCCAGCCCCATTAAAATTATTACAGACGTTAGTAATTATCAAGCACACAAAACCCAACTAAATACTAATAAAAACAATATATAGATGAATTTGTAATTAGTAAATAATACGGCTTACAACGAATTAGTTTCTCCTTAAAATAATAAACTCTAAGCTTGCTATCAGATAATTATGTGCTTAAAAATTCTAGATGTATAGATATAGATGAAATCACTAGGGTAATTAGTAACTTCTCATGTCATATTAAAACTATTCACTAACATACTGAATTATACTTTTACAGCCAGGCGTTTCCCAATGATTTCATGTTATCAGCAAATTTATAGAAACAGTACTCAAGTCTCCATTACAGGCTTAATTTCACGAATATAATTTTTTAAACAATGGTGTTTGATGATATAAAATATCAGTTTCAATGACACAAGCTGTTGTAAGTTTGCCTGGAGTGCTGAGGGTCTTGAGAAGGTTATCCGTACAGCAATTTTGTGAGATCTTTCCAAGATATTCGACTGTGTTTTTAGGATACTTTCATAAAAAAATAATTACTACGCTGTTAAATGACCATATTATTTTCTGTTTAAAACTTACTTAAGATATCGATTCAAGCTATATGTTTCATATAAGAATTACAGGTTTGACATATAAGAATTCCAAGTAATTGAAACCAACAAAAGGTTCTTTACTTATTATTATTTATATCGACTATTTACAATATACATGTGTAGCTGTAATCTGCTGACGATTATCCCTTTTTAACCGCCTTCAAAAAGAAGGAGGTTCTCAATTCGTTTGCATCTATGTTTTTTTATGTGTGTTAGTGCTTACTAGAAAACGGCTCCAATCGTTTATACTGGATCCTGTTCCGGGGAAACCCAAAGTGGTCCTATATTTGTTTCAATAACATAGCTTGTACCTTTATTTAGAAAATTGGGTTAAACTTTTTTACCGACTTTCTCATATAGCTTTGGTGGAGGTGCTCATATTAATATATGGGAATGTTTCTGTTCGGAACTTGGGGTATAATATTTTGAAAATTGGATTAGGTCCGGGGATTCCGAAGTGGTCCCCCATTTTTTTCAATAGCTAGCTTGTTTTTTAGAAAATCGGGAAAACTTTTTTACCGACTTTCTTATATAGTAAGCTTTGGTGTGTCTCTTCATAACTCAAACGAATTTTTTAATGAATAATAAGAGAAAAAGTTATTCTTCATAAACAGATTTGCATGGCCTAAAAACGGGTTACTGTTATAATTACATGTCACTGTAATAACATCGCTTGTATCGTTTTTTAGAAAATTGGCAAAAACTTCTTTACCGACTTTCTTATATAGTAAGCTTTGGTGGAGGTGCTGGTATTAAAATATGGAAATGTTTCTGTTCGGAACTTGGGGTATAATAAATTGAAAGGAAATTGGATTAATCAAGGTCAGTTAATCAACTTGGTGAAGATTCTCAATTAGTCTGTATATACAGTGTGTCCTCATTAACAGATTTGCATACGTATACTACAATCATTACATGTCACTTTTTAAACTGTACATGAGTTTTTTCAGCAAATAGAAATTTTGCTTAAAATTGAACTACCTTTATTTTTTAACTTGAATTCAAAACGCATCCAATTATGCTGTATCACTAAAAATTGTAATAAATTGAAAGATAATTGAAAATAAATCGAAATAAATGTTAGTTAATCAACTCCAAGAAGGAGGTTCTCTAGGTCTCTATATACAGTGTATCTCCATAAGTTGGATTCAAACGGAAAACTTTCGTATATTTTTTAGCGAAAAAGTTATTTTTCATAAAAAGAATAATAACTCAAATTGTAATCAAAAGTTTATTAGAATTGAAAACTGCGTCCTATTATGTTATATCACTTAAAACTGTATAATGATTTATTATACGATTCCGCAGAGGGACTATTAAATGAATGTCAATAACTAACTAACAGACCTAAAAAATGATGATACTCAAATCGTCTACAATATAGTAGATCCAGCTAAGTTGGAATCGTATGCAAAACTTTCTTAATGCATATAAATATTTAGAAAAAAGTTACTCTATTCTATTTAACAGTAAACGAGGTTGGCCAAAATAAAAAATATTGCTTAAAATTACATAACCTTATTTTAGGTTATATCAAAAAAGTTAATTGGATATGAAACTGCATGCAATTAACCTTTAACATCACTAAAAAATGTGAAATGTATACATTAAAAAAAAAAACAAAAACCGACTTAAGAAAAACTAACTCAACTGAAAAGCATGAAATAAAAAAGAGTAGAATATTTTATATTGTAATGAAATGTGGAACAATAATTTCACCAATGTATAAGTTTGTGATTTTGGAAATCTCCTTTTTCCTTATTTTTTTTTCGTTGAATTTTGGCAATTTTAAAGAATATGATTTTTCAACTTATTTTGTCGGGAATAAGTTTTCCAATTTTTCAAAAGTTTCGTAAATCCTAAAATTTATATCGTATTAGAATAAATTACATGTTGATTATGGAATTATAATAGGCTACAATAAAATGTATTCACCTTACAATTCAATGAGATATGAAATAATTGCAGATATACTTTGACAGTAATATACTGAATATTAGATATTTCACAAATAGTTTCACTGTGAGTAATTCCAACCTACGGAAAATATATTTAAATTATTGAGATAAGAACTTGAACTTCTTAGTAAAGGAAATTTTTAAATGAACGAATTTTCCTATAGATAAGATGAAAACCAATCAATTTCTAGTAATAAAAACTGCCAAATGCTAAAAATTCATCAAAATCGTGAGAGCTGTTTTTGCGAAAGTTCAAAAAATCAATAACAATAGAGACAATACATAAACAATTTCTGTCCTGTTCTAGCTTTCAACATGTTGAAGTAAAATATAATTGTAGAATGCCCCATGATCCATTTTCAGCGCAACATTTGGAAATTTGATACATTTTCAGTTCCTCGGGTAAACTAAACCCTATGGGATCTAACTTTAAGTCGCCGATAAGATAATAATCTATTATAAGTTACACTTGGGGTAACAACGAAAATTAATACTACTTGGTAACTTAAGGGTGAAATTTAACAAATGTATCTTAAAGGAAAATGAGATTCTTTGCTAAGATGGACCTATCGTAGATTTATGTTGCTGTTTTTTGAAATAAAGACGTTATTTTATGATTAAATAAGTTAGAACGAACCCAACTCGAATACATTTTATGGTGGAATTATTAATGAAAAAATTTCATTTTAAGAATACTGATCAATATATATTTAAAATAGTCTACATCCGAAAGTTAAAGAACATTTTTCGAGTATTATATATGTTCCCGATTTTTTTTTAATATGTGAAATTTGTATTTAATATGCAACTAGCGGACGCCCAGTCGTCGAAATTCGACTGGGCGAATATCGTTAAATTTTTAAGGTCCAACATAATTGAAGTTCTTTAGTTAAAGAGGAAATAAAGTTGAGCTAATATCTGAAAATTAGGAGAGACCTGCACTATTTATATTAACTCACTTGCTTATGAAACATGGAGTATCCTATATAACATTTTTTTCTAATTTGTGAAACACTCTACGTAACAATAAATTAACCAATCCCGAATATATTTCACCCACACTGTAACTGCTTATGGGTCCACCCTATATAACAGTTTTATTCGACATTTTTTTAACCTCCTTGTATAACTGTAACTCTACTTTAGTGCAACCATCCTATATATGGTAGTGTTTATTTGTCACCACATATAACATTTGTTAAACACCCAACTATACCTTTATCCTACCCTATATCTCAGTTATGCAACTGCTTATGGTATACGCTATATAAAAATTATTTCTGAAAATTTTTGAGCCACCTTCTAAAGTAAAAATTTTGTCCACCCTATATATTATAACCACTCTTTATAGGCAACTTTTTCTCACATTGTGTTAAACACACTGTATCACTATACTTTTGCTTCGCCCCATATTTGAGGTATTCCACACAGTAGGATGCACTGTTCATGATCTATCCTATATAAACATTTTTTAAAACATTTTTTATCCACGCTCTATAACTATAAAGTCTCCAATCCCCAACATAATTCTCCAAAACTGCAACTACTTGTTAACCACCCTATATAACAATTTTATACAATTTTTTAAACTGCCTTGTATAATTATATCTCTACTTCCATCTTTATTTAAACCATCATATTTATACTGCTGCCAATTAGTCAACCATTATTTGTACATAAGTTTTGGAACCATCCTGTATAACCATAATTTTACTCTACACAATATCTCAATCTCCTTGTATATATACTTTGCTTAGGGACTACCAAATATAACATTTTTTTAAAATACTTAACTATCCCCACTATATATTTTAACTACCTTATCCATCGATTTTTCTGATATTTTTTTAGCTACCCTGGAAAGTATAATTGTCTCTACCTTATATTTTAACCCCTCTAATATGCGACTTTTTCTAACATTTTTTTCATCACAATGTGTAAGTATAAGTTTACTCCTACCTCTACTTCAACTATTGTAAATACAACTACTAATCGGTCACCCAGTATAACATTTTTGTACCATCCTATATAAATATAAATCCACCAATCCTCAACATATTTCATCCAAACTACAATTGCTTATTGGCCACGCCTTGTATAACTACAACTCTACTTCCATCTATATTTAAACCATCCTGTTTATATTGCTGATAATTAGTTGACCGTTATAACTTATTTGTCTATAAGTTTTTGAACCATCCCATATAACCATAATTTTACTCTATAAAATATTTCAACCACCCTGCATGTATATCTGTTTAGGGACCACCAAATATAACATTTTTTAAAACACTTCGAACTGCTTATAGACTAAGGAGTATAATCATTTTTTGATATCTTTTAAAACGACCTGGAAAGTATAATTTGTCTTCACCTTTTGTTTCAAACTCCCCTTATATGCAACATTTTCTAACATTGTTTTAATCAAACAGTATAACTATAATTTTACTTAGCGCCATGTTTTAGATATTGCATATATGCAACAGCTCATGTTCTATCCTACAAAATATATCGAAAAATTTTTTGTCCACTCTGTATAACTATAACTCTACTCCTTCCTGTATTTCAAATACCTTGTATTTGCAATTTCTTATGGGCCACCTAGTATAACATTCTTTGGCCCACAATGTTTACCTATAAATATAAATCCATCAATTCCCAATAGATTTGTCCAAAATGCAGCTGCTTACGGGGCACCCTATATAACAATATTGTTCAATTTTTTTGTATCACCTTGTATATATGTTTCTACTTCAATCTATATTACAACCACCCTGTCTGTATATGCTGCTGCTTATTGTTTACCCAATATACAATTTTTTAATTACTTTACTATACTTCTAGTCCATTCTATATTTTATCTATCCTATCTGTGCAACTGATTATAAGCTATGCTATTTAACAATTTTTCCACATATTTTTTTAACTACTCTTCAATTGAAACTTTTTCTAACCTTGTTTGAATCACACTCTGTAACTATAACTTTACTTCGCCCCATATTTCAGGTACTCCCCATATATGCAACTGTTCATGTTCTACCCTATAAAACAAAATTTTTCTACCAATTTTCTACCCAACCTGTATAATTATAATTCTACTCTACCCTATAGTATAGCCTTGTATATATAACTATATTAAACAATTTTTTAACCACCCTATAAACTATAATTCCACTCCATCTTATATTTCAACAACCCTTTATAAACAACTGCTTCCAATAATTTTTCAACCCGTTTCATAACTATAACTTAAGTAGATAAGTCAAATATCTTAACTGCTTACATTACACATTTTCTAAGATTTTTTTATCTACCATGTATAAATATAATTCTTTCTACGCTTATTTCAACCACATTTTATATGCAACTATTTATGAATTAAACATTATAACATTTTGTTATCCACCCTCTATAAATATCCACCCGTTTTTCAGGTATATGCAATTATTTATGGCCCACTCAGTTCAAATCTTTTCAGGCACTCCGTATAACTAATTCCACTCCCCTCTTATTTCAACCACATTGTATATATGCAACTGCTTAAGGTCCACCTAATAACACCTTTTTTAAAGATTTTTGAAATCCATGTAATCCTACTCCGCTCTAAGTTTCCTATAATAGAACACCCTGTAAAATTTCGCTTCATATTTCAGTTGATTTTTTTTAAGAAGAACATGTTACATGGGCATATTCTGAATTTTGAGTATCTCATATTTGGTGCGTGCGCCGGAACCAATAGAGTAATGTGTACAACCCGACATAATAGATGTTTTTTCGCTATATCTATTATTTCTGTCAATGTAGGGAGATTTTAAGTCAAACTATAGGTTTTGCAACAAAAAAATATTTAGCGAAATCTGTTGAGTCGTTCTTACTTGATGCCCGAATAAACAAACAAACAAACAAACAAACAGACAAACTTACAATTTTATAATAGTATAGATAGATTGACCATATCATTTTATATTTTTATATATTATTGTAAGTATATATTTATTTTTACATAAATAGTTTTATACATTACAAATTTATTAGCGCCTATTTAAAATATTGAATTTTTCTTTGTAACGCAAATGTTTCCGTAATTTATAAAATTAATCGAGTTCATAAATATAGTTACGGAAAATTATACAGTCGGTCGAGGGAGCACCCTGTATATACCTACATAGTGTAAATGTCTGTCTGTTTCAAGTTTGTATTGAAAGTTCGGTGAGTATTATAAGTAGTAAGGAATATGCTCTAAGTAAACTGAGTTTTGTAATAATTATCATCAAAACAAAATAAATAATTGATACGTAGGTTCGTACTAGTTGTACCAAGAATCAATACTGGTCTAAAACACTGACTATTATTTTATTATTGAGATCCAGGCAACGTTTGACGCTGGACAATCAAAGATGATCATCTCATAATGAATTGAAAAAACTTTACCTAATTAGGGCCAGGTGTGGTTAATAGAGAACTAATCTAGGAGTTTTTAACTAAAGGCTCCCTTCATATATAATTACACAATGGTTTGAACACAGACCATTGTCGTGATAGAGTGATTTGAATTTTAGAAACATTGTTACGCTAACAACCTTAAGGTCAGCTACATAACATTTCAGAGGAAAAATATGTTTAATCAAAAAATATTTTACACTATAATGAATGTAACTGACCTAATAAATAGGTAGGTACCTTGAATTTCTTTATATATTAAACACATATCTTTCACATATTAATGACAAGTTTATTTTGGGTAAAAGTTCTTTTTATTAAAAGGCCGGAGTTTGCAGGGATGGCGCCATTTAATGTAAAATAATTTACATATAAGATACATTGTCAGAATCTTTAAAAATGTTAACACTATATTAAATACTAAATTAATTAAAAAATATTTTTTAAACTTTAGTTGACAACTTTTCTCATTGAATTGGAAACTTCCCTTAACCGAACGGCAAACAATGTTATGTAGTCAAAATTCAAATCAAATTTGCTATAACGGCCATTGCCTTGAGAAATAAAATTATTGTCATTTACTATCAGGGCTGCCAGATCTAACTATTTATCTTGAATATTATGATTTTCGTGAATTATGTCCCGATTTTTGTAATTTTATGAAGCTTATCCCGTAAAACTGAAAATAATTTAAATCTAAAAATATTATCAGAAATAAAATGGACAGTTTCAACATAATTTTAATTTAAGTTGACAAAACTTATTTACTACTTGCGAGTACCCAATAAATTATGAAATATAAATTTTGGTCGGTTCGAAAATTTGCTAGTTTTAATTTTAATTTAGGTTCTCGTCCACATTCGAGTCAATCCATCTTAAGAATTTCTCTCTAAGAAATCTGGCAGCTCTGTTATTGTGATATGTTTGACCATACGTACGTAAAAAATGTTTTTTATATTGCATTTAATGAATGAACCCATATTATACATACTTTTTAGTTTATTCACTAAAGCTTGTCAATAGCTTGTAAACAAAATAAAAATAAATAAAATGTGTTGAGAGACCGAGCAAAAAATAGCATTGCACTGTTTGGATATTGCAGAAGTGCAGTATATCAGAGATTTTGGTCTGACAACTTTAATATTCGAACGACTTCAGAAAACTGTTCAAAGCCAAATATATCATAACACTAAAAAGAATCAAACCACAACATAATTGAGTATTAATATTATAAACTGGGTAGGACAGATGTAGAGGGTCTCAGTTCTACCTCAAATTTCTGTAAGTTTTCTCTAGATTTTTTGTACCAGTTGAACTAAGTAAAGTGGGCTCAAATATTGAGATATTACGAGTATAATCTCCAAATTTCAAAATGAATTGAGTTTGGACGAATTCGATGAAGTGGATTTTGGTTTCAACGTTATAAACTTTGTCCTTGACACAGTTGATATTGATTGCAAAATTCTTGACGGAATATTGAGTTCATTTTTGATTGAATATTAAAATTTACTTTATATAAGCAATATTGAAATAAACTGTATTAGTTGAGATATACAATCAACCATCTTAAAACACCGACGGGTCCTCCATTGTAAGAGGGTTATTATCAACAGAATCCAAGAAAAGTCGGAATAAAAATGGTAATGTCTACGAATTATATAGCAAGGATATTAAAAATATATCATTTTAAACTTACCACAATTCACATAATTCCTACCGTAGTAGAAATCATCACCATTTAGAGCAACTAACTATCAGTAATTATTTTATTCGTGGCAATAATCTCGCGTCAACCCCCACGCATTTCATAAAATCAGTAAAAGCTTCCCGTGCAAATAGTAACAAACTGTAATCGTTTCTGCGCCAAGAATAAATGCAAAACGTGCCCCTTCATCTAATCGCCGACATTTAAATATTACCACTTCTCATAATTCCGTTAATTTTCCAAATTATACGTTAGGGCTACACCTTATCGATCTTTGGTAGGAATTACCAATGTTTTCTCAAATGATAGTGTTACCGATACAGCTTACAATGAAATCCCGACATGCGATCATACCGAACACGAACTTTGCTCGCCCTCAAAAACACCGACAACATTGTCGTCATAGGTTATTTTCATTTTTATTCCCCGAATATATAAAGTTGAGTTTTAATATCGTGCCTCTAGTACTTGAAAATGAAGGTGAATAACGTCATTTTGCTTTGGGAAGTTTTAGTTCTTTTTTTTGGCCTGTTCAAACATGCTATACATATTCATATAAAAATGTAATTGATGCAGGCAGTGGGAATTCGTCGTATAAACTTTATGATTCATTTTTCATTTTTGCTTACTTTTTATGAGGACAAAAATAATGAAAAGCTGATTTGCCTACAAATTCCGTAAGTTAAAGTTACTATTTCAATATTAATTGCATAAAATGTTTACATTTTCAAAGCTTTCGACACGTGTTTTGTGTGTCATTATCTTCATAGAAGATGATAATATTAGGATATTCATTTTGAAGTTTACATTAACTTGACCCATTGTTACTGATCTTCCAACTAATGAAAGCTTTATAACGGCTATTACAATTATAAACCGTTATTCCAATGTCTCAAAACTGATGTTTATTGTTAAAGTAAAAATTGAACCAAACTAAGCGAAACCCTGCTGCCTCAGCACTCTTCTATATATAGGTTTTGTCTTAGGAATTCCCACGAAATATCACAAATACAATTTTCTGTCAAGATGTCCCGGTCAATTAATTTCTAATGGCCGTTCCGTTTAGGTACATCTCCATCTGGATAATGTGCCAGAAGATCCAGATTGAAAACTTTCTCTTCGCTTATGAGCTGGATGCGATGCACATTATTAATCTTCTTAAGAACTTTGCAGGGTCTATTCTGGGAGGGTGATAATTTCGGCAACTCGTCTGCAACTTCGTGGGTGACCAATGTTTCCCGTAGATGATCTGCATAATCATCGATTATATCATCGAAGGGGCAGGTCACATGGGAACCTTATTTTCTTGCCAAACAAAATATGAACTGGTGATTACCTGGTGCTGTTATGTCCATTGGATCTGTATGCATGCAGAAAAAGGGTTGGTTACTGTCGGTCGCTTTGGAAAAATGCCTTTCTTTAGTCCTGTTCAACCTTTCTACCATGAAGTCTGACTGTGAATGCATCGTAGCAGGTTCGTGATTTCTAATCTCTATTAAATTTCTAAGTATCTGGAATACATTTGATTCAAAATATCTGTGTTGGTCAGACTGAAGTTTCAATTAACCCCAAATCGGCTAAACAGCTGCTCTAATAAGACCGTTCCCACATTGGTTGCCTATTGCTTGGGAAGAGCAAATACTCGAGTAACTGAGGAAGTAATCTATAAAGATACTAGCGTTTATACGCGGTTTCACCCGCATATGGAATGTACTATTATTTACAGAAATAGCTAACAAAACATATGGGTTATCCTATATATCAATTTTGTCTAACTTCGAACCACATTACATAGATGTGAACCCACCATCCCCCAATATATTTCACTAAAATTGCAAGTGCGTATGGTCCACCCTATATAAAAAAATTTTTGTTACATATTTTTATACCATCTTGTATAACTGTAACTCTACTTCACCCTATAGTGCAACCATCATAACTATTTCTTTACTCCCCACAATATTTATGCAACTGCTTATTTCTACATTCTATAACAATTAAATAGAAAAAATGCTGGTTAGGGGCACCCTAATCACCTAGCTTTATGAAATATACTTACGACCTATTCTCATACCTATCAAATAGACATAAAGATAAAAATCGGTCGAGTCGTTTCGGAAAAGTTGAACGACAAACACAGTGTACGATATATTTATAGTGTGGAACAATCAAATGGAATAAATTCAATAAAGAATAAAGGAGGGCGTGTTGGGAAAAAACGCTTGGACACGTCGAATTGTATGACAATGGCCAATACCAACGTTCTTATTTTAAATACAAGCCCCTGTATATTATTTATTTTTTGAATTCTCCAGAAAATTCTAGACATAATTCATGTACAATGTCCTACACCTAAGTGTCAACTGCTTCGGAAATGTCAAGTGTTTTTAGATTTATTACAAAAGTTAACATTAAAAAAAGAAAATTATTATATTTAACAAATTCGCTACATTACACTAGAAGCCTAATAAGTAATACTGATTATTTCTAAATAATATATAAAAAAACATTAATGTTAATGTAGGAAATGTTCAAAATGCTCGCCGTGAACGTGTTGGCAACAAGCTAATCTGGTATCAAATGTTAATCAACATTTCAGGCGTGACTGATCTAATCGCAAGGGTGATTCGTCTTTTTAGGTCATCTAAGTTGAAGGGTTTAGTTTTGTATACAGTACTTTTGACATATACCCATAAAAAGTAGTCCAATGGAGTCAACTCAGGAGATCGTGCTGGCCATTCTATCGATCCGCGCCTCCAAATTTCATTGATTTGGAAAAATTAGTTCAGGTACTGCCGGACATTGATTTCGAAGCGGGGCGGTGCTCCATCTTGCTGAAACCATATTGTATTGGCAGGAGCTTGTGGATTTACTGGATCAGGATATTAGTTTGGCACGACATTATTTTGGAGCAGTTCTAAATATTTATCTCCATTCAAGTTGCCATCAATGAAAAGGGGACTGACGATATGATTTCCAATAACGATTAACCGAGAAATGTAAATGTGCTCTCATCAGAAAACAAAACATCTTCTAATTGGATCCCATTGTTATCTAACCTTGTCATGATTTATTCACAGAAATACGTTCTCCTATTGAAATCGTCTTCTATGAGATCCTGAGTCGGCATTATTTTATAGGGATGCATTTTACTTTCCTTTAATACTCGAAAAATCGATGTGTGGCTAACGTTGAACAGTGGGGCTGTTTTTCGACCAGAATTATGTAGGTTTTCTTGAAACTCAAGCATAATATCTAATTTCGTATTGTCACTTAGAGCACTGGCAGTTACTTTTTAATCTGTCTTACATGACCAAGCTGGCGAAACTGCTTTTTCTAAGTGTTCCTTGGTGGCAAATTTGAAAAATTTTCGTGAAATAAGCGAGAAACTTTCATTTGTGTCCGTGTGTTATCTCCATAAGCAATCATTTGTAGAATGGTTATTTTGTGCATTTTCGTTAAATGAACCATTTTTCTGATATTATTACGTACAGTTAACGAAATTCAAACCACAGTAGCACTGACACTAATCACAACTGTCATGCAGGCAGACAACAATATGCTAAGGCTATGAGTTTTGACGAAAATAAACAAAACTGTTTTTTTTAATCTTTAAAAAGAAACGTAGTAATGGTTTTTGCTTACTATCGCAATATCCAGAGCTGAATGGAAATTAAGTATTGAGTGTAATGTAGCGAAATTTAGAAATAAAATAATTTTCTTTTTATAATGTTAATTTTTGTAACAAATCTGAAAACACAATATATTTCCGAAACTGTTGAAGATCATATACAGGGGCTTGCATTTAGCGCTCTCTTTTATTCGTTAACGAATTTATTCCATTTGGCTGTTCCACACTGTATATTAGATATATGTTACCCCTCTTGTTCTTTTTGGAATAGTCACTGGGTAATTCATTCAGAACGAATGTCCACATTGTACTGCTCCATTTATCTAACTAATTGAATTTTGGGCGCCCTACTGGGTGCTACTTACATCGGATTTAATAGTTCACTAAATGAAAGCGCCTAAGTAGGCCCAATTTCATAGAATGTTCTTGTTTTCTTTGCCTTTTCTCTCCAAATAGTTTTATTTGTTGCCTTTCCTCATGTGATGATTATCATTGTAGTTTTTGCCTTTCGTCAAGTAGTAATTTTATTAACTGTTTTATCAGTGGTTATTGATATTTTTATAGGGCTTCCAATTTCTCTTCTAATTGTGCTTTACGCTTATTCGAAATCTCTTCGCCTTGCTTGCTCATTTTTTCATCAGCTCTTATCTTGATTAATTATATTATTGTCCCAAACTTCAGACTTGTTACGGATTGCTGTGGGTTTAAATTACACTAATCTCCCATTATATGAAAATTTTAATAAAGCTAATAAATTTTAATTTTACATTACTATTCAATTATATACTTTAATTCAAATACTCAAAATTGATAATTAATGTTAAACTAGAACTGTATTGAATTCAACTGAAACTTAGAACTCATACTTTTGGAGCCTGCAATGCACAAATATCGTGAAATGACTCGAAAGAGAGAGCAACAGACAGAGTAAGAGACTATTTCACTCCATTGGAGTTGCATCCAATAAACTACGTCACACATGCTTCCACATGCCAAGTGGGATAACATGATGCTCTCTGTATTGTCCTCTCTTTCTAGTCTTGTCAAGATATTTGTGCATTCCAGGATACCTTCACAAGTATATGCTCTAAAAAATTGAGGGTCTTCTGCCTCTGATATTTCTTTATATATGTTTTGTCCTTCTAAAGTCTTCAGGTAAGTACTTGTATGGTCCTTGTCAGTTATCTAGAAATCTCAGGGATTTGAACGAAATAGCAATTACAATTAATTTTCGGTAAAGATGGCAGCACTACTTAAATCCTACAGGGTCTTCTTTAGGGAGGAATCACAACTTTCTGTGACACTACTAGTTAGTTCTCGTCACATTTTCTTCACTACTCATTAGTCCTCTTCCAACTCTTGGATTCAGAACTTCTGCTATATATTACCCATGTTGCTCTACCTCGTTACTTGAATGTTATTAAAGTACCAAGAGAAATTGTGGTGAGAATAGTTATTGTAAAATGAAAATGTTATAGCCACAAGTAAAGATTTGAAAACATGGTTCAAATCAATGTTAAGCGAAATTTACATCAAATTTAGGGCAAAGTAATTGATTAGCCGTAGTAATTCAAGTCTTCATCTGAATAATTCGCCTTCACTCAACAAAAGCGCAGTAAAATAAAGTCAAATAAGAGACAATCCAATTTTCTTATTCACGAGACATCGATCCTTCGGTAAAAGATACCTGAACTCCAATGAACAAATTTTCTTGTTTCTCCTGCTTTCCCGAAGGAAATGTAACAAGTTCAGAATTCCAATCAACTAAAAGGGTGCGCTGAGAGTACCTAACAAAAGAATGTTTGAATTTTAATTGCCGAAAATTTGCTTCTCCATTTCTCAGTTTTCCTCCCGCTTTAAAGTCATTTTCCTTCTCATCTCGGGAAATTAATTTTGTGTAATTGTCGTGTTTTCAAGTCGACGCCATTTCTGTGGAATTATAAAAAAATCGCATTATCATACCAGAGGAAATTTCACAAGCCGACGGGTAATATTTGTCTTGTGTAATCGTTGCGGGTTTCGCAGAAAGAATGAACAATTTTTTTTCTCTAATTTGATTATTGTGGTTTTATTGTCCACGTTATGGAACTCTAATGAAACCATTCAGTTTTCTTGCCAAGTAAATGCTGGCAATATTTTAACATTTGGCGGCTTTCAGGAGATCCCCCTGTCACAATATTTAGGAATTTTAGAATAATTTAAAAATTATCATAAAAATGTATTACAAAGTTAATTCTTTTTTTACATTACGGTGTCCTTATTTATATCTTTAGTTTTGTCCGATTCTTTTGGTGAATATAAAGTAAGTTATCATAATTATATACAAAATAAAACAGTACATTACTTACTCCATAGTTTGAAGATGGTATATGAAACGTTTTCAGAATGAATAATGAATTTTCTAAAAATCCACTAGCTTCAGAATGTTTCAAAAATTTGTTTAAAATTATTTTACATATATATATATATATATATATATATATATATATATATATATGTTGTCCCTCTATCTAGAGTTACTTGATTCAAATCCGGGAATACTATTGTTATAAATGTCGTGGGTTCAAATAAAATTTAAAATCTAATTATTCACTACCACTTTCTAGAACTTTAATTTACATCAAATATATACAACAGCTGATTCAAATATCACAAGTCTACAGATACGCTCTTCGCTGCACTAACTAACTGCCGCGATTATGGGTCGCTCCTTTTAAAACCAGCATTTAAAACTCTCGTACATTCCTTTATCAATTCTACAGCTGCCGCGCCATTTCGAGATCAATTTTTTGTCCTAAAAGCGATCGATGTCGTACTGGAATGAAAAAGTGCAGGCTTAGGTAAATTTCGCAACACTGCCCCCCTTTAATTCCGATAGTCCCGGTCAGAAACATCCTCTCCATGGTAGGGAGCGAGTCGATCTAAATGGACCTTCTTTAACTTAGCCCTGGGGTTTCGACGGATCCGATAGACTACGTCATTAAGCCTATTGACCACCTCGTATGGACCATCCCAGGCGGGTGTAAGCTTTGGTGATTTACCCTTGCTCCGTTGGGGGTTGTACAGCCAGACTTTGTCCCTCACTTGGAAACCGACTGAATTGGCCTTGAAGTCGTATCGCGTCTTCATCCGGTCACTTGTGGCCAACATCTGCATTCGGGCTAATTCGTGTATTGCCAGCATGTTATGTCGGAGCTGGTCGGCATAATCGTCGATGTCTTGGGAATGTTCTTCGGGGGAGCCAAAAGCCAAATCGCAGGATAATCGCAGTTCTTTTCCGAATAGGACCCTGGCTGGAGTCAGACCTGTACTATTATGAACGGGTGAGTGATATGCCAACATATGATAGAGGAATATGCTCATCTCAATCACGCTGGTTATTGCTGACCACCTTGGATAGGTGTTGTTCCAAGGTCCTGTTGAATCTTTCCTCCATTCCGTCTGACTGTGGGTGTAATGGTGTTGTTCTCGTTTTCCTGGTCCCCAACATCGTGCAGACCTTCTGGAATACATTCGATTCGAAGTTACGCCCCTGGTCTGAATGTAGTTCCATCGGGACGCCAAACCAAACCCTCTCAGACTCGGGAAACGGACCGGCGACATCCATGGCGATTCTCTCAAATGGGACGCTCACATTGTACTGCTGCATTCTGCCCTTGGTCCGGGTCTTCGGGCCCTTAGTGGCTGCACAGGTGTCACTTTTCCGGCACCAAGCTCTGACGTCTTCAAAGTAATTTACCCAGTAGTATCGCTGGCGAACTTTGTCTAGGGATTTGTTAATGTCCAGATGGCCCCCGGTAATCCTTTCATGTACTTCGGTCCTTTTTCTTAGGAACTACCTGTTGGGACTTGGTTTCTCGGCCATCAGTGCTTTCCCAAACTCGCTTGAGCATTCCATTCTCTACTCTTAGAGAGTCCCATTGGGCCCATAACGATTTCAGCACGCCCGAGTATCTAGCTACCTCGTCCCATCGTAGCCTGGGTGCCCCTCTCGTTTTGAGTGACAAGATTGGTTCGATGTCTGGATCAGCCATTTGGTCCTGGATGCACTGTTCCGTTGTCCAGTCTTCATTGGCCTGCACTCGGATCTGTCAGATGGAGATACCCTCCCGCTGTTCCGTCTTCAGACCATGTCCGCATTCAGCTCTCTACAGGGTCTTCTGGATAGGGCATCGGCATTATTGTGCAAACGGCCGGCACGGTGTTCCACCTTGAAATCGTATTGCTGTAATTTCTCCATCCACCTGGCCAGTTGTCCTTCCGGTGTCTTCATGTCCAACAGCCATTTGAGGGCGGCATGATCTGTTCGGATTAAGAAATACGATACGACCATAGAGGTATTTGTGGAAATGGTCTACAGCCCTTATTATTGCAAGAAGTTCTTTTCTGGTGAGGCAATAATTTCTTTCCGGTTTCGAGAATCCACATGTAGTACTCGATCACCCTCTGTTCACCATCTTTTACCTGGGATAGGACGGCCCCCAAACCTGTGTTGCTGGCGTCAGTGTCTAAAATGAACTTGCCGGACTGTGTAGGAAACGCGAGAATTGGGCTGGAACATGGTGCTGCCTTCAGTCATCTGAATGATGTTTCGCAATCCTGATTCCAATGGAAGGTCTCTTTTTCAGTGGTCTGTCGATGTAGAGGTGCGGCAATAGTGGCAAATCCCTCAACAAATCGTCTGTAGTAGGAATAGAGGCCCAAGAAGCTTCGGTGTTCATGCTTTTCTCTTGGGACTGGCCAATCACGGATGGCTTTTATCTTGTCCTCGCTGGTACGGATTCCTGACTCGGAAACGACGTGGCCCAAAAACTCTACTTCTTTTTGGAACAAGGAACACTTCTTCGGGTTGAATCTCAGGCTGGCGTTATTAATTCTGGAGAATACTTCGCCCAGGTTCTTCAGATGGTCGTCGAATGTCTGACCCATGACTAGAATGTCGTCGAGGTATACTAAGCACGTTCTCCATGTTAACCCGCTCAGTACATACTCCATTAGTCTCTCAAATGTAGCGGGTGCATTACATAACCAAAGGGATGACCGTGAACTGAAACAGCCCTTTACTGGTGGAGAATGCTGTCTTCTCTCTGTCGTTTGCGTGTAGACCAACCTGCCAATATCCACTTTTTAGGTCTAGTGTGGAGAACCAACGGGAGCCTGCTAGTATGGTCAGAGTGTCGTCAATTCGGGGTAGTGGATAGCTGTCATTCTTCGTGACGTCATTTAGCTTTCTGTAATCCACGCAAAATCGGGTGGTTTCATGCCTCTTTTTAACTAGCACGACGGGAGCAGACCTTGGGCTGATGGATGGGTCAAAAACTCCATTTTGTAACATGGACTCGATATTTTCCTCGACTGCCTGTTTTTGCCCCAATGGGTTGAGCCTTCTCGGTATCTATTCGATGCTGGATGATGTTGGTGCGACCGGTGGTTCCATCTTGACTGTTAAAAATTTGTCAGTGCTTTGTGATAAATTGCTTGGCTTTCTTCTGGTTCTCTGGTGTCAGGTGTGTCAAATGGTCAGCAAACTGTTGTAGGAACTCTTTACTGGGCCCTGTCTCCTTCACCGACGTCTGGAACTCTTTTTCGCAATTGATGATGGTCTCTACTGGCTCGAAACAAGCTATCTCTTGACCATTGGCAATTCTGATGTCGTGGTTGGGCAAATTCATGATTCTAATTGGTATATCTCGTCCGGCCGGATTTCTGATGAACTCAAAACCCTAGACGTGGCAATGGACACAGCGGCGCCGGTGTCGATGGTGATGGTAATTGCTCGGCCATTGATCGTGCCCCTGATGACTAGGCTGCTGCTATCTCGGCAAAATCCCCGGATGGATAGTGCTTTGGGGGCTGGTGGAGGGTCAGTCAGCATTCGCGCCCTTATGCTGACTGGCTGACGGTCCCTGGACATGTGACTGTTCTGTTGGTTAGCCCTGGTCGGTGATCGTACAGGTAGCCTTACTCTGCAGTCGCGTTGGAAGTGCCCTCTCCGTCCACAACGGTAATATGCTCTTTTGGTATCAGTTCTCTATGACTCTGCTAATAGTTCATGGCGGCCTCTACTTCTAAAGCCCGAAGTAGAGCTTCATTACTCTTCTTGACGCCACTCAGTCTTAAATTCCTTTGCACTTCCACATCTCTGATGCCGTTTATGAAACTCTGTTTGGCCAACTGATCTTTCGTTTCCTCTGGCAGGTCTGGGTAGGACAAGTGAACTAACCGTCTAATCTCTGCTTCGAATTCTTGGAGGCTTTCACCGGATTTTTGCGTTTTTCCACTCATTTGGAGTTGGTATACCTGGCTCAAGGATTGATTGTCGTAGCGTTTGTCTAGGATGGCGATGATCTTGTCGAAATTGCCTTGTTCATCGACTGGAATGCTTTGGAGGAGTTCTAGGGCCGGACCTCTTAACGAAATTACCAGAGAAGTAGATTTTTCTTGATTATGCCATCCATTAGCTATAGCCACGGCCTCAAATTGCTTTTATACATGGGCCAAGATAAACTGCCATTAAATGTGGGTGGTTTGCTAACGGAAACTTTGTTGTCATGGTGTTCTGGTATTTTCCTCGCTGTAACTCCTGCTGCATTGTTTTAATTTCTATTTCTACCTTGTTTTGGATGGCACTGATTTTATCTTGAACTGTATTTTGAATAGAACTGATTTCAAATTTTACCTGGCTTTGGATGGAATCAAGGTCATCTACTTTGGTTTCAAGAGTGTCCACCGTATTTTTTATGGTCTTAATGTCAGCATTTATCTCCTTTATGTCTGACTCAACTATTTGCATTTGCATTAATTGTTCAAATTGCAGTTGTCGTTTTTCTTCTAATATTTGAGATTCGTTTTTCTGGTTAATTCAACTTGTTCTTGTTTTTCTTGAAATATTTTAAAATCATTTTGTCCTTTTTCTCCTAATAATTTAAATTCATTTTGTCATTATAATTCAATTTGGTCTTGTTTTTGTTCAAATTTCGAGAATAATCCTTCAATTAAATTGTGTTGTTTTTCATCTATAGATGTTTACAATATTAAGTTAATCTGTAATTTGCACAGCCTGGGTTTGGTTTAAATAGATTCAGGATTTTGTTGATACTTTTCTGATGAATCAGTTCTAAATTTTCGACACAATAAAATATTTGTTATGTATTTGTGTGATCTCATACCACCCGTTCTCGTTTTGTTTTTTAGTTCTTTTAACCGGCATTTGATTCTTCTGCCAGTATGACCAAAATGAACACCATTACAAACTCTATATATAATTTTATATACATCCAATTAGTTTAATTCATGATTGAATATTTATTTGTAGACGCGAGATGTAATGATAGGCATCTACGATTTTCGGGGAAACTAACACAAAGAGGTTCCGAATCTGGAGTCGTTCCATGTAATTGCTGTTATCCTGTACTCTTAGGTTTGATTGTCACGATAAAAAATTTCAGGTTAACTTCACCTGTCAGAGATATTGAATATTCTCCTGGACGGTATAAAACAATGACACCTCGGTATAACAACAACTACATGCAACGGTTCCATCTTCGGAACCTGTGCAAGTTTCCCCGAAAATCCTAGATATCGATGATTACATCTCGCGTCTGCAAATTTAATGATTTGTATCAAATACATAAATAATTGTTCGAGAGGACATTCTCTTGTGGGAGGCGCAACTGATGAAGGTTCCTGACTAGAAATATGTATATGTCCGCGTATGGAGTGCAAAAGAGAAAAAAAAATTGATTTTACGACAAAAAGTCATTTTTTATAAAACGTTCTGTCGAGAAAAGCAAATTACAATACAACAATTTTCAGTCGGATGTGCAGGGTGATAATAAATTAGGAGAAATATAAAATACCTCAAGAGAGAAATATTATTATTTATTAGTTTTAACAAAAATATTATGGAACAAAGTTGTTTATAAACTAGTATACAGTGTAAATAATTAAAGAAAAACATTTTTCAATAATAGCTCTTAGATGTTTAAAATTTTTTTCTAGAAAATAGTCGATATATATGTCGTATAGCTATAATTGAAAAACCTTTTCTTTTAGTTACTCCAATAATGTTTCATAAAAATCCACCTGCAAATTCAATTTGTTTTATACAGTTTAAATACAAATTTGGAAATGAAAGTTCGAATATTTAATATTATTCTAAATAGCTACCCCCTACCTCCACATAAATTTACTGTACAATTTACGAATGATTTGTGGCTCATTGAGTTCACGAATTGCTACTTGTATGCACTCTTTTAATATTTCCCTGACATGTGGAAGGTTTTGTTTTAAGGCACCCCACAAATAATAGTCCAATAATAAAAGGTTAGGCGAACTAGGTGAATTATTGATTGGGCCAAACCTCCCTGTCGATCTTGTGCCAAAATGATAGTCTGACCAAATTATTTTATCACGTACTTCTGAATCTCATGTATTAAGAAATGTTAAGACAAATTGTTCAAATACACGTGTTGGTTTAAATTTTTGTCTATAAAATATAGACCAATAGCTTGTTGGTAAAGTAATTAGGATTGTCGAAGGCCTAATGGTCGTAATTTTGGAAAATTCCATGTGCGTTTGTGCAAAATGCAGATTATTCGGTAACAAAATTTAATACAAGAAAACATTGGTTTTGAAAGCAGTTTTCACCTATCCATGAATACAGTTCTAAACGTTTCTTTTCATCTCCAGATACAATTTCATGCTGCAGCTTTTAAAAGCTTTAATTTTGTTTTCCTTAAAAATTATTTGCAACTCACTTTTGATTAAATCCAATAGTTGTGTATGTATTGATATGGCATTATAATAACAATGTATTAAATAAATACATCTTCTCTGATTAACATTTTTGATTTTTTTTTTCGAAATCAGAATTCTGGCATAATGAGATGCTTATTTGATGTTTATTAATAGGTAATAAATATCTGAGCGGTAACTTATTAGTTTAGCGGAAAAGTGTGTGGAGGTGGGAAGTAGCTATGTAAAATCAGTTGAAATATTCCAATTTTCATTTCAAAATTTGTATATTTATAACCAGTTTTGTTTGATAAAAGTAATAAATAATAGTACCACTCTTTTGAGGCATTTTCTATTTTTCCTAATTTATTCACACCCTGTACATCTGATTACAAATTTCTATATAATAAATTGATTTTCTGGACAAGCAGAATTTTTAATTAAGAATGACTTTTTTGTCGTAAAGTGAAAAATAAAGATTTTTCGCTCTTGTGACACCCCATTCGCAGGCTATTTATTGTTGACCAATATGTTGTCTAGATTATTCTTATTAATACTGATTGTTGAAAACTTTACCAAATATGAAATCAAAATTGATGAATTTAAAGATATTTTATATAACACTGTAAACAACATTTCCCAAACTCTATTTAACTTTATCGTTAGTACAATATCAATTAACGCAGTGTGGTATATATTATTAATTGGTATTTGCTTGAACGCACTAAGTTCTTTGTTAATATTGGGTTTATTTAGAGGGAAAATATTTCGTTTATGATTATAAGATATTTTATTTTACCTTGACTAATTGTAATTGTAAAGGGCAATTACCCTCTATTAAATTATGTAACCGAATACTTGTTATTAAATCAACTAATGAAACAAATGAATTCTTGTACTTTTGCTAGAGGTAAATGTTTCTTATTCAATCGACTATTTGTGTTCGCCTAACCTTACTTTTGCCCCAAATTATATATATTATATACAGCAAACATAACAAAGGTTTCGTACCTATACGGGAAAGTTAAAGAAAGTTAATAAAAGTGAAATCAAATAAGATAATTCTATCGCTGGCAATAGAGATTAAGATTTCGTCATGAATACGTGGGTATTATTTCTGCGAAGGTAAGTTATATACCAGTCAAGAGGGATCCCTGGTATATTTTAAACTTCTCTACTAGTGATAACAGATGACTAAGGGGGGTTGAGATAACACTCCATACAGATGACTAGTAGTAATAGACGATGTGGCAGGGCGACTGTGACCGCTAATTTTAAATAGGACCCTATGGCAAGTGACAGCTCACTTTTTCTCTTCTTAAGGCAATGCCTTTATATGGTCCTGATCTGTTAGATCTTATTGACTAGCCTATAGTGGGTTAATCTTGTATAATATATTATAACATGCATAGTACGTACAGGGGCTAGGCAGCCTGTGACTTCCGGTTTTTCACTACCACTATTCTCTCGTTGAGTGTCTATTATTACTTTCAAAGTGTCTTTATGGGGAAGACGTATCCAATGAAATTTCCAAAAAACTTTTTTTGAATTTTATCTTTTGCTTAAATCCTAACCTTAAGACTAACACATGCACACATGCGGCCACCACTCCTTCTTGACCGGAAGTCTCGATAGCTCATTTGACAGGTTATCACAATACCTCTCAGCCACATTGATTTTGTTAGGGTTTTGGGCAATTTTCGAGGATAAATTAAATAAATACTAAAATTATCATTTTAAATTAAACAAAATCTTACAGCAAGTGTTCGAAATGTGCCTGGTCTACTTGTTGACATAAATTCATCCTATGAGTAAATTCTTGTCCAAAATTGGTTTAGGATGGTTTTTAGGATCTCGGATCACGAATCTGAGGTCAGATTTGCAAACTTCACAATCGAGGATCTAAGATGGTGACTGAAAACTTAAAAAAATTAACCGTTTTGCACCAAATTTCTTGTAGGGGTGTTTTGGGTTCGCTGATCACGAATCTGATAGACATAATTCAAGATGAATGAAATGAATTCTACAAATCTGACCTCGGATTCGTGATCAAAGACCCTAAAAACCAGCCTAAATCAATTTTGGCGTAATGGGTAATTGTTTTCAAAAATTTAATTTTAATGGTTTCTATATCATTAATCTGTAAAAAATAATCTAGTTTTAAAAAATAAGATGTCCAAAGATTGGCAAAAAAGACTTTTTAAAAAGAGATATCCCGCTTAGAGGTTGAAACTGCTGGCTGACATAGGTGTAAATATAAATTACGTTTTTGTTTAGTCTTTTTCTTTTAAAGATATTTTAAAATATTGGATGGCTAATTTTGAAATGAAAGCCCTGTATATATAGGGCCATAATATATAAAATCATATTTGGCTTAATACCCTTTGATGTTTCGCCAAAATTATATTTGGCCAAATATGATTATGGTGAAACGTCAGGAGACTTTTCAACAGAATACAACAGACCAACGCCTGTACACGGGAAAGAATTATCACTCATATGTATATATATGAACTATGTCTAAATGCATTAAATACTTGATATTTGAACGCCTGCTTTGGAGCCATTATTAGGACACAAAAAAATTACGAAGAGTTTCAGAGTCTAGATCGAACTTGGGATCTCAATCTACTGCCCAAGAGTTACTAGGTAACTGACCTGAGAGTGAATCTGCTCTGCTCTGATATGGTATTAAAAACTAGTGAAGATACTGGTCCCAGTCTCTTTGATGGTCAGAGACTAGAATTCCATCGGATTGCGGGTGTAATGCTGTCAAGGTGTTTTATTGATCTTCAGTAGTTTGCAGACGTCTTGGCAAAGAGTAGATTTGAAAATTTATACTGTGGTCTGAGTGCAACTCCAAGGGAACACCATAATGGCTGATCCATTCCTTGACAAAGAAATCATCAACGATCAAGGCTTCTTGATTCAACAAAGCGTACGCTTCTGCCCATTTACTGAAATAGTATATTACCACCACAAGGTTCTTATTTCCGGAGTTAAATTCAGGGAATGGACCGGCAACATACATACATCTCGTTTTTAGTAGAAATTGGGTTCTAGACAATATCTAAAATATATGTCTCTATATGCGGCACCTCACAAAGTTATTTATAAAAAATAATAGTTTTTGCTCTATAATGTATTGGCGATAGGTTGTAGAGAAAAAGTTTCTTAAACAAGCAAATGTTCTACAAAGGATGCTATTAGAATTGCTACTATTTCAAATGGACAGCCATGTTTTATTGATTCATGGGAGCGTTTGCTCGCTTTTGAGGACAATTATTTTCTGCACAAACGGAAACATTTTCAGCACCAATCCTTGACATCTGCTTGGCAGTTCACCCAAGAGAAGCGTTCTCTTAACTTCCTCAGGATTTTTGTCACTCCAAGATCTCCTCAAGTTGTAGCATCATTTAGCTCTTACAATTTATTGTCTGTCTTCGTCTTTCTCTAGGGTTTCCACCAGGCGCTTCAGAAGTCCATTCTACACGATGAGGGAGTTCCACTGACACTGGCTTCATAGTGGGTGAAGTTCGGAAAATCTCCTGCCACATAGGCTTGCGGTTTTCGTATTTCCACCGGAAGGGATCTAATTTCTGGACATTTTGGATTTTCTTAGATTACCAATGGTCATCGACGGCGGTAGTTCTAAAGAGAATAGTCCCTTTTTCTTCAGCGCGCTGACAATGTTTGCAATCATCAGGGCGTGGCATCCTCGATAAGGCGTCAGGATTCTTATGGCTTGTACCATTCTTTTTAAATCTTCTTCTAAGGTTTTAGAATTTCTTAGTAACTGAGCCTCTAAGGATTCTTTTAAGGTTTTAGAATTTTCTATTAATTTGTCTTCTAAGGTTTTAGAGTTTTCTTGCAATTTATGTAGCTTAGCTTCTAAAAACTAGAATTTTCTAGCAACTTGTCTTCTAGGGTTTTAGAATTTTGTAAAGTTTCTTTTAAGTTCTCTTACATTTTTTAACTTACTTATGTCTCCATTACCAGAAACTTCAAACAACTAATTGTTACCTTCATTTATTAGGGCATTTCGTACCCGTTGTATTAATTCTCTTTTCTTCACACTAATTTCTAAATCAGTTTCCTGAAGTTTTTTTACGCTTTAAACACTCCGTAAAACTTACTATAATTTATTTCCACTAATTTTATATTCACCCAACTATATACAATTTATCTGGAATACCTGTTGTGTACTAGACGGCAACCGAATACTGAATGAATGCTTTCATCGGCATCTCGTATTTTTATATTTCTTCTCAGAAGGTTCTAGATCAAATAGCAGCCCACATATTTCCTTCATGAATTCATGAATACTCGAGGCTACAGCGCCAGACAGACTACCTCTTGGATTCCACGAAATATCGGATGAATGCCGATTCTACGAAATATCAGATGAATGCCTATCCCATTATATATATATATATATATATATATATATATATATATATATATATATATATGTTTTTATTCCGGTGTACATCCGTTCATCAGTTTAATTATGTTGAATATTGTATTGACGTTTTGACAAAATCCTATTTGGCTAATTTTAAAAGAGTTAATATCCACCTTTACATTAGATATGTCTTCTTACTCAAGAACCCTCATAAAGTTAGATTTTGGTAGATTTCTAAAGATTTACAAAAAAAAACTAAATGCTTTTTTCTGTAATTAATTACTTGTTGGTTTGAAATTTTTGTGCATTATTACGGACCTCAGTCCAAATCCAGTAGACTCTTGATTATATTTTTGCTAGCATTAACAAAACGAGATTATTGCCGATTTTTTCAAAGCTATGAAAAAAATTAGAGGTATATGCATTTTTTTATAAATAGATTTCTATATACAATGTTACACACATCAAATAAAGTCATCTCAAGTTTTTATATCAAGAGTTATTTCAAAGTTTTTGTTTATTATAAAACTGTACAAATGCCAATGCAAATGAACCTCAACATTAGTGTGTACGCATATCTAACATTATTCTCACCAAAGGAAAATAGTACAGTAGGTACTTCATAAATATTTCAACTCTTATTTTTTGATACAGTTAACGTGTTTTACTTAATAATATAACACTTCTTAAACAAAGCGTGTGATCCTTTACGTAAGATCTGAAATTCGAAAGTTGAATAAAGGTAAAGCTCGCTGCGGACTAGGAAAGAGTCTCGGAAAAATCCCTGCAATGAAATTTTTATTATATGTCTGCAAATTCTTGAAAGAAAACGGTTATGAAAATGTATGTGGTGGCTTATTGCAATTTATGCTTCCGGAGACAATAGTCTTTTTTAGTTTCTTTTCGGTCTTTTTCCGGCTTTATTCCTTCCGATTTCCAGATAGGTTTGAACACAAAGTCTTGATGCAATATCGGTGAGATATTGTTATTTTTAGTATGAGGTTGCTCCGGAAGAACGCAGCAATAGAAATGTTTTATATTGCTTTTTGTGAAGGTAAGATGTAGTACTTGGCATTGCGGGGTGCAGCGCTAAAGTAAATCTGGTGAAGAACTAATTTATCAAATAGAACAATAGAGATGTAAGGAAGCAAGGACTATATTTTTTGTTTGAAATTGTATAGATCTGTTCAGATTGAGGTTTACTAGATTTATTACAAGTTAAATGAAGATAAATCAATCCTTTGTAAAAATATTTGGAAGCAATGGTTATATTTAACTATTTTAACTATTAGTAGAATAATTATGTAATAATTTTGTATTCAACAAAAAGTTTTTACACTGTCTACTAATTTACTCCGGGCGGATTAAGATTACTTGACGAGATTTTTTTCAAACTGAGAAATACATCTCGTTTTTAGTAGAAATTGGGTTCTAGACAATATCTAAAATATGTGTCTCTATATGCGGTACCTCACAAAGTTATTTATAAAAAATAATAGTTTTTGCTCTATAATGTATTGGCGATAGGTTGTAGAGAAAAAGTTTCTTAAACAAGCAAATGTTCTACAAAGGATGCTATTAGACGATATTAATTTTTTTTCAAATTATCTCGAATATCGAGATTTTCCAATAAACGTGAAATTTAAAAAAAATTGTGATAGAGAAGAATAACTTTAATTATACCATGGCCTTGAAAAATACAGATTGTTATAGGAGTTTATCAACTTTCGAGACAACCTTTGACATTTTTTGTGTATATAAAGGGATTATACCTTGAATTTGCACTTTCGGAAAACCTTCCAATAGGGGAAACAAAATAAACTCCATATTACGTATATATCAGCTATTACCAATGAAAGAACTACTTGTGGTTTGACCAGATTTTCAAGAAACAATGAAGTGTAAATGTGTGGCACTTCATGCAAATAATATTACAAAATGCAGCAAGATATATTGTGTGAATTTTATGAAAAATAAAACCGGGAATTAGGCAACAGTATGCTTGGATTATTGAAAGGTGACTAAGGGAGCGATGCACCAGACAGTGACTTCAATGAAATAATTAAAGAGTAACAACCTAGTCATAAAAAATAAAAATTATTACTTTTTATTGTTTATTCACCGTTTAAATACAAATTTTTTAATCATGTGTTCTCTCTGTGAATCACAGTGATTAATCCAGAAAACTCTTATAAAATGGTGTAGCTAATTTTGTATTTTTTGTAAATGTTTTACTCTCTTCTATTGAAGCGAGTGTGTGAGGTGAGAAAATTCCAAAGAAAATCCAAATATATAAATTTTTATTTTTGTAAATTTCTATAACATTATCAAAATTTATTACAACTTCTTGAACATAATTCAAATAGTAAATGAAAACTTGTTAATTGACAAATGTGTTACTTTATTTACATAGATAAATTTTCCGAATTAAAATATTCATAAACGTGAAAATGTTTTATAAATATTTAGTTTAGTTCAAGCTCTCCGCATTTGCATTCCGTGTAGTGGCAACAGTTGTCCCCTATATTTGGCAGTCCCGGTAATATGCTTTTTTTAAACGACATCAAGTCAATCGTTTCATAAATATTTTTGAGGCCTAATATCATATAAATTTAACTTTCGGTTAAGAGTTGAATGAATTTTAAATAATAATGACATCCTTAGTCTAGCCTGTAGCTTTTGTTGCTTTACATATAAGATTTTTCGAAAGTGAAAATCAAATTATTTCTGAAATAAAAAGGCTGTATATCGGTGCAAAAATATACAAAAATCCCCTATTAAACTTTTAACATAATAAAGGTAGTCTACCCTTTTGTGCACAAAACAATTTCTAATAATTGCATAAGTTAATTCAGATTTGACAGCTACTGCAATTGTCAGTTTTTTTAACGGATAAATTAATTGTTGCTCTAATAGTGGACCGATACTCATCGGGGCGGGCGATAAATACCTATTATAATATATATATATATATATATATATATATATATATATATATATATATAACTTTACAGAGTTTGAATAAAATCGGAACCAACGTACGTTCTGCATCAAACTTTTCGATATTTTTCCTTTATTCCAGGAAATCTCAACCTTTTCCAAAACTAATCTTCGCCAGTCTTGTAGAATAATTCATTCTAAATAATTTATACTCAGAAACTTTTTTTTACAACCTGGAGAAATGACATTATAATGGAAAAACTCAGTAATAGTCTAATTTCAACTGCCATGGTGCACATAGATATATCTATTAGAAATATTGTCTAGAACGCATTTGTATAAAAATCTGGTCAATCTACACGAAATGTTGCTAATTCGTTAGGAGTAATTTAACTTGAACAAAGAAAATCAGATGTGGATAAATACAGTTTTTATGTACCTGCAATAACGACCTGGAAGACGCACGGGTCCTTTTGTTTCCCAACTTCATTGACACCATAACATAAAAGTGTCCCATAGTCCATATCATTGGCCGGGGTGTAGTTTAACCTGGATGATGTCACTTCGTTTGTGAACTTATCTGGTGAGATGTCTTTTTGATAACCACTGCTGTTGAACGTCCAATAAAAAGTAACTACAGACGGATTAGCATCTACTCGACATCTTAAACTGACTGTTTCATGTTTAAGCGCACCGTAGAGTTCCTCTTTGTCTTGTACACATATTGGAACATCTGTAACAAATAGATAGCATTACATTTCCACATGACTATATATTGTTCTTTTTAATTACCTAACGAGAGGGAAAAAATAAGAAAGCTCACCAATAAAAAAGTCTGACTGTTATTGAGGAATTATTGAAGATGTTGCGGCTGAATTATTTGAGAATGTACCTATAAATCAAATAAACAACAAACAGTTTCAACAAGATAGAACATCCTGTGATAAGTCCCATATTATTTGCCCGTTTGTAGGCGCAATACTTTTTTTGTAGACCTTTAAGATGACCAGCACTGCTTTTCGAACTTACGAATATTGCAACCACACCATATTTGTAGAATTTCCATTATTTTGTGAATATGTTCAAAGGTCGTTACTTACAAAAAACACTACGTATTAAACATTTCTGCAAAGCTTGGGAGAATGTGCTTTCAGCAGTTTGAAAATATAGGATGTTCCATTTAAAGTATACATGGTGTAAATGAATAAGTGCGAAAAATTTCAAGATGTGCTTCCTGGAGTTATTATATGACGAAAAGTTCCTATGAACATTTGTCCTCAAACGTTATCTAGAGAAGGCGTCTGTATTCCTTGGTTACAATTCAATTGCAGTTGTAAAATAGCTCAAAATAATGAATTTATTAAAAAAATGAACAACATTACCCTTTACATAAAATATAAATATTAAATTTAATTAAGAAGAAAATAACCCTTATTTCTTAAGTTTACCAAAAAATAAACATGATCGCGTTTTTTAAATTATTTGTAAGGTAATGATCCTATAATAAATAAAGCATATCCGATATTTTACTCATATTTAATGGAAAAGTGTTCAAAACTGCTTAGATCTCTCCTCACATCCAGGCCATTTCTTAATGTGTTCAGGAGTTTTCTTCTCAAAAATATATTTTGCTGCTGCTAAGGTGTAATATTTTGTTATTTAGTTTACTGAATACAATAGCAAAACATGGTAGTAGGTTGAAAATGCATTATTCTATTACGCTTTAATAATTAATATTAAATATAAAAAATAAGTTTTAATCTGTAAAATTATATTCAGAAGATTCAAAAGAAGCCTTGAGAGTATCTAAAGACGGTATGAAGGGTTTTCAATGTGATTTAATAGACTATTTAATTCATATACTTTTTTATCCTATAATTACGTGATTCACAGTATTCCGAAGTTTTCTTTTGCTAGCATTTTTGATGAATATTTCACAAGTACATGAAGATCTTACGTTTTAAACGTTTTATCAATTATACGAGCGTGAAAGGAGCTTTTATATCCACTCTTTTGCTAGTTAATTTTTTTAGCGTATTTCACATTACATCTTTAGAGGGACTAATTTTTTTGATTAACAAGATGGAAATTTTTTTAAAGCTTGATTTTTCTGATAAACTAAATTAGCATCAGATATAATTATAAAATAATTTTCTGGAAAGGACTCGTTTATTTAGTGTAAATATGTTTGCAGAGGTTCCTAAAGAACTTATAGTCTAGGTAGGATATTACAATTAGAAAATATCCACAGGTAAATGATTGGTGCTTTTTAAAGACGGAGGATCTCACACACTACACAAAATTAAAGTGGGTGTTTAAGATTGCAAAAATCGTAAATTTGAAAGTGGCTATTTGGTTTTACTAGATAATACATAATTTAACTGTCGAAGTTGCTATTCATATTATATAGTTTATTAGTACATAAGTTATTTGCCGTAAACAATTTGATAATAATTTGGAGCTAATAATAAGAATATAGCTATTCTTATGTCCTAAATAAATGATCAAAGTGGTAACGATACACCCATAGTAATTATGAACTCTTTTATTATATATATATATATATATATATATATATATATATATATATATAGAAATGGAAATAAATACATGTATGTAAATAGAATGGAATTAACACTAAGTTTAGTGAAAATAACATAGATACGAATACTACCAATATTTAAATAAACAATGGTCAAAATTCACTATGGTTTCTTATGTAAAAACACAATGCAAATATCAAATGAAGATTTATCCGAGTAAATTTTATACTGGGATGTATCAATAATAGATCGAGAACATGAACTTCTAATGCAAATTGCATTAATAGACGCAGGAAAATATAAGTATGGGAATATAATGAATTACACATTTTATCAAAATTTCTGAATATGCGAGTTATCATATAACCAAGCACAAAAAATGTTTTAATACGTTAATATATGGTAGCGGCAAAGTGCAAGGACTGGATTGAAAGAATTTTACCTTGTGTTTGTGCTATAAAACTTTGTGGAATGACATTTGGTAAAATAATAAAGTCCCCAGATTTTTATAATCCCCACATTTTTCATACAGTAAAGGTTGGAATCAACACCATTGGGATCTTGTTTGAACATTTCAGGAGAAATGCTAATTGAATATACATTACTTACATCGAAACTATCAAAATTATAAGTGACATTGAAGTTTATTTAAGGGAACGTAAAATTAACATGGCTGGCGAACGGATCAAGTTGATATATATATATATATATATATATATATATATATATATATATACAGTATATATATACAGTACGATGAGGATATGTAACAGTTTGGATTAAAAGCATTATTGGGAGGAAATAATACCAGATTTTTCGGAAATTATGAGCAGGTTATATTTTTTGATGACAATTGGATGAAGGAACAAGGAAAAAGGAAACTACAGATTTGAAGAAAATGGGATCGTATTTTGCAAATCAAAATATATGGCAGTAAAATTTGAATAAGGGGAATAATATCTGGGGAAATGGAGATTGGGAAGCTGATAATTAAAGTAATTTGACAATTAGTGGCAGAAATGGAGATTGGAAAGCTGGTAATTAAAGTAATTTGACAGTTAGTGGCAGAAAACTTTTGACAGATTTGGAAAATTTAGTTTTTTGAAAAAGTGATCCAATTGGGTGAGCTGAAATAGTAAGAGCAATTATTATTGAAGTCAATAGAGACAGCATAGAGCAGGTATATTAAGAAGCAGGTGAATAATAAGCAGATTTGGAGTGAGATTACAGAGAGAGCAGGTAGCGACGAAAGGCCAGATATAACGTAAGATTAGATTAGAAACTTGCGCAAATTAATTTAAAAAGATTCAGAAATAATAAAAGGATATTTCCCAAATTTTGATCTTGTGAAAAAGATTTGATTTATATTTTACTATTGTTTATCTTATATTGGTAGTTGATTTGAATTGACTATTTTGAGAATTTGGGTAATAAGTTAACTTAATTTGAATTACATTTAACAACTGACATTTATATTATATTATCAGATAATTATTAAAGTGTAAATCATATCTATTAATATTGCGAGGCACTATGGTGTAGGAATAGCAGAAACCATTGCCAATTATTTAAATCGTATCAAGAGAGTAAAGTAAACCCAAACAGGAAGCAATCAAAATAGAAATCAATTGGAAAACAGAGGCCAGGAACTACTACTTCGTAAAATAATTCTCTTTAGATTTAAATTTTTCAGGTAGTATTTGTGATGTTTCATTTTGAATTTTGGAGTTGGGTTTCAATTTTATAACATATTCAAATTTCAATTTATATAGTACTAGCCGTTACCCGCAGTTTCACCCGCGTACGGAATGTACACTTCGTTGCAAAAAGAAATAGTTTATGAAACATGTGCGCTATCCAATATAACAATTTTTTCTAACTTTGTTGAACCACCTAACATAACTATAAATCTACCAATCCCGAATACATTTAATCCAAACTGCAAGTGCTTATGGGCCACATTATATAACAATTTTACTCAACATTTTTTGGAACCACCTTGTATAACTGTAACTCTGCTTTACCCTATAATGCAACGATCCTGGATATGCTGATGTTTATTTGTCACCAAATATAACATTTTTTAATTACCTAACTATAGTTCTACTCCACCCTATACGTTATATAACAATTATTTCTGATAATTTTTGGGCCACTTCGTAAACTATAATTTTAATCGGCCTTTATGTGCAACTTTTTCTAGCATTCTGTTAAACATAATGTGTAAATATAATTTTGCTTCACCACAGATTTCAGGTATTCTAATTTTTAATTATAAATATAACAATTTTTTAACAGTTTTTAACATTTTTTTTATCCAGCCTGTAAAACTATAATTCTACTAAGCCCCAGATCTCAACCACCTCATATATAGAACTACTTATGGGCCACGCAATATAACATTTTTTGCAACCACTCTGTATAACTAAATTCACTAATCTCCTACACATTTCACCAAACAGCAACTGTCCACCCTATATAACAATTTTAGTCAACATTTTTAAGAACGACCTTCTATAGCTATAACTCTACTTCCATCTATATTTAAACTATCTTGTCTATACTGCTGCCAATTAGTCAACCATTAACATTAACATAACTTATTTGTGTATAAGTTTTTGAACCATCTTGTATAACCGTAGTTATGTTCTACAAAAAATTTAAACTACGCTGTATATGCGTCTGCTTTGGGGCCCCCAGACATTATATTTTTAAACAATTAACTATAACTCTGATACACTCTATATAATTAATTAATATAATTTGTCTCCACCTTATAGATCAACTATCCCATATATGAAAATTTTTCTAACATGCTTTAATCACACTGTATAACTATTTTACTTCGCCCCATGTTTCAGATATTGCATATTTGCAACAGCTCATGTTCTATCTTAAAAAAAATTTCGAACAATTTTTATCCAAACTGTTGAACTATAATTCTACTCCACCCTCTATTTCAACCACATTGTATGTGCAACTATTTATCGGCGGCCACCCAGTTTGGCATTTTTTGAACCACCCTGTATAAATATAAACCCATTAAATTTCACCAAATCTGCAACTGCTTATGGGACACCCTATTTAGCAATTTTTAAATATTAAACTACTTAACTCTACTCTTCCCTATTTTTCAAATATCCTATCTGAGCAACTAATTATGAGCTACGTTATTACCTTATGATTTCTGAAGCACAGAATAAAATATAAATTCTCTCCACACTTCATTTAAACCATCCTTCATTTGCAACTTTTTCTAACCTTGTTTGAATCACACTGTGTAACGATAACTTGACTTTGCCCCATAATTCAGGTACTCCAAAAAAATTTTCTAACTATTTTTACCCACACTGTATAATCATTGTTCTACTCTACGCTATAATTCAACAATCTTGTATGTGCAACTACTTATGGGCCACCCTATATAACACTTTTTGACCACCCTGTATATTTAGAATTCTAGTCCACCCTATATTTCATCTATCCGGTACATGAAACAGGTTGCAGATCATAACATTTTTATAATATTTTTTAAACCCACCTGTAGATATAGTTGTAATTATACTCTGCGTTACTCTGCGACATATTTCAATCATCCTATTAGATGCTACTTGTGAACTACTTGTGGTTATAAAACAAATTTCTAATTATCCTATAAACTATAATTCCACTCCATCTTATATTTCCACCACCCTGTATAAACAACTGCTTCTAACTTTTTTTTTCAACCCATTTCATAACTATAATAATAGCTCAAGAAAATTCAAATACCCTAACTGCTTACATACGATATTTTTTTATCCAACCTGTATAAATATAATTCTATTTTACTCCTATTTCACCCTCATTGTATATGCAACTACTTATGACCCTAACAATATAACATTATTTATAATTCAACTCCACCCGTTTTTCAGCCACATGGTATATACAACTGTTTATGGTCCACTCAATATATCTTTTTTGAACCACCTCTTATAACTTCCCCCTTATTTCAGGCACATTGTATATATGCAACTACTTACGGGCCACCTAATATACCTTTTTAAGATTTTTAAATCCATTTAAGTTTACCTATCCTATAAATGGAACACCCTGCAAAATTATACTTGATATGTCAGTTGGAATTTTTTTAAAATCGAAAGATGTTACCTTGGCATATTCGGAATTGTTAATAGAAGCTAAGCAGGTGCAAGTATCTAAAATTTGGTGCATGCGGTGCAACCAATTTACTAATTGTGTATGTATTACCGAACATGGTAGTAGATTTTTCCCTATATCTACCGTTTCTGTCAATGTAGAGAGATAAAATATATACCAGATTTTAAGTCAAACTATAAGCTTTCCAACAGAAAAGGATTCAGCAAAATCACTTTAGTAGTTCTTACGTGATGAGGTAACAAACAAACAAACAGACAACTACAATTTTATAATAGTACTAGCTCATACCTGCGGTTTCACCCGCGTGTCGATTGTACAAGTCTTTGCAAAAAGAAATAACTTATGAAACATATGGGCTATCCTATATAACTTTTTTTAACCATTCTACTTAACTATAAAACCACTAATCTCGAATATATTTCACCGAAACTACAAGTGCTTACAGGTCACTCTATATAACAATTTTACTCGACATTATTTTGAATCACCTTATATAACTGTAACTCTATTTCACTTCTTATTGACCAGTTTATAATTTTATTCAACGTTTTTTGTACCGCCTTGTATAACTATTATTATATTATATTAAAACCATCGTGTATATACTGCTGCCCATTAGTCAAACATTACAACTCATTTTTAACTGTATAACCATAATTTTACTCTACAAAATATTTCAAATACCCTGTATGTGCATATAACATTTTTTAAACACTTAACTATAACCCTTATCCACTAACTATCTTATCTATGCAACTACTTATGAACTACGCTATATTACTATTTTTTAACCACTCTTCAAAGAATTCTTTGTCTCCACCTTATATTTCAACCACCCCTTATATATGCAACTTTTTTTAACATTTTAATCACACTGAATAACTATAATTTTACTTCGATCCATGTTTCAGATATTGCATATGTGCAATAGCTCATGCCCACAGCCACCCAGTATAACATTTTTTGTACCACCCTGTATAACAATAAATCCATCAATGCCCAATATATTTCATCAAAACTGCAACTGCTTATGGAGCACCCTATATAGCAATTTTCTTCAACATTTTTTTGAATTACCTTGTATGTATTACAACTATATACGCTGCTGCTTATTGGTCAACCCATTTTTAAATACTTAACTATAACACTTCTCCATCCTATATTTCAACTATCCTATATGTGCAACTGATTATGAGCTCCGCTATTTCACAATTTTTCCTCATATTTTTTGAATCACAATATAAAGTATAACTCTCTCTAATCTTCAATAAAATCACCTTTCATTTGCAACTCTTTCTAACATTGTTTAAATCACACTGTGTAGCTCAGGCACTCCATACATGCAACTGCTATATAACAAAAATTTTCTACCATTTTTTACCCACCCTGTATAATTATGCCTATATTTCAACTACCTTGTATATGCAACTACTTATTTGCCATCCAATATAACATTTTTGTCCCACCCTGTATCCTTAGAATTCTACTCCACCCTATATTTCAGCCATCCGGTAAATGGAGCAGCTTGTAGATCATCAAAATTCTTTATAATATTTTTTAAACACACTAGTATAGACGCAATTATACTCCCCTACATATTTCAACCACCCTATATATGCAACTACTTGTGGATATAAAACAATTTTTTAACGACACTATAGACTATAACTCCACTTCATCTTATATTTCAACCACCCTGTATCTACAACTGCTTCTAACATTTTTTCAACATATTTCATAACTAATAACAAAACAAAAACAAAGTTCAAAGATTCTAACTGCTTAAATAATAGATTTTTTATCCGCTTTGTATAAATATTTGCGTTGAAATAAGGAAGTTATTTCAACGCCCCGTATAACTAATACTGCTGCTTATGGGACACCTAATATAACTTTTTTTAGATTTTTTAATTCCATGTCATTTTACTCCGCACTAAGTTTCCTATATATAGAACACCCTGTAAAATTACGGTTGATATATCAGTTTGCTATATCTACCGTTTCTGTTAACTAGGGAGATAAACTATCGACCAGATTGTAAGTCAAACTATAGGCTTTGCAACAAAAAAAGATTCAGCAAAATCAGTTCAGTAGTTCTTACGTGATGCCCGAACAAACAAACAAACAAACAAACAAACACACAAACTTACAATTTTATAATAGTATAGATATAGATATTCAAAGATACTAAGTGCTTATATATTTTTCTAAGATTTTGTATACAAATTATAAATAGTCTACCCTTTTTCAATCACTTGGTATATAGAACTGTTTATGGCCGACTCAATATAACCTTTTTAGACCACCCCGTATAACTATCCACTCTCTCTTATTTCAACCACATTGCATATATGCAGCTGCTTATAGGACACCAAATATATTTTTTTTTTAGATTTTTTAAATCCATTGAATTCTACTCCGCTCTAAGTTTCCTATATACAGAACATCCTGTAAAATTACGCTTGTATATCAGTTAATTTTTTTGAAATCGAAACACGTTACATTGGCACATTCCGAATTTTGAATAAGAGCTAAGCTGATCCCAGTATTGTGTGCGTGCGGTGGAACCAATTGAGTAATTATATTACCCAACATGGTAGAATTTTTTTGGCTATGTCTACCGTTTCTGTCAATTTAGGGAGATAAAAGTCTACCAGATTTTAACTCAAACTGTAGACTGTGCAACAAAAAAGATTCAGCAAAATCAGTTCAGTAGTTCTTAAGTGATGTGCGAACAAACAAACAAACAAATAAACAAACACACAAAGTTACAATTTTATAAGAGTATAGAAAGATAAGATAATTGTTGTTCGGAATTTGAGTTTTATTGACTAAAAAATAGTTGGTAATATAAATAAAATTCAAAATTTCCGCAAAAGAGTCTCACATAGCATATAGAAATTGTAGTGGAATTTTTTAAATATTTTAGTAAAACCGAAATTGTAGGTTTAGTTTTGAGTTGTGAATTTTTAAACAATCTTTAAGAAAATAAATTCACTGATTGATTACAAACTCATTATGATAACATTTGGTTTGGGAAAATTGAGTCATTCAATTAATAGTGAAGATAAAAGGTGAAAAAAGTTAACTAACAAGGACAAGGGATTATCAGTAAGGTTATTGTCAAATTAGAAAACAAATGAAACAACGAAAAGAACAACTACGTTACAAAAAATTGGTACAACCATTGAAAAGTATTAATACACTAGTTGACAACCAAATAATGGAAATAAAATTTGAAGTTGTCAATAGTAATAAAATCGGTTGATAATGTGTAATTAAAAGTTAATTTGAGGCTACAGTTCAACTACCCACATATAGATGTTTTATGGGCGATTTTCCTTAGGAGCAATTATAAAAATTTCCACCAACTGTATTTCTGAGTATCTCTATCAGATACATCTTTGCCCCGTGTACCGTGTCAGATAATTATTAATAAAATAAATGATTTTGAAGTGTTGAATTTTAAGCACATGGTATGGTTTTAGTATTTAAAAAATATCATTGAAAATTTAAATACAATACTCATAATAACACTATTGACTGAGTTTTAACCGGAATATTAATTTTATTTATTCTATTAATATTTATCATTAGAGTTTCAAAGGAAACTATTCTCTATTATACCAGCATATGTGCATTTGCAATTACACTTAATAAGTCTCAGGGACATACATGCCATAAATTTGGGTTTTTAGTAAGGAAACTAATTTTTATATATGGTCAGTTTACATTACATCAAGGTCATTCAGCAAATGACGAACTAGTATTTACAAAATATATGGTTTTTAATGAGGTTTTGAATTATTAAATTTTCTTCTGAATTTCATGTTTTTCAAAGGGAATACTTTATAATTATTTAGGTTAACTAAAAATTAGAACATGCTTCCTCTTTGCAGTACCCCATTCTTTTCTTGGTATCCTTAAGGTAATAATTGAGCATTGATATGAAAATAAATAATTTATATGTGAAAAACAAGTTGAATTTCGTTTCTTTATAGACCCAATTGGTCGAGTTTAGACAAGTGACACTAGTAAACATTATTATTTGTTTAGGAACCAGCATTATGTTACAATACGAAACATTACATCAAACAATTAAAGGACTTTTGATTGATTGTTAAAAGTTTCCACAAATAGTCTAAATTATAGTTAAAATTGATTATCAGAATTTCGAAAAGAATACCTCTTAATAAGTTTAAAATATTTAGGTAATCTACGAATTTCGAGTTGCCTGATTTCATATGCTATCCAAGAAAATCTGGATAATAGCCTAACACTTACCACTACTGCTGATTTAGAGCTCTGACGGCTCACTATTTTGCAACCACTTCAAATTGCCACTCTATAAATGTTGTAACAGAGAAAAAATAGAGTGGAAATAATTCTTCTCCAGGGCTAGGCCAGATTTCATTGTTATTCTTGAAAATATGTTCAGATATTTTGGGTTTGTCACTTTCACTTATATTGTTCTCTTCATTTAACGCACACTATTTACAGAAACAAGGCTGTGTAACAATATTCGAAAAAAATGATACACTAGACCCTAACAACCACCGAGTATCGGAATTTCTTCTTAGTGAGCAAATAATCCCAAAGAAGCAGCATGGATCCCTATCCGTGGCAATCTTTTTGGGTGGATCAGCGATTTCTTCACAAATAGGAAATTCAGTTTTGGAGTTGGGACCTCCCATTGGTCAGACAATTTAGTGCTTCAGAGGGTACCAGAATGTTTCCTGTCGGTCCTTTACTTATCGTGTTATATTCGAGTGATTTACAGTATTATATTAATTATAACAACGCCTTTTATGCAAACGGAGTCTAAGATACGCTCAACCATAGTCGACTTCGTGGTGATTTGATTTTGGTATTTCGAATCTTACAGTATAACTTTGGAAATTTGAGGCCATTCCTGACTTTGGGCAGCGATAGTCGACTGCGTGGTCACAATATGAAGTTAACGAAGGACTTAACTTTTCTGTACTTGTGCGTTTTCGATGCGGAACAGTTTACCATCAAAACCCATAAACTTTCAGTCAGTTAATGTTTTCAAAAACTTATTGGCCAGTTATATGTTTGTTAATGATGTTTTTCTTATGTTTATCAAATATGTTTTTTCCTCCTGCGCTAGTTTTGAATATGCGGTAGCAAGAGTTTTCATCTTAATAAAAAATTGTAAGAATGAAATATCTATATAGTAATAATGGTTTCTCTTAATAAAGTTGATATGCTTGATCATCCATCTTACTCATCAATAATTCTTGACCAGCATATCAAGTAAATATTTATGCAGTTTATTGTTTTTGGGCTAATTTATCTGTTATCTCAGAAGTTTTACTACTCTAACACAGAAACGCATATAGATTAATACACCTTGATAAACTACTCGAAAATGTATCTATGTTCATATTAATACATCTAGAATTTCTGAAATCTCACAAAGGCATTCAAATGAATAACTTCGTTACAACGTTTTATGTTAGAGTAACATTTTAGTACCTTTGAGCCTTTAAAATGGGTCCGCTATTTGTAAAGATTCATATACACGGACCCACATTATTAGTGAAAATTTCAGCACAAAGAACTATCTTTCCGAATGTGAGCCAACTTCCTAATGAAATAACTTCATATGAAAGTTTTAGAACATCCAGTGCACACTGATAATTAAAAACCTCTTTAAAGGCAAAAATTTTCCTCTCAAAATCAGGTCAGTCATTGTTTCACTACGAGGATGGCGGAAGCTCCCGTATGAAACAGGAACCAGGGATGGGTAATATTTCATTGCATAAATGAATATGTAAGAGAAGTGGGCAAGTATAAGGATTCGTCGGTAGAAAATTTGATAAAAGTTTAACTACGGCTTCTCCTTTTGTGCTATGCATGTTCAAACAAAACTTGTCTAGTTTCAGATAATATCATTTTCAAAGTTAAATATATGTGACTACAGAACGCTAGCAAAAGGAGCCGGTAGTTGGCACAGCGTCTGGTTGTTCTATTTGTGAGATATGTCGTCAACGCGAGTGAAAATTATGTTGGCATTTAATGCCAGATTCCATGAAAGAGAATCAATGACTAATATCAGATCTTCGGCAAATTCTAAAGCCCTGAATATTATGGGAGTAATATATTTTCACCTTTAGCAAGCTAAATTTTGAGATTATAAGTACATATCCAAGACGAAATTACAATAATAACAGGCATTAGGATCATCACTCAAATAGAATGTTAATTGCTGTTAATAAAGTTACATAAAAGTAACAATATATACGTGTATATATATATATATATATATATATATATATATATACATATATGTTTTAGGAATACATTAGTATTCGAGTAACTAGAAGCGAAAGCAGAAGGCTACGAGAATTATGCGAACCGACCTGAAGAGGGCAGATGTGCCGAAACGCCGTCATTTTACCATCGATCCCGGCAGGGATCAGTTGGCAATTACGCGGTTGAATTCCCGGAAATTCAAAACTATTGCGATCGTTTTTCGTTTCCAGGGGAAATTTTTTGAGGTGAATTAGCGCTTGCGCGCATTCAACATAAACTGGCCAATTCATGGACATTGAGATTTAAGATAGGGAAAATAGGTGTTGTTGTATATCATTTCTACGGACTATACCGTCGTATTAAAATTTTTTATTGCAATTTCTGTACATGTAATAATAAAAGAGTATTAAAAGAAAAAAAAAAAAGAATTTACATTACAATACAATGGCTCTAAAGCAAATGTTCAAAGTGTCTTTCATTGACTTCCATACAATAGTATAACCTTGACTGAAAGCCGTCTCTGACATGGTTCAGCATAGTCGGTGTTAACTGACGACACTCCGCTATAATTCTAATTCGTTGAAGTAGTTCGTCCAAATTCTCAGGCTGAGTCATAAAAATGTTGGATTTAACATATCCTCACAAAAAAATCCAAGGGTGCAGATTAGGTGATCGGGCAGGCCATTCTATAGAACCTCTTCTTCCAATCCAGCGACTAGGGTATTCCAAATCGAGGTATTGACGAACTTTTGCGGCGTAGTGAGGAGGAGCTCCATCTTGTTGGAAATGCAATTGCTCTTCATATAGTAGAGGATCGTTTTCTAATTTTTCGATTATCAATGCATTAATTTCATTTTCCAATATATTGTGATAAATTTCACCATTTAAATTACCAGGAATAAACAGGAGTCCAATTAGATGATTTTCGAAAATCCCTGCCCAAACGTTTAGTTTTACCGGATATTGACTATGAGAGTCTCGAAAATGTCGGTTATATTCCCATGAAGTGAAATAGTGCACTCATCAGAAAAGCAAACATTGTACAATAAATTCGGGTTTTCGATCATACGCTGCGTCAAAATTTCGCAAAACTTTTGCCTTCGATCCCAATCAATTCAATACTGAGCCCGTCTCAAGAGATTTTAAAATCAACTCCAATGCGTATTTATGACGAACTTTACGTTAGAGACGGTTTTAGTTAAAAACCCTTGCAGCAGATCGAGCACAATTTTGATTTTGGTAATAAAGGCTTTCCAGCTCAAAACGTTCTTGCAATGTGTATACCATAATTATTTTTTAAATTTTCAACAAATCAGTAAAGTAATAACTTGACAGATAATTGTATAATGCTTCAAATGATCGAATAAAGATAAGAACAGATAAGCCAAGTTGCTGTAAATATGATCAAGAAATAATGCAAAATAAATGAATGTTTACATTTAATGTTTTTCTTGTATTGTGTGTTATTACAGGGTGCGGCAGTGAAACAGGATGGTTTAAGAGCGTACTATAAAAGAACTCCTTTTTAATACTTTTATTTTATTAATTTTGAGCTTTATACATAAAAATAATTGTTAGTGTTCATTTGGGCATTATATTTTATTTAACTTGTTCATCCGGCTATTTGTTTTGAAACAGACAGCCTTTAGCAAATATTTAAATCATGTTATTTGTATCTAAATTAAGTTCAACATTTTTAAATTCATATGAAACAAAATTACCATCAAATCAATTCACTTAAAAACAATCTTTGTACTTACTGTTGAATTTCTCATTTGGCTTCGGCAGACTTTGATTAATTATCAATAATCGACGAATCCCATGAATTTTGCCGTGTCACTTGTACTTATAAGGTAGGAACAAACGACTAACGCCAAGTCATAATTTGGTTGAAACAGCTAACTACTAACTACTTATAATTAATTGTTCTGAATTATATCTCATTTGAAAACTCATTTAATTTTACATAAATTGTTTCCTATTGACTATAGCTTAATTTTGCTTCGTTATTAATATTTTGGACTTTGAATGTCTGACTCCGCTGTCTCTCAATTTTTCTCATTACTTAATAAATATAGCTTACAACTCTTATCTAATCCTCATTTTTTACTCTACATAGACTATTATATCCTGAGCACATGAAGTTTTTACTTGCACAATGTTAAAATCACTTATTTGAGGATGCCCATTTTCTGGCAAGGCTCGCTTACTACAAGTTACACTTATCTTGGTCTGTAATTCTCTTATTTCATGAATGTTACTAATTATTTTAGTGTCTTTACTTAGTTTATTCTCTTAACTTAATTATTTACATAACTTATTTTCTATTACAACTTGTTTTCAACTACCTAAGTGAATTTATTCTATAGTTCTCAACTACTTCCTATTTTTGTCTAAATTACTTGTTTAACTGTCTTTGCAACTAATGTGATATACTTTTCATCCTTTATTAACTTTATTTTTCCTTGTTAGATGGTCTGCAACATTGGCAATATGAAAACATCAAATTTACACATTTGGGTGTAGCAGAAATACCTTTCAATTTTGATATGGACAGATCTTTTATCTTTTTATGATTTATAAAGTCTGATGGAGTAAATTATGGCGAATCTTTACCCTATTTTGTATTTCTATTTTTAGTTTGCTTGTATTTGCTAAATTTCTCTGATATATGATTATTTTGCTAGTCAAGCTACAGTAGTGTACGTTACCAAGTCTTGCTTTCTTGCTTAGCTTGCTAATTTTTACCCAATTAGTACTGATCTTTGTCAACATCATTGATTTGATTATTTTTGTTACTATATAATACTATTTACTGATAAATTTTATTTGCTCTGCCTATGTTTATTTTTAACTTATTGTATTTCTTAAATTTGTTTAATTTACTCATTACCCTTATTGCTGAGGGCTTATTTCATTACAATATATATATATATATATATATATATATATATATATATATAAACTTTCAATGAACTAGTAAAGTAGCCTTGTAAAACTTTGACAGATTTTAGAGAAACTCTTTTTATTATGAAAGCTTTCGTGTCTGCTTTGTTTAGATATACTTTTATCCTTCGTCAGTCACTAAAAATAATTAAATTATACCCTGTTTGGAATGTATATTATTATAAGAGAGTTTCTTACTATATATATATATGATATATATATATATATATTTGATATATATATATATATATATAGCATTTCATGTCGCGAAAAATATATTGCCAAATCCAAACAGGGCACTTTATCTATTTTCGCCTTCCCATAGTGCCTGTAGAAATTACTATCATTCAGTTCTGTGTGATGTATATGGCTCCAAAGCAGGAGTTATATATATATATATATATATATATATATATATATATATATATATATATATATATAACTTCAATGGTAAAGTAGCCTTGTAAAACTACAGATTTTAGAAACTCTTTTTATTATGAAAGCTTTCAGATATACTTTTATCCTTCGTCAGTCACTAAAAATAATTAAATTATACAATGTAGATTATCATAAGAGAGTTTCTTACTATATATATATATATATATATATATATATATATATATATCTGTGTGTAGCATTTAGAAAGGAATTTATAAAACATTCAATCTTGCCAAAGTTGGAAGAGTCTAAGTTTATAGTGCCTCTGTGCATCCACAATAGAAATAGGGTACTATCATTTTCTGTGCCACCTGCATATATATGTGTGTTTGGATATATTTAGAACGGATTCAATTTCCAAAACACGATGAGCAGGTTCGTTGCAGTTCTTTATGCCACTGAGTCGCATACCTTTTTGGAATTCGGTATGTCTCTAATGCCATTGATAAAATTATAGATATCATAGTGTTCTCTAATCTCAGTTTGACACATTTTGTGTTTGTATTCGGTAAATTCCCACTTGAACTACTGAAATGCTTGGGCGTAATTCTGATATGATATGACCTTTTCACTCTTGGCCTATGCATTTGCTAATATGCGACCATAAAAAATACGTTGAGGTTAAACAACAACTGTCATATATAGAAAATAAAAGATAGATATTACCCATAACAACCGGTCCCAATTTGATAGATAATTCTACTATTTTTTCGGGAAATGAATTGCAAATTCTAGGAATTTCAGGAAAAACTAGCTCACAGAGGTTTCAAAGCGGGAGTCGTCCTATGTGAATCTCCGTTTCCTAGGATGGAAATCACACGAACAAGTTCGTGGGTTAGCAAATACCTATCAAAGAAATTATTATACTAACTTTTCGAGACTTCTCAATCTCTTGAAAGCAAGAACATATTTTGCTCCTAGTCGAGAACCTTCATCTGTTGCGCTCACCTTGAATTGAATAATTATTTATGTATTTAGTACGTATAACTGAATTGAATTGCGACATCTAGGAGTTTCAGGAAATAATACCTCACACAAACTCCTAGATGTAGCAAGATGAATAATTATTCGAAACTTCAATCAGTTGAGAGCATTTTCAATTGTATGATTTTGAGTTGAGAGTAAATACTCGAGTCTATCGAATAAATTTTGAAACGCGCTCTCATTTGGGGGTGAAAACAACTCCAAATTCTAGAAACATAATAAACAATATTTTTAGTTAACAGAAAAGGTTATAATGCCTTATTTAGTGGAAGTAGCAAAAAACTTTAGTAAGTTACTCCTTCAGCTAGCAAGCAACCCCCATGGGTGGACGGAAACTACCCTCTAAAATCAAATTTTATAGAAAAATTGGATAAAAAGTTATTAGTAAAAGCATTTGCATGCTTAGGTTATAATATCGCGTAGCCCTGGGACACAAATAAATTTTGAAGTAACATCAGCATTATTGAGATCTACTTTGGGTATGTAGGCGTTAAAAATACCCATTCAATCTATACTCGAATATGGCTGCAGGACTTGGTGTGATAATTTGAAAAATTTAAGCAGGGAGAGTTTGAGAGAAAACTATACTTTAGATTTAGAGTAAGCCTGAAAAATACCCCAATATAATTGTAAGAAACTACACTTGAAACAGATTGCCGTCACGGAAACAGGGGAAAATATTATTTCTAACTGGAATTCTACCTTTATGGGGGATACAATTTGTTTGAAATTGAACTTTCAAAAAAATATCATTTATTTACAATCTACGTTTCAGTGCTACCCGTATTGACTGCAAAAACATGATTTGCATACATACAAAGCATTTTCATCTTACCTGTTTCAACAAATAGGATAAGTGATTACTGCGACTCAATCTTCTGTTTAAAATATTTTTTGACTATATTTTCAAATGATCTTCTGACAGTTTGGCGTTTATGCTTTTCTTTATGGAACAACAGTAATCTGCCATAATGTGGTCATCCTATTTTGCTGGATACCTTTTTGCTGTTTCGAATATATGCTGGTGAAAGCTCTCACCTTGCTCTTCAGTGTAGGTAGTTTTCAGCTTGCTTGATTTTTTAAGATGTAACAACTGTCATCCCTACATATCCAAAGTAGGTCTCAACAATGTTAATATTACTTCAAAATTGACATAGGATCACAAGGCTGCGCGATATTGAAACATAAGCATGCATGTAAAAAAACTTACTGTTACTGTTAATTTTTTATTGAATTTTTCTATAAAATTTGAATTTTCTCTCCACCTACAGGGTTTGTTTGCTAGTTGAGAAAATAACTTATAAAGTTGTTTGCTAATTTTACTAAATAAGACATTATAATCTTCTGTGGTAATTAAAATTATTTTTTATTATGTTTCTAGAATGTGGGGTAGTTTTCACCCCAGAATAAGAGGGCGTTTCAAATTTATGCGATAGACTCGAGTACTTACCTTCAACTCAAAATCAGTACACTTGAAAATTCATTTAAATACGATTCATTAAGATGTAGCAACTGGACTGGGATACGATTCTCCATATCACCATTTTTTGGGATGTTTTTTGGCTGCAGCAAAATTTTGGAGGGTGTACGAGTTTTTTTGCGTCGAATTTGGTTCCAAAACTATAAATAATTAATAATTATTCCAGATTTCTATCAATTGACTAGAAACAGTATGTATTTCGTTCAATTGATTGAGAAATCTCAAAAAGTTAGTATAAGAATTTTACATCCGAGTCCACCAAGCTATAGAGATTATTATGAACTAGACTAGGTTCCCGGTGAGAACCACGTCTAAATTTATTAAATACTCGAGGTTTCGATTCCTGCTTTAGAGCGATTATCAAAAGTTGAAACAAAACAGAGGTTCAGAGTATAGAGCGTACTCAATCCGCCTACTTCCCAAAAGTCACTAGGCGGTGGTCAACTGGAAGAACGAACTCGAAAAATGCCAAGTCCACTGACTAATAGTTCACTTTAACCCCCGTACGAAAAGAAAAGTGTTTGGAAGAAACCGTGCTACAATTACCTATCAGTACAGTCCAATAAATACCATAAATGCTCAATAAAAGAAATATTAGACTTATATTTTGTGATTTAACCAAGTATCATTAGATTTAGATAAAAAAACTATGAAAGGCTATATAAAAGAATTTCATCCTCAAGAAGTGACAAATTTCGAAGAGGGAAGTATTGAAGACTTTAAACCGATTGTAAATATAGACTGAAAGACTTGAAAAATTACATTTTTTGAGTATAACACCACATGTGCGGAAAGGTCAAATCTTCTAAAGGTTTTAGGGTACAAATAGCAATGATAACACAATGAAAATTATTAGAGTTACACTCTGATGATTTGGAATGTCTACTGGAGGATATATATATATATATATATATATATATATATATATATATATATATATAAAAATTAAAATTGCTGAAATCCAAAGCTGAAGTTTACAAAAAAATTCTTCCAAACAGTCGCAAATTATATCGGAATTTAAGAAATATTATACATCTGAAATAATTGAAAACAATCTCGAAAGCCTAGGTATCTATAAAAAATCAATGTACTCTTGTATAATAAATATTTATTAAGAAAGCAGAACGAAGATAATTTCTTATAAAAAAACAAATCTCTCACAGAATTATTCCTAGCGGGGTTGGTTGTCTTTCTTATTTCTTAAAGGGCTAAGACCAGATTTTCTCATGAATTTTAATTAAAACAGAAATTTCGATTGCCGGTTAAAATTAAATGAATATGGGGGTGAAACTAAAACTACACAATATATACTTCTTGAAATTCTGTATACTTACAAACGTTTAGGGGTCTGGGTCAAACCCCGTTCTTAATGGCAGAAGAAACTATATGAAACGGTATAAATGGTAAAATTAAAATGTTGACAGTATTTTGTGACGTATGAGAATTCTTATTCTAGATCTTACTCCATTAGACTTTTTATATGAGATTGCCTTAAATTGAAGATTTATTGTGGTAGGGACGAAATCACCAACTAATGGTGAATTATACCAAAGAATTTGTAACAGTATTACTGAAGAACTGCTACAGAATGTTGGGTAAGTAATTCAAATTAGGTTCATGTTGCTGTCAACAGGTTATTGGTAAGCATTCGGAAGACCTTTTAAACTCTTGCTTATAACTCATTAATGTGACAGTTACAAACCCAAATATATTTGAGCTTATTTGCCTTTTTCAGAATTTTTCGAAACACAACAATCTTTCTGTAATATATTCTTGAAAACTATTTTTTATAGCTTTCAAATGACCTCTTTTGTTAATTAAAAAATAATAGCAAAACAGTTTGAAACTCGGATTAGTTAAAAAACTGACGTGTTCTAGCGTTTTTATTCTTTGAAATAAACGAGTTGACAGGAAGGAAGCGGGCAATACTTGATTATCACACAGTATTTAGCGACTCAATAGTGTGACGGGAATTCATCCGATAATTCTTGAAATCGGCATTCATCCGATATTTCGGAGAATCCGAAATGTTCTTCGCCTGATGCATCGAGGTCGGCGGCTCTTTAACCTTCTGGAGAATTCCGAGAAGAAATATATAAATACGGAGAGCTGAGGAAGCATTCATTCAGTATTCGATTCCCGTATAGTAGAGATCAGGTGTTCAAAATAAATTGTAAATAGTTCTGTGCATATAAATTTTGTTAAAGTAGTGGAAATAAATTATAGTGATTTGGACGGTGTTTTTAAATAAATGCAAGAACATTACAGTGGTGTCAGGTATTCGGTGTATTTGTGGAACTTTGGAAGTGGAAATAAATAGACAAACAAAGTTTAAAATGGTAAGTTTGGACCAATTGAAAGTGACGGATTTAAAAAAAGAACTGGGGGAAAGGGATTTAGAAAGTAGTGGGAAGAAAAGTGGATTAATACTAAGAGACACCCTAATAAATGAAGGTAACAGCCCCGATACTTATTTATTTGAAGTTTCTAGTAATGGGGACTTGAAGATGCTTTTTAAAAAATAGAGGAAAAATTAATAAAAAAATTCTAAAACCCTTGAAGACAAGTTACTAGAAAACTCTAAAATCCTAGAAGTCTTTAGAAGACAAACTGCTAGAAAAGTATAAAAGCTTGAAGGAGGCTTAGAAAATAAAGAAAAGTCTAATATCCCAGAAGACAAACTACTAGAAAATTCTAAAACCTTGAAAGAATCCTTAGAAGCCCAATTACTGGAAAATTCTAAATTCCTAGAAGAAAATTTAAAAAGCATGCTACAGAAAAATTAAGAAATGCTAGAAGAGAAAATAGTCCCGAATGAAGCTCAGATGGACGAGCTACAGCAGACAACGGTCGAAGAGTTGAAGCACACGGCAGTGAAAAATGAAACGCGGATAGCAGAGCTAAAACAAATAATGGAAGATGAGGTGAGTAGAATAAAAGAACAGGTAGTGACAAGTATGGAAGATAGTAGAGGAAGTGTTTACCAAACAAAGACCAAGAAAAGATGCCGGAAGTGTCGTAAGGTAGGAAATATCCTGAGTCGTTGCAAGGAGAGCAACGAAGTACCGACTTCCTTGCCGGGGAAACTAAAGAAGGTCAATGTAAAAGGACCATCGTCGAGCTATAGCCAACAAGCCCCAACTATCAACGCATATGTCGCTTCGGTACGCAACCAAGTTAACAGTGTCTTTGTAGCAATATGCAATGCTGTTGGATACTGGTGCGACGAAAACAGTCATAAGGCCAAATATTGTTATAGACACGACAATGACAAAACTCACAAAGTGGCAACTGCCAACAGCGACAGGAGAAGCAGCTAAGGTCCATGGTGAAATAGAGGTTGAAATGGTCTTGGAAAATACAACATTAAACATCGGGCATTAGTGGGGGACAACGAAGACCAAGTCATCATCGGAATGGATGTCATAAGCCCCAAGGGATTCGAGTTAAATTTTAAAGATGGAATTCTGGGAGTCAACGAAAGCTAAACCTGGAACAGTAATCATGTTTGATCCCGAACTTAACGATGGAAAGACTTTATTTCGTGTCAAAGATTCTGCCGGTAAGAGCAATGAACCTGAATGATTACGCATACTTGCATTAAAGAAAAACAATTTTGAGGAACTGTTCAACAGTTTTCTCTGTAGTAAGAAGCATACAAAATACAGCAATATCACCAGGTGAACTATCTAAGGAACTGGAAAGACTCATCACTCATCTTCGACGTAGGGAAAGGAAAAAGAGGACGGACTGACCCAGTGAAACTTAAAATTAATATCGGGGACGCTCAGCCAATTCGACAGTCGGCCAGAAGACTATCCCTAGCCAAAAAAAAGAAGCCGATAGGATAGTCCAGTGAACCATCCAATAGCCCTTGGGCTTCTCCAGTTGTCTTGGTTAAAAATAAAGATGGTTCGACCCGATTTTGCGTGGACTATCGGCAACTAAATCAGGCCACAAAGAAAGATAGCCATCATCTACCAAGAATGGACGATACCCTAGATACGTTGGCTGTATCGAAGATGTTTTCCACCCTTGATCTGAAGAGCGGTTATTGGCAAGTGGAACTAGCTAAGGAAGATCGGGAATAGACTGCATTTACCATCGGCTTAGGACTTTACTAATTCACGGTGATGCCGTTTGGGTTATGTAATGCTCCAGCGACATTTGAAAGATTGATGGAAACAGTGTTAATCGGGGTTTCATGGAAACATTCTTGGTGTATCTTGACGACATTATCGTGGTTGAAAATGTTGAGATTTTGTTATGTTGCTTAGTTACATGTTGATAAAAATATTTTGTATTATCCAGTAGAAATTAATAAACTGACATTAATGTTAAAAATAGTTTGGGATTATTTAAATATAAGCTAATAATTTTAACAGGAAAATCGTTTGGGGACCACTTGAAGAATCTAGAGGAGGTATTTCGGCGAATTTGAAGTTCCTGGCTAAATTTAAGCCCGAAGAAGTGTCAACTGTTCCAAGAAGAGGTTTTGGAAGAGGCAGTAGCTGTTGATGAACACAAAATCAAAGCCGTCCAGGAATGCCCGCAGTTTAGAAGTTTCCTGAGGTTATGCACGTACTTTTGTCGGTATGAGAGGAAGGTGCGGTACCAGTGGGACGAGGAATACCACCGATCATTCGACACACTGAAAAGAGTTTTGACGAGTGCCCCGTTTTAAGTTATCCTTGGCCAGATGGGAACTTGGATACCGACGCAAGCAATGTCGGAATTGGTACGGTGTTTTCGCACGATCAGGAAAAAGTCATCGGCGATTTCAGCAAGACCTTGAGGAAGCCAAAACGGAATTACTGTGTTACTCACAGGGAACTCTTGGCTGTAGTAGAGGGGGTGGAACATTTCTATAAGTACCTCTATGGTAAAAGATTTCTCCTGAGGACTGATCACGCAACAGTGAAGTGGCTCCTGCAGTTTAAAAACCCCGACGGACAAGTGGCAAGGTGGATTGAGCGGTTGCAAGAATTCGACTTCGAGACTGAACATCGCGCTGGGACAAGCCATAAGAATGCTGGTGCTTTATCGAGGAGACCATGCCCTGATGATTGCAAACATTGTCAGCGAGCTGAAGAAAATGGGGCTATTTTCTGTAGAACTACCGCCGTCTATGGCCATTGGTAACCTGAGGAGGTCCAGAAAGACCAAAAATTACATCCAGTGCTAAAAGAGGTTATCCGGTGGAAGGAAGGAGACCGGAAACCGACGAAGTTGGAGATTTTCTGTTACTCACCAACCATAAAGTCATACTCGGCTCAGTGGAACTCCCTAATCCTGGATAATGGACTTCTGAAGCGGGTCCTGGAAAATGCAGAGGAGGGCAAGGACAGAGAACAGATTGTAGTGCTCAGAAATAGAAGACCAGAGGTTTTGCGAGAACTACATGATGGAGCAACTGGAGGACATCTAGGAGTAACGAAAACCCTAGGGAAATTGAGAGAACGCTTCTATTGGGTAAACTGCCAAGCAGATGTGAGGGGTTAGTGCGGGAAATGGGCGGTTTATGCAGCAAGTAATGGGCATCAGAAGCGAGCCAAAGACCCCATTTGGCAGTATAAAGTGGGCAGTCTAATTGAAATAGTACCCATTGATGTTGCTGGTCGATTTCCAGAATCTGACTCAGGAAATAAGTACATTGTGGTGGTGATGGACTATTTCAGTAAATGGACAGAAACTTATGCCAGTATCTTCACTTGTATATATATAGTAGATCTCCGGATGGTCCAGAAGAATAGCCAAGAAGTACGGCCAGGTCCAGAAGCAAGATCCACTGGTAGGGAAGGTTCTTAATCTCAAAGATAAACAACCAATGGGCACCAGAGATATCTTTTTTTTTTAAAAACGAAAACATTCTCGCAGCGCAAGTCAACATATAGTGATCTTTGGAAGACGGCCCAATGATAGCCTAAGAGTTGGACGGACTGAATTGGGATTCAGTGGCGTCGACATTCTTGTATGCTGTCTCAATATTCGCAATCCACATTCGAAGACCGTTGACTGTTACATACACCAAACTTCCCGTTGTCGAAATGGAGAGTCCTGCAAATATAGCCACACCAGGAAGGATTCTGGCACATTCCTCGACGAAATGGTCTTAAGGAGGGGGCAAGGTAACGGGTATTCATCCGATATTTCGTGGAATCGACATTTATCCAATATTTCGGAGAATCCGAAATGTTGTTAGTCTGGTGCATCGAGGTCGGTGGCTTGTTTTGATCAAGTTCTCGAAGAATTCTAGTACATGAAGGAACTTTCTCGGCAGCTCTTTGACATTCTGGAGAATTCCGAAAAGAAATATATAAATACGGAGAGCTGAGGAAGAATTCATTCAGTATTCGATTGGCCGTATGGTAGAGATCAGGCGTTCAAAATAAATTGTAAATAGTTCTGTGAATATAAATTGTGTTACAATAGTGAAAATAAATTATAGTGAGTTGGACTGTGTTTTTAAATAAATCCAAGAACTGAACTGAACCCGAGTGTGAAAATAAAAACATTACAATAGTATCGGAAAATCAGAGATTTTTTATTGTTTTAACCAAAAAAATTTCCATTAGGTTAATAGTCGAATAACGAGAAAAATTAATTAAATGTTCTTTTATAGTTGATAAATAAATTCATCAATCCTTTAAAAAGTAAAGAACAAGGTTCTTAAGTCTTTTCAAATTAAATCAAACGGAATGAATGCTCAAAAACAAAGATTTTATAAATGTCTTAAGAAGATAATCAAAATAACTAACATAACTAAATTACTATTTAATCTCAATATAAATTCTGTACCTATATGATATTGAGATATGTACAACAACTTTCGTCTAAGTAAGTCAGTAAGAAGGCGTGAAGGAAAATCATAATTTGCTCATTATGAAAAAACGAATGCAAATGGTCTTAGTTTTTTTATTACTTTAAGTTATTTATAACTCATTTTTTGCCTGTTTCCTCATTAATATTGTTTGTTTGGCTTGCTAAACCTAAATACTGGAAATAGAGAAATTAAGGCCTTAGTCAGGATTCAAGTATATTTGTTGGTAAATAGAGTTGCCTGATTGTAATTTAAGACTCACTACTGACAAAACAACTGAAACATAAAATGTTGTAAGATAACTCACAGATTCTTAGTTACAGATTACAAAATCCTTTTTCCACTTTCTTAAGCACATATTATCAAAAATAACGCATATTTATTGCTGATTTGAATCTACTGTTTTAGCTGTTGGTTATAGACAGTCATCTGGTGACATATTTTGATCCACAATTTTCCGTCTTCTGTCTTGGAGTGGGCTGAAAAGTGTGTAACTGTTGAATACAATAGGGCGAAATGTGTCAGAGAACTGTATGGAATATAGGAAAAACTCTTTTTATATTTTCCGAAAAAAAGACGTTGTGCTCTGATGCTGTCGCCTCTGCCGTGTACGCACGTAGCCAAAGAGTTTAGAAAAAGAAGTGATCCTGTAAGAAATTACCGTAAAAAATTTTCCGTTGGAAAAATTAACAAAAGTCGACTTTTTTGTAGACATTAAATTAACATTATTTTCAACAATAATCAGATTCCATAAATAGAAAATTTTAACTGTCTCATAAACAGAACATTTCTTTATAACAATTCTTTAAATTATATAATTATGTTCATGTAGTTGCTAACTGATTCCTGACGGGATCGATGGTAAAATGACGACGTTTCGGCAGAATCACATCTACTGTGTCCGCCCTCAGTATTTATATGCCTTTGTCGGAGGTTGTAGAAACGCTGATTGGTTGGAATTGACTCCTCCCCCTCCGCTGTCGTTTGGGTCACGTGATCAGTCGTCAGTTCCGCGGTGTGTGTTGAGGGATCGGGTTTGCAATATTTGATTACTGTTTCCCAAGTATTGGAGAAGTGCAGGGCGTCATCTATTCAGACAATTGTTTAAAGTTGTGTTAGCTAGCAGCTGTCAAAATCTATTTTGTGGCCCGTCTGTAGTTGATGTTGTAATGATAACAGATAATTTGTGCTCTTCTAAACTAGCTGAGAATTTGATGGTTTTGATTTTTAAGGTTGTACTTAGGGTGTGGTGTATAAGCGGTAGTTAAGTTGTTTTTTGGAGAATTCGGCCGATTCTGTCGGTTGTTCTCTTGATGTACGGTATTTTTTATGCTTGATGAGTTATCGGAAAATGGGGTACTTTATTTTGTTATTAGGTTGAATTACGAAGGTGTTTTTGTTTAAAGGCATGGCACCCACCCCGATTGTTTCTTTTTCTCATCCTGTTGTTTGTTATTGCTTTCTGATGGTGTGGTTATTGTAGACGATAAAATGAAACTGCTAATCTAATTCAGACACGAACAAGAAACAGGGCATAAAATGAGTTTAATACTTGTAAAGAAATCGCAAATGTCGAAAACTACAAAATCAGAACAATACGAGAAGCGATTGAAATTGAATACCATACACAAGAGAGACGAAGCTTGTAATTATCAAAATAACAATACAACAAAACCAGCAATAAACATAAATAATCGGATTACCCAAATTTAAACACCGTTTGCGACCATCAGTGTACCTGAAGATTAAGTACTAATGAGGGCTCACAGGGCAGGTATAAATTGAGATCTGTTAGTTAGTATCTTTTGAGAAAGCTATATTTTGGCGAAACGTCAAGTGATTTTTCAAATACAGACGAACGGATGTACACCGGAATAACTCATCAACCACATTTTCCATCCGTGAAACAGTATACATATATATATATATATATATATATATATATATATATATATATATAATATATACAGTCTCATAACATAACTAATGGACTATACGATAACTGCAGATAGAGGCCTTAATAAAATGTTTGTAGTAAACGATATAAAGGGTCCTAAAATTGGTATTTGGTTTTTGAAAATTTGTGGTATTGAACACAAATTTGGTACAGCACAGTTTTAAAGGGTGATAAATAAGAATTTGTTATCATTTTTTATGGTACTTTCGCAGGGTGTTTGTTACGAAGGTCGAATTAGGCAAATTCATGTGTATTTTTTTAACACCCCGTTTCGACGATAAATAATGAAACTGCCATAATTTCAATAAAAAAAACGTATGCTTGTTGAATCTTTGTATTTCAAGGCGTTTTCGAGATATTGCCCTTTTAAGACTGGCGCTTAATCATTTAAATAAAACATTAGCTTTTTGAAAAACATTCAATTTAATTATGAAAATAAAAATAAAACAAGTAGATTCAGGTCATTAAATGTCGAAATTGACCACCATTTTATTACACTTTTTATGACATGTGTTATCTTGAAAAAGGTTGCAAATGTTATTTCTGAGAATATTCGCAGCTTTCTGAATTTTAGCTAAAAGCTCGTTTCGGGTATTAATTTCATTGCTGTACACCAAAGATTTCATGTATACGTGAAAGTCGATAGGATTAAGTTCTGGAGTACGTGGCGACCAAGAGAATTTACTGCCACGTCCAATCCAACGATGCGGAAAGTAGTAATTTGAATATTGCTGGACTATAACTTCATAAAACACATATGCTGCCTTGCAATAAGAGAAACTTCTTCGAGTAAATTACCCAAATTATTTTCTAAAAATTCTAAATACTGTAATGCATTTAATCTCGTGGGAAGTTCAAACGGACCAATGAAGTGATCGCCAATAATTCCACACCAGATATTAATTGAAAATGCATGCTGAAAATGAGCTTCACGATACTTATGAGGATTATAAAAATCAAATTATTCATCTAATTGAAGACTTCACGGCGTGTGAATGTAGCTTCGTCAGAAAATAGGATGTCCTTCAAGAAACCTTGGATATTGAATGATTTTATGTCTACGTGGTAAGTCATAGGATAATAAATATTGTATAGGTGTCAAGTGAGACTGAAACAATTTTTCTGTATGTAAAATTCGTGATATACTGATTGATTACACCAGTAACAGATCTTACAAGTTCGAAAAATTTTGTTTTATTGATATTTGTGTGTTGAGAAATTGAATTCCAGTGTCTATTGATGCAAATAGCATCACTAGAAACACAATAAACAATAATTTGTTTTTGATTAAAAATATTTTATATTTGATAAGATATATTACCAACAAATTTTCGGATCTCCTATGGGATCAAAACTGTCTGCAATAATTTCTCAATATATTATAAATGATCTCATTAATGACTGTCTCTCTAAACTGTCTTTCAATATACCTTTTATTAGAAAAATATTTTGATGATATTATAGTTCCATCCCCATTGGATGTAGTACTGAGCTCTTACAAGTTTTTAACAACTACAATATCCATATCCAATTTCCATTACAAGAAGAGGATGATGAATCTAGTGTTCCTTCCCTAGACACTAAAATTATTCGAGACAGTAACAATATAATTAATTTGGACTGGTACATCAAACCAACAAGTTCTGGTGGATATATAAATTATTATTCTCATCGGCCAATAAAAATCAAATATAACTTAATTGAAACTATGAAACAAAGAATTTGCAAAATTAGTCACCCAACTTTTATCAATAAAAACCTAAAAATATTATGTAACATATTTTAAATAATTTCTACACTGCTCAATTAATCAACAAAATTCTGTATAATAATACTAATTTCAGAGAAAAAGAGAATTTAATTCTAAGAAACACATCCACTAACAATTCCAATAACAGCGTCAATCTTTATCATATTTCTATTTCATGCATTAAAGATCTATCAACCAAAATCAATAAAATTTAAAAAACGAATCTAGTATTGTAATAACGTATAAATCAATCAAAACAGTAAGTCTTCTATTTAGCAAAACAAAAGTTGAAATACCCAAAGAATTGAAATCTAATATTCTATATAAAATAGATTGTATTAATTGTGATGCAATGTCTAATGCACAATCGTCAAGAACTCTAAAAAGTAGAATGATCTGACATAACAGCGATATCAGATTAGAAAAAAGAAAGTTGTGCTATAGCCACCCATTGCATTCAAAATTGTCACACCGTAAATTTTAACAATGTTTTAGTTCCGGTATGTGAAAGAAATTATTACAAAAGATTTTTTAGAGATAGTATTTATTAACTATTATCCGAATAATATTAATAAAAAAACAGATATCCAAAATTTGAATAACATTTATTGCAATCTTATAGACATCGACACAAAAAATGCATTTTCAGTTTTCAACAATTAAGATATATGAGTAAAATATACAATAACAATAAGCTACTCACCATCGTATTGTTATTTTTGATTATAATAATTTCATGTCCAGTTTTGCTATCAATGTCACTCAAAAAAATAGATCTATTTTATTAAGTTTATAATTCTTATGTTTGTGCTCTTTTTCAAATTACTATCATAATTTACTATAAGTAGTTAAAAATTTATCACTCATATAATAATTTTAAATTTTGATTGTAGACAAAAGACTGACGACGAAATAAAGTATTTCGAAAGCTTTCGCAAAGTAAAAGTGTATTTCACGTCTTTATAAAAGCGCTCATAAAAAGGCTGCTTCCCGAAATCTTTCTTACATTGTGTTAACCAATTCAGCCGTTACTCAAACAATTTCTATATATATTTATATATGTACATATACATATATGAAGACAAATTGAAAATATACATCAGGAAAGCGGTTAATTCACAAATATTTAGATGAAATTCAAATCTATTTTCAATTAATTAATTTTAATTAGATTTCGAATAAGAATAATCAAAATTAATATTAATAATAATTAATAGCACTGCATCCGCCATGTGTTAAATTAAAAGTCGGTTACACTCTTTTTCCGATTTTTAGATCATTCTATTTCGCTGAAAAAAATATGGGACCATTCTGGAAGTCTGTTGATAGAAATTGGTTCATAGTTGCCGGAGTACTGAGGTAACACAGTCTAAAAAAATACAAGCGATTGAGAACCTCCTCCTTTTTGGAAGTCGGTTAAAAAACAATCATGGAAGTTTAAGTTATTTAGAAATTCATTATCTTAGTATTGCCTTTTAATAAAGCTGAAATCTTAGCATGGAACTCTTTAAAATGCACAGAAGTCTTGTCAGCATTAGATTTTCTGCGCAAAATAACCAAATCAATATACATTTAACTGAAATTTAGTTACTATTAATACCGCTACTGTTTTTGTTATTTATAAATTTTACAGTAATAAAGTCTTCTAAAAATACTTAAAAAACAAGTAACATGTAACATTACCTAATAAAGGTTATTGTTCTCTTCACAACGTTAATTAACAGTTTTGAGGTAAATAAGGCCAACTTGAGCGACTTTTTGTGTGGTAAAATACTCGTTTTGTTCTTTTCTAAATGACATTCATAAATCGGGTAAATATTTATGTGTATGCTAATTTATTCTAAAAATATTTTCAAAAGAGAAACCGCGTCGTTTTACATTTAAGCTTAAATAGTCCCTTTTTACAAAAGAGCTTTATGAATACATACAAAAATTTTCAATTTAAGCCATTGAATTTTTTTTCATTCTGCAAATGGCGTTACGCCTGATATTCGTTTCTAGAGCCATCAGTAACTCTCTCGTTTGGGTTCGTTTGTTTCTTTTTGTTTCCACATCATAACGAAACTCCAAAAACTCCGACAATCAACGAAATTGGATGTTCAAATGAGCTGTGACGACTGTGCCGACAAACAAAATGAATGAGCAAGAGTTTACTATTTGGAAGTTTTATTTTTACCGCTAAGTTGAAACGTTTCTATAGAATAATGCACTTCACTTTGTCTGTTCTCCGTGTTGGTTGCTTTTATTTGCATTATTTTAGCTGTCATGAAGGGGCACATAAATACAACAACGGACGTTGACTGATTGTTGGATTTCGTAGGTAGAAAGGACTATCAAAGGGACAAATTCAATGTGGTGTTCTAAGTTCTGTCTTCACCATGTCGTCATTTCCCTGCCGCTTTATTCTGAATAATAATGTACCCTGCTCATGGGCAGAAACCGCACTATTAAATTGCAGTATTTGATTTTAATTGAACCAATTCACCACGTATATAATTATCAACATTTTTTAATAATAGGTTTATTTTTGTTGGAGGTGAGGTCAGCTGGAACTGGCATGATTTCTTTTGGGGACAAGCGGAGTTGATTGATTTTTTATGTTTCGCTGAACATTGAATGAACATTGTCAAAGGTAGAATTTTATATAATATTTACATCCAGTAATGCTGGATCTCCAACATTCTATCGCAGGAAGCGATAGAACACATGTGACTGCATTTCTACCTAAAACGGCAAATAGTTGGTACAACATAAAATATAGAGTCAAAAATGAAATAAGTTCATAACAAAACCGAAGGTCTAATTGCTCATGATGAGGTTGCTATGTTTGACCTGGGTTGACGTGTGATAATATATTCGAAATATTGTATATAAAATTTAATGAAATAATCAGTAAAAACTTTCTTATATTTAAAATTGTAAAACCACTGATATGACTTAGTAAAGGTGTTGTAGTTTTATGGTTAGAGTTTTCTAGGTTCGCTGAACTAATGATATGCCATAATTACTTGAGTACCGTGGCCATTAAACTGCCCTGGTCATTTTTCCTTTGCACCGGCAATGTCCAATATTTGCTTTAATTACAGGAAGATTTCATACCTTCGGTTCTTGTTAGGGTGAAGTATTTACCTAAAATCTATTTATTTATATAATTTAATTTCGAACTTTCAACTAGTACATTGAAATTTTGCCTCAATCTGCAAAGTAAGGTGGCAGCAAACTAATACAGAAAATTTATGTTTTTGAACGTGCTGATTACGAATCTGCAATTAGTTTTTGCCGCAAACGTGCAATAAAGGAGAAATCTTCATAAAATCCCCACATAAAAAAAGTTTTCTGCATTTTAATCAAAAACTACAATAAATTTAAAAAAATAACCGCGTCAGCTATATTCCTCGTAAAATTTTACATCGAAATCGTATAGTAACTTTCAGATGATATTAAGTATTTCTGTAATTCTTAATATTTTACTTTATTTTAGGATTTTGAGAATGCACGCAACGTACGTGTATACACTTCAATATATCAATGAAATGTTACTGTAGGGATATACAGAAGGTTCTCTGTAACTTTTTTATATTAAACGTATTGGTAATTTTTTAGAATGAATTCGTATACAATTGAACAATTTAAGGCATGTTTAATAATCACGTGATACGTATATCACGAACATATTCAGATAATTTATATTATAGGAAACAAAAATATACAAAACAACACAGAATATAAAAAGTCATACCTTCCAAACAAAATGAAATAAAATTGTGAAATTTTAATAAGCAATAACTAAGACTTAAGCCTTATACTAGACTCAGATATAGCTTGCTAAGTTTTCACAAGAAACTACAAAATAGTTAGATTTTTTTCAAAATAGATATACTTTTCTTGACGACCCTAGCTGCGGTCACTGCTTCAAATTGTCGTTTGTATATAGGTAAGGTGAATGAACCAAAAATTCACAAATATCTTTCATATCTTTTAATTATTTAATTAACAAATGTTTTTCCATTGAATAAATATTTTTGCCAATTTGTCATTTTCTAACATTGAATTTTACGGTAAATGCCGCAGCTAGAGTCTTCTTCTTTTCAAAATGCAGTCATCTACTCCTGGATATAGGTCTTTCCTATCCCGTTTCATGTCTCTCTGTTATTTGTTGTACGAGTATTTAACCACCAGCTACCTACCACTACGCTAATGTCGTCGACCCAACGATTTTATGGAGATTCTACATTTAGTTTAGTTGGTCTAAGTCACTGTTATTCTATGTATCCGCCTGTCACATTGCTATTTCATCTTACCCACTCTTGAATTATATCAGCGATTCTTGTTTGTTTCCTGATGTTTTCATTTCTATTTATAACTTTGTGACCCGCCTAGTACGCATCGTTCCATCTCTAACAGTTTGATTTCTCTAAATCTCCCAATGTTCCCCCTCGTTTCAGGAACACTGTATATTATGACGCATATGACAAATATTTTGAAATATAAATACTTAAAATTGTTATTCAATTGATTCAGTCATATGGATTTAATTTCACTAATCTGCACATCTCTATTTTATCGAATTCAAGTTCGCTCACTGAAAATTGTGGTCAACGTGTTCAAGTTTCGCAAAAAACAACAAAAGTAATAAATGCTGCAATAACAAAAGAGGGGTGTGCTGTTTCTCAGGAATATCCTGGAAACAATTTATCTAGTCCTAGCTCCCGGAACACTATAACCAATATTTGTAATTGTAAATTAAAGAATTAGAGGGGAAAATTGGGTTTAAAAACGGGTAATCTAAATTCTGAACGACAAGTGATTCGCTCATGGAAACATGACATTATACATGACTATTAGGACAAGGCCGTAGTCAGGAAATTTTTTCAGGGTGGGTTTTTTGGGGGGGAGGGTTGGATAGTTTTTTTGATTTGTGAAGGGCTGATATACATTTCAAAAATGTAAATTTTGGTTCATGTATTTCCAGCATATATAAAATTTTATAAATATAAAGTTTATTGTATGAAAAATGTGATTAATTGGTTAAAATTGAATCTCGAAACCAAACATTTCAAAATTTCGGGGGGGGGGTTTCGAACCACCAGACCCCCCCCGCTGGCTACAGGCTTGTATTAGGATATAAAAATATTTAGAAACGATTTAGAAAAATTAGTAAAATAAAAACTTTTTTATCGTGCAAAGTTACTATGTCTCTTACTAACTTCAATGAAAAGTCAATCCTTAAAATTTTCTGTAAAACTACTAAATAATGACCACAAATCCAGGAATACCCCAAATTCGTTATTGCAGTACAAGCGAACTATTATTTTATTTATTTAATTTTTCTCTATCCGATAATATTTTAGTAGGAGGACATGGTGCACTAAAAGAATTCTAAAATGAACACATATTTCCACTAACGTATTATAAAATTTTGATATTTTGCAATCAAAAACTTCCTCAATTTTAATTCTCATTTTCAACTTTTAAATAATTTTAAGCGACTATGAACTAATTTTACTGCCGTCTCTGTGAGGGCTTGAGAACATCCTTCCAATATATTTCTTATTTCAATGTCAAACAAACAAACATAATTAAGAAAAAACTGTTTCTTTTTGGCTTATTTGTTATTTATTCCCCAATCAATACAGTTTATGATCTCCTTGATACATAAATAAATTGGTGGCAAGCTATGATATTAATTAATGGTAAATGTTTTCTAAAATAATGAACTCGCAATTTCTTTACAACTATCTCAATTTTTAAGGAAATGTTTTTCATGTGATACATATTTATCTTTTGTTCCTATAAAAAAATACAATTAATGATATGAAATTTGCAAAGCAAAATGGTTGCCCTGGAAAGCATTACTCTTACTGCTTACAGATCTGTGATACATATTTTTTTACATTCATTTTTTTGTTTGTCTGTAAATTCTCGTTGAAGTGAATTAGTGTCTCTTACTGGAATTATTTTTCCAGTCTCAGTTTTCTCAAATGTGGCGTTGTTATAATCCAGCTTTTACAGAGACATTGCAGCTCTTAAATAAAGCAGGCCCATAATGGAAACAAATTTTGGCAAATATGCAATTTTGTGAGAGAAATATAAACACTTGTCTCCGGTTCCCAATAACAGTTTTGACTTAAGCTTGTAGAATGGGTACTCTACGAAATATAGCGGTAGTACCAAACGATACTAAAATTTTCCTTGGTTGTATCGAAACATTTTGTACTGATCTAATTAAATCTAAAGAGTTTTTACGACTAACATTTTGTTTTCTCTTACTTGGGACCCGGCAATCGGCTAAACTATAGAATGTACTATTTTTCCAGGTGTGACACTTTTGGGATGAGCGTTTAATTCTGGGATTAAATAAGAAAAATTGTCATTGAATAAAACGTATGTAGTGTATGTTTTATTCAATGACAAATTTTCTTATTTGATTTCGAATCTATTCACGGATCAATCCTTTTGAATGTCTGTTAACTGAATCAAACTTTCGAGACAAGCTACAACCTTTTCGGGAACTTTTCCACATTGGGAAGCGGCAAACTTCAAACTATTATTTAATAATTTTAATTCATCCTTGTTAAAATATAAAGAAGAATGGTTTTTGCAAGGTCGACAAGGTTTAGGAAGGGCTTTACGTCGCACCATATCGAGAATAGTTGCAGGTAATTTCGGTTTCTTTAACTTCTTTGACTTTCATGCTTACCTCTTTCAATATTATTCCTGAGAAATGATGTATTTACATTTATTGCCATAATGTGTTAATAAGTGTTGAAGTGTATAAATATTTCACATTACCACTTTTTAGTTAAATAAGTTAGTAAATTATAAATTTACTATTCGCGTTTTTTAACACAAATTCTGCCTTTTATTTTAAGTTTGGTTTGTGTTGTATGAGGAAATAAGGTTAGGATTTTGTAATGCTGCGACAATATTATTATTAGATATTTAAAAGCAAACTGAATAACGACATTTAAGTAGGTACCTAACTAGAAATGAGATATCATCAGCTAGAAATATTGTAAAGTTGAGCCTAATACATTGGAGCAAGGATAAGATTTGAAGGACTAACAATAAAAAAAGAAGAGCCTAAGACAGGGAGATTTGTAATTGGTTATCGAAACCATGTAAGAATAGTAACATATAGAAGAACTATTAAATGCAAGGGTTAGATTGCGTGATCTGTAGACAAATTAACTAAGATAAAACATAATAATAAGCTGAAATATTGAGTCAGTACATGTTAGGAATGGAGCTAAAAATCTCGTGTCAGAAAATATCTTACATATCCTGTAGCTAGTAAAAGACTAGCTAAATAGACGCACAAATACGTTTAATAAAGATAACAATAATAAGAAGTAAGTCGACAGTTCAGCGTCGAACTACTGCTCATATGTTTCATGAACCGGAAGGCTTTATATTGGCAATCCAAGATCAAGTAATTCCAACTAAGAACTATCTAAAGTACATCCTCAAAGACCCTTCTATCAACAATGCCAAGCATTCGCTGCAACTGAATACAAAAAACGACACGATGCTGTGGCAAAAATACTGCACCAGGAACTAACGCTGAAACTTGAGCTATCCCAGTCGTTAAGAACACCCTACTATATATACAAACCAGAATTTATTTTAGAAAATAACAACTACAAACTGTACTGGGACCGGACGATAATGACCGATCGGACTGTTGCTCACAATAGACCATATATAGTTTTGGTAGATAAAGTTTCTAGAAAAACAACCTTAATTGACATAGCAATCCCTAACAACAATAATATAAATATTAAACAGGCTGAAAAAATAGCCAAATATTAGGATTTAGAATTTGAAATATAGAAACAATGGGACATGAACAACACTCAAACGGTACCAATTGCTATGTCAACAACTGGAGTAGTCCCAAAACATCTAGTAAACAATTTGAAATAACTCGGTCTGGACGAACATTTTTACCGACTGATGCAAAAAGCCGTCCTGTTAGGAACAGCCCGGACGGTCAGAAAATTCATGGGAAACTGCAGCCACGACGCCAACCACGGGCCTGATAACCTGGCAAGGGCTCCCACAGAGCTAGACCCTTTTGATATGTAGTATATCTGAGGTTTAGTGAATTTTCCCCTAAAGGTACGCTATGCGTGCCATAGAGGGAGTGTGCTGCCATACAGTTTTAATGCTAAAGATTATTAATATCTTCATCACGCTATAAGAGTTCACTTCATCTATTGTCGAAGGATGAGCTCGTTTGAAATTAGTTGATATTTTTATTTTTCCAAGGTCACGTATTAACAAGAAATGAATATAATCCTCTAAATTGGACTATTATGCATATGTCAATATAAAACTGACATGAAGTACAATTTTCATTGACTACTGGTAAGTTTTCCATGATTTTACAAAATTGAGAAGACCGAACGAAATCCTCAAAATATCGATAGAACTAATGAACTACAAAAATACATCAAACATTATAATTGGCCACTAAAATTTAGCAAATCTTACTTAGATTTCAAAATTTGAATATAAACTGAAACCATTTTTTAAATACACATTTTTTGTAGGGAGTCTAAAAACTATTGATTTTCTAGAGTTCCTCTTCAGAAAAACTTAGTTACGCTATTTGGTATTTCTAAAATGTAGTAATATGAGATACATTTTGCATGCACAATGTTTCCAGTTATAGATAAAACTCTTTTACATACGTAAGTACTGGTACGGAACAAAAATCATTGCAATGATTATAAATGTGTAGAGCACTTCGGGCAATTGTTTTGGTTTAAACTCTTCGCTTCATGACGTTTTTGGGCTAACACCCGGAGGATAAAACACGGAGTAAATATAAAACATCCAAATTTTTAGGATTGTCCAGAGGAGCAAGCAACTGAAATTGCCTAAATACAAGTTTCGATCAGAAATTACCGTAAGCATGAATCAGTAATTTAACGATAAGCTTTTTCCAGTTTTCTATTTACTCGGTAAGCATAAAAAAATGCCTGACTACTTAGACAAAGTACCTATGACAATGATTTATTTGTTGGAAAGTTACTGTATATTTGCAAGTAAGCTACGTTTTAGTGGAGGGTCAGATGCAAACTATATAGAACCAAGTCGTGCCAATATGGTTTATGCTATAATTTCATTTATTTGTCAGTATTTTATTGTGCTGTATAATTAATGAACATTTTTAAATACTTGGAATAATGCAAATAAGCTAAATACATAAACCAAAGAATACGTTGTTATGTCACTGGATCTTATTTAAGATGATAATCTAGTTTTAAAATTTTAAACGAACTTTGCCAGTGCTGAACAGAATATCAAACTACACAATAAATTATCTTATATTATGTCATTTTCGTGTTTATCTAATTAGTACAATGTTTACAGTAACGCTCATGTGTTTCCATTTTAGTTCCCGAAACAGAATGAAGAATATTTTCAATTCGATTGTTGGTACCTTACACAGAAATAGGGTTGTGAGCATTTGTGTATTTTACAAACTAGTTGTTTTGATTTCGACTTTAGAATAATTAACACTAGTTCCACTGCTTTACTATCTAATTTAATCCAGTGTATTTCCATGACTCTTGTTAGCTTTCGTATGTAGCGTTATAAATGCTAATTTAGTGTAATCTGCATGACGCTTTACCACTTTTTTATATCTTTAGTCCATCTTTCTCTCATAAAATAATTAGTTTGAAAAAGTCCCACTTTTAGTAACGTGAATATATTTAAGGAGTGATCTGGAGCCAACTCCAGTTTTAAGTGACCAACTGCTCTGAGATCATTAAATTTAATGACAAAAAACTGTTATAAAAATGAGTTTTCTGTTAATAAATAGCCGAAATAATTCATTCATAAAAAGATAAAAAGTTAATAAAAATTAAGTAAAAACCATCAGTACAAATCAACACTAACCTCCTCAAATAATAGTGAAATCTAATAAAATCACATTACAACAACTACCACATCCTGCATACATGGTAAAAAGATAATCAAAACAAGAAATACACTAAAATCATTTATATCAAAAACGAAACTATATTATCATAACTCCAATCTCAAAAATTATATTTAATGTTATAAATGTACGAATAAATATTAAATATTACGGAAAGGAGCGATATTTAAAAAAATCAAAAATTTGTTATCATGCTTGGGACCTCAATTCAATTTCAAAACGTGGTTATTGCACTGAAATTATTTTGTGTTCCTAACACAAAGAAAACAAAATTATTACATTTTACAAAGTTCAGTCTCTAAACATATTAGTCTTAAAAACACAAGTTTTTTTTTCACCCCGGCAAGTAATGGATAAATGCAAGCTTTGATGAACCTTTCAACACATAAAAGCAAAACGTCGACAAGCATTTAATGGGCAACTTTATTTTCCTATTCCGACCATTTTGTTCAACATACAACGAATATTGTCGAAATGATTGCAACTACAGAACATAATCAAGCATCATGATTGAAAAATAATATCTAAGAGATAAAGGCTATAAAATCCTATGTTTTCTATCAAAATGGACTCATAATAGTACGGTTCTTAAGTAAGTATGATACATGGTTACGTATTCTGAATTCAATATTAGATTAACGATTGTGTTGTACGAGTAGATAATAGAAGTCTATAACTGCCAAATTGGGAGACCGTGGTGGCCATTCGCGTGGGCCATTTATTCCTATCCAAGAGTTTGGATAGATTTTATCTAACTGTTGTCTTACTAATAACGAGTTATGAACAGGTGCTCCGTCATGTTGAAACCACTCAATTTCTAAACGAGTTCTCAAATTCAAATTATGCAACATGTCTTGAAAAGTGTATTGCAAGAAATGCAAGTAGCGCCCTCCAGTAAGTGATTCGTCATAGATAAAAGGCCCCAAAATAGTAGACCCTATGATACCACACCAAACATGGTGTCGTCTTTGTTCTACATGGAAAGGGTTTTCTTTAGCCCAGATAAGCTCATTGTGTCTATTGAACATACCGCAGTTAGTAAAATCTTGTTTCATCTGGACATAATTTCATATAGAGCCCGCTTTATTTCCACGCAATTGAAGGAAGAATGTATTTGTTTGAAAGTGTTCCAAATAAGATATTTTAACTTAAATTTCAATATTATTTATAGTAGGTAAAAATAGGAGAAATTTGTAAATTTGTATCTACTTACAATTATTTATTGCTATATTTTCTGGAAAAACATTAAAATGATCATAATATTATATGCAGAAATTCCTAGATATCGATATAAAATTTTTGAGAAAAATAGTACAGACATTCAATTATGTGATTTATTGTATTTGGTTAGGGTTTTATTTTTAGGAGTTCCTGTTTAATTATAATTTTTATTTGAGAAATTGGTTGTGCCATAAGGATTTTTCTCCAAACTTTACTGGCGTAATTGCGATCTCTGAAAGTAAATTTCCAACTATAACTTGCGAAGGACAGACAAATTTTTTACCAGCAAGAAATTCTACAAGTTGCTAATGCTATCATGTTAACATCACGAAATTAACCAAAAACTAAAACGTTGAGCGTCGCTGAAACGTGCAAAAGTGACAGAGAAAAAGTGGGAAATTTTCGCGCTGTCCAAACTGTGAGCTGAAATTAAATTTGTTGCGAGGAAAAACTACGACCTTTCTGTCATATAGAAGACCGGAAAAAGCCATTTTACAAGCCTCTGCGAGGATTTTAATTGCCAAAACATCAGTTTAGTTCCGAAAAAGCTGCCGGTATCGGACTATCAAACGAAATTGGGACAAATTGGGACAGTCAGTCGGTATTTAATTTGGCAAACAGGGTTGGTAAAGAGAACAAAAACACATCAAATTCCAATGAATAACAACGGATAAATGGTAGTTTCTATTACCGATTGAAATAAAGTAGGAATTTGTGGAGAAAATTTTGAACAGCCGACATCATTTATAGTTAATTATTATGTATGCTGAAAGTCAGGACAGTAAAGGGAATGTTCATATTTGAGCTTGCAGTGGCGTAGCCATGTATTACATTGACAAATAATCGATTTAAATTTAATTTTAATGGGTTTAATTTGACTATTTCGTTTAGCATAAAACTATTAAATTAAACAAAAATTATTGTAAAATAAATATGTGAAAGGACTGTGGTACTAATTTGAAATACAGCATTTCTATGGGGGTTTCTGCTCTGAATTTTCGTGGCCAAGTGACCGTGAAGTACAATGCATTTATTCAAAAAACAATTCTTCCCATTTTTAACTGTCAATTATAAATAATTTAACATATTAAAAAATAAACGTAGTGCAATGGTTCATCCTGCAGTTTCATAAAAAGCTTAATAATGATTTATTAATTACTGAATAAATGTATCTGCGTCCATTTACGCAATTAATGTATAGGACATGTTTTCTAATATTTGTTTCTAGTTTATATACAATATGCATTATCATCAGTACATTTTTTGTTCAAGTTTTAAAAGCATATTTCAATACTTTACACATCGACTATATATTTTTCATTAATTCATATATTGTACTATGTTTCGTTCATTAATTTATTTCATAACTTGTAAATAGTTTTATCAGAGCCTTATTCGTTCTGAATTTATTGTTTATGGACATCTATAGGTCATAGACGTAGTTAATAACTGATCCCAGCCGGGAGCGATGGTAAAATGACGACGCTTCGGCAGAGTCACATCTGACCTCTTCAGGTCGGTTCGCATAATTCTCGTAGCTTTCTGCTTTCGCTTCTAGCTACTCGAATACTAAGATTTCCAGAAGCGCTAGCGCTGTTATATAGTCGCGGCTCGGCGCCTATTGGTTGGCACCGTGAACGGCTGCGTGTGATGGCCCTGGGCGCTCAGTGGGCACGCCTCCCGCCTGCTGATCCGTTACTTCCGGTTGAGTTGTTATTGGACGGGTCCGGGCCGGTACGGTGTTCAATAGAATTTTCCAACAATTCGATAAGTTCTGAATTTCATTGCGTGCGTTTAGACTGTGAGGCCTCTTCGCTATTTTAATTGCCTCTCTTACGAGTCTTGATTTCGGGTGTTCTATATTTGCCAGTACTCTGGTGTTCTCAAAGTCTATTCTGGCTGTATTGAAAATAGTATCGATATTGTCTCCGTAGAATTCTTGCAATACTGTCCATGGTCCCCTTGACATACAGTATATTAGCCTTGATTATTGGTGTCTCATGCTCCTCGTCTGTTTGTCTCGGTTTTGACTTTAGGGCTCTTTCGGTCTGTAAATCCGTTTTGTCTCAGAGCTGTTTTTAAACTGTCCATTTCCTGTTTGATGTTATCCTGGTCAGCTAGTCTTTGTGATCTGGTTACTAAAGTCTTGACGACGGCTTGTAGTTGGGCTGGGTGGTGATGAGAATTAGCATGAAGGTATCTGTTGGTGTGAGTTGTTTTCCTATATACTGTATGGCCAAGGGTTCCATCTTCCTTCCTATTTATGAGAACATCAAGGAATGGCAGTTGATTGTTGGCTCAACCTCCATGGTAAATTTTATTTTGTGATGGATGCCATTAAGGTGGTCTAAAAAAGTATTGAGGTGTTCCCTCCCCTGAGGCCAAATCACAAATGTATCATCCACATATCGCAACCATAAACTGGGTTTAAGAGTTGTTGTTCTTAGTGCGAACTTCTCAAAGTTCTCCATAAAAAGGTTCGCTATAACTGGTGAGAGTGGCGATCCCATTGGAGCTCCTTCCACTTGTTTGTTTCGTTGGTTCTCGTAAACAAAATAGGTGTTCATCAGACAGTGCCTTGTTAAGTCTACAAGGTGTTGAGGTGGTTTGTATTTTTCTATTATGATATCCAAGGCTTCGTCGATAGGGATGTTGGTGAAAAGGGACACTTCGTCAAAACTTGCAAGAAGACACTCTAAATGTAAGACCGTTTTTCTAAGTATTTCGATGAAATGTGTCGAATTTTTCACATATGAGTCTGCCCCCTCTGCAAACGGTTGAAGTTGTTGGGCTAGGTATTTGGCTAGGTGTTGTGTTGGGGATCCAATTGAGCTTACTATTGGCAATCCATAGAATTTCGGACATCTCGATGACTTTTCACGCGGAATGAGTTGCAGTTGGAGATTTTTATCGATCCTACTTGCTTGGATTTTGGCCTTGGTTGTTTTATCCAGATAAGTTGTTGGGTCAGTAGTAATTTGTTTATATGCTGGATCTTGTAGCAATATTTGAATTTTGTTTGAATAATCCGCTGTATCTAAAATTACAGTCGCATTTCCTTTATCAGCAGGTAGAATGACAATGACCTTGTTGAGGCGAAGTTATTTTTCAAGGCCTCATTTTCTTCTATAGATAGGTTCCTTTTGGGTGGTTTAGACTTTCTTAGAACATGTGACACATCTTGTCTAATTATTTCAGCTATGTTCGTATCTAATTTTGAAACTGCTGTTTCCACGCCACATATTATGCTCTCTGTTGGTATGTGAGAGGGAGCAATAGCGTAATTGAATCCCTTAGCCCTTAGAGATTTACTATATTTGTTTTTAAGTTTTCACTAAATGTTTTAGGTGGTTTCCGGGAATTCATCGGCGTAGTTGATAACTGATCCCTGCCGGGATCGATGGTAAAATGACGACGTTTGTGGGGACCTATGTGGGGCAAACTAATAGAAGAATTCAAGCTAGACGTGATGAATACCAGAACGCTGTAAGAAAGCAGGAAAAAATAACATCCATTGCGTAACACGCCACCACGATGTCACACCGAATAGACTTGAGAACACCAGAGTACTGGCAAATATAGAACACCCGAAATCAAGACTCGTAAGAGAGGCAATTGAAAAGGCGAAGAGGCCTCACAGTCTAAACGCACGCAATGAAGTTCAGAACTTATCGAATTGTTGGAAAATTCTATCAAACACCGTACAGGCCCGGAAACGTCCAATAACAACTCAACAGGAAATAACAAATCAGCAGGCGGAAGGCGTGCCCTCTGAGCGCCAAGGGCCAATCACACGCAGCCGTTCACGGTGCCAACCAATAGGCGCCGAGCCGCGACTATATAACAGCGCGAGCGCTTCTGAAAATCTTAGTATTCGAGTAACTTCGTCATTTTACCATCGTTCCCGGCAGGGATCAGTTATCAACTACCCGGATGAATTCCCGGAAACCACCTAAAACATTTAGTGCCCGCGAAATCTAAAAAACATATATATATATATATATATATATATATATATATATATATATATATACGCATGGTTTGGGACACCAAAATTTTATTGCAGGAAAAGCTTCTAAATCACATTTTATATATACCTATATAATTCAATTGTTATAGAAACAATTTTTTCTATCAAAAAATAACAAAAAATAACTTTCGGTTAACGAAGGCATTGTTTGAGCCCTCATCGAACTAACGTAGAGTTTGAGGACAGTCCCCAAAACATGCATTTTGCAAACCGGCGGTAGACGAAATGATAATTTGGGGACTGTCCCTAAAATATGCTTTCTCTTATTATAGTTTGGGGACTCATCAAAATAATGACGATTTCGGGTACAGTGGGTAGTGCATTACTTCCAATCCGATTAAAATTTGCTTGCTTAACCTGAAGCAAATATATAAACAAATTTATTATTTCGTAATACATTACTATTTAGTTTAAATTGTCATTATACAGATTAATTCTTATTATTAAGCGTTATCGGGGTAAAAAGCTCTGCAATGATACTACTAAATAGGAATGTGAGTCTTATAGTATCTATATGCCTAAAGGGTTTAAATTAATAGTATAATAATAGAAATTTACTGTTTATTTTCAAGGGGGTAATGATAATGATACTAGGTACTCGATTTCTCACACTTAACAAAAATATCATAGAATTGTCAATATCTGTTCAGTTGTATTTTACAGCCTCAAGACCTCACTAAATATAATTTTGGTGCTTATAGCGTCATCAACAATTTTATGCTTAAGCCGTTTTCTTAGGAAAAATTTTAACTTCAGACAGAACCGAAGGTTGTCACGCATTTATTTAATAACATACCACAGCTATCAAAAACATACAGTTTCATTTTCTTCTTGCTTTCAATATCCTCATAAGAAATATTCTCGGGTGGTTAGGCCTAGTTGTTTTTCCTTTGAAAGTTTGCAGACGAACCATTCAACATTTATTTTACTATAACACGGTGATTCGTTGGGTTGCTACCATATTTGCCATCCTCAGATCTGGATAGCACACTAAGAAAAAGAAACATTCGGGTCTTTAGAAATTTGAAGCCACATTGGGTATTCATAATATGTCCAAAGAGGAAAGGCCCTACTAGATTACCTTTGTAACCTTCAATCTAGATAGCTATTTTAAAATAAAATTGATTACGCGATTACACAGTAAAATAAAAGTAAAACTTAAAATTGAAATAACCCCCCTACGCAAGAACCCCTAAAAAATAAAGAAATATGTATTAATGTGCCTATTAACCTCATTATGTACTCCTATTAATATAGTGAAGTAAATAAGTATAATTAGTTAAATTGGTCATATGAACTGCAGTAATTCGGTATTGTTCCACTTTTATACGAGGCGTTCGCTAAGATTGTGGCTATGTTGATATATATTTTTAAACTCTGCTGTTAGGAGAGGATGAGCTTTAGTGAGAGATTGAAAAAAGTGGATTACTCAGTCAATTTCAGTATGACTTATGTATACTAAATAGTATCTAAAACGCACTATTGTGGTGTTTTTCGAAAATTGGTGTGACTTCTAGACACTGTTAAATATCAGAGGTGTCTGAGGCCATAGCAGGATTTACTTGGAGGATAACTCTTGGCCACCCTTTATACTACCAAGAGCCAGAATAACTATGACGAACTGTTTATCGTGCCAGTTATCGTCAGTCCAATTTTGAAAAGGATAAACTGATTTTTCAATTGAACTCAATAATTCGTTTAATTTCCTTTCATCCAATATTTTTATAGAGTTCGAGAAATCATGATAATTTTTGATTATTGTGTGTTTTCTTATTATTCATGAACTTCTTTTGGTGATGAGTTTAAATTCGCATGTTAACTAAAGTGGAAACTCACAACCTTTTCAAAGATATGAGATGTGTTCGTAGTAATATTTCCCATCAGATGGCATGAGTAATTAGAATACTAAAAACTAGTGGCCCAAATATTGCAAATACCTTTCAAAACGCTAATAACATTAAATAATTTGATAAAATTTTAAATATAATATTTTTAACCATGAGATGACAGGTAATCTTTTTTTGTAAAATGTTTTGCGATTTGGGACTGTAAACTCCAAAAATCCTAAATTTAATTACTGAAAACACGACACATAATAAGGGACACATTTTTTGTAACAAAACTATTATAAAATCCTTCAATATGACTATTTATTTCACTGATGGTAAGAACTAATTATTGGCTTTATATTACCATTTTATGCAGTTACTCAAGTGGCTGTTTCTCATAATATATGTTTATCCATTTTTGATACAAACAACATGAAAAAAAACATCATACAGTTCTTTTTTATAACACAAAAATTAGTATTAATAAAAAATCACGTTTGTACTCTAATTAAAACATAATTTGAAATAAATATAATGAAAATCCCATAGAAGGATAATCCTTTTGTTTAGGTAAATGACCTTGCGACTTTCAGCTTACAAATAAACTAAGTTTAAAATAACAAACTAATTTGCAGACTTTAGGATAACAATGAAACACAACAACTTAAAAAAGGAAGTAGCAGACAAAATTGAGTAATTAACATGTTTTACTATAAAGAAGATTTTATTAACATGTTAAAAATTGTACATATTTTTACTATTTAACATTCATGCATTTGTACCCTTTGAATTGACTGTATTCACTGTTTGGATTTCTTTTTAAATATTGAAAGTGAATTTAACCCTTTAATCTTATCAGACAGAATATTGATTATTTTAGGACCAAAAAAATTGAGCTATAGTTTTTTCTGCTTTGGGTACTATGAAAATATTTTTAAATGCTGAACTAAATCATCTCATTATACATGGCAAAGACAATTTTTACATACAACCACACAAAACTGATTCATCTTTTTGACTTTTTTCACCTATAAATGTGAAATATATTAAGTAATCTTTTAAAAAAAAGACATTGTGTTGAAAACTTTTGTCATTAAATCTCTTAAACTAAGCTATGGCTTAGTTAATAAAATAAGTATGTTTTAAGTAAATTTTAACGTTATGTATTTTAACCGTGACAAATTTTGTACACCATCATTCACCCAAATTTCTTAAAATAGGCGTACAACATTTCCTTTTACATATTAATAAATAGATTAAATATATGATTTAAGTAACAAATTCAATTAATAATGCAACAAATGCTAAATTACATTATATGTTGTCAACTTTTTCTATTAGTTAATTATTTTTTGATACTATCTTCTGGACATTATACAATCCATCGAATGCAAGAAAATATATTGTTTCAGGTCGAGAAACTTCATCAGCTGCGCTTCCCTCAACATATTAAAATCTCGAATAATGATTAATGTTTTTTCATACATTTAACCAAGCTTAACTATTTAACGCACAATTATTAGGAGTTTTAGAGAAAACTAAAAAAAAAAAATCGTGCCATGTGTAATGCTTTTACCCTTTGATTCATATGATAGAAGTCACACGAAACAAATTTATAGGTTAACTAAAACCCACTATGCGATTATGTGAGAATATGTTATTTCTAGTCGATAGTCTTCAAATATTACGCTCCCCTCGGCGATTAAAATCTAGAATAATTATTTATGTATTGCATTTAAGGCTGAATTTAATATTTTAACTTAAATTGAAAATCTAGTAGTTTAAGGGAAAACTAGTCCACAGTGATTCTAAATTGAGAGTTGTGCTATATTTAAAACTCCATTACCCTTTCCTAGGATAGTAAGCACAAGAAACAAATAACAATCTGTTGGCTAGTTGTCCCTGAAGCTCCAAGATGTCGATTTTCATTTTACGTTAACATGTAAAGTTCGGGTATTTATGCGAAATACATAAATAATTATTCGATCTATCAGTCACATGAAAGTTCTTGACTAGAAACAATATATTGTCTTGGCTTCAATGGATTAAAAACTCTCGGAAAGATAGTATTATAATTTCTAAACTTCTAGATGAAGATATGCATTTTTCCTTGATAAAATCTAAAAAAAGACATTGTGTTTTGTATTTAAATTAAAATGCTCTCTAGCATAAATTTTTTTAATTTTCTCTACATATCCCTAAATGTTTAATTTAATATAACAGTATATTGTGGTAACTTCTTATGTAGAAAAAATTATTTTGTGACTGCTTCGAATCTCTGAAATGTATTAATCCTCAATACCCAGATCTTCTGCATACACAGTTAGCAACTATCCTTCAAAGTGACAAATTTCATTATCGCATAGATAAGTTTAGGTATATTTTTTAAACAACTTTATTGCAGTAATTCATTATTAAAAACGACACATATCGCCTTCGTAATAATATTTATTCTTCTGGTCTATTCTAAAAATTGTTTTGGTTTGTTAGTTCACTGAATCTTTTAACTGTTGGTATATAAAAAATGTGCCAATATTTCGGTCGTGTATTTGATCTCTGCTTCGTTATACCGACATTTCCGTGAAAGACGATTATTCGAAAATCGTCTACGGGCCACTGTGATAAGAAAGCATTCGGCATTCCAGCCCATAATAAATATGAAATTTTTAACATTAGATATTATGAAGTATTGTAAATGTTTGAATTTGAATGTTTGAAATTTAATAAATATTAGATTAATATGATACGTCCCTTTCTAATAGAATCGTGTTAGACAATTCATGGCAACATGAATTTCTTTGGGTTTTTTAATTGTTATTTTAGTCCTACAATTAAAATACAAATAATTACAGAACATTTCTAAATTGTATGAAAATAAACTAAAAATGGGAATATCAAAACGTTGATATATTATTCATAGTGTTTATGAAATTTAAGGATATTTGTAATTTTACATTATTAATTAAAAGCAGTTGAATGGGACATCTTCTTTTCTTCTTGGGGATTCTCAGCAACGATTTTTTTATTTAATTCGGCCTTATTGGCTATTGACTCTGAAATTGAATTGAAAGACTGTGTACCTAATTAAATTTTGTATTGTGACTAAAGTAAATTGTGAATAAAAACAATTGTTGTTTTTCAAAGTCATCATTTATTATATTACGACTTTATTTTTTCTGTTAATGTTTATGTTGGATCTTTTTTTTGAGCTTGGAACAGTGATATATATTAGATATTTTACAGTTCAGATATACTTTAAATTTAGAAGTAAGCATCAGAACCACATCAAAACTCTTTTTAAAGAGCGCTTTCAAAATTTTCTGTTCAATACAGTATTGACTCAATTTTTGCATGGTTTGTCCACTGTTAGTAATTAAGTCAAAATTGAGTTTCTTGTAGAGAATATTGATGCTTTAAAATCATTAACATTGTCACTAACAAACACTGATCGCCTGCCTGTCATCATCAAGGAGTAAACCAACAGTTGACTGTTTAAATAAATAGGGTGTAAAACCATGATTTTACATTTGTGACACAGTAAAAGTTCCACAGCATTTACATTTTCACTAACAGTTTACTAACTGGATTGAGTTATTATGTGGAAGAATGGCACCGATCAGTATACTGTATCATATAATATCTTGCGTACAATGGAATGAAAAATGTCGAATAGTTAGTATCGTCATTTCTTTGACAGGTTTTAGGTTTTAGTAAACTTCTACGAATTTTTTCGTGTGATTTATATCCTAGGAATCACAGGGAAACGGCGTTATATACAGTATGACTCTGTGATATCAATTTTCCTAAAACTCCTGGGTGTAGGAATACATTTAGTGATAAAATAAATAAAGTTCTATGTACTATATACATAAATAATTATTTAAAAATTCAATCAGTTGAGGGGAGCGCAACTGATGAAAGTTCTCGATTAGAAACAATATATTGTATTGCGTTCAATGAATGGAAAAATCTCGAAAATTTCGTCTTGTATCAATAATTGTCATAGGGCTATTTGTAAAAGTTTTATTTACAAGTGGAAGTTGTTCAATTGAGATGAAATGTAATCTTTATAACAATGAATTGATGGTAGTTTGATGTGTAAATGTGAAGTTATGAAGAGAGCGAATTTTAAAAAACTTTTTATTTTAATTCTGTACCACTGTGTACCACAATTGAGTTGGGTATTCCAAGATCAAAAATAAAATAAACAAAATTATTTGCTATCTCTGTAATTGTAAGGGAAGTTACAATGCATGTTAGCACAAAAGCTTAAAATAATAGTTAGAAATTTTGTACCCACTAGTTTTTTTAATAGTGGATGTATCTAGATCTATCCTTCCGAAACCATTTTCTGTTGTGAACATTCATATTCATAGAGTGCCGTATTGGGACTGCTGATATATTCAACTGTCTTGAACATAATTTCGAATGGAGTTTTTGAGATATGCCCTATAGCATTTTAGTAATTTGTAAAGTTTGAGTGAAGAATTTCATTTTATTTAACTCATAAACTAGTGAGAAATATTAGAAATTTTAGGATATTGGATAAAGGTTTAATATTGTATGTAAGGGTTTACAAAGTTTGTCCGAAATTGATCATTTCTTATTTTAAATAATTTTTGGAAACTTAGGCATTATTTTCCCTCTTTTTTCCGATTAGTATAGTGTCTATGGCTGAGTTGAAAAGTAAAAAACACAATGAAATATTATTTTAAATTGTCTATAACTTGCAGTATATTCGAAAATGGCGATATGCATTAAAATATATATTAGCCTCTTCCGAGGTGTCTTTATTTTTGAGAGAAATATTTTCTTGGGGAGAAGGAATATTTTCATAGTTGTTATCACCAATATCAGACGATAGCCGAATTGTTTTGTCTTCGTTTTCGCTTACTGTTTTCTCCTCAAGGGGACTTATACATGTTCTATATAAAATTTTGTAAAATAACAGAATTTTATGAATTTTTTTAAATATTGTAATAAGATATCCGGTGTCTTAGTCCACGACAGCTTGAAATCTCAAAGCCAATAAGACAATTCAGAACGTTATGAAACTTAAAGAGTTATGTTTTGATTTAGGCTATTGAAAATCAAAACATGTTCATGTATTGTGCGAAACTGTTATATCTTTAAACAAACTTCTCGTTGTGATCGATACGGGATCTTGAGAATCCAGAATCAATTAGGATTTTTAAATTTACTTCTGAAAAGTAATATACATACTAAGTTGTCTTTTTTGATTTGAGGTATTTTTTTTCATTGCTAGCTTCAAAGATTCCGATATCAAAATTTGTTGTTGACTGTTTCCTAATCTTTCTTCAGCCATCATGAAAACTCGACTAGCCGCGTGATGTGCGTGGTTTCTAAATCACCCCCGTGAAAACGAAAACCACGAAAATTGAGAGACATAAAATTAAGAAGGAAAGCCGAGATAAGGAATGTTCATCTCTATGTAGATGAAGAAACACTGAATACGCTAAAAGGGACCACCACTGGAATTTAGGTAATAAGGTGTAATATGAGCACTTGCTATACAGCAAATTAACACAGTACAAAAGTCAACTTCACATTAACAATAAAAAAATATACTGTTTAAAATATGTAAACAACATCAGCTATAACAAAAGAAATGTAAGTGAAATACGCTTAAATTTTCTTACAGGACATCTTCCAACTAATTAAACAACTGAAGAAGGAAGAGAGGCATTGCAAAAATACAATTTAAATGAATGGTAGACTTATTATTGTGTAGTAAAATAAAATTTAAAATTCTTAACAAAATAAGTCAACAAAACTCAGTGAAGAAAAGAAAAATAGTAAACCAGTAAACGGAATTGTTATAGAAATGATTAGCAAAGAACAGAGTTGAATTTTAACAGAAATATGTGATCTTCAATGTATTTTTTTCAAAGTGGACAACATTAACATATCTGAGAAACGCTACAACAGAATACCGACATATAATGTTTCTTGAAAACATATATGAGAAAGCTACATCCGTCATATGTCTGCATGGAAATACCAATTCTATTAAAAAAAAAAAAAAAAAGCAGGTATAACACTTAAAGACAAATGAGAAACAAAAAAGCTTTAGAAGATCATCTAAAAAGTCACATTGGCTAGATAATAACTATTTCAAATTTATGGTGCATACAAATATGTGAGGTCTACATTATTTTAACCAATTTATCCCAATATTATAAGATATATAGTGGCACTATTATTTTTGTTTTATCTAAAATAACGGTTAAAAAAATCATATTTTATTTTTGATTACATTTTTCTGAGGACAGGTATATTTAAATTTGCTTCTCTATACAGCAAAGGTCAAATGAGGAACATTTTAGAGGAAATTTAGTGCTTTTTAAATCTGGCTTCGGATTTACGATCAATCATTTGGTTTTGAAAATAATCGGCAATAACCGAAAATGATTTTCTTCAGTAAATTCAAACCGGTTGATTTGACAGCTGTCAAGATGTGACACTTTTTTAAGACCAATAAAATGACATGTATCACATATCTCAAACGTCTTTTGTTATTCCGCTCAACTTTTTTATGTTTATGTCTCACAAGTGCATACAAAATTTTAGTTTCATCGAAATATCACACTTCATAATGTTAGGCCTTAATTTTTTGAAAAGGCCATGACTTGTTTGTATCAAAATAAAATTAATGAATTATAGTCAAACAAATATGGTCCTATAAGTCGATTTCATGAATATATTCTTAAAATTTAATGGGTACCCAATTAAAAAACGTAAGTAAGATGAAATTATCAATGAGGCAACACCAAACGTTACTTCCAACTTTGGTCTATAAACATCTCTCTGCCATTTCGTGGGGGTTTTCAACATCCCAAATATGAGTATTGTGCTTATTAATATTCTATAATTCGTGAACCTACTCTCATCGTATTACAAGATATGATTTACAAAATCCGAATTTTTATTACTTTCAAGACAAATGTAATGCATTTGTATTGTTGTTTTATTATTATTTATTGTTTCCTTACGCTGTTGATCTATTATGGGTTTATGATACTAATTCTTTCTTAATACTCTCTGTATTGTTTATTGTGACACATGAAATTTCCTTTCAACAGATCTTACCAATGCACCAGGGTTATCGTTGACCACTTGTACAATGTTTCCATCGCCATTTTTATTCAAAGTGTGAAAGATGTTTTTTAGTAAGTAATACATTTTTCTCTAATTAAAGTTATAAATATGAAACACAAATTATCGAAACCTCTTAAAAATACCCGGTATTCTCTATTCAAATGAAGAAAAGTTTGACATGTTAGCGCTGTACTTACATTAAACACAAACTCCGACATTACCTCAGCAAGGTATTTAGAGATGTATCCTGAACGACGACATCCTCATAAAGCCCAATTCAAAAAAATCCTAGTTACTATAATTAATCATGGGGCATGCTGAAAAAGAAAATCGAAACAGAAGTATTCTACGACCTGCCAACGAAAGCCTAATGCCTAGGTAAAAACTGTTGAACGGCAATTTCGTGTGCCAAAATGAACGGTAAAGAGAGTGATAAAAAAGAATAAGTACCATCCATACAAACCCAAAATAGTTCAAGGATTTAAGGATACTGATGTGTTTCTATGAGTGGTATATTAGAAAGAGTAATGAATATCTCATTTATGTAAATTATAATTTGTGGTCCTATGAGAGTTGATTTACGAATTGTGAAGGTTGTAAATAAGCACATTATGTACTCATCAATGTGATGTGGAAAACCCTCACGAAGTGGCAAAGAGATGTGTACAGACTAGATTTGGAAGTAACTTTTGGTGTGGGATCGTTGGTAATTTAATCCAACTTATCTGAGACATAGAATTTCAGATACATTTATAAATACTATTGCCGGAAATACACTTGTCAAGTTGTACGAAAAAGATTCACCAATTGTCAAAATGGTCCCTATGTAAATGGACGCCAATTTGCAATTCCGTAAATTAATACCTAGTTACGAAGCAGTTAAGAACTTAATTAGATTTTACACTATGGCATGAATGGGTCTATTTTTTATTAATCCTGATTTGTTGAGAAATCGTTATTTAGGTTCATATTCTAATGAAAATAAGACCTGTTACTTGTTAATCTTGTTTGAGACAAATAATTCATTTTCTCCTTATTTAAGTTCATATTTTATTGAATATTCAATGCGTTAATACATTCTTTTCATATTAATGTTACTTTGCGACAAATAAATCATGACCTACTTAGAAAAATTAAAGCCTAACTTTACGAAGTGTGATATTTTGTTGATACTCAAATCTTGTATGCACTAGTGGTGTATTACTAGACGGGAAATTTTACGCCCATTTTAAAAATTGCAAAAATTTAATATGGAGGCCATAAGAAAAATGGAAATAGTTTGCTAAATGACAAAAGACTTTTGAGACATGTGATAAATGCCATCTTATTGGATTAAAAAAAAGTGTCCAAATAATGTCACATCTTGACAGCGATCAAACTAACCATTTCAGATTTACCGGCGAAAAAAGAAATCCCCTCCCTGTTTTCGGTTTTGGCCGGTTATTTCCAATACCAATTAACCGATTGTAAATCTGAAGCCATATAACGAATGCAATAGGTTTTCTCTAAAACTTCCCCTATTTACCTATAGGTATAATAGGAGTCAAGATCCTTGTATAGAGATGCGAATTTCGGACACCCTCTATATTTAATTACACATAAGCAGCTCGATTGTTTGAAACACTACTTGGTGATTGTTAATTATATTGATAAAATATCATAATTAACTTGCTTCCAAAGAGTTTATCTCGCCATTTTTCTTACTATTTTACATTACATTGCAAATATTTGAAAATGATACGGTAAAAATAATTATTGAAATAAATTATAAACAAAATTTTATTAGCATTTGTACCGTCCAAATGAACATTTTTTATTTACTCCCCATTCAAACAAATGTTGAACACATTATCAATGTCAAAATGTGAAATTTGGGTATTTATTATTCCAGGAAAGTACCTAACAATGATATTTAATATTATGTTGCCTACCTTACCAAGCAATAAACCGTGATACAATATAAAGTGACTGGACATGGATGAATTACACCTCAGATAGTTGCACAATAATGAACAAGTCCCAAATTATATTTATGTTTTAGACTAATATTGATTAACAATGATTATTTGTATAGGTAAATATTCTGTATAAAATAGTCTAAATATTATTAAATATATCCACAATGTCAATTGATTCTCTAGTTTCACGGGGATAAAATTATAGCTATATTATATTTCTCAATACACACACCAAAATGATAAATAATCTGACAGAACAAAAACTTTATCAAATACTACAGATTAAACATTCATAGCATGCTTCTTTTATCAAATATATTATAATTTAGTCAGACAGCGATTTCAAGTAAAACTTCTGTTTACTCGTTTTATGAAGTTGATTTCTGACATCTTCTATTTTCTTTTAAAGGTTTTCTTGGGAAATAACTGCCGAAAGTCCATATCTGAGAACCCTAATTGTTGTGTACTTTTTATATTCTTCTTTTATCATAACTAATAAAAACTATTACTAAACATTAAATTGTTGTACATCATGCGATGGAAATTGTCATCAGAAACAATTTGGTGAGTTTTACATGTTCCACAGTGATGTTTTAGAAGTTCCATGTATCAGTCTGAATAGAAACATTGACTTTGTACAATGTACACATCCATTTAAAGTGCATAATTTTACTAATGAGAAGAGATGTTTTATTTCAAGAAACAAAATATAAAAAATGTGACTCAGGCAGGCCAAAAAACATTGACCTTTACACAACTTCTGTATTCCCGGATATAGTAAATAATAATTTAGAATTATTGAAAATGATTCGTTTTATTCCATTCGTCTATGACAATAAAAAATTTTGCATATCAAAATAAACTACTCCATTCAATGGCCATCCCTAGTATATAGTGTTGAGTTCGTTACCAAATTATAGTTATACTCGTCAACAAACTTGCTAATAAGCTGAACTATATACTGGAGGAAGATAGGTAAATGTGTTACCCTCTGTTTTCTGTTCACAACTGGAATATCTGTAGCTACTTAGACGATTCTTTTGGGAATATTTTTACATTAGTACATTAAAAAATACAATAAAAAACAAATAAAATATATTTCAGTTTTTTATTAACTTATGACGTGAGGTCATATATCTATTTATTTGCAAATTTTTAAAAACTTCGTGCAGTTGAAGACTATTAAAATACTCTAGATATGCTATATGTGAGCTTTTTTATACTACATGTCTTACTGTATCATACTATATGTCTAATATGTACAGGTTTGAAAGTAGTGTTTTCAATTTTAACTCTTTAACATTCAGTGTCGATCGAATTAAAAAACTATCCGAAAGTATCACTCTTCTTGATCTTGAAGTAGTATTATTAAACCACAAAAAATATTTATTACTAAATAAATATTAATTAAATTAAGCTTAAAATTTAAAATGAAATGAAACTGATTTTACTAGAGTGTTTCTTCAAGTATGACATCAATGCAATAAGCTTGAAGACGTCGTGAAACATTGGTATGCTGCTAATAACATTTAGAACTATTCTATTCTTCTTTCTTCTTCGACTATAAATTGTTTTTGAAAGTCTTTCCCAAGGGTCGCCCATGGGTTTCAAATCCGGGGATAATGCAGCCAATATAATTGATTCATTCGATTTTAAGGCACTAGTATAATGCGGTGGTGCATTATTGTCAATGAAAACAACAGCTTTCTGTAGTCGAAGATGATAGAGTTGTCATCTTCGACTACAGAAAGCTGTTGTTTTCAACCTGAAGTCAGCATATAAATTATCACTTGTTTGTCGCTACACACAAATTATGCTACAACAGAGATTGCTTGAATTCATTAGAAAGCATAGTATTCAAAAACCTTCATAAAATCGTATGTCGTTTTCACCCAATTTCAAAAATTCGTGTAGACACAGTAGTGAACTTTTATATTGCAAATTAAATAAGTTTGTTTCATTTTTTAATATCAGTTTTATTTTCAAAATAAAACAAATTTAACTAGAGCAAATTATTAGGAAAAGTATTGCTCCTTGTTGAATTTTCATTTTCCGCAATGGGGGACGTCTACAAAAACGAGTGGACATCAAAGTCAGGTAGAGACATTCCAAGTCCAAATAATCGTCATGTAGAATCATAGGAGAATGTTTTAAATAGGATGCCATCAATTAGAGACATTTGGTTATTGAGAAACATATATGATTGATATATATATATATATATATATATATATATTCAATGGAATTTTTGTCATTCTTTTTTTTTAATTTATTACAACAAAACTAGAAGGCAGGAATAGATGTTGTCGTTTTATTGTTTCACACACATATATTTCATTTGTTTCACATGTTTGTTCGTCGATTTTCTAGCCGAAGTTTTCGAAAAAAAATTACTATAAACAACATTTCTCAATAACAAACCAATATATTTCAGAGAAACTCACGTTTATTTGCATTTTAACAACATTGAGGAATCCCATAGAGCCGTCGTAACCCTCAAACCAACTAAATTTTACCTATAGTAACACAAAACCAAATTAACAGTCCAATGTTTTTTAGCAACTTCCAAATTTTTACCCCCAATAATCTAAACATATTTAAATCAACATGTGAAACCAAATGTTATTACTTCAATTAATAGACCAAAATTTCGAAATTACACTAAAAACACTTCAACATTTCCAAGTCAGCCGATAAATGTTCAAATTGTTCAAATTAACAGAAATTTTACGGCATTCTTCCGACTTATACATACAAGTTTACTGAAAATGTTATATACATATATATTAATATTATGGAGCACCACACATTCCCAAAATAATAATTTAAACTATTACATTCAGCTAAGAGTACTACTAAATTTTTTAGTTGAAGAAGTTCATTATACAAACATTTCAGATTATGTCACTGAAAAGCTCCCTATTTAAGAACAATAATAGCTTTGAAATTTTCTTAAGCTATTCTGCCATATGTTTGAAAAGAAAATTACAGCAAAACCGAGTATTTTATTTTAATTATAGTGGTTCATGCAATTCCTCTACCCAACATAGAATATCCACTAACGTGTGATACATCATAACATCGTTACTTAACGATTTTACCTTTAAAATTTTTAATCAACATACGCTAGGTGATAATCAACTGTCTACAAGATCATACTTATTCTCAGTTATAAGAAATGGATTGCAAATATTTAATTCTTGTGAAATTTAGTATGTATGTATGAGTTCCACAGTCATTCACCAAAATTGAAATATACTTCGTCATGGGTACCCACAAAACTACTCATTCTCTTAATATTGAAAGAGTTTAGGTCCTACAAACGAAATGTTTAAGAATATTGAAAAACAGAACATCATTTTACGGAACACCACCTGCAAGACAATAGTACCGAACTCAGATCTTAATCCTTAGTAAAATTTTCAAACTTTATAAATATAACATCTTACAGCATCAAACTTCATATATCCCTCTAAACTATTTACACCACCCCAAACGTAGGTAACGTTTTGAATTCATCAATTGGTTCAAATTACCAGGCTAGTGTTATTAAGAAAGTTCCAAGTTTTGACACCCAACAATCGAACCAAATTTTAATCACCTTGTTAAGCCAAAGTTTAATTATTCTTTAATGGAGTAATAAAATTTCAAAACTACAATAAAAACACCTTAATATTGCCAAATCTGCACATTAATTGTTCAATTAAGACCTATTTACAGAACTTTCCCAAGAAGAAACTGTTCTGACCTACATAAAAATAGTCTGGAATATTTCATAATGTGTTTGTTAAACTTTACCATACGTTTAACAAACCAAACTCCACAAAACCCTGAAAATAGTTATCTAAAATATTTTTTTAAGAATACCACCAGATTTTTTATTTGAAGAATTTCTCTGGCCTGCATAGAATACAAAAAAACGTGAGTGATAGATGCTCAAATTACAAGTCTAATATGTAGCATTTTAAATTATTAATCAACATAATCCTAGAGCAACATCAGCCATGGGCAAGAATATACTTATTATCAGTTTAATGAAATGAATTGTAAAAATGTAATTCTTCTTGTGAGATTAAACATATCTTATATGACTTCCACAATCATCCCCTTAAAATTAAATATAATTCCACATAGGTCCCACAAAACTACTTTATTTCCCTTGTTTTCAAAGAATTTAGATTCTGTAAACGACATTATACTATAAGTAAACATATTACCAAATTTAAATCTGAACCCTTAGTAATGTTTTCAATCTTTACAGGTACATGTGCAAATTTAGATAGATAATAGTCGGTTCTTACAACTTCAAACATCATCTAACTTTAATCAACCGATGAAACATAAGTTTAATTTTATTCTATCTAAATAGACTAACACAATTTCCAAACTACAATATTTCAATATTTCCAAGTCTACCGATAAATGCTCAGTCAAGACGTATTTACCGATTTTTTCAATAGATTCAATTAAAAATACCACTATATTTTTTATTTGAAGAATTTCGTCAAACAAATATTTCATGTACCACCCTGTTGAATAACAATCATTTCATGCAAAAATGCAACAAATTTCTTTTGTCAATTTTGATATATGTTTCACATAAAAATTACTGCAAAACCGGCAACTCCCATATTGATTATAAATGTTCAAGTACTTCCTCTATCCAGCGTATGATATTGAATAACGTAAAAGGAACATCCTTATATTGCCAGCAAACGATTTTACCGTTTAAAGTATTAATCAGCTTCGAAAGTGAAATATTTCTATGAATTAATATACCAACACTTAAAAACGGCCATCGGTAATTCTTACACTCAGCCGAAATAAATGTATTCCAAGAATGTAATTCTTCTTGTGACTACCGACAAGTTATACGTACGATTTCCACTATCAACCACTGAATCCTTATATATTGAAATAATTTAAGTTTAATACATTGTTTAACAGTTAAGCATTAGCCTAGTATCAAACTCCGTAAGAATAATCATAATTATTAAATGTGCAACTGAGACCGATAAGTCATGTCTTAAAATTCCAAACTTCATATATCGCCACTAAATAATTCATATATACTTTAGTCTTACGTATTTATTTAACCGAAAACACAAATCCAATTATACTATATATACCCTTGGATCATTTACCGATAATATCCTAAATAAATATGTCACCAACAAGAACTATAGAAAAACAATATAAAAACTTCAAAGCATAAGCGGCTACTATTACTTTGTTTGTATGTTTAACAAATGTCTACTGGATGGCTTATTTCACGTTTTCAAACTCATGCAATGTAAAAAAATGACTGTCCTAAACTATGCTTTAGACACAAATCCTATATATAAACTCATTTATATATAAACCTTTCAACATAATTTGGGGACAGTTTATATATCGCAATATACCCTAAATGTGTACCGTAACACCATCTATTGGATTCTATAGAAATTCACTTTGGGCTCAAAATATGCTGTAGATATAAATTTCAAAATGTCCCCAAAGCATGCCTTTTACACAAACATAGTTTGGGACCAGTCCTCAAAGCATGCAGATGTCCCCAATGTATGCCTTGCCTGAAAAAAGTGTCTCCATAGTATGCGTTCTGCATATATATGATCAGTATGGGGATCTCGGAAACTAGCGGAGGTAGAGCAATGGTTAAATTGGGAAAGATTTGCAGTTTTATTGGCTCAGTTTAATGACACTTTCGGATTTTTGTAAAAAGTCAATGCTTACTAAATATTTTTAAAAAACGAAATTCTGTCGATTTAGTCAAATCCCTCTAGCTTCTTTGTTTTTGATTTTATAAAAAAGGTGTAAATATCAAAATTGAAGGGAATTCAAATTATGCAACATGTCTTGAAAAGTTTATTGCAAGAAATGCAAGTAGCGCTCCCCAATGAGTGATTCTTTATAGATAAAAAGCCCCAGAATAGTAGACCCTATGATACCACACCAAACATTAAAACCAAATTTTATCTGGGGTCGTCTTTGTTCTACATGGAAAGGGTTTTCTTTAGTTCAGATATGCTCATTGTGTCTATTGAACATACCGCAGTTAGTAAATCTAGTTTCATCTGACCATAACACCTTTAATGGAAACTGTGGATTGTAAAGGCACATGTCTCTAAACCATGTACAAAACAAAATACGTCGATGTTCGTCACCAGCATGCAAAATTTGAGAAACTGAAAGTTTCTACGGGTGAAACTTGTGCGCTTTCTGAACTTAACTACAGTTCGTTGAGATGTGTCAGCTTCTGTCGCAATCTCACGAGTTGATGTAGATGGATTTGCCAAAACATTTATTTGTGCTGCTTCGTTAATTTGATTACGTTCCTTTGGTGGTTTATTAAAAGATCCGTATCTGCGTAAACTATCGCAAAGCCTCTTAAATGTACATAGAGCAGGTTGACCACGATTAAAATATCTATGAAAGTATTCTTCAGCTGCACGAACTGAATGTTTATGGCATATGATATAAATTCCACCATATTCAGTTTTTCTTCGTTAGAATATTCCATTTTATCACGAAAACTTGTTAATATTGACCGTCAGTTCAGCACTATTAATGGAATTACTCTCAAATAAGGAAACGTCAAAGTGAAAACAATCTTTTTCATGGCTACCTACGTTAAAACTGAAAATAATAGAGAAAAGCATCCATACGTCCGTTATTTTTATGAATAACTATATCGAGTATTATATCGTTGAAAAGCTCTAATATGTCCGATTTTTTGAGGTCATAGCCAACTATGGTTTCCATTCAAAAAAAGATAAGTTTGTGTGATATCTCGAAAACGAGAGCTGTCACGCAAACGAGGGCATGACAATCATATTCGGGATACAATTCCCTTCAATTTTGATGTTTACACTTTTTTATTAAATAAAAAACAAAGGAGCTAGAGGGATTTGACTATATCGGCATAATTTCGTTTTTTCAAATTATCTAGTAAGCCATGACTTTTTACAAAAATCCGAAAGTGTCATTAAATTGGGTCAGTAAAACTGCAAATCTTTCCCAATTTAACCATTGCTCTATCTCCGATAGTTTCCGAGTTTCCCATACTGATCACCAATATATATATATATATATATATATACAGGGTGTAATGAATAAGTGCGAAAGATTTCAAGATGTACTTCCTCAATTGTCTTCTAAACGTTGTTTGTGGCATATTCTTGAATACTTTTACGTTTTTTTGGGCAATAATACCACAATAGAAATAAAACGACGTATATTGCAGGAATACCAAAAGTTTCAAATTCTATTCTATTCTAGATTGCAAAATGAAAATTTTCATTTTGCAATCTACATCAATAAATATAAAGCCATTGACAACGAAGTCAGAATAGACTTTGAAACGTTTGGTATTCCTGCAATATACGTCGTTTTATTTCTATTGTGGTGTTATTGCCCAAAAAAAAAAACATAAAAGTACTTCCTCATGTCATTTTATGAGGAAATGTTCCTATGAAAGTATGTCCGCAAACGCTTCGTTACTGATGTACAAGATGTTGAAATCATCAGAATTTTTCAGTTTTTTTCTTCTGACTACTAAAGTTTTCGAGATATTTAGTTCAATTTGGAGTATTAATGCCTCTAGTCTTAATAATAAGATTACAGAAACGGTCATGAAAATATACAGGGTACGATTTTTCTAGGGTCACGTGTTCTTTCTACCCCTACAACTTTTTTTCAGTACGCCCCTGGCAATTGACAAAAATTGTAAGTGAATCTCTTATGAATTTGCATTTTTTTAATTTGTTGCGTTTTTTTCGTATCTCCAACTGTTTAGGTGTAAAAAAATGATCCATTTCATGTGTACCGTAAAAACAGACAATTCTTCTGTGATGCAATATGCTATTATTATTTGAGCATCATGAAAAAAACAAGTTTACCCAACTTTGAATACGAAGAGATCAAATTAAGGGCTCAAAATAGCCACCTTTATCCACTACACAGGAGTCTAGCCGTCGACACATAGATCTTCGTATTCGCTTAAATCCCAGGAGAATCTTGAATAACTCAACAAGAAACAATAATGCGGTTTCTTAAGTCTTCTATATATTGAACAGGAGTTGCACTATAAACCAACGTTTCTAAATGTCCCCAAGTTGAAAAGTCTATTGGATTTATATCAGATGAAGGAGTTGGGAAAAATTGAGGTCCACCTCGACTTATCTGTCATACTAAAGTGGGCAGGGGCGCCATCGTGCATAAACCATATTCCTTTAGGGGTCAGAGCGAGAACTCTAAAGGAATCAGATCAAGTAGAACTGGCAGCTCTTTGCTTAGAAACGGAGTGTATGTATCTCCATTTAATGTGAATGGAAGGAAATATAGACCAATTAGGTCATCTCTAATACTTTCCAATCCACGTTTAAAGAAAATCGTTCCTGGTAGTGAGCTGCAACCATAGCATGAGGATTTTGTTCCGCCCATATGTGGTTGAGGTCATTATCATTATCATCAATACCACAAACATGTTTCCTAGGTTTTAAACTTCCTGTTTCTTTTAGTCGTTGATGATGACGTCCAAACAAAGTGTGATGAGGGGCTACACGTTAAGGATACATTGCAGCAAATCTACTCCACACTTCTAAGGAATTACCATTAGAGATACCGTAGACGAAATGCATGTCAGCAATTTCTGCGTTTGAATAAACCGGCATATTGGTGAAAATTCGCGAGAAGTCACGCATAACTATCACTGCGTATCAATCAACGAGAGTAAATCAACAACAATTTTAGATGATATTAATCGATTATTGAATCCCAAATTTAAATTGACACAATAAAAATAATTAGGTTTATCATTAGTTCAGTTAAGTCACCCTATCTACCGGTTATACTGGTAAGCTAATTGTAAAGCCTCGCAGCCTGGCTGTTAACATGGCTGAAATTTCTTTTTAATATTTTTTAATTGTAATCATATTAACTTAATAAAGAATTTGATTAGAGTTGTCAATAATAGAATTAATATGACAGCCGCCTTCTAGAAAAATAAATAAGAGAAGGATTGTTAGTTTCTAGGGTACACTTGAAATTGGACATTTTTTACACAAGTACAGGGGCAGATACGAAAAAAACGCAACAAATAAAAAATATTGCAATTTCATAAACGATTCATTTTCTATATTTGTCAATTGCCAGGGGCGTACTGAAAAAAAGTTGTAGGGCCAGAAAGAACAAGAGACACCAGATAAAGTACCACCCTGTAGAAATTCATGACCGTTTCTGTGATCTTATTATAAACACTTCGTAGGGGTAGTATTGATAAAAAGAAAATTCATTCCAATAAAATGTATTAATCTAATGGTATGTTGGCCAGACATTGGCTTATTTATTTTTATTCTCGCTAATATATGCAACAATATTTTTTATTGAGTTCTTTTGTGTTTGATCTTTGTCTAGTACTTTAGGGCTGCATAAATTAACACCGCTAATTATAACGGGCACTCAAGGATAGAAGCCCTGCTTCTAGAAGCTGTAATTCTGAGATTTCTAAATGACAGTTGTGGCAGATCCCTTATATGTTCTTAGACTTGGGTTCATTTAAGGAAAACGTCTCTGATTCGACCCTTATTAAAGTGAGGATAATAAGGTTGACAAAGGAAGCATTACGTAATTTATAGCAAATTTGAGATGTATCCATAGCTCGAGAAGAAATACCTCTAGAACAAATTTACAGTATTGTTTGTGCGTAATAGTGGTATAAGTGTTTCGAGGAAATAAGTATGTACGCAGACATTTTATTTTAATTTTGAATTTCTAGAATATAAATCAAACTTACGGAAAAGTCTGAATATTGCAAATGTTTCTAACGTTTCAAGGTCTAAAGCAGACCGTGTTCTCAATTTCAATAAAATACAACAATTAAAAATTAAAATTTCGTAAGGACAATTATATAGTTATACAATACAGTTTGACAATAAAGGGTTTTCCAAGATGAACTGACTTTCCCAATAAATTCGAAAATACAAATTAGAGATGCTATAGTTGCATTCAGAAAACAGACATATTATTTTTTGATTTTTAGCCGACTTCAAAAAGAAGGAGGTTCTTAATTCGCCTGTACCTACCTTTTTATGTTTGTTCAGCGATTACTTGAAAACGGCTCAAGGAATGTCGACCTTTTATATTAAATCCTGTATAGGGGGATCCCGAAGTGGTCCCATATTTTTTTCAAGGACATAGCTTGTATTGTGTTTTTTTAGAAAATTGACAAAAACTTTTTTTACCAACTTTCTTATATAATAATGGAAATGTTTCTGTTCGAAACTTGGGGTATATTAAATTGAATAAAAACAGATTTGTACAACTTATAAATGTACTTCCCAAATTATTTTCACTCTAGCTTGGCACAGACTACAGAAAAAGTATTTAATTGTTGCATTAAAAAATATTTCATGCTTTTTAGTTAAGTTAGTTTTTTTGAAGTAGGTTTTTGTCTTTTGTTAAATGTATTTATTTTTTCTCTTATTACAAAATTAGTTTAAAATGAAAATTCGGAAATTTGAACGAATGTTTATTAATTGTTTAATCAACAAAATCAGTCTTTGTTGAGAAACTAGAAGTATCGTTATGTGAAAGTTATTTGCGCATTCTTCTATTGTATTCTTTTATTTGAGAATCGTCCATGTTTTTGCTATGATTATATTCAGCTCTCCCAGCAGCACAGAAGCCACTCGTTTGTTAGTAGGCCTAGATAATAAACTGCATATAAAAATCTTAGTACGTTGTACTTTGGAGTTAACTGGAATTCACGTTGCCTAATGAAATTCATGCCTAATACGAAACCTTTATATCTGCACCTCCGAATTTCTGCCATATGCTGGATTCACTTAATCGTAGTTCTCAGCTGGAAGAGTGGGCAACTGGCTGAATCTTGTATTGCTTCAAAACCTTGTATTTCAGAATGGATACAGGATAATAGCATCACACTGGCACAATAGTGAATTATAGAGTCTCTGGTGGCTCGTTTCCATGTCAATCATATCTTTGAAGTACATCAATAATTTTCCATGTTGTGAGGGTAGCGCAATTGATGAAGGTTCCCAATTACAAACGATTTATTAGCTTGCGTTCAATATCCTGTAAAGTTGCGATAGGTTTGCCAAGATAGGTAGGCTTGTCAAACCTATTTCTTTTCCTGTATAAAATAATTGATGATAAAATTAAGACGTTGGATTTTTTTCAAATATTTATTTTTTCAATTGTCTATTTTTGAAATTAAATTTTGTATTGAAAAATTATAGAACCTTTGTTGCAATTTAATTGCAAGCAAATCTATAGATAAATAAAGTTGTCCTCGATAATAACTCATGGAGTGAGGCAAAATGGCTCAATACAAGTGACTAAAATACTTTATTGTTCCACATACAAACTTTATGCTCCACAGTAACACGGCGTTCAAACTGGACTAAAGTTTTCGTGTTCCACAACTTTCTTTCTCCTCGGTAATTTATGAAATTCTTCAAATTATATCTGATAAGAGAGTTACAACAGGAATAATTAACGAACTTTCTTCTTTCGGGATTCTTGTGGAAGTTTTTAATTGATGATTCCGTCCATCGCTGAACTTCCGCAACTCATTATATAGTTCCTTGTTCTTCATTTATTTTTTTCCTTTTTGCTGAAACTTTTACTGTTGAAAATGTTACGGGAAATTTTTTCTTTAGTCTCACGAATTTTCTTGTGGAGAGTATCGGTAAACAAAGTATCTACCATATCCAGATATTCAGATAATCATTTTGAAGTAATTTTGTGGATGTTATTTGTTCTAATTTGAATGAAGCGAATTTGAGCATTTTCGTTCAAAATAGCATTTTTCAAGATTGCAGAACTGAATATGTATTTCTTCTTATAATATTTTAAAGTTATATATATATATATATATATATATATATATATATATATATATATATATATACATATATTAAGAAATATTTATCCGAGGATATATCCGTTCGTTATTTTGATTCCTGTTTGAATATTGCAGACGTTTTGCGGTTCGCATTAAGAATGCCAAGTGTCTGCAAGTTTAAACAAATCAGAATAACGAACGTATGTATTCCCGGATAACTATTTCTTCTTCATATATATATATATATATATATATATATATATATATATATATATATATATATATGAGAAGAAATAGTTATATATATATATTTTATGCCTCCGCCCCCTTTGCTGTCGTGTCGGGTGTCTCACTTGTTGACGTGTTTGTATTTTGCGTGGCTATTTCTGTTTTATTTTGATGTTGAATAATTGTCTTCCATGTGTTAGAAAGGTGAACGGCGTCATCTCTATTGTTTAGATGTCAACTTTTGTAGATTTCAATGGCTTCTCGTATTAGTCTGGTTTTGTAATGAGTTGTTTGTGCGATCTGTTTGCAACTATTGAAATTGATTTTATGACCCGATTGTTGTTGTTGTTGGAACAGAGCCGGTGTTGTCTGTTTATTTTTGACAGCTAATCTGTGCTCATCTAAACGGGCTGAAATTCTCCTGTTCGTTTGTCCCACGTATACCTTGTCGCACGTTCCACAAGTTATACTATGTACCCCTTGGTTTTTAAGTTTAACTTTTGGTTTGGGATTACCTAAACTTGTGTCTATGGTCTGGTGCGGTTTGTATGCTGTTGCTATCTCATGCCTTCGAAGAATTCGGCCAATTCTGTCCGTTGTCCCTTTGATGTATGGTAAGATTGTGTGGTTTGTGTATCCGTTTTTTCGTAGAGCGTTAGTTATCTGTTTTAATTCGTGTGTTTTGTTATTGTCGTCGGTCAGTCGTGTGGATCTGGAAACTAGCGTGTTGGCAACTCCCTGTATTTGAGAAGGCTGGTGATGGGATTTGTAGTTTAAGTATCTGTTCGTGTGTGTTGGATTTCTATATAAGGTGTGGTCAAGGTGTCTATTCTGGGGTTTTTTCTTACGAGGACGCCAAGAAAAGGCAGCTGGTTGTTTTCCTCAAGTTCTACTGTAAATTGAATCCTGGGGTTTATGGAGTTTAGGTGTTCCAGAAACTTAAGAAGTTTTTGTTGCCGAAAGACCATATCATCCATCATCGACGTATCTTAGCCATAACTTTGGCTTCAGGTTTGCTGTCTGTAGTGCCTTTTTCTCGAAATAGGTCATGAAGACGTTTGCCACCGCTGGTGATATTAGGGACCCCATTGCTGCTCCGTCGGTTTGTTTATATATGCGGTTGTCATACATAAAATAGGCACTTTTGAGGCACTGTCGTGACAAATTTATTATGAATTGTGGGAGGTATTCATTCTCAGATATTTGTTGAAGTGCTTCTTCTACTGGTATGCTTGGATATAAGCTCTTAACATCAAAACTAGCTATGATATCTTCTGGTTCTATGGAAATACTGTTGAGAATGCGCGTGAAGTGTTCCGAGTTTTTAATGTAAGAATCTGCTTTTTCCACAATTGGTTGTAGGGTGCTGGCTAGATATTTTTCCAAGTTGTATACTGGCGAATTGAAAGCACTATAGAATTACAGAAAATCTGATACCCAGAGAAAAATCAAATCTACGGTTTGCGTAAAAACCACACTTCGACCTATAGTTAGTGCTTTCAACTAAAATAAACAGACAACATCGGCTCTGTTCCAACACCAACAACAATCGGGCTATAAAATCAATTTCGATAGTTGCAAACATATCGCACAAACAACTCATTAGAAAACCAGACTAATACGAGAAGCCATTGAAATCGAGAAATGTGGACATCTAAACAAAAGAGATGACGCCCTGCACCTTTCTAACACATGGAAGACGATTATTCAACATCACAATAAAACAGAATTAGCCACGCAAAATACAAACACGTCAACAAGTGAGACACCCGACACGGCAGCAAAGGGGGCGGAGTCAACACCGACCAATTAGGCTCGATATAACCGCCGACAGAGGCATAAAATAAACAGCTCAGGTAGATCACCTCTCAGTTCACCGTAACAATGCATTGAGAATGCCAAGTGAGACCTTGGCGAAACGTCTGCAGGATTCAAACATGAATCAATACAACGAACCGATTTTTTCCCGGATAAATACTTCTTCATATTGTTCCACCCGTGAACGCCTACCTACGACTAGACATATATATATATATATATATAAAATTATCAAATTGATAATGGCTCCAAAACAGGAGTCGAAACGTCGAGTATATAATAAATTCAGACGCGGTTCTCACCTGGAACCTAGCCTTGTTCATATATATATATATATATATATATATATATATATATATATATATATATATATATATATATATATATATATATAGGGTGATTCATTTCCGCTTTTTTTTGTCTCGGTGCTCAAGCAACGTATTAATCTACATATAGAAAAAAAATCTCACTAAGTTTGAGCTCTTAATCTCAATTTTAAGTACTTACAATTTACATTTGAAGTTTTCACATTTAAAATGCATTTAATTTTTTTTTCAAAAATTTCTAATGTACAATATTGTGAATCGGTTTGATGGATCTTATGGGGAATTTTTTAACAGTCAGCCTTTTTTCTCCTCACTTTTTGAGGTTTGTTCAAAAAAAAAAATTAAAAAAATATTCATTCCTAAAATTGTACTTTGATGACTCCTACTGGCTAACGAGTGCGAGTTACACAAAAAAAACTCCAAAACAATTTTGAAGAGAAAAGGTTGCTACTATAAATTAGAATTTTGAATCAACTAACAGAAATTGGAAAGGTTTATACATAAATTTGAATATAAAATATAAGTTTAAAATAGTAACTGACATTAAATATTCCAAAATGTTTAAAAGATTATTTATGTAATCGGAATTCAAGTGGAAAGATAATTTGTTAAAAGTTCACAAATATTCAATTATTAAATTATCCAGATTAATAGTAAATAATTTAAGAAAAGTTAATAAAATTAAATTAAAATGCGAATAGAATGTCAACAATAAGAAATATTGAATGAATGAAGTATAGAATAATGTTAGATATAGACATTAGATAATCTATTTCATATGGTACTGGTTAAGATGTATTGGGGAACTCGCTGTTGAAAGCTGCTGTAGTGATTGAGAAGATGTTTAGGAGGAGAAATCAACGTTTGACTACAAGAATATTGTTTGCAAAAGAACATTATGGCATTATTTTCATTATGCTCCTTCTCAATGGTTAGGCAGAAAAACTAAATATTTTAAGCAGGTTGCTTTTATTATCCACATTATATAATAAATGATATTCTACTTGAAGATTTAATTGATTATAAATTAAATTATCTAATATCTGGTTTTAATCAGGTCACAGTATTACATGCTATTGATTTTTTTTAGTGATTTAGTCACTCCTGGAATAAATTTTATAATATTGTCACTGAAAGTTATAACTGCGCCCAAGGTATATACAAACCAGCACTGTCAGCAAATGGGAAATATTTCGGGCAAAAATCTACTGTCTGATAAATTACTGATATTCATGTACGTCAAGTAGAATATAAACAAGTGTTCAGAGGTAAAGTCAGTTTAGTTGAGTGCTTAGAGCTTAAACTTCTGGAGGTAGCCTGCAATGCACAAATATCATGCACTTAGAGCATGTACCTTTTGAAGATCGCCTGCAATGCACAAAATGGTATCAAGGCTAGAAAGAGAGGACAATAGAGACAGTAACAGACTTTTTCACTTGGTGGGTGGCAGCAGCCAATGCACAACATGATGATCGTATTTCATTGGACGCAGCTCCCAACCGAGTGAAAAAGCTTCTTGCTCGTCTATTGCCCACTCTTTCTTTCATCTTACCACGCCATTTGTGCACTGCACGCTATCTCCAGAAGGTACAAGCTCTAAAATCGTGCAAGATTAAAATGAGAGGACAATAGAAATAGCAAGAGTCTATTTTACTGGAAGCTGCTTCCAATGAAATTGCCTATTACTTCCTCTATTGCTATCTCTTTCTAGTCTCTCCCGATATTTGTGCCTTGCAGGTTACCTCCAGAAGTTTAGTGGCGTATTTAGTTGAGTTTTTATGGTTGATGTAAACGTCAGATTGTAATTTGAATTAATTAGTTGTTTTGTGTTCTATTTTGAAGTAAGAACTTGTTATGGTTGAATAAAATGGTATTATTGATCGGGCGATCTGTATGTAATTCGAAACCCATGATAAACTGTTAATATTTTGAATTATTTGCTGCAACCTATTATTTAAGATTTGGCCTATTTAATATATTACATTTCTACTTTACTACTATACTACAAATCTAATACAACATGAGTTCAATGAAGAGGCAGGAGTGAATAAGGTAAAAGATTACTTCATGTGGACATATCTATATCTATATTAACATAATTGTAGAGGTAAAATTTGTTTCTTTGTTTGTAGTGGGTAAACTTTATAAGAGGTGAACTGTTTTTTTAAAATTCCTTTACTAATAGAAAGCTAGAATATCAATTGTTTTTAATTAAATTTAATATCTTGAAAACAGAAAGTGATATAGGCCTGAAAATTGGTGTATATACCCTTCTTCACAAATAAACAAAAGAGTTCTTAATCATTTGGAAAAATTCAACTGGGGACAGATGGGAAATTGTTTTTGAATAATATATTATTTTTCGCAAATTAAAATAATAGACCCATAAGAAGGTTGATTCCTTTCTTTGAGAGAAGTAATTCACGATTCGCTGTTATCAAGACGCAAAGAAGAAACAATTGAAATGAAATACGATCTAGTTTGAACTCGGTACCTCAATTCGCCTACTCCTGAAGCCTCACTATTAAATAAGCTTCAGAGTCTAGATATCGAACTAGAGGTCTCAATCTGCCTACTACCCAAGTTTCACTAGATTGCTGAAATGGGGGGGGGGGTCAATATTGTTTTCACGGGGAATTCAATATCTTCGAAATAGAAAGTAATAGGGGTGTTAAATTTTGATACATATACTCTTATAAAATAAATAGAACCGGGTTTTACCATTTTGTCAAATCAGTTTTCTGATATGGGGCAAGCGGGGTATTTTTTAAAGAACAATTCACTATTTCTCAGGAACCCAAAATAATACACATATGAGAATTATGATAGTAATTCTTTAAATTAAGGAAAATTTTTAGGAAACAAAATGATCCAGGTGTGAAAGATGGTATCATGCTCTTCTCCTGAAGTGAATTTAAACATTTCGTGTAAATCACATCACTAATAAGTGTTAACACAGGCTCATTGGATGAGAATTGATTGTTTTCTTGAAATGAATCGAGACATTATTCGTCATTTTGTTAATATTGAATTTATGAAGAGTATTCAGTATCCGATTAATCACAGGTGAATCTGAAATAAATAAAAAATGTCGGAAATATGAAAGATGTTAAGTGACAAAGTGAAATGAAAATATGTTCTAAGCAATGACCAACAATATTATCCTCGATAAAACTATTATGTCAAAAACCTAAAATGAGAACATTTTCAAAAATCTAAAATACAAACGTCCGAAGAATTAATTTGCTGTGATTCTAAGGTTTTCGATTAAGATTTTTGTGGTTTTTCTAATACTGGAAGCAAATCTTATAATATTTGATAATCAGTTTATTTTTAATTACTTGATAGTAGTTAGAACATTTTTATCCTTAAGCAAGTGGGTTATCTTTAACGAAAATCGAGTAATTCATGACAGAGTTATATTGCTCCCAAAAAGGCAACAGCAGCAAAAACCGAGTCTCCGTTCATAATCTCTGCTCTTATTCGGTATATAACCAAGAAGTAACAAGTAATTTGCCTCTCACATCACCACCGTTTTACCGAGGACTGAATGAGTAATTATACAACCGCAAGGATGCGTTCATTGTTGGAACTTCGGTTCGGCATGTCGAGTTCATAACAAGAAGCAGGGTTGCTGGTGATACTAAATTTTTGTTTCGTGGATAGGGCGTAACGTTTTCATAGCTCACCCATTCCTCTTGTCTGTCTTCTTGTTGTCCTGGAGGACTTTCAGAGAAACTCCCAGTGTCTGTCTTTAATTATTCAAATTCTTGTAGCGTGAAGTCTCTGGCAACGAAAACGCTGGCTAATGAATTAATTTGGTTGATCAAGATGGGGATGGGAAAGATGAGCATAATGATATTATTGCGACAGAACTCCTGCAGAAGGTTGGGGCGGATTTGAATTGGAAATGCTCGAGGTGCTACTGGTAATTTTGATAATTCATTGACTTGGAATAAAATTAGTCTTTCATGAACAAAAACACGGACAGCAATTAAAAAGTGAGAAATAAAAGTTCGTAAATATCATTTTACTTTTAATTGTATTCAAAGAAAAATGGCAAAAAATGTCATGTCTGTTAAAGAGCTGTATTTTTAATATAAGTTGTATTGTATAAGTTGTGTTATTGGATATGACAGAGATCTGTGGTTTTAACAATGTAATATTGCAATAATTTGTTCAGTCGTCACTTAATGACAATTCATTTTTAAGATTATGTACTTACAAACAAAAAACGCTTTTTTATTTTGTTTTACACCTTTTACACCTAACATCACTGACAAACATATTGTCTCAAATATAATCAACCACTCAGTCAAAAAACTATTCCTAACCCTGAACTCACAACCCTAAATTCTATCAAAAATAAAATTAACGACCTAATTTTCACCAGTTGAGGCTGAAATTAGCAGCAAATTCTTAGCAGCAAGTTTAGAATAATCAATGACGAAAAATAGTTATATTTATTTGAATCTATCTTTAAATAGCAATAAACATGAGATACACGTCATTATGCAACACATGTGTTAAGTAAAACTAAGCGAAGAAAATTTGAGGGGTAAAATGGGTAGCTATAGGGAAAATACCACATAGAACAATAGCCATTTTTTCCGCGTTTTCACAGAATAACAATTAGTAAATACACTCGCTCCCTTATTAAAAGCTATCTTATTTATTTAAAGATATTCTAAAATATTCCAAGAAAATTTTAGACGAATCTATTGTTGCATTAAAGATCCACATAGAACAATAAACGTATTTTCAAAGTTTTTCTCCGAATAACGCTTATTAAATACTCTCGCTCCCGTGTAACTACCTATCTATATCATTTTAAAGACATTCTAAAATATTTCAAGAAAATTCTAGATGATTCTATCGTTGCAATAAAAATACATGGAACAATAACCGTATTTTCGGAGCTTTCTCCGAATAATTAAATACTCTCACTCCCTTATAAATAGAAAATTCCACACGATTATATCGTCGTTGTAATAAAAATCTACACAGAAAAATATTTATAAGGGCCGAAATAATTTAATAAGTGTCATTCAGAGAGAGAGTATTTAATAACTGTTATTTGGAGAATACTCCGAAAAGTGTCTATTTTCCTATCTAGATTTTTATTGCAACTATAAAATCATGTAGAATTTTCATTAAATATTCTAGAATATTTTTAAATGAAATAATAGCTATTTATAAGGGAGTGAGAGTATTTAATTAATTGTTATTCGGAGTAAACTCCGAAAAAATGCCTATTTTACTATGTATTTTTTCCCTATACCTACCCATTTTACCCCTCATTTTTTTCTTCGCTTTAGTTTATTTCAACACATGTGTTGAACAAAGGCGAGTATCTCATGTTTATTGCGTTTTAAAAAATTTGCTGCTCAGAATTTGCTGCTAAGAATTTGCTGCTAATTTCAGCCTCATCCAGTTCTGATAAAGGAAATAGTGTTGTTGCTTTGGATAAAACCAACTACAACAAAATAACTTATTTCTAAATACATCCACCTTCCCTATCCTTAAAATATCCTACCATAAATACCAACTTCAAGTAAAAAATACCCTTAAAGATATCACTTTCCCATGCAATGACTTTCAAAAAAGGTCCTTTAAAATAATGAACGCAAAAAGCCCCCCACATATATTTCTCAATTAACCTACATAAAAATAACCACTCCAACAGGCCTATAGTGTCTTATTTTCTCAGCTCCAGCCTCCAAAATTTACAAGTCTCTTCTTGTTGTTTAAAAACATACACCAAATTTACCCCCATACAGTATCAAGAATTCCATCGATCTAGTTTCAAAAGATCCAAAAAACACTCTTCCCAATAATGCTAAACTCGTCTCATTCGACGTGGTCAATCTATTTCCCAGCATATCATCTGATGAATGCATCAATCTAATCATAAACCTAATAGACAAGAATAATATCAACTCCATCAGTAAAAATGAAATAGTTTTCTCTTCTGCATCTCTGTCTGAACCAAAACTACTTCCAATTCAACAACACATTCACAACTGCATTCAAGGCCTAACTATGGGCAACCCTTTGAGTCCTCTATCTGAAATATTCATGGACTTTTTAGAAACGCTAATTTTCAAATCAGATGTTAGTAACAAAATCGTGGTATTGGTAACTATACGTCGATGATGTCATTGCTGTTTTATGGTACACATCGACAATTACAGTTACTACACAACTACTTAAACCAAATATGCACCAACATAAAACTCACACTTGAAACAGAAACAGATAACACACAAAATTTCCTAGACCTAACAATTACAAGGCCAGACAACAACATCCATTCACCATATATCATAAACTATCACACTCTGACCTTACCACCACAATAGCTCACACCACCCCATAGGAGATAAACTTGCTGGATATCACTGCATGTCACACAGACTCGTGACAATACCACTTAACAAACTGACTTTGATACGGAAAGAATCAAACTTATGGCTGTCAACAATGGCTACCCACTCAACTTATTGACAACTTATTAAACAGAAAATTAAAGAAAATTGCTATAAAAGTACTCTATCACACTGACCCAATCCCATACCTAAATTATACCTACTCTCCATTCAATGGAATCCCCTCGCAATTTTTTAATTACAGAACATGAACATTACAGCCTACACAATAAAC